>OZ020498.1:26422648-27168396 GCA_963971365.1 Lasioglossum villosulum | reverse complement strand
AGAAAAATTCCGGATTTTCTAATGTATTTTTCGATCACAAAAAGATTTTTCCTGCTTATTTAGGGACCCACGCGCGCTTCGTTTAACCTTCCTCTTTCAAATGAGCCCTCACTCAGCTCAATATCAAATCGTATGAGGATGTGAGGTGTGTTCCCGTGATCGCATTCAATTGTTTCCCAGATTCCCTTCATGAAGGGTGAGTAGAAGCAATTTTAGTTCAGCTACTTGGACGAGATGGCGCTTTGTCAGGAGAATTATCAGCGTAGTTTCATAACAACAAAAGTGTAAAGGGCATGAAGCCACTCGGATCCATTAATAGCAATGAAGATAATGCTTAAAAGAAAAAAACCTGTAATTATAGCGAAATTGAAGCGTTAGATAGATGCAAATCAATGCACATGTATGTTCATCACTGTTGCCAAATTGGTTTTTCGCGCGGGGGTTGGTCACACTGAAAAATACCATGGTCACGTGGGTACTCTACCCCCTTAAACCTAGAGTTCAGTTTAATCATAACCTTTCCCATTTCGATTCCAGTTGTTAGCATCCTACGACGATACATCTTTGCCGCTCAAGGTGTATCTAACAATTTCAAATAAGTTACGAGTCGGCGGAACCACGACCTTACCCTTTCCGACAGTGGCACAAACGGATATCCTAGTGTTGAAAGATACACTGGCTAGTCCGGAGTGTACCCCTCAGAAGGTAATTCCACTGAACCCTATTTCCACACAAACGGATATCCTGGTGTTGAAAGATACACTGGCTAGTCCGGAGTGTACCCTTAAAACGGAGACCCAGGTGGTGAAAGATACACCTGCTAGTCCTTCCTGTGTTCCACACAAACGGATACCCCAGTGTTGAAAGATACACTGGCTAGTCCGGCGTGTACAATTCCTACCTATATCAAAGCCTCTAAAATATTACCACAACTGTCCTCGGTTTCCGCACGCTGCCAAACCTCGGCTCGTAACAATACACTAAAGAGAATTTTTTTATTCATTACTAAACATTGTTAACGAAATCAAAACTAGAGTCTATGTTAAACTACTGAAACTAAACTAAAGAGAATTTCTTTTATTCATTACTAAACATTGTTAAGTAAATCAAAAACAGAACCTATATTAAACTACTAAAACTAAAGAGAATTTATTTTATTCATTGCTAAACATTGTTACTAAATAAAAACCAGAACATATGTTAAACTACTAAAACTAAAGAGAATTTCTTTTATTCATTGCTAAACATTGTTAACTAAATCAAAAGTAGAGCCTATGTTACACTACTGAAACTAAACTAAAGAGAATTTCTTTGATTCATTGCTAAATATTGTTAACTAAATCAAAAGTAGAGCCTATGTTAAACTACTGAAACTAAACTAAAGAGAATTTCTTTGATTCATTGCTAAACACTATCAACTAAATCAAAAGCAAAATCTACGTTGAACTTAACCATTATTTCCATTTCAATCTTTTCAAAATTTATCCATGTGACTTTATGATTATACATACATTGACACCACATTTTCAAAAAATCATTGTTGATATGACTATTAAAACTGAATCATAAAAAACTCTCAGAGTTCCCAGTACAAATTGCAATACTACTCAAAATATTGTTTACATTATTAAATACTTTGGGATTTAACTAATTGCTGAACATTTAAATATTGTATGAGGCATTATATTTAATTTTCTTATCCATAAAATGAAAAGAATCATATAGAATGGAATTATTCTAGGACGGAAGAAATGTTTAATTTTTAAGTTAATATAGTTCTGACGTCATAGGGTTAAACTTTAAACAGAACCTAATATTCCTACCTGATTCTACGTACATATGGGAGCGACGTAAAGGTTGGGATACCGTACAAGTTGGGGCAGTGCGTTTTCTCTACATTAACTTACTTGACACACCAATGTCATGATTGTCAACTTTTGGTCTGTTTGTGAACAAACTTTTCATGAGCACTAGAAACAACAAGTCGAGTTCAGTGGAACTGTAGCAAAAAATATCTTCTAAAAAGTTTTAATGTGTTTCTGAATGATTCGTTTTCAACTGAAAATATTTCATCTATCATTGAAAGTAAATATATCCAAATTACACTGTCTAACACCAAAAGTGTGTCCATACAACTGTTGGGTGGATCTTACATAGTTTTCTGTGCCGATTCCGAATGTGTCCTTAATTTTTCTCCTGCGCGCACAATTTTTGAAAACATAACTTTGTAAAAAAACTTGCTTTTAAATTTAGACAAATATTGTGATGTTATTATAAAAGATATTGAATTGTTCTTTCCAGGAAAAGATTCTGTATACTTTCCCGAATCCAGTAATATCTATTATTAATACGATATGACTGTTTAAACATGTTCAATGTTTGAAGACGGAGAGGCACCATTTTTGCACCGTTTTATGATGGTATTTTTTAATATATTTGAAAAAATATGGTCCAGTGGAAAATCGAACTACACCACGTGATAGAGCAGACTTTTATCTTAAGAAATCATTCTTTCAACTTTCCAACGTCGACGTTTTTTTCGATCCAGAAAGCAAAATGTATTCGCCCGACACGGGTTGTTGCCAGTGGCGCTCACCACTAGAACGGGCGTGCACCGCGCCGCGCCATATCCCATAGAACGTTCGTTCTAGTGTTCATAGGACATTCCAGCTAGATGTCTTGTAGGTCCAAAAATGTTAATTAAATACATATATTTAATTGGTCATGTGAAAATGGGAGACTGGAAGGGTCCCAGTCCCTTTTCACGTGACCAATCACACACACACACACACACACACACACACACACACACACACAGAGAGAGAGAGAGAGAGAGAGAGAGAGAGAGAGAGAGAGAGAGAGAGAGAGAGAGAGAGAGAGAGAGAGAGACTTCAAATATCTTTGTTGTTTCTAAAGATACGTAATATATGGTAAGGACAAATTTGAATGGTACAATGGGGCTGACACGATGCAAAAAAAATTGTTTTTATGTCATTTTTTTTAGAGATATCAAGGTCACCTTCATTTTCTTAAATGGATTGAGGTACTTTTTAATACATCAATCGATGCAGCTGGACATTCATAATGGTTTAGTAATTTTGCGTAATATTCATGAATCTTAAGTATTTCATACCTAAGATTTACGCTTTGTTGTTTAATCGTGTGAATTGTTTCCAGTAGTATCCTGTGTTCTAAATTAGGTTCTCTGTTTGAAATTTTTGCATTTTCTAAATCAAATGAAAATGTGTGTGTGACATATACTTTTCCAACGGTATACGGTGTTTTATCGATAAATGTCCCAAGTGTCTGGCCTATAATTGTCTCGGAACTATCCCCACTACCGCGGACTATGTTCCATGAGAGATCCTGAAGCTCGAGAGATCTCGGTCGTCGAAATTTGTAACATAATACGAGTCGGGTATATCGATGTGAACGACTATTATTCCAATAACAAAATTTCTTTATTTTTCACTATTTTTTATGGGACTTTCATCAACGTATTCGTAGCATTTTTCTCACAAAAATGATACCAAATGTGATACAATTCCGATGATATTTACTTGTGTAATGAACGATGAAAGTTCATTTTGCGTCGAAAACTTTCATCGTTCATTACACAAGTAAATACAATTGAAATTATATCATATTTAGTATCACTTTCCATAGAAAAATACTACGAGTACGTTAGTCGAAATCCCATAAAAAAATTATGAAAAATAAAGAAGTTTTGTTATTAGAATAATTATGTTTACACTGCTCGGCGATCGAGGCCGTCGAGTTTCGTTGTTCTTTTCAACGTTCGGCAAATGACAAACAGTAGTACCCCTGGACGGACCCGTGTTTTTGACAATTTTCGATGAAACACTGTATATTTTGTTGCACCATTCTTATCCCACGAAATTTTATAGCTGAAAGATAAGACATGCCCCAACCTTTACGAAACTGCCTTTCATATGTGGAGATGCGAAGATGATAGTGGAAAAATTCTTATCGATCGAAAAATTGAAATATAAATTATAATTATGATATCGGCGCCAGGTTCGATCTTTATTAGATACAACAAATGTGCAAGTTAAATATTTAAATTTCTCAACGTTTCGATCCCAATGCAGATCATTATCAAGAGACCCAAATTTTTGCGTCTGAAAAAGAAATTAATATTAAAGATTTTGAAATTAAATATACTGTTTTGAATGTGACACAGCCACGTAAATTACCAAAAATTGGTAAAATAGAAAAGGAAAAAATTAAATACGCACTTGCTGTGAAGAAGGAACAAAAACTTTTTAGAACACATAATTGTGAGTTACACTATTTCCACTGTAAAAAAAGGGTAAAAGTATAGTATAAAGGGTAAAACTTTTTAGAACACATAATTGTGAGTTACACTACATCCACTTTTACCCTTTTTTTAAAGTGGAAATAGTGTAACTCACAATTATGTGTTCTAAAAAGTTTTTGTCCCTTCTTCACAGCAAGTGCGTATTTAATTTTTAACTTTTCTATTTTACCAATTTTTGGTAATTTACGTGGCTGTGTCACATTCAAAACAGTATATTTAATTTCAAAATCTTTAATATTAATTTCTTTTATCGACGCAAAAATTTGGGTCTCTTGATAATGATCCGCATTGGGATCGAAACGTTGAGAAATTTAAATATTTAACTTGCACATTTGTTGTATCTAATAAGGATCGGAACCTGGCGCCGATATCATAATTATAATTTATACAGTGTCTGGCATATGCAGAAACAATAGGGGATAATATAAATAGGGGACTAATCTTTGTGCTTGACGCCGTTGATGTCGATAATCGTTCACATCAACATTTCACTAAATAATGAAAATCCGTGTGCTCAATAATCAATCAGACCCGCATTCGTTTGTCCGGCTATCTTTTCATCTTCATGTAGTACACTGCTCCCGAATATATGTTTCCTATACTATTTTAGTGGATCTAGAGCAGATTACAAAATTGTTTAATGTTTAACGTTCAAAATCAGTGTGAAGTTAGTTTAGAGTTATTTGCAAATTATGTGCGGTACGAGTAGCAAATGTTATGACACAAATATCTCTCTAGCAGGTAAGCAGTGTTTGTGTTACGTGTTTACGTCCTCGGAGTTTACCCGACACGTATAACAGAGTTACTTAAACTATACTCGCGTCGGGGTATTTACGTTGACACCGTCGTACTTCACGAACTTACAATATTCTTTTTTTATAATATTATTCGTTTACGCTGTTTCGAGCTTTAATGTTTCCTTTATATTACGCATAATTAATGGCTTAGTGTATTAGAAAGTATGGAGGCATAATTACTGTATGGCAAAATAATCTCGAACTTGAGATTCTAATTGCATTAATAAAAAAAAAAATTACTGTATTAAGTGCAACAGCAAAATTTACTAAAACACTGAACTGGTTTAAAGAAAGGGTCTAGCAGACTAAGAATAGTGAATCGGCCCCCCTCCTTGGATTTTTATTGAAATTGTGTGGAAAACATTGGTTTTAGGTTGAAAAATAACCCCCCAAAATTTCAAGTCGCTAACCCTTCATATAAGGATTATATGAGGTTAAATACCCTTAACTATATCATTTTTTTCTCGGTTGTTAATTAAGATATTCAGATAAAAAAAATACGAAAATACTCGTACTTACATCCTTCATATCATATATTTTTTTCACAATTGTGATCATATTATTAAGGGTAGAAAAAAATTATTAAATACTTTAGGGGTGGAAATTGCAAATAAACCTTCGAGTGACCACTTTCAAAAAATTCAACAACAATGTTCTGTTATCTATCTAATATATACAAAAGTTTCAAGATGGTCGGAGAGGTGGAACATAGTTAAATATTGAAAAACAAATGAAATTACGCCATTATAATGATTTTGAGTTTAGGATTGAGCGATTGTGGGAGACCCAATAAAGAAACCGAATGAGTATAAGTGTCATAGTCGTAGCCTGAATATCTTAGAATTAATACCAAAAACGTATAATCACTACTAAAATCTTCCACTAATAGTATTCCTACATTATGATGGCGTAATTTCATTTGTTTTTCAATATTTAACTATGTTCCACCCCTCCGACCATCTTGAAACTTTTGTATATATTAGATAGATAACAGAACATTGTTGTTGAATTTTTTGAAAGTGGTCACTAGAAGGGTTGTTTGCAATTTCCACCCCTAAAAAATTTAATTAATTTTTTTCTACCCTTAATAATATGATCACAATTGTGGAAAAAATATATGATATGAAGGATGTAAGTACGAGTATTTTCGTATTTTTTTTATCTGAATATCTTAATTAACAACCGAGATAAAAATGATATAGTTAAGGGTATTTACCCTCATATAATCCTTATATGAAGGGTTAGCGACTTGAAATTTTGGGGGTTTATCTTTCAACCTAAAACCAATGTTTTCCACACAATTTCAATAAAAATCCAAGGAGGGGGGCCGATTCACTATTCTTAGTCTGCTAGACCCTGTCTGTTTTATACAAAATTTTCAAACATATTGTCAGACATTTAAAAAAAATGTTGATAGCGAATGTGAGCTCATCACAAGATAATATGTAGAAGGTGAAGTGACTCTTATTAACAATTTGCACTCGAAGTTGATTTAACTAAAAAATTAAACATTTCTTCCGACCTAGAATAATTCCATTCTAAACTATTTTTTTGTACTAACATGAAATTGATATAACTCATACAATACTTACAAGTTTAGTATTTGATCAGATGTCAACATATTTAATAATGCAAACAATATTTTTAATAACGGTGCAGCAATTTCTACTGGTGACTACGAATCCCCTGCGTGGGAGCGAAACTGATACCACCATCGGGGTAGAGGTGAACTACTAAAAAGACAGAGAGGGAGATACATTTCTCTTAAAGAGACAAAGACAGAGAATACGAAAACTGTTGTTTTTTCGATAAGATTCAATAATTGTAGATTATGATAAGAAGCAGTATTTTTTAATGCTCTGTGTGTTGAAATATTCTCTGAATTATTGCGGAGTCCTGTACAGTCCCCTTTTTTGCAATTTGGTTCTTGAAACTTTATAAACTATATTAGTGTACGCTTTTATAGAAGAAATTTATTTCTGTACACTTTTTCCAAAAAAGGGCTCTATGCCTCACCCCGCAATAATACAGAGAATATTTCGACATAAAGAGCATTTGGCCTAGTGCGCACTTACCCCACCGTGATAGTACGCATTTGCCACCTGTAGGAATATTTACGAGGCAAGAGCATCTTAGTGATTTTCTCAATGTTAAGGACAGGCAAGAACAAAGAACAAAGAAATAAAGAATAAAATGGGTGAAAAAGTTAAAACAAGTTAATTAAAGACCTTTATGTTTTATGTTTTTATGATTAGTTAAGTTAAATACGTACCTTAAATGGAAAGAACAGGCGTGGGCTGAGGGGCACATGGGCGACCCTTTTTTTGTTTTTTTTTATACATGAGGAAAATGCTTTTACGCATGCTCTCTACCCCCTGGGAGAGATACCGGGTTATGTGGGGCTTACGTGGCCAGAAGGGCTCACAGTACCCACTAAAAACCTCATGATAACCTTCCCTAAGCTAATCGGGGGCGGCTGGGATCTGCGAGGAACACAAACAGCCGTCCCCCTTCGCACATGGCCCCCGTGGGGCCCCGTCCCGGGGGAGAGAGAGGCTCCCCCCAGCAATACCTAATCTATCAGGGCGCAAGCAGGTTACCCACTTGCACCCCCCTTCCCTGGGCCGTTCGGTGGGCTTCGCGAGTCTCCAGCTCGCTCCGCCCAACGACCCCCGGTGACCCCGTTCCTCGCTCGAGGAGCCCTTAGAAGGGCTCTCGGCCGAGGGACGAGGTCTCCGCGCGCGACAAGGAGGGACGAAGGCGGGCACCTCGCCCGCGTTCGCCCCTCCCCCACTCCCACCCCCTCGGCCCAACGATCTATATGTCCCCCACGGGGGACAGAGACAAGGGGGACACATGGGCGACCCTGAGAATGTGAAAAACGGGTCCTCGGTACGCTAAAATGTGCCAAAAATAGAAAGATAAGGGATTATTTTTGACATCTAATAATCCCAGTTCCGGGAGTTGTCCATCTCCCGGAACCAAAAAAAGTAATTTTCTCAATGAATTTTAAAAAATACAATAAAAACGGTTTATTTAATGTAAACCTACATCAACATTTGTTGTACTTACCTGAAATAACAGAATATATTAATAACTTGTAGAATATAGCACGTTCAGAGTAACCTCAAAGGTTATTATATAAGGTCAAAAAGGTGGTATCCATTAAATTCAGTTTTTTATTGTCTATCATGCTATCGCAAAAAAAAATACTATTCCATTTAAAAAAACATCGGTGACATTGCAATTTCATTTAAAAACACGACATAAAAAATTTTTTTCTTCATTATTATATTGCCCCCCTGCAATAGCGTCACTTTGTCCTCTGAAGTTTTCTGATAGGACTGTAAATACGAAAGATATTTAGGTGTTATCATTTATGTGGGACACCCTGCATATTATCTATGTTGGTTCATATTAACTTATACTACATTAATAAATACAAGCTAGAGAGATTTCGTTCATATTATAATAAAAATAACCAGTAATGCACTTACCCCGTTTACGCACTTACCCCACTCCACCTTACTGTGGTTGTAGTATACCAATCGAAGCGAAGTATCGATATTACAGATCGATACGAGCAAGCGGGCAAGCGAGGCCCACGAGTGGCAGTTCAAGAAACCAAGCGTATACGAACGGGTAATAAATGTACTGGTGCCGAGTCTTGCTACGAGCTGGTTATCGATACTTTCTCCAATTTCTGCAGAGGGTGTACATTACAAATACTAATTCGTGAATATGTAACATAGGTTCATTATGTATTTCGACATAAAAAATAAAAAATAAAAAAAAAATAGTTTAGTACATACTTATTTGAACCTCCTTTGAGTTTTATAACTTGAAATATTATGCATAGAATTGATTCAATTATTTTTCATAATGTTTCTAATTTAATTTCGGGCAACGTCTCTTTAATCCTATTTTTTGGTTCTGAAACAGTGCTATACTGTTTACCATTGCCGTATACCTTCCGTGCTAATATTTCCCAAAGATTTTCAATGGCCTTCTCCTTGATGGGCAAGGTAAATCTTCAACTTTTATCCCCTCAAAGTAATTTTTAATTGTTTTTCCACGATGTATTGCTACATTATCGCGTTCAAATATTAAATTACGCTTACCAATCTTGTCGCCATATTCATCCAGTATCTATTCCAATAGTTCCTGATATTTTTCAGCATTGGCTTTTGGAGGGAACCACATTATGAGAGTCTTACCGTTCCAGCCGAATACAGCCTAAACCATTACACATCCTCCTCCATCGACTCTTGTCATTTTTGCATTTTTTCATCACGCAGATCCTGTCAATGATCTGGGCTGTTCCAATTAAATACTTTTTGGTCAGAAAAAATCCCTGTCTCCACTTTAATCTCTCCTCTTTGTAGAATTTAGCAGCAGAGGTTTTTTCGTTTTTCTTGAATATTTAAGTGCCCCACTCGATCTCAGAACTTGCTATACACGTCGAACACTAACTCGCAAGTCTAATTAACTTCCCGATTCATAAGGAAGTTATTGTAGTTACCCCGAAAATCGAGTTTTTAGCAGATCTTCACGTTTCATGGTCATTGGAGTCATTTTAGACTATTTTTATTAAAATGTTTGTGTGTGTTAGTATGTATGTTTGTATGTTATCAGATTATTCGTTTACGTTTTCTGAAAAAGTAACAACGCGATCAGATTGATGAATGATGCAATCGATGTGCCCCGCTGTAACTTAGAGTTGATTAGATTTTGGTCCATATTGGTTAAATAGTTTTTTTAATTTATTAACTACCCGATGCATAGAGAAGTTACTGTAATTTCGAAAGAAGGTCATTCAATAATGTCAATTATACGAGAGAACGGAAATTCTGCACCGAAGAAACAAACGTAAATACATTTTAAAAAATTTGTTTTTAAACCGAAAATCAAAAATCGAGTTTTTAGCAGATCTTCAGGTTTCATGGTCATTGGAGTCATTTTAGACTATTTTTATCAAAATGTTTGTGTGTGTGTGTTAATATGTATGTTTTCAAATTTTTCGTTAACGTTTCCTGAAAAAGTAACAACGCGATCAGAATGATGAATGATGCAATCGATGTGCCCTGTTGTAACTTAGAGTTGGTTGAATTTTGGTCCATTTTTATACAGTAGTTATTTCTTTTTTTCGAAAGAAGTTGATTCAACAATGCAATTTATACGAGAGGACGGAAATTTTCCACCGAAGAAACAAACGTAATAATTATTTTTTTTTTTAATTTAAAACACAATTTTTTTTTAAATTATGCAACTAATGCTAATGTTACCGCTTACAATAATCGAAAATTATCCCAATGCAAGAGTAAGTTAATGATCTCTAATATCGAGAATGCATTTTATTGATGAAAGTACAAAAAAGAAATTTATATTACAATTTTTAAACAAACAATCAGTTCAAAACGAATTATTAACTGAGATTAAATTGAAAGTTAATATAAAATATATGATAATTAATAACATTAATGTTGAAGACGGGCTGGTTAACGGAGCGTGCGGAATATTAAAATTTATTACTTTTCAAAAAAATACTAAAATTCCGTCTATACAGTGGTTGGATTTTCAATTGCCCAGAGTGGTAGTGAAAGTAAGCGAGTAAAGTAATCAAGCGAGCAACGAGCATACGATGTTGGTTTAATGCGACGCCATATAGCAAACATTTTGATAAGTAGAAAACTATTGAAATTCCCTGAGAACGTATAATTTGATTAAAACGTACACTGAATAATGATAATAATATACTGCAACTAACGAATCGGGAAGTTCTTTGTGTGACTTTTGGAGAGTCACATACCAAATACCATCCATATTGGTCTTAAAAATTTTTGACCACACGTTTGAGTTATTCCGAATGTTTGGAATAGATGAAAAGGAAAAAGGAAAGTGGTGTTTCGTCCTAGGCCCGCTGGAGGACTCATCAGTAAGGCTATGTACCCGAATCAACGTTTGCACTATCATTCAAATTATGTTTGTGTAAAACCACCAACCCTCTCGCAAGCGAGCTACAACCACCCTACTCGCGAAGCTCGCGAGCAACAATAACCGTCTAGTTTCATTTCTATTTTAGAGGCATTAAACATATTTTGCTGTGCTTCTTGAAAAATTTTACCTGTGTCCCTATGTGTTAACGTTTTTGGGGCGTATGGGTATGTATGGGGCGACGACCGTGCGTCAGAATATTGTTCGAGGAACGATACTTTCTCCTCGCGTAATGGACATACATACAGTCGGTCACGGAAATATTCATACACCACTATAGTTTTTATGACTATAGTCCGTACTTCATAATTTTATGCAATATGAACAAAAAGAGATTTTACGTATGTTACTATACAGTGTATAGTTAACATAAACATAAGAGATATTTATTTAGGATATGTAATTACATAAATAACTAGTGCGGCATACAGCTATTAATGGTTTTTTTTTTATTTTGTGTGTGACTCTCCACGAGCCACACAAAAAACTTCCCGATTCATTAGTTGCAGTACATTATTATCATTATAATAACTAATAACTCACTCTTGCATTGGGATATTTTTTGATTATTGTAAGCGGTAACATTAGCATTAGTTGCATAATTAAAAAAAAGAATTTTTTTTTAATAAAAATGAAATATATACAGGGTGTTCGACTAAAGGTGGGAGAAAATTTAAGGGGTGGTTCCTAACGATGACATAAGACGAAAATGAAGAATACAAAATTGCGATTTCGGCTTCGTTATTTAGCTAATAACAATGAAAAATCAACAACGCGTCTAACAAAAGTGTACGTTGTGTACGTCAAAGAGTACAATGTTGTCCAACGATTTTTTAAACATTTTGACCTCGCTGGGGCCCCAAACGAGAACCAAGTTATGCATGCATCTGTCACTCGATACGTGACTGTCGCGTTGTTAATAACTAAATAACGAAGCCGAAATCGCAATTTTTTAATTCTTCATTTTCGTCTTATATCATCGTTAAGAACCAACCCTTAAATTTTCTCCCACCTGTAGTCGAACACCCTGTATAATTACGTTTGTTTATTCGGTGGAAAATTTCCATCCTCTCGTATAAATTGCATTGTTGAATGAACTTCATTCGAAAAAAACTAAAAAATCTAAAAAACTACTTGACCAATATGGACCAAAATCTAATCAGCTCTAAGTTACGACGGGGCACATCGATTGCATCATTCATCATTCTGATCGCGTTGTTACTTTTTCAGAAAACGTTAACGAAAAATTTGATAACATAAAAAAGGCACACACACACACACACACACACACACACACACACACATACTAACAATTTGATAAAAATAGTCTAAAATGACTTCAATAACCATGAAACGTGAAGATCTGCTAAAAAATCGATTTTCGATTTTCGGGGTAATTCCAGTAACTTCCCTATGAATCGGGAAGTTAATAAAAGAAAATGGAAAATGCGCTCATTTTCACGTCAAGTTTCCAGGTTCCAGGAACTGACTGAAATAATATTTGAAAACATATCATTCATACAATGTACAGAGTATGTTAGAGATCGAATATTTGTCAGTCTTGCTCAAAATTTGTGCGAAATAAGTCAGCAAAGAAGGAACACGCCATTTAATATGCGACAATTAGTAATTTTTCTTCGGGAAAAGGGGAAATCGGTTCGAAAAATTGCAGATTTATTAAATATTAGTAAAAGCACGGTATGGGATATTGTGCGACGTCACGAGAACGAAGATAGAATTGAATCTGTCCCTCAAAGCGGACGCAAACCAATTCTCAATACTCGTGATGAACGCTCCATAATTAGGAGAATAAAATGTGATCCTCGGTTAAGTGCTCCAGAGTTAGCAGATGAACTAAATAATGATCGTGAAATATCAGTGCATCCGGAGAACTTAAGAAGAGTGTTACGATCAAATGGCTATAATGAAAGAGTAGCTCGAAAATAGACTGAATTTTGCAAAAAACTATATTTCAAAGGAAAGTCAGTGGTGGGAAGACGTAATTTTCGCGGACGAGTCCAAACGTAATATTTATGGAAGCGATGGAAGAATTAGAGTATGGCGGAAATCGAAAGAAGAATTAAATCCGAGACATTTGCAGTCGACTGTGAAACACGATGGTTGTTCTGTGATGGTGTGGGGTTGTATTTCGGCCCATGGAGTAGGCGAATTAGTTTTTATCGACGACATTCTCGATAAAAATAGGCATCTGCACATTTTGCAAAACTATGTTTAAAAAAGTGCTGATAATATGGGACTTCAAAGTGGGATACAATTTTATTAGGATAACGACCCAAAGCACAAATCGTGTATTGTGCAAGAATTCTTATTATACACTTGCAAGAATGTGTATAATACCTTATAATACCTTCACCCACTACCGCAATCGCCAGATATGAATCCCATTGAAAAATGGGATGAATTAGATCGCCGAATTCGAACAACTCCCATAAACACAAAGAACGAACTAAAAAGTAGAGCTGTGACTTACGAGATACCCGGGTAAACAGCGTTACCCGGATACCCGAGTATTTGGGTAAACAAAAATTACCCGAGTACCCGGGTATCTCATGAATAGACTGCGGATCTTTATGCAAAATAAAAATCGTTTGCATCGTTTACAAAGCAATTCGTGTGTTCTTAGGGGGAATAATTAAAAAGTAAATTATTAACTTCCCGATTCATAGGGAAGTTACTGTAATTACCCCGAAAATCGAAAATCGATTTTTTAGCAGATCTTCACGTTTCATGGTTATTGAAGTCATTTTAGACTATTTTTATCAAATTGTTAGTATGTGTGTGTGTGTGTGTGTGTGTGCGTGTGTGTGTGTGTGTGTGTGTGTGTGTGTGCGTATGGCCGTTTTTATGTTATCAAATTTTTCGTTAACGTTTTCTGAAAAAGTAACAATGCGATCAGAATGATGAATGATGCAATCGATGCGCCCCGTCGTAACTTAGAGCTGATTAGATTTTGGTCCATATCGGTCAAGTAGTTTTTTAGATTTTTTAGTTTTTTTAGTTTTTTTCGAAAGAAGTTCATTCAAGAATGCAATTTATACGAGAGGATGGAAATTTTCCACCGAATAAACAAACGTAATTATATATATTTCATTTTTATGTAAAAAAAATTTTTTTAAATTTAACCCTTTGAACACGAGCGGCGCCGATACGGCGCCCGGCCGATGTGAAGTGGCAAGGATGCATCTTGGCTATTGTTTTACTAAGTATCACACCAAAACTAATTACAGAGTGTAATATTTATCAAAATTTGTTGTTTTCGACATATAAATGAATAAACTGGTGAAATTTTTTTTTTAATTTTTTTAAAATTAAATATTTTTGAAGTACCTGTAAAATGTTCACCTAATTTGGCCGAAATCGTCTCGAGTTGCTGGTTTGCGCAAGCGAAAACGGCCTCGAGTTCAAAGGGTTAAAAAAATTTTTTTTTTCAATTATGCAACTAATGCTAATGTTACCGCTTACAATAATCAAACTAGCTGGTTATTGATGCTCGCCCGCTTCGCGAGCTCGCGGGTAGGGCTGCTCTTTCGAGAGGGTTAGTGGTACGCATTGCTAGTGGGGCATACAGCTATTAATGTTTTTTTACCCCGAAAATCGAAAATCGAATTTTTAACAGATCTTCACGTTTCCTGGTCATTGGATTCATTTTAGACTCTTTTTATCAAAATGTCGGTATGTGTGTGTGTTTGTGTGTGTGTGTTTGCGTATGCGTGTGCGTGCGCGTGCGCGTGTGTGTGTGCGTGTGTGTGTGCGTTCGTGCGTGCGTGCGTGCATGTGTGTGCGTGTGTGTGTGTGTGTGTGTGTCAAATTTTTCGTTAACATTTTCTGAAAAAGTAACAATGCGATCAGAATGATGAATGATGCAATGGATGTGCCTCGTCGTAACTTAGAGCTGATTAGATTTTGGTCCATATTGGTCAAGCAGTTTTTTAGATTTTTTAGTTTTTTTCGAAAGAAGTTCATTCAACAATGCAATTTATAAGAGAGGATCGAAATTTTCCACCAAATAAACAAACGTAATTATATATATTTCATTTTTTTTTTAATTATGCAGTTAATGCTAATGTTACCGCTTACAACTAACGAATCGGGAAGTTCTTTGTGTGGCTCGTGGAGAGTCACACACAAAATAAAAAAAAACCATTAATAGCTGTATGCCTCACTAGCAATGCGTACCACTAACCCTCTCGCAAGAGCAGTCCTACCCGCGAGCTCGCGAAGCGAGCGAGCAACAATAACACCATCCGCGAGCTCGCGAAGCGAGCGAGCAACAATAACCAGCTAGTTTAATTATGAAATTAGGCATTTTTATTTTTATGTAAAAATACCAGCAAGTCTACATTTTCCGGCAATAGACAATAGAAAATAGAAAATACTCTCTCAGAGTAGTTCTCGTAACCAATTGTGAGACCTCATGAGATACCCGTGTACCCGGATACTCGGCTATCTCATGAGATATCCGGATAGTTTTGCTCTACCCGGGTATCTCATGGGTACTCGGATACCCGGGTATTTCATATACCCGGGTAAAAGTTCGAGCTCTACTAAAAAGACGTCTGCAAGAAGAATGGCTACGTATTAGGCAAGATTATTTAACAAAAATAATTTGTAATATGCCAATGCGATTACGGCACGTCATAAAACATATGGGATATTCAACAAAACATTAATTTATAAAAACAAGATATATATATATATATATATATATATCTATATAATAAAAATGAAATGCTGTTCGTTGATCACGACATCACGTGAGAACGGTTAGACCGATTTGGCTAATTGTTTCTTTTTTATGTTCGTTGTAGTCCGAATCAGGTTTTTAGGGTAAAAAAAATTGAAAGTTGCCCGGAAACATGAAAATTCAGAAAAAACTAAAAGTGCTTTTTAAATCATATTTCAATAGAGCAAAAAAACGAACGTTACAGCTTTTAATCAATATGTCCATAGGAATTTACATTATCCACGTCTATTTTCTATAATGATCACTGCGAAATACGTCTTTTCCTCATTTTTATTTTGTTTACGCATATCCTTTAGCTTTTCACAAATTCACGAAATGATCACAACCAAACTTATTGAAATTTGGACAGGACAACGTCTGTCAGGTCAGCTAGTATATATATATATATATATATATATATATATATATATATATATATATATATATATATATATATGTATAGTGTTATAAACTTAGTTTTGATAGTGTTCGAATATTTTCGTGACATGAAAATGAGCATATGATATTCGTGACATGTAAATAAATATCTCTTAGCGGAAATATCTTTTGACGCATTCAAGTTACAAAAAAAATTTATTTACAAAAATTGTGCGGTATGAAGGGACCAATTGCATAGCGTAATTTTTGTTTGAATTCGCATGATGGAGGGAGAAATTCATAACGCATTACGTTATTTACTACTACAAAACATTCGAAATTATATTATAAATTTGTAACTTCTAAAGTAGGCAATGGTAGTATCTACTTGTTCAAGGATCTTGTTCAGAAGTTTGTTCACGATGCTTGTTCAAGGATCTTTCCCTGAAACTGGCGTCGCTGTTTCCTGATTCGAAACAAGACATTTAACTTTCACTCGTACTCAAGTCCCATAACGGATTCTGAGGGCCAAGCATCTCAATAAATAACTCGAAAACGACAGCACTCCGTTCGATCGTAGCAGAGGTCCAGATACAATATCTAGACTAGCTGACTTCTTTGATCGAATCAGTATTGACAACACTTACAGGTATTTTCTTGGATCTGTTTATATAATAATTAGTAGTAAAGATAATAATTTGAATACAACGAATTGTAAGGATATTATAAAGAAAAACGAAATAGCTGGTATGATTAAATTTTATAACTACAATAATTGAAAACAAAAACTGTAATTATAATACTTCGAATAATTATAATTCTTCTATCAACATAAAACCAACTTTTCCTATAACAAAAAAACAATCAGTTTTTCAAGATGGATAGTGTATACAATTGTTTCGCCAACAAATATGACATCATGCGGCTCGGATATATCGGCGAGACCACACTAATCAGAAATTCAAACTTATTTAATTTTCATTATTTTTTGATAGGACTTCGATGACCATATTTGAGGCATTTTTATAATAAAAGTCGTACCAAGTATGATATAATTCGAATGACATTTAATTGTGTAATGGACAATTAAAGTTTCGGTTGCAAACCTTTGAATTGTGCCGGCGACTGCGACTCTCCACGTCTCTTTCTTTCCCAAAAGTTGCCCTTCCTCGCGCCCGAAATTTTAATTGTCTGTTACACAAGTGAATATCATATTTGGTATAATTTTTATTAGAAAAATGCCACAAATATGGTCATCAAAGTCCACATAAAAAAATAATGAAAAATAAAGAAGTTTGAAATTCGGACTAGTTGTGTTTACACTTCTCGGCGACCGAGGCCTCTCGAACTCGACTGTCCTTTTTTTCGGCAAAACTTAATGAATAGTATCCCTGACGTATAAATGATCCTGCGCAGACCCGTGTTTAGGACTTATGCATATCGATAAAATACTGTACATCGTTTGATAGTTCCTTCCAATATGTCGCATTTGATAAATCTAGAAAGGTTCTTCCGAATGTCACTTTTTGACTTTAAAAATTACCCAGATAGCACACAGATATCCTATGTACGTCCATATATGTATGTATGTACATATACAGGGTGTCCCAAAATAAGTGTAACTCCAGAAATGAGAGGTTCCTAGGGTCATTTGAAGATACATTTTCCTTTACAAAAATGGTGTCCGCGACTTTGTTTAGGAGTTATTATCGAAAAACACGGACCAATCAGAACGCGGCTACAGCGAATTGATTCTGGTTCGGCCAATAGCGACACCACGTTAAATTGTTGAAAAAATACTAAAAGTTGATTTTTTAACTATTTTATGTGGGCCTATATTGAAAATTTAAAAAATACGTTTTGTAGATCTGTGTCAATTAAACATATCCTGAAAATTTCTTCAAAATCGGTCGACGTTGCAATGAGCTACAAACGTTTAAACATCGTAAAAATTGCAGATTTTCACGATTTTCGGCAATAAATCATGAAAATCTGCAATTTTTACCATCTTTAAACCTTTGTAGCTCATTGCAACGATCTACAAAACGTATTTTTTAAATTTTCAATATAGGCCCTCATAAAATAGTTAAAAAATCAACTTTTAGTATTTTTTCAACAATTCCGACCAATTGCAATTTTTAAAAAAATTTCTTTTCACATCCTTTAGTAAACTAATTGCTCCAGCTTCCCAAAAAAGTTCAAATCGTACAGTACAATATTAAAAAAGTTATCGTTTTCTTTAGAGCGGTCTTAAACTTTTGTCCGCTACTGAAGTTGAAAGGGATTCACGTCTAATTGTTCGGGAAATCGCGGAGTGAACCAATATACACTATTTATCTGTCTTACGACATCTGTAAGCATTGGAAAAAATAAGAAAGTTAGATAAATAGATTTCATATGAGCTCACTGAAAGATACATGATGTGCTGTCTGGAGATCAGTTCTTTATTACTTTTCCGACAGAATAATGAAGGCATATTAAACAGGATAATTACCTGTGATTAAAAATGGATTCTCTACGACAATCGACGACGTTCTGCACAGTAGCTAGAGGCAAATGAAACTCTAAAACATATGCCGAAAGCTAACCTTCATTCGCGTAAAATATTGATGTCTGTATGGTGGTCAGCAAAGGGTATTGTACATTATCGATTTTTAAAAAAAGGTGAAACCATATATTCTGATAAATACTCTCAGGAAATTGATATAATGTACGAAAATCTGCGTGTTCAACAGCCGGCAATAGTCAATAGACATGGTATAATTTTGCTCCACGATAATGCTCGACCACATATTGCGAAAAAAAATTTTTTTAAATTAGCAGAGTTGAAATGTGAGGTTCTTCCTCACCCTCCTGACTCACCTGACCTGTCACCTGCTGATTACCATTTTTTCAAGCACCCAGATGGCTTTTTGAATGGAAAAATATTGAAAAAAGAACGTTCTGTAAAAACTGCATTTGATAACTTTATTGCTTCACGTTTATTAAATTTCTACCAGAATCGATTCGATGGAAATTATTTCGATTAATGGAATATAAATAAAGCTTGTAAAATCAAAGATTATGTTAAAAATTCAAAACGGCCATTTCATTTGCAACAACCTAATATATATATATATATATATATATATATATATATATATATATATATAATACTTTTAATCATGTGAAAATTCTCGTATTTAGAAAGATTGTATAACTTCAAATATTCTAATGTCTAACCGTAATTGGTTTTAACTAACTTTGTAAGCCCGACAATAGGTCAATGATAATAGTTACGTGTTTCTCGATCGTAAATTTTAATATAAATCAAATATATGTTCTCGGCGCATGGTTTCGATCAATAATAAAGCGAAAACAAAGCTAATTAGCAATAATTAAATATAACTCAACGTTTCGATCCAGGTGTGGATCATTTTCAAGAGCAATTGCGTCTGAAAATATACAGGGTCATCCGTTTTTAAACGGACAAACGTAAACCAGCTGTAAAGAACCCCAAATCGAACAAGTTTTACCCCTGCCACTTTTTTTGTTTCGGCCTTGATTTCTAGAAAATTGCAAAAAACCATAATTTTTTTAGTTCACATAAACTTGACTATCTCGGGACTCCAGTGATGAATCTTGATGATTTTTTCTTTGTTGTGTTGAAAATAAACAGGAGCATCTTTTTTTTTGTTCCCAAAATTTTTTTGTATGACCTTCGAATCTTGGTTTTTTTCTGGATCGGACTGTAGCTATCTGAACGGTTCCAGGATGCGTGACTTCAATGGATGATATTTTCTTGGAATAAACGTGCTAAAAAAAACAAAAATATTTTGTTAACAAAAAAGATGCCCCTATTTATTTTAAACCAAACAAAGAAAAAATCATCAAGATTCATCACTGGAGTCCCGAGATAGTCAAGTTTATGTGAACTAAAAAAATTATGGTTTTTTGCAATTTTCTAGAAATCAAGGCCGAAACAAAAAAAGTGGCAGGGGTAAAACTTGTTCCATTTGGGGTTCTTTATAGCTGGTTTACGTTTGTCCGTTTAAAAACGGATGACCCTGTAGATAAACAAAATGTAATGGGTAATTCACAAAATTAATAAAACTGTAAATAATATTTTTAAAGAACATACTTGTTAAGTGTAAAGAAAGGTTTTAAAAATAATGACTGAGTTCCATGCTGGTCTACATTGAACTGAAGCAACTAACCGTTGAGAGAAAGAGCAAGCACAAAAACATTGGAACGACGCGTATTGACGTTCAACCAATAATATTCTATGATCGACAAGCATTTCAATCGATGTTTGGCGGTAAATTCAAACAATATCAATGCCTAGTTTAATACAACGTAGCGGTAACTACCATTATTTTGTTATGGTAAATAAATTGACATTCCAACGTTTGATCAAATGATGTTAAACACAAGGTGTTTAATAGGTCAATGATACTAAGGAAGATTTGTAGATTAATTTAAAAGAGCATTCGTGTTTGCTTTGAATGATTTTGCACATAGAGCAGTTATTAAGAATATAACGATACTCTCGGATGGTTCTGAAATTCTGTTTGAAAAAGGTAACGATAAGTAATTTGTGATTCACGATCGTAAATTTTGTATATGCAAATATGATATTGGCGCTACACGTTCGATCGGACTTTTCTTGAAGATGGTTGAAAACTGAACCGAAACGTCGAAATTATAATTCTGCAAAATTGCTAAATTCTTTTTTATTGATCGAACGTGTAGCGCCTGATGGAAATGGGTATTATTAATCAATAAAGATTACAAAACTAATTCTGAATTATAGTTCTTTATTTTAACGAGGAAGAAGAACACTTGAAAATCGTCCGTATGGTTTGAGAGCCAAGACTGAACTGAACTGCACGAGAAAGTTTGGGGGGCGGAAAAACCCCTGTTGGGTCCGCTCGGGAAATCTCGATACACGAGAACCCTAAGTTTATTGCTCAGGCCTTCTTCGAACTAAGATACTGCAGGCCCTCCACTTCTGACCTGAGAGCCGTTTGAATATACAAGGACACTGTTTATGTCCGTCAACACCCGACTATATTTTCGCAGATATTCCAACAGCGCCGATATCATATTTGCATGTAACGATAAGTATTCGTCGAGCATAAATCAATCGGTTACAAATTAATGGGAATGCAAGGTTAGGTTATTTTTTCGAGCAATCTTGTAGACTGGTTGATCGTAGAGGGTGGTGAGATATAAGCAACATTGCGCCCAAGACAGCATAAATCCACGGTTCGTTACACTTACGTTTATAATGCTATTGGTTAGCCGTAGCCGCTCGGTATTCGTCCGTAATGCATTTCGCTTCCACAATCTCGGCCAGGCGGAATAGCGTGCAACCTAATGTGGTACCTATAAACTAGCCGAGCAGGCCTATAGTCGACGAGGCTGCTAAGGCGTCTGCGTTATAATATATTAGGAGTCCTCCCGGCATCGCTGAAGGGAATGGTCGGAGGTAGAAAGAGGTGGTTTCGTCGCCCAAAGGGGGCCGCGGTGTGCCACACGTCGTTACAGATAACATCTCATTGTCACAGAACGGCGCGTGAATATATCACATGCTGGCACCATCGGGTGTATCCACGCTGGACAATTCTACGTGTCGCGCTGCTAACTACGACTTTGAGGCCTTGTGAACGAGAACCGATAGACGGACGGGACGGAAGGCAGGCCATTCGCTATTATTAGTGTGTTAATTGCAGAAACCTGTATCCAGATTGCTTATTCTTGCATATGTCCTTGTATTCGAAAGGTCTGTATGTACATACATATAGAAAGTCTGCACGCGTACCTACACATACACGTAACATTGCAAGCATTCAATATGTTATCGCAGGTACTCTCTAACAGCGGGTTATTTGAATGATACGTACTAATGTATCGACTGATCGTACAATGATGCTTATAGAAATATTAATTTGGCAACTCTTTGCCGTACCTTTCTTTTACACTTAAGAGAAGAGAAAAGGGTCTAGCAGACTAAGGATAGTGAATCGCCCCCACCCCTGGATTTTTATTGAAATTGTGTGGA
This sequence comes from Lasioglossum villosulum, assembly GCA_963971365.1. Classification (NCBI taxonomy): domain Eukaryota; kingdom Metazoa; phylum Arthropoda; class Insecta; order Hymenoptera; family Halictidae; genus Lasioglossum; species Lasioglossum villosulum. The sequence continues at coordinate 27,146,098 of OZ020498.1, read as the reverse complement.
AAACATTGGTTTTAGGTTGAAAGACAACCCTCCAAAATTTCAAGTCGCTAACCCTTCATATGCATATAGGGCTGTAACGTTCCTTCGAATGTCGAAGCTTCGATTTCAGAACCTTCGAAACTTCGAAATCTTCGAAGCTTCGGAAAAGTTACAGCCCCAATACAGGGTGTTCGATTACAGGTGGAAGAAAATTTAAGGGGTGGTTATTAACGATGATGTAAGACGAAAATGAAGAATAAAAAAATTGGTATTTCGGCTTCATTATGTAGCTATTAACAATTAAAAATCAACAACGCGTCTAACAAAAGTGTACTTTGTGTACGTCAAAGAGCTCAATGTTGTCCAACGATTTATTAAACATTATCACCTCGCTGGGGCCCCAATTGAGAACCAAGGTATGCATGCATCTGTCACTTGATACGTGATTGTCGCGTTGTTAATAGCTAAATAACGAAGCCGAAATCGCAATTTTTTTATTCTTCATTTTCGTCTTATATCATCGTTATGAACCAACCCTTAAATTTTCTCCCACCTGTAGTCGAACACCCTGTATAAGATTGCGAAATTTCGAAACTTCGAAACTTCGAAGACTTCGAAGACTACGAAGACTTCGAAACTTCGAAACTTCGAAGACTTCGAAGACTACGAAGACTTCGAAACTTCGAAACTTCGAAGCTCCCTTCGTTCCTTCGAAGACTTCAAAGCTTCGAAAAGTTACAGCCCTATTCATATAAGGATTATATGAGAGTAAATACCCTTAACTATATAATTTTTTTTCTCGGTTGTTAATTATGATATTCAGATTTAAAAAATACGAAAATACTCGTACTTACGTCCTTCATATCATATACATATTTTTTCACAAATTTGATCATATTATTAAGGGTAGAAAAAAATTATTAAATATTTTAGGGGTGGGAATTGCAAACAACCCTTCGAGTGACCACTTTCAAAAAATTCAACAACAATGTTCTGTTATCTATCTAATACATACAAAAGTTGCAAAATGGTCGGATTGGTGGAACATAGTTAAATATTGAAAAACAAATGAAATTACGCCATTATAATAGTACAATATATAGTGTCGTGTTTCTGACGACACTATTTAATAATTCTTATCAGGAGATTAATTCCCTTCTTAATCAATTATTTCTTTTTAAACGCAAGAGACATTATACAGGGTGTCCCAAAATAAGTGTAACTCCCGGAAATGGGAGGTTCCTTGGGTCATTTGAAGCGTTATTTTCCTGTACAAAAATGGCGTCCGCGGCTTTGTTTAGGAATTATTATCGAATAGTGTAAATGAGAATTCTAGGAATCATAATATACATAATTTATTCAATCTTCGTCACTATTTTCCTCAATAACCGGTACTGTATGTGTTACATGAAATATCTTCGTCAAATAATCCTTATATGAAGGGTTAGCGACTTGAAATTTTGGAGGGTTATCTTTCAACCTAAAACCAATGTTTTCCACACAATTTCAATAAAAATCCAGGGGGGGCCGATTCACTATCCTTAGTCTGCTAGACCCTTTATATTGTGAAGTGAAACTTCTTTGCTGAGGGTAACAATTTTCTGATGTTACGAAAATCGAAAGTCCAGTGGCGCGAAATTTTTTTGTATGGCTACATTTATTTTAATGCTTGAATATTGATTGCAAACGAAACAAATTTTATTTCATCTAAAATGAAACGCATAACGTTCATAATTGTTAGACTTTCTTGAAAACCTTTATTACGATTCTGGCTAGTCAAAATATGGCAAGTTTCATTTAAAATTTACTTCAAAGGACAGTTCCTTGATTCCTACTTATTTTATACAATTTTGTTCACTAATTATATTAAATATAGCTCTTAAACTTTGTTGTAATTTATATTTTTGGAACTTGTATTTATTTTTAATTAAAAAATACGACTTAAATAGAGGAAGAACAAAATACATATAAAAACACGTTTCATTTACATTTTCCTTTCTTCGATGTCGAGTCACATGCGACAAAGGAGCGCAAAGGGTTAATGTCTCATGAGGTGTATTCACTGTTCCCTCCATCTTTATACTTTCTTATAGTAACATGCTTCTATCTATGAGATTCGCAATTTCGCTAACCAATTTACCTTCTTTGTGTCATTTTACTACTAACTTCTTTTCTATGCACAAATGATATCGGCGCTACAGGTTCGATCAAAGATACAAAAAATTAACAATTTTGCAGAATTATAATTTCAACGTTTCGGTTCGGCTTTGAACCATCATCAAGAAAAGTCCGCGTCTGTGAAAATGTCAAAATACTGGATAAAGAAAATAATTTACACCAAAGATTATTATTAGACACTGTGCACATGATTAAACATCAAAGTGTCAATCTTAGGTACGAAAAACCTGAGATTAATGAAATTTGCACTACATTACTGAATCAGTAATTAATTTATGATGATGTTTCTATAATAATCTAAATTATTGACTTCCAGTTTTTATAAATATGTTAAGCAAAATAACATCGTTATGTGAAATTTCACCCAGAAAATGATTGCTAATTTTTCTACCAAAAAAAAATTTTTTTGGTAATACATAGGTTGGAAATTTGTAGATGAATATTTAGAATTTAAAATTCGCGCCTAACATTGATTTGGTGCCCCTTGATCCTTGACATCTGATAGGCTAGTTATATCTGTGGCACCTCAATGTCAAGATGCTTCTTTCGCTCACCGTCGTGATACTTCTGGCGCTTCTAGAAGGAAGCAGATTTTACAACCGCGGCCGCTCTTCTCTGTTTGTTTTTCTTAAGGGGGTAGAGTACCCACGTGACATTACTAGAATCTAACCAGAATATTACTAGAAAACAAGTGAAAACAGGGGTTTACACGGGAACGTTTCACATCCTCATACGATTATATTTTAAGCTGAGTGAGGGCTCATTCGAAAGAGGAAGATTGCACGCAGTGCGCTCTTCTCATGTTTTCTTTAGATGATGTTTATATGAAGTAATATGAATGTCCAAAGTAGACGAAACAAATGAAGAAAAATTCCGGAGATTCTAATGTATTTTTCGTGCACAAAAAGATTTTTCTCGCGAAAAAATCGAGGAGACCGCACTGCGTGCAACCTTCCTCTTTCGAATGAGCCCTCACTCAGCTCAAAATATAATCGTATGAGGACGTGAAACGTTCCCGCGTGATCGCATTCAATTATTCCCCAGATTCCGTTCATGAAGGGTGAATAGAAGCAATTTTAGTTCCGCTACTTCGACCAGATGGCGCTTAGTCAGGAGAACTATCAGCGTAGATTCGTAACAACAAAAGTGTAAAGGGCATGAAGCCACTCGGATGCATTAATAGCAATAAAGATATTCATGAAAAGAAAAAAACCTGTAATGATAGCGAAACTAAAGCGTTAGATTGATACAAATGTATGTTCATCACTGTTGCCAAATTGGTTTTCCGCGCGGAGGTTGGTCACAATGAAAAATACCATAGTCACGTGGGGCCTCTACCCCCTTAAAGTGCGGCATTTTCAATTTTATTGTTTTTTATTGATTTTATGTTACTGTTTATTAATGTTCTTTTGTTAATTTCAATGTTATTATGTTTTTCCTGATTTCTGATTAATTCTGTTTCTGGTATTCATTAAATAAACATCGTTTTACCAATTTCTTATAAATAAAGTTTATTATATTTGAAAAACAATTTCTTGAATACGTTTTTCTAAATATCTACGATGTTCTCTTGTTTTCCGTCTTGACTTTGTCACAACGGTTACAGTCTAGTACAGTTTAAACCTTCTTACTGACAAGTACCATTTCGTTTACACTCTTCATTCTGTGTTTCTTCATAATTAGCAAGTATGTATATTACCTCTTGTCTAAACTATAAAATTTCCTGTGTTATTTAATAACAGCGTCTATTAATATTTCACAGACGCGGACTTTTCTTGATGATGGTTCAAAGCCAAACCGAGACGTTGAAATTATAATTCTGCAAAATTGCTAATTTTTTGTATCTTTGATCGAACCTATAGCGCCGATATTATTTGTGCATAAACAACAATTTACTATCGTTAAAACTCAAAATTATTAACTTCTTTTCTGCCTTACTCGTTTCTGATTTATTCAGATTAATTTTAGGAATTAATGTATGAGAAATTCTAATGTAATATGTTTACAGTATTGCAACGAAAATTTGATTAAACCGGTCGCTAATAACTCTCTAGTTGATTCGACATTAAACTTTGCGAAAATACACTACTTATCTATAAAGTGAGCAATCAAAATTGGCTAAAATACTATTTTAAATATTATTTCAAAGTATGTGTACAACTTTGAAAATAAAATGTTTTATTTGATGCGATAAGCTTTCAAAATAGTATTTGTTTGAAGGACATTAAAAATATTTGGAAAGTCGTTTTTAAATATTTGATACATTTTAATTCCTTATTTTAAATGTTTCTGATGGAAATAATATTTCGTATTCAATACATGCATTAGTGTTACGTACGGAGACTTTTCCGTTTTCGATTCTTGGCTCTTTCGAAAATATGTGTCAGAACAGGGAGAACAGGGCCTACTCAAAAACAAGGGCTCTTTCGGCGATGCAGTGAGTTGCATAATTTCCGAGGATTCAGTTCTAATCGAGAAAAGCACGCGGCGCCCACTATCCTTTTGACCGATTTTTGAGATGTATAAGAGGGAAGGACCATCTTGATAATCGGATGATTCAAATCTACAGAACTCATTTCAAATCGCAGTAGGACACCAGTTAGTTCAAGCAAAACCGGATAATATAATCCCTTGTCGAGTAGATTTTGCCATATAGTACATCAAGAAGATCCAACATGTGGTTCGCGTCCCACATGCAGCTTCTTTCCCACTTACAAGGGAACATATTCAGTTGATACAAGCCGATTTTGATGAAACGTATACGAGATGTAGTTCTTCGTAAAATATTTGACACGTGTATTTTTATTAGCAACCATCCACTTTGAAGGGATGAAAATAGCCCTCAAATTTGGGAATGGGAACCATATTGTCTGAGATATTTCGAAAACCAGACGTAAAACAATTGAATTTTTGGTTTAAATTGTGTGATTTCTAAATGAGAAATGTAGCCGTGCCAGAAAATTTTTAGAAAAGTTTTTTGTTTAAACAATATATTCAAAATTGTATGTTTTTTGCAGTTTCTCTTACTTATTGTTAGTTCATTTTAATGCAAACTCGGGTGTGTCTTTGATACAAAATAGACAATACGTATTTTAGAATTTTTCTTTTTTTTGCCATTTAACAATAACAAACACGTATCCACTATTTTGGATCAAAGATCATATGCCTGAGTTTACATTAAAGTGAACAAACAATAAAAAAGAGAAACTGCAAAAGAACATTGACTTTTTAATATATTGCTTAAACAAAAAATTTTTGTGAAAATTTTCTGGCACGACTACATTTCCCTTTAAAAATAACATAATTTAAACAAAAAATTTTTTACGTCTGATTTTTGAAATATCTCAGAAAATATGGTTCCCATTCCCAAATTTGAGGGTTGCTTTCATCCCTTCAAAGTGGATGGTTGCTGATAAAAAAACGTGTCAAATATTTTTCGAAGAACTATATCTCACAAAGTTTCATCAAAATGTTGATGATGGACGAATTTGTCTTGACGCACGCTTACATACGACATAAAAAAATATATAGCATTCCATTTAAAAAATTGGAGGTCACCTTCATATTTATCAAAATAATGTAAATAAAACAAAAATGCATATGTCATTGTGTTGCGCATAAAAAACAGTACTACTTTTTTTTCTACAATTTTTTTCTAATTTTTACTATTTACGACAAAAAAAATGCTGGCTAGTAATAGCCTGAAAATCCTGTAGATGATCTAATACTTTAAGTAAGATTAATACACAGGGTTCTTCGCATTTAATGAGCAACCAATTACGAAATTCTAAAAGTGAGACAAAACTGAAGAATACAATTATTTTATTTCACTTTCCGTTTCCAAGTATATCGTGTTTGAAAATTCAGCGAATACACGTGCTATTAGATTGGAATCGTCTGACACGTCTGACCGTGACCCACCGATTTTACTGCTTGCCATATTAAACCACGCGACCCCGACGGATATGTAAACTAGTTTATTGTATGCGGAATGCTCTGTATTAATCGTTAATACAATAAGATATTTTCTTTTGTATTTCAGATTGTTAAAATAAGAATATTTTATCTCTGTAATTATATGTTCTATTTAAAATACTATTTTTGGTTGTTCTTCCGTTTACCATTCACCTCAGAATTCTATGAAATTTTGAAAGTAGGTTCTTTTTTTACTGAAATGATGATTGCCAGAAGGATATTTGGCGAGTCGAACAAAAATTTTTTTTATCATTTCAATGTCGCCCTCTACCTTACCAACTTTCTACTTTATGTTCGTGCTATGCGCATGCGTCAGTTAGAATAATTTGTGGTTAGGTCGGGGTGGTCCCCCGGAAAAAGGAACCAACCACAAGTACATAATACAGAGACAATTGGGAAGGAACCACCAACCAAAGGAAGGAATCACAAGGGGAAACATCAAGGTGAAAGAGAGAAGGACTAACACGCGCAAGATAAACATCTTAGGAAGTAAAAACGAAGGGATAACCAGCAGGAACACAAATCAAGGTCCTACCAAGGGATCAAACAAAGGCATACCAAAAGAGCGATAACCAGTGGTGATTCAACCGACAAAAGGATAACAAAGTATACTCACAGGGAAACAAACAAACAAACAGGAGACAAACCTGAATGGGTAACGCCTGGATGCAGCAGCAGACTGCACTCCTGTCGGAACCTGAGAGCGACGGTCACGCTCAACACTTATCAGCCATAGAACCTAGTGCGGCTTGAGTCCCCCCAAACCCCAATACGCGGCAGGCTCGGCAAGGAAAGACCGTATGGAAATGATATTCCAGCTTCGGCGGGAATTTCGTTGAAGTCGGATCGGACCCCAAGTTGATGTATACGCACTAGGGTGGGAAGCTTCCGAAGGTGAAGACCGCATGGGCACGATATTCTGGTCGTTACTGGAATTTCGTTGAAGTCGGATCGGATCCCAAGGTTCTGAACACATAGTATACAGCTTCATCCCAACGAACATATAGGCGCGGTCCCCTGCTTTGTGGAACTCGTAGAAGCATAGATTAGCCTATCCTAATCCTGGGGAGGGAGTGGGAAAGTCTCGGACAGCTGAGGCAGACTAGGGAACGGGATGTAGCACTCAAAGGAGCACGACATGGTTCTATGGTGAAGAGGGAGGGACCAATTGGGCAGGTGTGGCGAACCTGCATGATCTGAAGGTGAGCGCGGCCCGACGTACGCTCCGAGCCTTAAAAAGCTCAAAAATCCAAAAATTAGGTAGAATGGCCGTCTCGTCAATGATGATCACTCCCTGACTAGTAGATCGACTGCTCTGAAAGTTGCCCGGGCTATAAAAAACAGAGTGGCGGTTGAACGCAGTGGTATTTGCAACCCTATGGGGCCGAGGGCCGGTCGCCATATGATCAGTGCGTGGATCCGGGGCACCAATTCGCACGCGATGGCCACCAGATGGCGGCGTCTTCAGCTTCAGTAACAGAAAAATGGGGTACCTTAAGTACCCCGCAGAATTTTACAAAATTATTAGTATATACATGTGATATATTGAAATGATAAATCACACAAAATTATGTTCTAAAATCATGAGAACAATAATACCGGTACACTCCCGCTAATATAACTGCCTCGGGGCTCAGGGCTCTGGCCGCTCTGCTACCTTATTCTAGACACGGCACTATTTTTGCGCCATCTGGTGGCCATCGCGTGCGAATTGGTGCCCCGGATCCACGCACTGCATATGATACTGAATATGCTGTCGGTGTGCGATCGCCTAGCGGCACCACCCCCTCTCCCTCACGGAATAGGGAGGGGTGCCGATCACTCCTCCCCCGGCCATACTATTTACTACTACTACTACTACTAGGTCGGGGTGGGGGCGGAGAGCACGCACACGACAATCCAGAAGTAGCCTTTAAAAATTTCGAGTTTACCTTATATACAGGGTGCTTGACTACAGGTGGGAGAAAATTTAAGGGTTGGTTCATAACGATGATGTAAGACGAAAATGAAAAATAAAAAAATTGCGATTTCGGCCTCGTTATTTAGCTATTATCAACGCAACAGTCACGTACCAAGTGACAGATGCATGCATAACTTGGTTCTCATTTGGGGCCCCAGTGAAGTGAAAATGTTTAACAAATCGTTGGACAACACTGAACTCTTCGACGTACACAACGTACACTTTTATTAAACGCGTTGTTGATTTTTAATTGTCAATAGCTAAATAACGAAGCGAAATCGCAATTTTTTTATTCTTCATTTTCGTCTTATATCATCGTTATGAACCAACCCTTAAATTTTCTCCCACCTGTAGTCGAACACCCTGTATGTATTACTTTAAATTAAAGATGATTCGTTTATTGATGATATGTGTGAATTTTTATGGCGCTGTGAAGTGAACTAGACTGGTGATGATCAATTTTTACAATTAATTGAAGATATTCTATATAAAATAGAAAGTCGATAAAGTCGGTAAGGTAGAGCGCGACATTGAAATGACAAAAAATTTTTTTCGACTCGCCAAAAATCCTTCTGGCAATCGTCATTTTAGTAAAAAAAATAACCTATTTTCAATATTTCATCGAATTCTGAGGTGTACGATAAACGTAAGTTTGGCCCTATTTTTTCAATCCGGATAAACTCAGCCACAAAAAATATAATTTTTTCCTTTTTGTTCTGCGACATGTTTAAGGTTAAAGACGTCTTACTCACTATCACTGCGAAGAAAATTTTGCGACAATGGGTTAAGAAAAGTCGGATGTAGTTATAGGATGTGTAGGAAAAGTGGTGGAAATGGCAGAAAATTAGGTAGGAAGGGAATGGAGAAAAATGAAGTATATACAGTATTATCTCTGTAACTGTCGCAAAGATTTCTATCGTAACTGTCAACATTTTATCCCCAACACTGCGCACTGGGGAAATCCTCCTTGGAACCAGTCAAGCGGTAAACACGCTCGACGACTGAGCCAGCGAGGGGTCGTGTATTGGTAAAATTCACCTTAATGCAAGCAAGGCGAAATCTCTACAACAAATTATGTATACTGACCTGCTTCTGTCAAGAAGTTTTTTGTTCTTTACCGCTAATTTGTAATTATGGGCACACTAGCTGCTACAGACTTCGACTTTGTAAGAAAATATTTCAGAAAATCAGCATGTTGGAATTTTACAAATGTGAACTATGTGGAAATTTTTGGTTTCAGGTATGTATCACGTCATCATTTCACCAGTTGTTACCACACTGCACTACTAAAACGGAGCAATTCCATATTGAGATGAAGACTCTCCATGGTATCAAATAAAAATTTCAATACATACCGGTGAGAACAAATGTGATCTAGAATGATAGGTATGTATTATATTTATCTAAGAAAATGATTTTAACATTAATAAGTCTTAAAAATTCAAGTCAATTATTAAAAGTAAACATGCGCGAGATTAGTATGTTCAAGACTCTTTTGTAAGTTGTTAACAGCTTCATTCTATGAATGTAAGATTACATTCTATACTCTAAAATATAATATTTCATGAATTTGTGTTTTGTTTAGTTTTGTGGCTAAAAGGCCAAGAAACATATTTTCAAGAAAGCATGGAAGGAAGGGAGTCTCAAGAATTCGCCCCTTTCGGACCCTTTGATATCTGATATTTTTTCCTAGATGATAGCTTATATTAGGACATCAATCGGTGGAAATTTTCAAGTTGAGTTGACGATTAGTTTCTTAGATTAGATATTAGAGGTTAAATTTCGTTAACGCGTCAACCTAAAGCGTACGGTCTTTTAGGTAATATTAATAATATTTTCAGATTTTCAGTATCGTTACAGATATATCAAATATATGAGGCTTTGATATATGTATCCATAACTTCTATTATGGTTGTGTATATTACGAATAATTATAATCAATGTTTCATGAAAAAATATATTGGCTCTGAAGAATTTTGAGAATCCTTATTTAAATTTGTTGAGTGCGATATAACGCATTAATCACCTTTGATCCAAATTAATCATCAGAATTAATTGTTAACCGAAATTAAAAATTTTCAGCGATTCTTGTCTTTACATAAACTCTCATTTGGCACAAAAAGATCTTAATTCAAGGGACCTAAAAGGAATGAAGAAAAACCGGTCATTTTTGGTTCACTTTTTGATGAGGCCTTTGTGCATGAAATTTATACATATTATATTGCATTGCATATTACATCCTATATGTGTATATACATATGTTACATCCTACCTTCCTGTAATTATTATATTTGAAATTATTATTGTTATAACTAGACTGCGGATCTATGTGGAATTACAATACAGGGTGTCCCAAAATTTCTTCAACATCCGGAAATGGGAGGTTCCCGAGATAATTTGAAGCGATATTTTCCTTTATGAAAATAGTGTGCGCAGCTTTGTTTAGGAGTTATTAACGAAAAACCAGGACCAATCACGGTGCGTCTACAGCGGATTGATTCTGGCTCGACCAACGGCAACACCGCGCTAAGTGGGACCTGTCCTTATGTCGGACTCTGTCCGCTGTAGCCGCGCTCTGATTGGTCCGTATTTTTCGTTAATAACTTTTAAACAAAGCCGCGGACGACATTTTTGCAAAGAGAAATGTTTCTGCAAATGATCTAAGGAACCTCCCATTTTCGGATGCTGAAGGAATTTTGGGACACCCTGTATAATTGAGTAGATGGAATTTAAAATTACTGACAAATTTTTTTAATTAACTGTCAATATATGATTTCTCCTCTATTAAAATGGTTAAGGGAGTATTCTAATCAAGACTCATTTTCTGGTATTTTTAGGGAATTTTTTACAAAAAATAATAAGTTTTTGGCTGACGGAGTTACATGTTGTTGAACAGGGTTCATTTTAAAAAGTGTCCTACTGCTGGCACGATTCCGATCATTTTGCTAATCTGAAATGAAAAATCAAAAGCATTCTTGATTAGTACGATTGTGATTATGGTGTGAAACAGAATGAAAAAAAAATGTACAAAATGACGGCACTTTGAATTTAGAATATCGATTTTTTTGTCTTTCATATCTAGCGAGCTAAAGAAGATAAGAATAATTCACTTTCTATAATCTTGATTCAAACGATAACAGCACATACACTTAAGGTATACGTCAAATTTTAAGTTAATTGGTCGAGTGAACTGAAGTCATATCAGCCATATAAGAAATCATTGTTTCTAGAAAGACGCGTTTAAAGTTCCTCATACCCGTTATTTGAGAATGGCATAATTAGGACTAGTCTGCTAAAAAAAAATTCCTGGTCTATACAATGGTACTTCCTCATGTTAAAAAGGTCCAGTCTAGTTTCAGAAAATGCAAAATATAAATATCAAGTTTTTGAGTGGTCTAGACTAGAATACCCCCTTAACCCCTTGCCTTACGATTTATTTTACGGTTCCTGTGATGGGAACTTCTTTTGAAGATTGTAATTTCCTAAGAAAGGAGAATTTTGATATAAATTTCTATCATATATAAATTTATATAATTTATATATATAAAATATATATAATATATTTATATTATATATATTATAATATATATATATATATATATATATATATATATATATATATATATATATGTATATATAAAATCATATATAATTTATATAAATGTCTATGTGCTCTACAATAGCTGTATATTAACAAAACCAAAATAGAATTTTATTGTGATTAGATGGAAATTATTAACATAAATATGTATTTATCAGAATGTGTTCAGTATTTTCATCACGTGTCAGACACGATATTGTAAAGCAAGAGGTTAAGGGAAGAAATAACGTTCAAATTTGTTTTTATTCCTTGCAATCGATGCACTCAATTTTTTTTTTTTTTGCTTTCATTATTAGACAGCGGATTTTATCCATTTATGGCAAAAATGTGTAGGCGTAATTTAAAGCAGTAACAACATTAGAAGAATTTGAAACTACTGTTATATATTGTTTTCAACCTATTAAAAAAATTTAGAATTCACTCCACTTTGTAACAATGCAGGTAGCACATTTTTATTTTGCATAAAAATCTGCAGTCTATTCATTCTTAATAAAAATGATTAATAATAATTTATTATTATTACTATCTTTAAAACCTTCGAAAGACATTAGAACATTCGAAATTTCGTCGGGAGAACATTCGTAATACATAAGAACTACCAAAGCGTACTCAGAACGTATGAACTTTAAGTCCTAAGAACATTCTAGAGATGTTCGAAATGGACGTAGGACATTCGCACATAAATCGGACAGGAAACAGACGTCCGACGGATGTGCGGTGCTATCTGGATCTACTGCAAAGCTGTAAAAAGTATTTGAAGAATTTGAAAATCCCCAGTTTACTTATTAATATGTAGAAAATAGACCAAGCGATTAAAGAAAAAATCGACGAGTTTGAAATCCTTTAAATAGTCAATCATTATTTTGATCGATTTTTTGATTTGTTTGAGTACGTTCTAAGCAGCTTCAACTCAAGTGTACAGGTAAATACTGCAATTACTTTTGTGGTTTCTGCCGCATAATTATTAGGTATTATACTGTGATTTTCTTATACGCGAGGTGTATCGAAATCAAAGGATCCTTTGTAATTACATCGCGTTGTGTTGTTTATTAATTTTATTACACGAGTAAACTTTGAAAAGGAGCGATGCCGTCGCGTTGTAGATAACATCTTACTGTCAAAGTAGAATGCATAAATAAATTACATGGTAGCGTCATCGGCACCTTGCAAGACTGAAGGTGCACAAGCAGTCGCAGCGAGTAACGTGTACCGCCGTGGGGCTTGTAAATGAGGGAATAACAATCGCGGATGGTGAGATAAAAGGGGAGCGCGAGCAGTAACGCGGCGTTCTACACCGTCGAGGGCAAATTCTCCCCAATTACGGTATTCTCCGTGAACTGTACAACCTGGTTCCTTGTATAATAATGTAACAGTTGCCTTAAGGGCATAAGGCACCCTACTAGTAACAGCACTTTATCCTGTCTTCCCGAGGGTTATTTGGATGCCGATTGTGCCCAATTTACTTTTATTTGTAAAATTGATTCCATTGCACAACCGACATACATATAGGTATGTACATGCCCCGTTCAATGACGAGCTGCTTCTTCTATGATTAATTTGTTTTTCATAGTTTCTAGACAGCGGAATACAACCACTTTAGTCATGCAAGCAAACGTCAAGCACCCTTTACAGATTACTAGGGCAAACCGTGTTGGATGGGATAAAACAGATATTCCTTGTATCATCAGAGAACCGAGCATTTTAATTGGTCGTACTGTATCTTTCTCTTCCGCGTCTACTCCAATAGTTAGCCAACTGTTAGTTCGTGTGAACACTTGCTATTGTTGAGTCGAACGTTGATCTACTGATCTACAGGCGTGGACAAAATGAAGTGGACAGGTTTAATGATCAACAAAAAAACCAATGCAATTTAAAATTTAATTTTAATAAACCAGGATTGAATGGAATATTTAAGCTGAAAAGGCTAAAGATAAACAACAATATCAATAATAATAATTAATATAGTAGAATATATTGTCATTAATCAAAATTTTATCCAATTTTTGTTGGTCAAAATTAAGTGGATACTTTGTATATACAGGGTGTTCGACTACAGGTGGGAGAAAATTTAAGGGTTGGTTCTTAACGATGATATAAGACGAAAATGAAGAATAAAAAAATTGCGATTTCGGCTTCGTTATTTAGCTATTATCAACGCAACAGTCACGTACCAAGTGACAGATGCATGCATAACTTGGTTCTCATTTGGGGTCCCAGCGAGGTGAAAATGTTTAACAAATCGTTGGACAACATTGAACTCTTTGACGTACACAACGTACACTTTTGTTAGACGCGTTGTTGATTTTTAATTGTTAATAGCTAATTAACGAAGCCGAAATCGCAATTTTTTATTCTTCATTTTCGTCTTATATCATCGTTAAGAACCACCCCTTAAATTTTCTCCCTCCTGTAGTCGAACACCCTGTATTTAGAAAATAAAGAATTAGTATTTGGTATTGTAATCTCTTTCTTTAATTACTCCTTCTAATCGTCGTGGAATGCTTTCCACAAGCCTTTGGAGGTAACTTTGATCATGATGTTGAAATTTTAATTACAATTCGTATAAAAATACTGTTTCATTATGACGTTTCTCTAATGGCATTTCCGAATCAAATAAGATCCATAAACTTTCTATAGGATTAAGATCTGCACTTTATGGAGGCCAATCGAGAACATCTATCCCACAATCGTGTAAAAATTTGTCTGTCTTCTTCCTGTTCTAGCATCCATCCCTCATCGAGATCTATTTTTAGGGTGACTCTTCCATATTTTCATTAAAAATGTCAATAAACTTATCTATTAATATAAAACTTATCTATTATTAAACTTATATATATTTAAAAAATCTTATATATATATTAAACTTATCTAAATGTCCAACCCCATACCAAGAAAAACATTCCCATACTATTATGGATACTACACATTAGTAAAGTGAACAAAATATGTGAATAACCCATTATCATTTTTGGAAGAAAATTATATGGTGTGAAGAGAGCAAATTTGAGTTGCTAAATAAAAAGAAGAGAAACGCGTGTGGAGAAAACCGAATGAAGCTCTCAAGAAACAGTATGTGATTCCTATCGTCAAACATGGAGGGTCCATAATAGTATGCGGATGTCTTTCTTGGTACGGGGTTAGAAATTTAGCACCTCATACAAGTTAGGCCCCCACTTGTTGAATTAAACAATTTCAACAGACTGAGATAGACAGAGTTAGACCGAGAGAAAAATAGATTAACACAAACACAATTGTAATTCGTCATGTCTGTAATTAATAGTATTAATCATTCATAACCTGCCAAGTGTCAAATATAATATTAAAAATTATCTGATGTCATCTCCCTATGCAAATTATTCTTGTAAAAAGAAGTGAGATCCCAATCAAAACTTCAAAAAAGTAAAAAAATTACGCCAAGTGCATGAAAGTGAAAAAGGAAAAAGATAGAAGATAATAAACAATATAAAAAAAAATGTGAAATCAAAATGAGCTGCAAGTACGTAAAGTGTGCTTTCCAGCAATGTGCAAAGCCAACACTGTGTGACACAATGTAAGATTCGGTGAAGATAAAATGTAACATTTAGACATTTGCCTAGATGTCCGCGGCCTGGAAGTCAAATCTACTTGGCCACGCCACGCGAAGTGGATTTGACTTCCACGCTGCGGACATCTAGGCAAATGTCTAAATGTTACATTTTATCTTCACCGAATCTTACATTGTGTCACACAGTGTCGCCACATATTTTTTAAAATTCTTTGTGACATACAATATAATAACATTAATGAATTTTAGAATTATTTGTCGGATCATACAAATAAGAAAAACTGTTTAAAATTTAAAAATCTTTTTTATTTACAAAACTTAAAAATCCTTTTTATTTACAAAACTTACAAATATTTATAATAGAAACAGAAATGAACATTAAAAAACATAAACTTAAGAATAACTTTATATGTTTAATATTTTTCATCATTACTTTTTTGTTCCTTTTGAGAACAGTTTATTTATGGTTTGTGATTCTTCTTTCGTTTTATTTTTGCAGTCATATTTATAAACCAAGAAATGATAGGATAAAAAAAATTAATTTGATTCTAATGTAACTCATAAATTTTGAATTTTATGTAGTTTGATATAACTTAATAGCGAAGTACATTAAAAGTAAGTATTAATTTTTTGTGTCACACAGTGTCGCCTTTGCACATTGCTGGAAAGCACCTTTATGTACTTACAGCTCATTTCGATTTCACATATTTTTTAAAATTCTTTATTATCTTCTATCTTTTTCCTTTTTCACTTTCATGTACTTGGGTTAATTTTTTACTTTTTTTTAAGTTTTGATTGGTAATGTTTATCTATTAGATATTGACGCTTTGTATGACACGTCTTATAGTTGAAGCTGACCCTGTTGTTCCAACTTTCTGTTTGATTTTTTTAAGGGAAACTGCTGCATTCGAAATTTTAAGTAAAATTAATCTCCTTTCCCTCTCTGTTGTTGCTCATTTTGTTCTACCTCTATAATTTTTCTTTAATTTCCGAAGTTATTACAGAAATTAGTAATTACTTTAGCATTACTATTAATTCTTTTTCGAGTTTCTCGATTTGAATACTCTTCTTCTTTTAAAACTTAAAATTTTTTCAAATCAATAACTTTCATGACTCTTCAACAATCAATGACTTTTCGTGACCCATATGAGCACAATGATAATAATGAATATAAATTTTTATCTACGCAACAATTAAAAACAAAAATGTTATAAGATATTAAAGCGTATACCAGGATAAGCATGGGCCAGCGGCCCCCGCTCCGATTTTCCTGATTTCTGTCTTAAAACATAGTTTTATGTCTAAAAAAACATTGTGTAAAATTTCGAATGTCTACCCCCATCAATAAGGGTGACATTGGGGTAAATTCCCCCGCACTTAAATGCAATTTACTACAAAACGCGAAAAGATATCGACATGGGATAAACGGCAAACAAAAGATATAGATATACTCTACATTCCAGATTTTTCCAAAATTTTTTGCTAATTATTTATAGTTGAAAGTAATGAATTAATTTTTTGGGAATTTTATTAACTATCTTCCCCTTGGTTGACACCTACCAAAAAATTATAAAATATTGCTATGATACTTACCTACTTTGTAAAAAAATCTCAGAAGTGTCCATTTGATGGAACAGTGTCAAGAAAAATAAAATATGCCGGCGAACGCTTGGTCTGATCACTATCGGCGCAGTGACCGAATCCCCTTGCGGTGACTAGTAATGGGAACGAACGGGAAGTCGACGGTGTGTACGGAAAAGCTGATACATGTAAAAATGCGACTAAATGTTCTAATATATGATTACAGTTGGAAATCTAAACAATTATATTTTAGGAAATAGCTTGCATTGAAGAAGAAAAATGCGTGTAAAGCTAGTTCGTTGCTGTTAAGTAAGAGAAAGAAGAAGCTTCTCACAAATATGTTGTATGGTCACGGTGTTAGAGGTTCCTCGATGCTACGAAGGGCTCGAGTTCGAATATTTCTCAACTCAACTTTCTTTTCTTGTTTTTTCCTTTTTTTTATTTGCATTTATAAACTAAACGAATTTTATTGTTTACGCTTCAATATTATTATAAAATATTGAAAATATTATTAAAATATTATTATATATTAGACGATTTAGTCGCATTTTTACATGTATCAGCTTTTCCGTACACGCGCCGACTTCCCGTTCGCTCCCATAACTAGCCACCGCAAGGAGATTCGGTCGCTGCGCCGATACTGATCAGACCAAGCGTTCGCCAGCATACTTTATTTTTCTTGACACTGTTCCATCAAATGGACACTTCTGAGCTTTTTTTTACACAGTAGGTTAGTATCATAGCAATATTTAAAAATTTTTTGGTAGGTGTCAACCCAGGGGAAGATAGTTAATAAAATTCCCAAAAAATTAATTAATTATTTTCAACTATAAATAAGTAGCAAAAAATTTTGGAAAAATCTGCAATGTAGAGTATATCCATATCTTTTGTTTGCCGTTTATCCCATGTCGATATCTTTTCTCGTTTTGTAGCAAATTGCATTTAAGTGCGGGTGAATTTACCCCAATATCACCCTTATCGGTGGGGGTAGACATTTGAAATTTTACACAATGTTTTTTTAGACATAAAACTATGTTTTAAGACAGAAATCAGGAAACCGGAGCGGGGGCCGCTGGCCCATGCTTATCCTGCTATACCCTTTATTTTCTTCAAGTTCAAATCAGAGGGTACAATTATTCGCAAAAGTCCCTTAGAACTTTTTATAATATGAAGACAATTTGATTAAAAAATAAATATAACATGAAATTCACTAATTAAACAAAAGCTTTTTTAATTAATCAATTTTTTAAAGCAAAATATACTCGTGATTGACTTTCATTGCCAATATATTGATGGATTTCGAATTTCTTGTACTTTTGTCTCCCATTGTACCTCCAGAACATCCTTAAGCAACGGATGAATTAACATTTTGTACAAAAATACTGAACTAATTTAGAATAATATTTTGTATAACTAATTTGTAGCTTTCTACATTAAATAAAATATATGCGTGCTGATCAAATATCGGGCATGATCAGAAATAGGAACATTGACGTTAACGACATTTTCTATTGGAAGTTTGATTAGAAACTTCAAAATTTGCTACGGGATTAACATACAATTCTATCAACAAGCCATTTTGGAGAATTCAAAGTAAATTCCGTTAACTGTAAGTTGTCTAAATTCTGGAAAATCCATTTAAAACATATTTGCCTTTCATTTAACATGGCAATACCTGATCGATACGGTGCGGTATTCGGAAGTTGAATTCGAATGAATATCGATGTTATTTTATTGGCGTTTCGGTAAAAACTGTAATGACTGGTATCATATTATAAATGTAAGTGAAACGGGTTACGTGGAAATGTATGCGGCACATTTCTGTACAAAGATAAACGAGTTTTCAATCGAGGCACGGAAATCGAAAGCTCATGCTGCATCGGTTAAAAATAAAACGCCAAAAGTGCACACTAATGCACGCTGTAGCGGCCTGGCATGGCGTGGTTTTCATACATGGTAGGGAGGATACATCGATAGTCTGTGAAAAAATGATGACTTGAACTTTTCAGCCTGTAGCTTTTATAGTCCATGCTAGAATACTCTTATGGCTCTTTTATATGTATGTAACAGACTACATATTACTATTATAAGAAAGCATCTTACAGATTCAATTCTGTCTTTTATATACATATGCATGTACATAGGTATGTGTTGCCATACACGCACCATGTACCAGAAAGTGTACACTGCGTTCGCTATTTCAACCTAGTCGACGCTCCTTGTAGACTCTTTAGAAATTGATCGATGTTGACACTATGTCAGCGATAAATGATTCGAAGTTTTCGAACAGAACAATTGAATCGGTGAGACCAGAAATAACATAAATCATCTTCACAAAAATTGAAAAATTGCTAGAAGCATATAATTTATAATTAGACTGCGGATCTTTATGCATTTACAGAAAAATTCAGTAGATGAAATGAAAAATTGTAGGAAAATTTTAAAAATTGAAGTTGTCAATTAGGGTTTATACAAAAACCCGACTTTTTTCCATACGAGTGGTTTAAGGTAAAGGTACTAGTAGTTGACCAGTTAAGAGAAGTTTTCCACGCGAAAAATAGTAACCATTTACTCTGTCATTAAATAGCGAGAGTTGATGTCTGAAGACACTCTTTAATTTTTCTAAATTATGTACCAAGGCCACTTTTTAAAAAAAGTTTACTTATACAAATTTAAGAAACACATTTAGAAATTCAGTAATTGCTTCAGAAGTTGACCACTCATGAAAATGAAAAATCTAGTAATTGACCTCCTATTCGTTAGTAGTTGGCCACTTATACTAGAAAGAGAGTTAAAGCAATAATGTTGGGAATTATTTTACTATCATTTAGTTTCAACAATTTCCAGCACAAATTACAATTAAAGAATGAAATAAGAAATAAAACAAATCAATTCCATAAAAAGTTTAATTGAGGAACAGAGTAGACGTTGCAAGTTAATAGAGAATAGTATTAGAGAAATTTAACTAACAGATGGTATGGCATCCGAGGTTCATTTTCATCAAAAGTGTACAGCTTATAACAATCTTATTTTTTATGTTTTTCTATAAAATGGTCAACTACTCGTTCATGGTCAACTACTGGTACCTTTACGTTAAACCAGTTTTGAATTTTGACAAGACTTATTTACAACTTAAAATAGAAGTTTTTAATTTTTTTATTTATAATAATTTGAAAATACGAGAAAGAATGAAATACATGTACGTACATACATAAAATTAACAAAATATTACGCAGAAATTAACAAATGTTTTACATTTATCTAAATTATTATTTTACTTCTTTCTTTGTTTAATAAAATATGACTCCAAAAATGAAAGAACGTCAATAGATTTATTGTTTAGTTTTGTCATTATTTTCGACACAAAATTACTAGAAAGAGAAAAAGCTCGTTCACTTGCTACTGAACTGGGTTTAATAGTCTTTGAAGTATTAAATATTAAATCTAAATTTTTTGTTTCTTCTATCTTATTCTCCTCTAAAACCAAAACTCCTTCTTTAATGTTTGAGGAAGTCACTTTTTCAGGTTCTTGCAGATATTTATATATTGCTATTTTCCTTAGCATTTTTCATCATAGATATGTCTTGATTTTCTTTTTCGTTGTTTTTTTCAACATCGCAGTTATCGTCTGTAGAATAATCTATTCGACATCAGAGCTTTATAATAACAAGCTTTATAATGTAACATCTCAATTACATAGTTTTGTCATGATGTGGTCACTATTGTTGGTTGTTCTTTATCACCAGTACACTTTGGTATATATGTATTTAAAATGATTATTCTTGAACTTTTCACGGTTTGAAATAACCGCCAAACATCGATTGGTTTATGTTTGATCTATTGATTATGATTGGTTCTGTTTGGCTATCTTTGCCTCAGTAACCTGTGTAACAGCACGGAAACAACACGAGGTTACAGATTTCAATTTTGTTTTTAAGATTTTCATAAAGCAAGTGACTAATATAATACAGTATCTTGACACTGAATTTCAATCCGATTTTTTTACAATATTAGTCACATTTACGGTTAAAAGTTTTCAGACGCAGTTTTCTTGTTGCTTGAAAATGATCCACATATGGATCAAAACGTTGAAAGTTTAAAATAAACTTGTAAAATTGCTTTTACGTGTTTACTTGATCGAACCGTTGCGCCGAGATCATTGGTACATCTTTTGTTATATACAATATATGTTAACAAAAGGTTTTTAATAATATACTCATTTTTGTTGGCTACGTAAAGGTTAATACGAGAAAAAACTTAAATCTTCCGTCGTAATTCGTTTGTCATTAATAGTTGAACAGTATACGATACTTCTTCTACATCCCCTACCAAAGACATCGAGGGCATTTAAATTAAAAAAATACAGGAGGCCGTCATATTATTTAAAAATTTTTGAATGTTGGATACAAAATACGTTGCAGCTCTATCGGGCATAAACCGCTGTTGCAATCTTTCATTAAGAGTAATACTAACGGTAAAGTATTTATTAAAAAGCAAGGTAAGATGGGGTTGTTAATCTGTAAGATACGATACGATAGTTCTCGAAGAGAGAAAGTTACTAGCTTCAACTAACGCAAGAATGATTTACAACTTTGAAACTACCAGTTTTTTCAACTCGTGTTTATTAGGAGATCTTTTCATTATTCGGCAAGTACCTACGTACTACCAACTCTAGAAGTTATGAGAACCTCGTTTTTCAAACCTGCATAATGGCTGTACCAGCACTTATACAACACTACCAAGAATGGAAATATGTATTTTGCATATTGTGGGAGTTTTTTATATATATTTTAAATAATCAATTAACTCAAAGATCATTTACCATAATTATTTATTTTGAACACAATTTCGATTGAAGGAAACATAATACAAATATACGTCTGAACATTGAATAATTTATAAGAGGAATAAGCTGTTTAATCAATACTGTCGCAAAGGAACGATTCGTTTTTTTATTAACATCTTGTATCAATATACTGGATGATCAAATCCAAATGGAGCAAATTAGTCCACAATTTCCCCCACTTTTGCGAAATTTATGTTATTATCTTTTATACTTTATATTATACTAGCAGCCCCCGACACGGCTTCGCCCGTGCTAAATGTGAGAAGAATTTAGATTTTTATCGATTGATTGATATATATCAATCAAATATATCGATCAAAATAGATGATAACCCTGGGGAACATGATTAATTCATTAATAACAATTTGTTGTTGAAATAATAGTTAAAATAATGAATATAGACTTGAAAGATGCAAAGCTCGTTCGTAGGCGTGACGGAGGGGGGTTTTTCGCGGTATGTAATATGACACGTGCATGCTTTTCCCAGGAAGACTTGACCTTGAACGTGTCCGAACGTGTTTCGCAGTATAAAATACCTCGTGTTCAAATACCTATGTATACCAATTTTCATAGCGATAGGTTTAACGGTATGGAAGTTGATATATTGCAGCGCCATCTACAGCGGCGAGTTACAAAAAAATGTATAGCGTAGTAACCTTCTCCATGAAAAAATACATATATGTGCCAAGTTTCATGTTGATCGGTCAAACAGTTTCGAAGTCTATTAATATATTAATATCATATATATATATATATATATATATATATATATATATATATATATATATATATATATATATATATATATATATATATATATATATATACAAACATCCATTTTTATATATGTAGATTTCAGCTGGGAAATATGATGCATATAGTTTTTATTACTATTATATTATATTATTTTAGTTCCTTTTAAATAACTTTATTTATTAAATTGTAAAGTATTAGTACGTGGCATTCGCAGTAACATTATTATTGCAAACTGAAACTTTACAAATTTGCTTCCCTCGTGCATAAAGAATTAAATTACTACCACCATAATATGGTATGTTATTCAACAATTTGACAGATAACATTATTTATTTGTACACTTGAGGATGCAGTTATCATTTAAAATGTTATTTGTTACGGTCGTTACGTTGTGTACTGGGTGAGTTACGAAATGCAGAACGTTCAAATAACCTTGTTAGTATTGAAACTGGAAAGGCTACATTAAATTGTAACTTCAAATCGGTTTGCTTTTACAGGACTAATATCATCACACAAATGAATTCTTTTATATTACTTTGAGAGTTATTTCGATGTAATCGATATCTCTTTAAATTACATGTTGCACTCGTAATTGAACAGGGTGTTCCATTTAAATCGATCAACTCGAATATTTTTGAAAATGTTTACGACACATAATAATGTTTCAGACAAAAGTTACATGAATAAGTAGCTGCACAAATTAAAAAATTCTCTGTAGTAATGAGTATTACGTAAATTTAATAAGCTTTATCAACCCGCTATATTTTTTCTGATTTGATTTTGCGACAAATGATTTGAAGGAATAATTAAAGTTTTAAATATTCGATCGAGAAGAATTCACCTCTTGATTTGAAGGAAACATTGCAACTGCTAATTTGCGTGTAGATAGAGAGTATTCTTAGTATAATTTACATAGTAGTTTTTATTATTTTTACAATCATCATAATTTATAAATTGAATCTAATAAAAGGCTTTGAAAGACAAAAGGATATATATAGAAGTAGTTGATAATGTTTATTAAAGTTATAAATAGTTTCTCTAATAAGAGTTTCTTGAATTATTAATATGTTCAGAAAAACATCAACGTTCTTGTTTTCATCCGATCTAAACACATTACGTTGAACTGCAGTATCATTATAATTTTCGTCTAAATTACATCCACCACCATCTTTATAAGATCTATTAGAAGTGAAATAATTGATTCAGCTAGCAGTTGGAACTAAATTGAAATAAATTGAATGCTCTGTAATGAAGTATCACTTTAATCGTTTAATCTTGAAATATCGTCCCTTAGAGTTCAGGAAAATTACAACTTTCCGTATTATAATTCAACATTGACCAGTGGGAACGTCATTTTATCGTATTTCGTTGAACTTGTTTCGTTTCTTTTTGTTCTCAACAGAGCCAAATTAGTTTTTCTTTCTGCTTTTATAACCTTTTCCACGAAAGTCTTATCAGAATTATGAAAATATATTTTATTCGTAGAATTTTGCGATAAAATATAATGCAAGTTTTGTATATTTTGCTAAAATACATAGAGTTACACACTAGCCAATGTTTTCTCATAACAGGTATAAATACAGGAAAAAATATTAAAGGAAAGTACATTCATTTTTTACATGTTCTTTTACAGGTTTTTACATGTTCTTTTACAGGTTTTACATATATTTATTTTATATGATTTAAATGTGTAAAAATATTTTGCATGTTATGCATTACTACACACTTATAATTAGATGTATGTGACATTAATGGAAAAGTTATTTAAAAAACATAAAGTGTAGATTGATAGTCATTGAATGCAGAAAATGTAATTCAATCTAATAAATGATATTTGAGATGCAACATAAAATAGTTGAGGATCTGTAAAAATATAAATAAAAAACTAATTAAAAATTATTTATCTTCATTTATTAATAAAATTATGTACATTTACTACTTTGTTGGTACACATTTAGTTTCAATTACGTCAGTTAATCGCCTTGACATGGATTCGATCAACTTATGTGTTGTTGAAACAGAACTATCATTCCATATTTTTAGTAGTTCGATTTTGAGGTTTTCCTTGTTCCTAATTTTTGTTTTGTGTAAGTTCAAATCTAATATTTCCCACAAATTCTCTATTACATTATGATCTCGGGATTGCGGTGGAGAATTCAGTTGATTTGGAGCAGTTTGTTGCAACCGATCCGTAACAATCTTTGCTGTACGTTTAGGATTTTGATCTTGCTAAAAGATCTACGAATTTAGCAATTGAACTCTTCTAACACTTCCAGCTTTTGTTCATAAAATATTTAGACATTGGAATCTATCCATCGCATTGTTCATAAAATTATTAAGTTTAGGACTAATGAAGGTCTATACTTTCTTACTCAGCATCTAACATTCTTCCATATTTTGGTATAAAAAATATAGCATTCTATTTAAAAAAACAAAGTCGACCTTCAAATCTCCGACACGCTTCCACCTGTAAAAAAAATACATACACTACATAATATATCCCTTCAGACCATGCAACTTCTGTATACAAAACTTTTTTGTGCAACGCATACTTTGGAAGTTATTATAGGTGTGCAAGTTGCGTGGACCACCCTGTATGTATTTAAACGACTTATTTTACATAATCAGAAGAATAATCACCAATAAGTTATTAATGAAAGTGTTATCATCGCATTGGTATTTTAAACAATAGAGTAAACAAAATAGTTTTTCTTTCTTTTTCACTCACTATCCTCTTCCATGTACTTCAGTTACTCCATAATGTCGATAAAACCAAAAAATAATGAAAAAGAAGGCATTTTTAATTGGCATTTCATTATGAGAATACGCGGGCCTTTGAACTTTGCCAACAACGACGACTATGCACGTCTCTCTCTTTCCCATACACAAATCTGCTACATAGTTGTAGAGTTTGATCGAACCGTAGCGCCGATACTATCATTATTCTAGTTATCTAAAAACATTTACGATCGACAAAAATTCATTATTTAGTGATTATGTAGGACAGAAAGTATTTGAATAACAATTAGCTTATATAAAAAGGTTATTTCACGTTTCCACAATTTTTCATCAATGTTCACAAGTTTATAGAACCTGTCAGAACAAATTCTACAGAAATAATGCAACATTTGTACCTTCTGTAACAACGTTAGTACGAACTTCGAAGTTGCCAAAAATACGCACTCACATAATACTGGAACTTAGTGCGCAGTAAAAATTGTTTGCATCAATTGCAAGAAACAGAAAAAAACTAATAAAGGAAGAACCAAGCATATATACAAACCCGTTTTATACATACAAACACTTTTCTTTCTCTGATGTCGAGAAAGGAGTGCAAAGGTTAAAGTATAAATAACAGAACATTGAAGAAAAATTGTGGATACCTTTTTATTTAAGCTAATTGTATTTCAAATGCTTTATGTCCTAAATAATGAATAAATAATGAATTTTTGCCGATCGTAAATGTTTTTAGATAACTAGAATAATGATTTAATTACAATTTTAAATAATAAATTTAATTTAATTCCTATTCCAACTAGAATAGGAATTTATTTGTCTCTTTCGTGATTTTATTCAATTTTAAGAAATGTATTGATACTCTTGCACTTGACTTACATTTTGTAAGTATTTATTTAGAATAATGATTTAATTAAAATTTTAAATAATAAATTAAATTTAATTCCTATGCCAACTAGAATAGGAATTTATGTATCTCTTTCTTGATTTTATTCAATTTTAAGAAATGTATTGATACTCTTGCACTTGACTTACATTTTGTAAGTATTTATTTAGAATAATGATTTAATTAAAATTTTAAATAATAAATTTAATTTAATTCCTATTCCAACTAGAATAGGAATTTATATCTCTCTTTCGTGATTTTATTCAATTTTAAGAAATGTATTGATACTCTTGCACTTCACTTACATTTTGTCTTGATACTTAACACTAACCGTACCGGGTACATAATGTGCCTGATATAATAATTGTTTTATCAAAATTAAAAGACAGCATTTATTATTATTTATTTCATGATTTAAACCAGGTATTTAGATTTTTCACAATTTTTATAATAATACGTACTCGAATAAAGACATTTATTCAATCTTTTTTAATGGAAGTATCTTTATAATTGCAATAACTGAAAAATAAACGGTCAATAAACAATAAAAACGGTAAATAATAAAAATAAACATCGCGATACGGTTAGTGTTTAACATGTGAACTAGACTGCGGATCTTTACGCACAATAAACATTGTTTGCGTCGATTGCGAAAAAATAGTTGAAATGGAATGTTAATTCTTCCCTTAATATAATTTTAATAGATGAGAAATCGAATATTGACATTTTTAATTTTATCAATTTTCTTACAATTTTGAATTTTATCTACTCAATTTTGCTATAAATACATACACATTCATACATTCAAGAACCATACATTCATCAGCTGGTGTAACAAATATTGGATTTATTCTTAGAGTATATGTATTATAATCGCTATAGAACGATATAGTATCTCAAATTTGTTATTGTTTAGATCGTTTTTCATGTAATTTCACTTCTCTATTATTTCTTTTTTAATATCATGTTTCAAAGATATACATATGTGATGGTATCTTGAAATTTATGTGTAATTTCCAGTTAGTTTAGCTTGTTATACTACACTCTCAATCTAGTGTGTTGTAAGTACATATTGTGTTTCTGTTCATTATTTCGCATAAAAATAAAATTATTTAAGTGAAATTTTATGTTCATTTGTGTGCAGCCCATGCATCATCAACTAAATTGTGAGTTCCGACCCCGCGTGCAAACCAGAACTGAAACGGTTCTGAAAATAACTCTTTCAAACTGTTATTTCTCGGTTGTGAATTTCGATTCCGGTTTCGATTCTGTCATTCTGTATTCTGTATTGTGTTCGGTTTTATATATTTATTATTTAAATAGTTATTTATTGTTATTTATAATTTAACCCTTTGTACTCCTTTGTCCAGTGTAACTCGACATCAGAGAAAGAAAAGTGTTTGTATATATACTTGGTTCTTCCTTTATTTGTTTTTTATTTCAAAGCAAACATACGTTCCATAAATATAATTACAACAAAGTTTGAGAGCTATATTCAATATACATATACATAGTAAACAAAATTGTTTAATGTAAGTAGCAGTCAAGGAATTGTCCATTGAAGTAAATTTCAAATAAGTCACTTCAAATAGTAGGGAGTTATTGGCAATAAAATTGAAAGATAATTCGGAGTGCAAAGGGTTAATCGATTTTCAAAGAAATAAATTTTCGTTACATGTATGTAATACACTTTTGAAAACTACTTATTTCTTGTCATTTATTTATTTTGGAAATACCTCATTTCTTCAATTCGATATTCTTTATTTCATAAGAAAGAAAGTGTTACGCATTTTGCTTCTAATGTTGAGTTGCTCCTTCAAATATTGTAATTCGTATACAGATTTTCGTGGAGTCGTAGATGCAATTTTGCTTGTCTGCGACGATATTTAAAGAACGCTGGCGAATGTGAAAATGGAAACGCCTCCGTCTAAACTAAATTATATTAACCAACCGAGTACCCATTTACTACATTTCTTTCACTGTGCACAGTGGCCCGGATTAGAAAATCGTGTGACATTTTGCCGAAAAATGAACATTCTTGCATCGACATGTACAAAGTTTGCATTGCTTCTTAAATATCCACCTAGCTCGAAAATAAAGAAATTAATATAATAAAATAAAAATTGTAATCGTAACGAACACTTAGGCCGTCCGCACACGAGTCGATCGGCGATTTGGTCGACGCGATTCCAGTCGCATACGACTCCCCCTCCACTTGACTTCTTATGCAATTATATGGAAATCCGCATACGGGTCGATTTAAATCTCCGCGATTGAAATCGTTTTGATTCACGTCGCTTCTCGCACGGGGGTCGATTGTCAATTTGTTCTTTGCGATCCCGCTCGCATGCGACTCCCTCTACACTTGACTTCCTATGCATGTTCATAGAAATCCGCACACCGGTTGATTAGTAGTTGTTTGAAATCTCCGCGATTGAAATCGCCTCGATTCACGTCGCGCGCGATCGGAAGTGAAACAAAACCGTCGACTGCATCGTACGATTCGTGTGATTGCGACTCCTCCGTCGGAAACGATAATAAGGGCAAGAGGGCCACATGAGCAGCCCATAAGAAAGAAAAGGGCAATACAAAGTGATGCTGCTGATAAAGCATTTGCATCGTATTTTGCGGCAAAACAAGCAAAAATTTCAAACGCCCTCAAGCCAAAAAATCTTGAAGACAAGAGGGAGGAAGGAATTAAAAATTTCCTGATGAGCCTCGTCCCAGACCTCATGACGTTGAACGACGTTCAACTGAGGAGTTTCAAAAGGAGATCTCTGAATCTCATAGATAAGATAATTGGTGAAAATTCATCGAATACTTCTTGATTTATTATATTAATTATTATTATATTAGTTACGTTAGTTATTTAGTTATATTTTATATTACATTTATAATTTAATAAAAATTAATATATTTCCCCTCCATCACTTACCTTAATTATTTAACCTTAATAATTATTTATTAGTATGCGTTCTTCCGCGCTGACACATTCTCTCATATTTGTATTCTTGTAATCAATAGCTGGAGCAACAGTTTCTACAAGATGGATATAAGATTCCTTGGTCATTCTATAAAATGCCAGAAATTTCGCATCGTTCACTTGCATCTCTCGTGCACCAACAAATAATCGAGTGTGAAAATTGTTTTCTATGTACGGATGCACCCATAATCTGCGATTTCTTTTTCTTTTCATCCGCCGGTACCACAAAAACATAACAATGTCCTCCTCATCACTAGAACTACTCATTTTGAAAGTAAAAACACGTTCCTTTCTGTTTGAAAGCCACAAAACGACTGAGAAACAATCAATCCGTATGCAGATGACAGTCGCGTCGGTCGCATGAATCGTACGATCAAGACATACGAACTTGAAGACGCGACTGGAATCGCGTCGACCAAATCGCCGATCGACCCGTGTGCGGACGGCCTTAAACTTGGACATTTTGAAAATAGTATGTTTCGCAGAAGAAAGATGGTTACCTTCATCTGGATGCCTTGGCTAAGGTGTTTAATATTTTTTCTCTGTTCTTCTTTTAACATGAAGAGCATTCATTTACGATAAGAATTTACACTGAGAATTAAAAATTAATTTAAATAATGTATTTAAAAAATAATGCACAGTGTAGGCACAGAAGTTGTCAAAATTCCTCAGCTTTGATAAGGAATATCTTTTGAGTTCCAAATAGTACCGCATTATTACAAATTGTACTATTTTCAGTACACTTTCCTCTATATAGTTATGCACGATTTACTTCCCACATCGTCTCACCACTCAAGTTATTAGTGTTTAAAGCGTATCATAGGTTTAACTAAATCACCCAATAAAGTAAGTAAAATGTTAATAAAAACTAAAAAAGTTTTTATTATTATAAATTACTAGGAAAAATAGTTTGTAAACTTATATTTAAACAATCTTATTTTTAATAAAAAAAATATCAATGAAAATTAATTAAAAAATATTGTTTAACAAATGCAAAAAATATTTAATTACCTATAGTTAAAAATTACTATTTTTTAAATATTTTCAGTGAAAATTTCATTGCTATATCTCCAATGGTTCGAAAGTTATAACAAAATGTCACTGAATTTCTCCATTTGGACCACTGTGGGCCGATTGCCGATCGTCAAGCGGTTATTACCTAGTGGCCCGCAGCGTGAGCGTGAGTGTACGCAGAGAGCATTATAGAGAGTTATATTATTCAAATATATACAGGGTGTCCCAAAATTAGTGTAGGAGCAGAAAATGGGAGATTCCTTGAGTCATTTGAAGCGACATTTTCCTTTACAAAAATGGCGTCCGCGGCTTTGTTTAGGAGTTATTAACGAAAAACACGGACCAATCAGAGCGCAGCTATAGCGAACGGAGTCCGACTCTGCGACAGGTCTCGCGAGGTGTGGTGTCGCCATTGGTCGATTCAGAATCAATCCGCTGTAGCCACGCTCTGATTGATCCGTGTTTTTCGTTAATAACTCCTAAACAAAGCCACGGACACCATTTTTGTAAAGGTAAATGTCGCTTCAAATGACCCAAGGAACCTCCCATTTTCGGCTCCTAGGGTAGTTTTGGGACACCCTGTATTCAGATTTTTCTTCTATCCACAACAGCGAGATCGAGAGTCGATAAGCAGCTCGCAGTAGCTTAGGCCATCACCGTCGGACTTCGATTACGATCGATTATCGACCCCAAAAAAAGGATTACTATTGGCAGATTGCTCTATCGATCTGCCAATCACTAGTTCGACGGTGACGGTAAACTTCCAGCTGTTCGACTCCGATCTCAACGTTCATTAATTGTTCTCGCTCGTTCTATCAGAAAACGTCGCGCGTCTCTTGACCGGTTTTCGCGAGTAATAAAACGATTCGATCTCGGGATTCATGGATTCTTTACACATGAATATATCTTCTCAACAAAGTGAAACTCATTTTGTTATTAACTCACGCTCTTTATTACAAGTTTGTTGCTAAAACGAGCTCGTGTTTTAGCCTGTCAAAATCTATCTGTACATAGTTTCTGTTACAATTCTGAACGAACCCTAGTTGGGGAAATAAAGTGTATTTCTAACAAGGAGAACCCCCGCTCTGTCCCTCACGGATTTAGTTCAGACTTTACAGAGTTATAGATCTCGTTCCCCTGATTACGAAAATACTCCATTATAGGCGCAGACGCTCAATAGTTTTCGAGATATTTGCAATTAAAGTTTCATAACTATAAAAGTAAAGGTTAGTTCAGATTTTTACCATGCAGTGGCGTAGCGTAACAGCAGCGAGCTGAACTGTTACGCCGCAGGCCCGGGTTCGGATCTCTTCGTTTTAAATTATTTTTTCTTTTTTTTTTCATGGAAAATGCGTTTTTAATGTTAATTTTAATATTATCATTGTTTTATAATTATTATCTTTTGTATATGTAGTAATAGATCTAGTGTTTCTTCTATAAAATAATAAATATCATTTTCAATTAGTCCTTTAGCGAATAAAGATATTTTATTTAAAACTTATTTAACATTAAAAATGCATTTTCCATGAAAAAAAATAATTTACCACGAAGAGATTCGAACCCGGGCCTGCAGCGTAACAGTTCAGCTCGCTGCTGTTACGCTACGCCACTGCATGGTAAAAATGTGAACTAACCTTTACTTTTACAGTTATGAAACTTTAATTGCAAATATCTCAAAAACTATTGAGCGTCTGCGCCTATAATGGGGTATTTTCGTAATCAGGGGAACGAGATCTATAACTCTATAAAGTCTGAAATAAATCCGTGAGGGACAGAGCGGGGGATCTCCTTGTAAGTGAAGTGACTTGATCTACCCCTTCTAATCCGTAACAACATAAATGTACCAAAAAACATCGATGACTTTGACAACTCCAAAAAAAATATTCGTGTCAGATATTTGGTCCATTGACACCATGCACATTACGTAACAAATATTTTTTGCATCACAATTACCTGAAGAGATATTTAGGTGTTCTTATTTAAACGGACCTCCCTGTATAGCTCAAGTAGCAAATGCTACAGGCCCCGCGCTCGGAGCAGAAATATTTAGCATGTAAAATTATGGAATAAAATGGCTATCGTTTACAGATACTTTTGGAAAAAATGGTCATTTTACCCCCCCCCCCTCGATTAAATCCTGAGGGCGCCACTGCAACTGTTTGCATGATTTCATCGATTTATTCAGTCATTGGTCGACCAGAAGGAGGTGTATCTTTGACATGAAAATTTCCAGATTTAAAACATTTGAACCATCTTCGTGCCACACGTACTGATACTGTATCACGTCCATAAACGTCACAAATATTTTAAGCAGCCTGAGGCGCATTCTTTCTTATTTCGTAATAAAATTTCTTCTTTATCTTCACTAATTTTTAATACGTAATAACTGTTGATTTAATAAACAAATATCACAATTTCTTGTTTGTAATTAATCTATGAATAATTACTCTATGATATATCACCTTTCAGACGCACTCTGAAGTAATGCCAGATCTGTTTAATTAAAAGAGTTATTACGTGATAAGACCATCTATTGGGAGGATATGAAGAAACTTTTTATAATACTTAGAAAGGCAAAGCTATTTCCATTCAGTCATAATATCATCCGTTAATATGTTCATTTGTAGTCTTAAAATGAGAATTTGTGCAAACATATTGAATACAAAAGGTTTTAAATAATATATACATTTTGATTAGCTATTTATGGGTTAAGAGGTAATTAAATTAGGTATTTTCACAGGCAAGCATAACCATATTGTACATATGTACATACATTGTAATAACAATGTTAAACTATATTAAAATAACTTTCAGTGCATTGGAATTCTAAACACAACTTCAAAATTGTGGACTAATTTGCTCCATTTGAATTTGATCATCCAGTATATTGATACAAGATGTTAATAAAAAAGACGAATCGTTTCTTCGCAACAGTATTGATTAAACAGTTTATTCCTCTTACATATTATTCAACGTTCAGACGTATATTTGTATTATGTTTTCTTCAATCGAAATTGTGTTCAAAATAAATAACGATGGTTAATGATTTTTTGGGTTATTTGATTATTTAAAGTATATTTAAAAAACTCCCACAAAAATACTAGTCACTCTTTTTTCTTACGTAGTAGTTAATTCTCGTAAGTTCTGAAAAAAATTTCATCTATCTATTTTATCATATACAATTCGCTCTATCTCAATTCTATTGAAAGTTGTTTGATTTGTTCACCCATTTCGTTGAAATTGCCCATTGTGCGCCGCAGGAGCCAAGAAGCTTGAGCTGTGTCGGTCTCCAAGTAGTGTACAGTTGCCGCGTAATCTAATTTCGACTCGGGTACATCGGTGTGAACCATTACTAATCCAATTACAAAACTTCTTTATTTTTCATTATTTTTTTATGGAACTTTCATCAAGTTAGTTGTTGCATTTTTTCAATTAAAATGAAACTAAACACGACATAATTTCAATTGGATATAGTGTATTAATTGAAGGTATGGTGTAACTAAGTTATGTTTCACATATACAGTAAATATGGGCCAAATTGTATCTTATTTGATGCCATTTTAATCAGAAAAATGCCAGAAATAAGTTGGTCAAAGTCCCATAAAAAGATAATAAAAATTAAAGAAGTTTTGTGTGTGGATTAGTATTGGTTCACATCGATAAGCTTTAGCTGTGCGATCCGTGTTTACACGCTGTCCATTTATACGTTCGGCTTCCTCTGCACTTTCGGCACGGTAGACGTAGTCATAAAAATATAGTGTCTCTACACGATTTTTCTCCTTGCTCGAAACTTACGATGGGAGAAATATCGTGGCTTGACTGTATACCTAAACTGTCGTTTCGTTCAGATCTTCAACGTTGTTTAGCTTGGAACGTTGTACAAGTCAATGTTGTACATATGTATAATGTATTTCTAAGAATCTGTATGTTCGCTTATTCCTACCATCTTGTAGTGGCAAGTTACAGTGCAACACAACTGTACATAGTGGGTGTAAAGAAATGTTTGGTCCTGGCTGCTATAGGCGTACTTTACATCTTGGGATCGGTGAAGATCTGTGAAAAATAGTAGCCGCAAAATTGTCCTTGAGCTTGAATTTCAAGGACAAATTTTTGTGTTATTGCATTGTATTCTACGCATCATGGGGACAAAAAGTGTCAAGGGAACCATGGGTGAGTTGAGTTTTGACCCATGGTTCTCTTGACACTTTTTGTCCCTATGATGCGTAGAATACAATGCAATAACACAAAAATTTCCCCTAGACATTCAAGGTCCAGGACAATTTTGTGGTAAAATTTTTTCACAGATCATCACCGATCCGAAGATGTAGAACACCGCTATGGCAGGCAGAATCAAACATCTTTTTACACCCTGTACGTAACTAGGCAGACATCGTAGCCTAACCGCACAAGGTATGTATCTCGTGAGCACCCATGTTGTGCGCTATTGTTGAATATCAGTAGCTTACGAATCACCACCAAATTGAGAGCCTAGTTTTCGCGGTTCCCAAACAAGGTTTTATGTCTGTCAGATACAAGTTTCATAAATATTACAGTTTACAAGAATTTTCAAATAGAGCATTCGTATTTGAAATTTATTTTGATATCGTACTAGCAGCCCCCGACACGGCTTCGCCCGTGTTAAATGTGAGAAAAATTTAGATTTTTGATCTTAAGTATATATATATATATAAACATCAATTTATATATATACAGAGATGATAACCCTGGGGACCATTATTAATTCATTAATAACAATTTATTTTTGAAATAATAGTTCAAATAATGAATATAGACTAACGTGACCAACCGTGTTCGAACGTGTCTGAACGTGTTTCGCGGTATAAAATACGATAACCCTGGGGAACACTATTAATTCATTAATAACAATTTATTGTTGAAATAATAATTAAAATAATGAATATAGACTTGAAAGATGCAATGTTCGTTCGTAGGCGTGGGGGAGGGGGGTTTTTCGCGGTATGTAATATGAACATGCATGCTTTTCCCAGGAAGACTTGACCTTAAACATGTCCGAACGTGTTTCGCAGTATAAAATACCTCGTGTTCAAATACCTATGTATACCAATTTTTATAGCGATAGGTTCAACGGTATAGAAGTTGATATATTGCAGCACCATCTACAGCGGCGAGTGACAAAAAAATGTATAGTGTAGAAACCTTCTCCATGAAAAAATACATATATGTGCCAAATTTCATGTTGATCGGTCAAACAGTTTCGAAGTCTATTAATCATTATATACATATACAAACATCCATTTATATATATATAGATTTTATTTTTATGGGTGCTAGTTTTGTGTTAAATAAAATACATGAATGTGTAAGTATTGATTGATTGTAAGTATTGTGTAAGTAAGAAGGTAAACCAAACGAAGTTCTATGAAAAAATGACCTAAATTTCTATGACACTCGGTGAAACCGTATTCATACCGGTGGAGAATTCAGTTTCCGACGTGTACAAATAAGGAAGAAATGTGCCACGGTATACATATAACGCGTTTCTAAAGTAGGGTCGCTTTTAACGAGATTCGACATGATATACCGTTTTAATTTTCATACGGCAACGGTTGCCGCGAACAAACACCTATCACTGCGAGATTGATTTATATTGGTGAACACGGAATGCGGATCGTAACGTTATGTCCAAGAACTAACACTATACTGTCACTATCGACAGCTTTGACATATTCGGTTCACAAATCAGTGATAACTAGAGTTATTGTTACAGATGAGATTATTACTACAAATTTTCAAACAATTCTAAAACATCAAGTCCACTAATATTTAGCACGAGTTTATCAAATTTGTAATTTCATTTCATTTTAAATCTCTTTCAATT
This sequence comes from Lasioglossum villosulum, assembly GCA_963971365.1. NCBI lineage: Eukaryota > Metazoa > Arthropoda > Insecta > Hymenoptera > Halictidae > Lasioglossum > Lasioglossum villosulum. The sequence continues at coordinate 27,110,199 of OZ020498.1, read as the reverse complement.
TGTCTGTGAAATTACAAATTTACAAAAACTCTAGTCTAGACTAAACTAGTCTACAGTGCCCAAATTTCCATAAAGTCACTTATATTTTGACGTATTTTTTAAAATATTGTCAAGTTTACTACTTTTTATATATAAATCTACGAGCATCTGCTCGGAAATGTTCACCCTTTAGATGTGTTTAGATTTTTTCCTGCACAAAGCGAAGTATAAGTACGAATTTTCTATAAAGCCACTTAGCCACGAGCTAATTCTCTATAAAGCCACGAGCACAATTGCTGACCAGAGAAGGAAAGGCATCCAGTGATGCTTAGAGGGATACGTGACGTTCTGATCGCATAATTGCAAAAAAATTAATCGATCACGTACCGTTCTAAATAATTAGAATTTCCCCTAAGGGGGAAATCAAAAGCTGAGCAAGAGACAACATTCATTGTCAATCAAAGTTGCATCAAAAGAAGTGTGAATTGCAGCACAACGTCGCATTAAATAAAATTTGTCAGTAACTACAAGACGCGTATAACAAATTTTGAAAAGTTCCAACTCATTTCACTGGACAGAAATGGAGTAGAAACCAACACTCAAAGCAGAACATGAACAGGCTCGTCTTGATTTTGCAAAAACACGCACGTCCTGGTCCAAAGAATGGGAATTTCTTACTTTTTCAGATGAAAAGAAATTCAACTTAGACGGGCTAGATGGTTTTAAATATTACTGGCACGATTTAAGGAAAGAAAAAGACATAACAATGAGTCACAACTTGAGTGGTGGAACATTAATAATCTGCGCTGCATTTAGAACTGGCGCCAAGTCACCAATCTGTCGCATTACTTCTAAAATGAATTCTCAAAGCACACAGAATTATTAGACACTATCTTAATACTATTTATTGAAGACATTGGACGGCATAACTTTATTCATCAAATTACACGAAGCAGTGGTTAGGTAAAAAAAATATCAGCGTTTCGACATAGCCAGCTTTAAACCATTCCCCAGATTTAAATGTAATAGAAAATTTTTGGGGGTACTCGCAAGGAAAGTTTATGGGAATCGTAAGCAATCCAGTATTATTAATGAATTATGGAAAGTGGTGAACGGAGCTTAGGCATCTATTCAAGATGATACACTTCGAAGTTTGATTTCGTCAATACCTCATTGTATTTTCAAAATTATTTGAAGAAATGGCAATTCTACTAATTATTAATATAGAAATAAAAGAGAACTTTCAGTTTTTCTATATAAAATTATTAATTTACATTTGTTTTTTTAAATAAATGTTATTTCTATTATTTCAATCGATATATATACATACATATATACATATATATATATATATATATATATATATATATATATATATATATATATATATATTCCATAAAGCCACCACGTTTTTTGGTAATATCTTATAATTATTCTGAACTTATGATAAATTTGAGTATGATTTAATTTTACACGTACTAAAATATATATATATATACAGGGTGTCCCAAAATTCCTCCGACACCCGAAAATGGGAGGTTCTTTGGGTCATTTGAAGCGACATTTTCCTTTACAAAAATAGCGTCCGCGGCTTTGTTTAGGAGTTATTAACGAAAAACACGGACCAATCAGAGTGCGATCTAGACATGCGATGACACGTTCGGCCAATTGACAGTTGGCGCGTCGGGCCGATTGTGCTAACTCGCGTCTAGGTCGCGCTCTGATTGGTCCGTGTTTTTCGTTAATAACTCCTAAACAAAACCGCGGACGATATTTTTGTAAAGGAAAATCTCGCTTCAAATGACCCAAGGAACCTACCATTTTCGGGTGTCGGAGGAATTTTGGGACACCCTGTATATAGGGTGTCCCCAAAATGCCCTTAACGTCTGGAAATGAGAGGTTCCTTGGTTCATTTCAAGCACCATTTTCCTTTTCGAAAATGTCATCCGAGGCTTCGTTAAGGAGTTATTAATGAAAAACACGGACCAATCAGAGCGCGACCTAGACGCATATTGCCACTTTCAGCGCGGTGACCCAGCATCTGAGCGTTGCACAGACTGGTATTTGACCGATTTAGCTGGCCAAAAGTAAATTTCCTAGAACTACCCCCAGATAAAAAATAACATGTTATTGCGACAGCCAGGTAGTCCCTCGAACCAACCCCATTGTATAAATTGTTTTTTTTTAAATTAGTGTAAGTATAATTTAATAAAACATATTAAATTTAATCAGTTTTAAACAATAAAAAATTTTGGCCTACTAGATCAGCCAAATACCAGTCTGTGCGTTGGTAGCAAGCTGCGATGTCATGACGAACAAAAAGTTCCACGATGATGCTAATGCTCTCCGATTTCGATGAGCTTTAGACACCTCGTCAAGACCACGATTACGAACAACATTTTCCTTTACAGTTTTTGTCTGCCAGCTTTAGTTTTCTCGTAAACTAAAACTTGTGATTCAAAATCGATCGCTGTAAAAAATCAATGTTCAAAAGATATTTAAATCGTGGAATTTATAACATATTGTATCTCAAGGTGATCGAGATTGGTGAGGACCCACATCATCGGCAACTTTACCCGAACTAGAAAAGAATTATAAACTGATTAAATTAAAAATTAACCTATTCAGACGTTAATCCATTTGCATGTTACACCAATGAAACACGAAACACCACACTTTCACACAATTGCTGAACACTACACGTAGCATACTTTTCGAACTCGAAACGATAGCAAACGAAATTACATACTCCGACACGGACGTGGAAAGAGTTTCGTGTTCTTCGCGATTTCGCGCGAAACTGTGTTCTCCCCGTGTACAATGTTGTCGATGGAGGCAGATTGTTTGAAACAAATGAAAGGAACCTCCCATTTCTGGATGCTGAGGGAATTTCGGAACATATATATACAGGGGGGGGGGGCATTTTAAACGGGTCACCTGAATAACGCGGCTGCTATTGGTGTTAGGAAGAAATGTATCAGATGAAACTTGTATGGTATCGAGGGGGCATTATTCTGATGTTAGTAGCTTTTTTGTAGGCGGACGCGCAAAGGACATACGAAGGTCAACTTCATTTTTTTAAATGGAATGAGGTATTTTTTAATACGTCAATGGATGCAGCTGGACATTCGTAATAAAAAAGTAGAACGTATGTATGTCGAAAAGTTAGTCGTTCAGAAGATATTTCAATGTAAAAAACATAATAATGCCATTACTGTCGTACTAAGACATCTTCTGAACGACTAACTTTTCGACATACATAGGTTAGTACTTTTTTATTACGAATGTCCAGCTGCATCGATTGACGTATTAAAAAATACCTCATTCCATTTAAAAAAATGAAGTTGACCTTCATATGTCCTTTGCGAGTCCGCCTACAAAAAAGCTACTAACATCAGAATAATGCCCCCTCGATACCATACAAGTTCCATCTGATGCATTTCTTCCTAACACCAATAGTAGCCGCATTATTCAGGTGATCTGTTTAAAATTCCCCACCCTGTATACAGGGTGTCCCACATAAATGATAACACCTAAATATCTTTCATATTTACAGTCCTATCAGAAAACTTCAGAGGACAAAGTGACGCTACTGCAGGGGGGCAATATAATAATGAAGAAAAAAATTTATTATGTCGTGTTTTTAAATGAAATTGCAATGTCACCGGTTTTTTTTTTAAATGGAATAGTATATTTTTGCATGATAGACAATAAAAAACTGAATTTAGTGGATACCACCTTTTTGACCTTGAAATGACCTTGATATGATATGTAAAGGTCAAACCGACGTAAACAACGCGCAATCTTTGCTGAAACACGTAAGTTTTAAACTTCCACATTTCATCCGCTTCAATATGATTATTCTTGCTCAAGGTCATTTCAAGGTCAAAAAGGTGGTATCCATTAAATTCAAAAAATACCAAGTCCCTTTTAAAAAGAAACGGCTTCCGGTCTGAAAATCGTATTTCCGAATGGTACCGGAAATTGTAATTACCACCATTCGATAGAGCGTACTCAAAGTACTTTCTAAAATTATTTCTGTTTTCAATCAAAATCACTCTCCGCCATTTTTATAGTGGTGGACGGGTGGTCTAGTATATGTACATACCCTGTATACAGGGTGTCCCAAAATTCCTCCGACACCCGAAAACGGGAGGTTCCTTGGGTCATTTGAAGCGACATTTTCCTTTACAAAAATGGCGTCCACGGCTTTGTTTAGGAGTTATTAACGAAAAACACGGACCAATCAGAGCGCGACCTAGACGCGAGTTAGCACAGTCGGCCCGACGCGCCAACTGCCAATTGGCCGAACGTGTCATCGCATGTCTAGATCGCGCTCTGATTGGTCCGTGTTTTTGGTTAATAACTCCTAAACAAAGCCGCGGACGCCATTTTTGTAAAGGAAAATGTCGTTTTAAATGACCCAAGGAACCTCCCATTTTCGGGTGTCGGAGGAATTTTGGGACACCCTGTATATTATTACTATAAATTCAATATATTAATCATTTCTCTTTATGTAATTTTATATAATGATTTTTTGATGTACCTACTATCATGGAATCGTAGAAAATTGGAAAGAATTATTTAAGTATGTAGAGTTAAACGTATAACGTAACAACTTCTATTTGTAAACTACTGACTGCATAACATATTCTTTGCCATTCTACATTCTTGTCGAGATAGGAGAGAACATCTTCAGTTAATTATACGTATTCAGTGGCAATTACTTCATCTCGAATTTTGATAACATATCAAATGCCCAGTAGAATAGTACTATCTTGGTACTTTCTGAGTATTACTCGATTAAGCTTACTTTCAATCGGTGTCCGAACCGTTGTACGTTACAGTTAATGCGATTGCGAAATTGGGTAATAGAGAAATGGAACATTTTCTGAAGCGTTTCCTTGCACGTGGTTGCAGCATGTGCAGTAATTACATATGTATACGTTCTCGCGTATCTTTTAGGATCATTAGAAGATCGCGATAAACTTTATTTTCCTACAGAAAATGGTTCCCAGATGGGAAACAGTAGCTGACTATAAAAAAACTTCATTTACAAATATCTCTTAATTTAGTAATTTTGAATTTTTTGAGGTATCTTAAAGTCAGAATTTGTGGAGAAATAATTGGCATTCAATTAAAAAAAATAAATGTGTCTTTTAATATTGGTAAAAATGTAGGATAGCGAAATACAAATTACACGGACCAACAGCCAAAAAACGTTTCCATTCTCACTGTGCGATTCTTATAGAGTTCTTCGCGCTGATTCCGTATCTGTCCTTATTTTTTCTCTTAGACGCACAGTTTTTGAGAAATTTGAGTTTGAAAAAAGACATATTTTTCGACTTTGAACAAATATGGTGATGTTATTATAAAAGATATTGTATTGTTTTTACAGCAAAAGATTCTCTAAATTTTCCCGAATCTAGGGATGTGCAACACTAATACATTATGATTGTTTAGACATGTTTATGTATATTTTATAATAACATCAAAATATTTGTCCAAAATCGAAAAATATGTCTCTTTTTAAAACTCAAATTTCTCGAAAACTGTGCGTCTAGGAGAAAAATTAAGGGCAAGTTTGTTGGACAATGTTATTGCATTAACGATACTATGCAACTTTTATTTGAAATTTGATATGGTCTATAATTCACGAGTAAAAATCGTTATGTTTAACTCTTTGCACTCCGAATTATTTTTTAATTTTGTTGCCAACAACCCCCTACTATATTAAATGGTTTATTTGAAATTTTCTTCGAAGGACAGTTTTTTGACTGCTATTTATTTTAAACAATTTTTATTTTTAATTATATTAAATATTACTCGAGCTTTGTCTTAATTTATATTTGTTTTTAACTAAAACATAAGACAGTCAAATAAATGAAGGAAGAACCAAATACACATAAAAACCCGTTTTATTTACATTTTTCTTTCTCTGATGCCGAGTCACACTTGACGAAGAATTGCAAGGGATAATGCATTATTCTGAAGATCTAAATAATCTAATTGTATGTATAAATGAACTTTACTACAGATGTATACATGCAATTTTATACTTTGTAGTTCATAATGTCTACAAAGAAACAAAAATTGCAAGGTTAATCAATGTAAGGGTTAATTGGTTAAAGTGTTATAGATTCGCAAGCAAGTCAAATGTACGTATACTTTAACTGTTATACTTTAACTATAATAATATATAATATATAATAATATATAATATTTTAATTAATGAAATGTCTGTTTGTACATCTTTCAAATCAATATTACAGTTGCTATTTAGTCTTTTACTAATGTTGAAATACACTCATTGAATTTGTAGGGAATGAGTAAATGTATCTGGATATTTAAATATTATGTGTACTTATAGTTAATTTTCGTAACCTCCAAATATTTCGATAAAATCAAGCTCCACGGGTAGTTCGTTTCTCCCGAAATAATTACACAAATGTACTTCGTGAGTGGAAAATTTATTTATTAAACACTTTGCTATAAATTAGTATATTACAGATTTCGTATTGATTATATGTAGAGGCTATTTAAAATGGTTTGATACGTAGGAGAACATAAAACTATAAAATGGTGGGTTAAATTGTGAAATCGAATTACTTTTCATAAATGTAACCATATATTTTTTTCCCCGGTATTATGACGGCATTTATTGAGAGTCATTTAATAAATTGAATTCGTTCTCACAATATTCCCCAAACAGCTACCCCAACAAAAGTTAACTTGCACCGTATTTTGTCCCTTTCGTATCAAACAATTTTGATCTAAACATTTTTTTAATACGTACAGTCTTTCCCAAGATATTTCAATTTTTTAAGATAAAAGTATATTTCATGTTTACAAATAATATGTTATAGCAGTAATCATTTTCCTATGTATTAATTGTTCAGGTAGTGAATGGAACTATAAAAATTAAATAAACAACTATGTATTTAACATAATTTATGTAACACACTGTATAATGCTATCAACAGATAATCGATCAATTAATGACAGATATATTTCTCAAGAAACGCTCTTTCATGCATACTCATATCTTTATTTCACGCAACCAAGTTCACTTCCCTTTTACTACGTTCTTATTAGCTCGCTTTCTTGTCTGTCTGCTTGTCTTTTTGTCTGTTCGGTGCAAATGTTGCAATTGATTTTAAACTAACTTCCCAATGAGCTAGAGCAGGGCTCGGAATTACTTACTCGCGACGGCCGATTTGCAAAGGCTACGCCCCCTTGACCCGGCTGCACGTCTCGCTTCCCGTGGCTGTCACAGTTCTCCTAGGCGCCACGAGTGGCGACTATAGGACGCGCCTGAATACAGTAATGTCTTGATAGTTGTCGGAGGACTGTACGCGATAGTTGCCGGAGTGCCTACCCATTCCACCGCCTATGAACGCTGCGCCCGAGCGCAGGGCGGCGATGTTTGATGTCGGCTCGGGTATATCGCACAGTGGTCCCAAATCCCGAAAACGCGGACAAAACCTCTAAACGTATCAAAAAATTATTCGATTTGCTTAAAAATTGATATTAAGGGGTTTTGGGGGTCGCTGATAGTAGGTAATATAAGCCGGTTCTAGCACACCACTTATCATTATAGGCAGATTCCTGCCTTACCGGCATTTTAGCTTATAGCTCAAGCATATTTTTGCGGGGTGAGGGGGATTAGCTTAGAACACAACCATATTTTGCGGAGGGCGGGGTGAGGGGGATTACTTTATAACGCGACCGTGTTTTGCGGGGGGAAGGGGGGGGGATTTTTTAGTTTTCCTGGTATTGGCAGTTCCAGGTATTGCGTATGTTTATAATAATACATCCTGTCGACGGCGCGATATCGACAGCTTATCATGTTTATAATAATACATCCTGTCGACGGCGCGATTTCTCACATCGTTTTTTAAATAAACATCCTTTGGCCCCCAGTTCTCACTGACCGCGGCGGGGGGGGGGGGATTTTTAGTTTTCCTGGTATTGCATCGAAGACCAATTTCCTGGTATTGCGTCCAGTCCCCTGGTATTGCGTATGTTTATAATTTCGATGGCGGGCGTCGTGATATCAGATCGCCCAGCTTATCATTTTTAAATAAGCATCCTTTGGCTCTGTTCGTATCGTTTCTCTCCTCGTCTCGTTCGTAACAGCAAGACGGCGGAGTCGCGATATCTGACCACATCTGTTTTGTCTTTTCATTATCGTTTCTTTGGTGGGAAGGGAGGAGGGTGGAAGGTATCAATGAATAAATAGGGCACGGTGGACCGCGAACGCGGTCATACGGGTCGTGAACGTTTACCGCGTTAAAGTTATTCGAATTCACCGTGTGTTAACAACCGTGCGATATCAAGATGATTGAAACGTGCAAAAACATGTTGAAGTGTTTGACGCGCATGTCGATGCTGGTGAAAACCATGGACGAGTATCGCGAATGGCATCGCTCTTACATCGAGTCTCTGCAGTGTTGCGTCAATTATCTATCCTGCGCAAAGGAACAATTGTCGATGGGCGAGAAGTTTAGTTTAACATCGACTATGTGCCGTATGAAGACTTTGAACGTTTCGTTGAATCATCGCGTTTCCTCGTCGCGCGTCGGTAGAGGTTTATACGATCGCAGGGGTGCGAGAGCGTCGTCGCTTCGTTGGGAAGATATCGAGTCGGCGTTTAAAACCCGCATATCGAGTGGCATCGTTATCAACGTCGAACACATCGACCCCAAACAATTTCTGCAGCACGCGAAACGAATAGTTACGGGACGCGTTACGGAATTTTTAAACGCGCATTCGTCGTTGAAAGCTAACGTAACGTTGGAGGCGGAATTCATGCAGCACGCCAACGAGGTTTCCGTGAAAAGTTTCGGCACGCGAAACGTTGCGTTGTTCCGTACGAGCAATCTACGACAGTGGTACCAGAAAGACGTTGTGCCTACGATTTTGACATCGATGGAGGAGTTTCAAGAGCGAGACAGCGGGTGGGCGCTGTCGAAGATACTACACTTGATCGTGAACTTTAGCAAATACCAGCCATTGCAAGCCGGCTGCACCGCCGCATGCAGCGTGCCTAGAGCGATACAGTTGAAAAAAGCGGTCGTGAACGTGAAGAGCAACGACGACGCATGCTTTTTTTGGGCGATCGTGGCAAGTCTCTATCCGGTCGAGAGAAATCCATCGCGAGTGTCGGCGTATCCACACTACAAAGACGTGCTTCCGAAAACTGAAGATTTTCCACTGCCTATGTCGTTCAAAGACATTCCGAAATTTGAGCGAGAAAACGACGTTTCCGTGAACGTGTTCGAATGGGTGCGCAAGAAATGCGTAACGCTTCATTTGACCGAGAAGAAACGGGAGGGAAGACACGTCAACTTGCTGTTTCTACAGAATGCTGCAAAGACGCATGGTCATTTCGCGTGCATACGAAATTTGTCAAGATTGGTTTCGTCGCAGCTTAGTAAGCGGAATCATCAGAAGTATATTTGCGATCGGTAAGTTACATTTATTTTTTTAAATTGTTTGAAGGAAAAGACATGATTTTTTCCCTTCCGACAGGTGCTTGCAATATTTTCCCACGCCGGAGAGATTAGACGTTCATACGGCCGACTGCGAACGGATGAACGATTGCGCTCTGATGCTTCCAATATCGGAAGAAGACAAGTGGTTGCGGTTCAAAAATTATACAAACAAGGAGCAGGCGCCGTTCGTTATCTATGCCGACTTGGAGTGCCTGCTGCTGCCTGAGGGACGGGAAGGACAAGACCGCGCGGCACGCGTACAGTATCAACGTCACCACGCGTTTAGCATAGGATACTACATGCATTGCCGATACGACGAATCGTTGTGCGAGTATCAGGTTTATCGCGAGAAAGAGGGTTGCGCCGCGTGGTTCGCGAACAGGTTGTACGAACTCAGTCGTAAATTACAGCCGATATTCGACAAAACGGTACCGATGAATCCGCTAACCGAATCGGAAAAGTTAAATTTTCGTACGGCCACGCATTGCCACATCTGCGAGAAACCGTTCGACACTTCCGACGCGACGAGGGTCCACGATCATTGTCATCTCACGGGCGCGTATCGCGGTCCGGCTCATAACGGATGCAATTTAAGCTATCAATCTTCGTACGTGATACCGGTGGTTTTCCATAATCTATCAGGCTACGACGCGCATTTCATCATCAAGGAATTAGCAAACTCGTTCGAGGGACGGATAGACGTGTTGCCATTGACGAAAGAAAAGTATATCTCTTTCACGAAAAACGTAAATATCGAGACACAGCCGGGTAAAGAGTTAAAGCATGCAAAGTTTTTGAAATTCCGTTTCATCGATTCGTTCAAGTTCTTGAACTCGAGTCTGGACAAACTGTCGTCATACTTGGACGAAAGTAAATTACGCATCGTACGAGGTGAATTTCCACATCTTTCCCGCGACGATTTTAAACTGTTGACCAGAAAAGGCGTCTTTCCGTACGACTATCTAACGTCGTACGACAAATTAAACGACACGTGTTTGCCGCCGCGCGAGGCATTTTACAATCGGTTGTACGGCAGCGAGATATCCGACGTCGATTACATTCACGCGAATACGGTTTGGTCGCGTTTCGCTGTACAAACGCTTGGACAGTACAGCGATTTGTACTTAAAATTGGATGTTTTGTTGTTGGCGGATGTTTTTGAAAATTTTCGCGACGACTGTCTCGAGAATTACAAGCTCGATCCGGCGCATTATTACACGCTCCCCGGTTTCGCGTGGGACGTGATGTTGAAAATGACAAAGATCGAATTGGAGTTGTTGACAGACGTTGACATGCTTTTGTTCGTGGAGCGGGGAATACGCGGCGGATTGAGCCAGTGTTCTCACAGATATGCGCACGCCAACAACAAATATATGTCCACGCACGACTCGGCCAAACCGTCCACCTATTTAATGTATTTCGACGTTAATAATCTGTACGGTTGGGCAATGTCGCAACCTCTGCCGCACAGAGACTTTCGATGGGTGGACGCGGACAATTTCGACGTCGAATCCGTTCCGGCCGATAGTCCCGTAGGATACATTTTGGAGGTGGATTTAGAGTATCCGCGCGAAATTCACGATGCTCACGCGGATCTTCCGTTTTGTCCAAGTCACGACACGGCGACCGACTCGAGTTCGCAGAAAAAGTTGATGGCAACGCTTCGCGATAAGGAGCGATACGTTGTACATTACCGATACCTCCAACAAAGTTTGAAGCATAATTTGAAATTGCGGAAAATACATAGAATTTTAGAGTTTAGGCAGTCGCGATGGCTGTACAGCTATATCGATTTGAACACAAAATTACGCGCCAACGCCACCAATGATTTTTCCAAGAATTTATTCAAATTAATGAACAATGCCGTGTTTGGAAAAACTATGGAGAACGTACGAAATCATACGATCGTGAAATTACTTTCTCGATGGAGCGGTAGACACGGCGTCGAACGATTGATAGCTAGACCGAATTTTCACAGCTGTGCGGTGTTTTCCGAGGACTTTGTCGCGGTTCAGCTGAAAAAGAAGCTCGTTAAATTTTTCAAACCAATCTACGTGGGCATGTCAATATTAGATATTTCGAAATTTCATTTGTACAACTTCCATTACGAGTACATGCAGCCAAAATTCCAGCAAAATTGTAAGATATTGTACACTGACACGGACAGCCTGATATACCAGATCGCTTGCGATGACGCGTACGAGGCGCTGTTGAAACGCGATATCCATCGATACGATACAAGTAACTATGCCGCGAACAACGTTTACGGCGTCCCGATCGCGAACAATAAACAGCTGGGATTGATGAAGGATGAGAACGGCGGTAAAATTATGACTGAGTTCGTGGGGCTTCGTTCGAAAATGTACGCGATTCGCGTGCACGGTGACCGGGATACTAAAAAGATCAAAGGTATCAGGACAAACGTTACCGCTCGGGATATAAGTTTCGAAGACTATGTCGAATGTCTTCGTAATCACACGGAAAAGAGCGTTACCGGTAATCGCATAGTGTCCGTACGGCATCAGGTATACTCGATGTCTGAAAAGAAATTAGCGTTGAGTCCGCATGACGACAAGCGGCATATTTGCAATAATTTGATGGATACTCTTCCTTGGGGACATTACAACATCGATTAAGAAGTAATTTTTTATCCCTCGTAAAAGAAAAGGAAGTGTTACGGAAATTATTGCAAGTCTGTAACTGTCGGGGAGGAGATTGTTGATATTATCTGTAAAAAGAAGTGGTAGGGGGACATGCTATAAAACGACGTATTCCGAGCGTCAAGCTTCAGATCAACCGCTAAAAACGTCGCAAGATGCAGTACAACCGCCATCCATCCGAGCGCTCAAACGTCGAGGAGCCGCACAAAAAGAGGAGACTAAATAATATGTAAGTAGAAAGATGAAAAAAATGGTGAAAAAAGAAATTTAGAAAAAACGTCTAATTTTTTTAATCTGTTGCAGGGTTTCTCAACAGCAGCCCATTTCAATGATGCAATTGCCGAAGAGTTTGCGCAGCGCACGGGTCTTGAGCCGAAGATATTCCATAGCCGGCAATTATTTTAAATATCTTGAGATTGGTGTACGCGTTGGCGATGACATTTGCGTGGAATTGGCTATAGGAGATAACCGCGGTAACGAGATCGCATTTTTCTTGGATGCATGGACAGAGCTGTTGCGCACGAAAGAGTATATTTCCGATTTACTGTCATCGTCTACGCAGAAACAGTGCCGAAAAATGGGCGATGATTTAACGTTGCAAATAGTTAATCGTAACGATATGAATCTAGTCAAATTGTCGAATCAGTTCGTGGCTCTGTACATCACGGAAAAAACTATGTATAACTTGTACAATTTAGAATTCTGCGTGTACAACATGTATTCGTGGCTGATCGACAATGTTCCCGCGGTGACTGCTAAATTCATGAATTTTGTCGGTACGGTGAAGGATAGCCACTCGAAGAATATCGTGAAAGCGATCGTCGAGAGCGAATCTTTCGATCAAAGTTCAATGATCGATTGCGAACTAGCGGCTTCGTGCGCTGACACCATCGCGGTGTTCGCGCAAAATAGATAGGTTAAAAAATTAATGTGTGTGTGTGTGTGTAAAAATTATTCGAGAATTTATTTTGTAACGGTACATTATTTTAAAAATAAAATTATTTGAGAATATCTCTTTTGTATTTTATTTTATTATTTTGTTATGAACAAAATATTACAACTGTAACGAAATTTTTATCAAAATATTGGTGGTACTTTGACAAGTAAATTAATTCATATAAATAAAGATTCATGGCTTCGCCGAAGCGATATATTAATTTTTAGTGAAACATTAACGACAGCCGATGATGAGTTTGAATATTTTAAATTATGATATATTATTCCGACATTGACAACAACAACAACAACCGCGGATTAATTTGTTATGAAAAACAGAATTATCAATAGAAAAATTATTTGTTGAACAGGAATTTCGTTCAAATGCGCATGTAGAACTGTTCACGTTTAAATTCAGAAATTATTATATAATAAATGGTTATAAATCATCAAAAACTACTAACTCTGTGTTTGGTAGCGCTGCGCAACGAATAATGATTAAAATTTCAATTGAAAGTGAAAAGATTTTGATAGGTGATTTCAATTACAATATATTGAATTGCAAGGATAATGGTAATAATTATTTGATTAACCTTTTGAACAAGTACAATTTAAAAACTAAATTACCATCCAAAAGTATAACGATCAATTTGAATACGCAAATAGATATCATTTTTCAAATGTTGATGATATAGATTGCGGTGTTTATGAAACATATTTCAACCAGCATAAGCCAATTTATGCGATCATCGATAAGAAGGTTGTCAAAGGTAATAAATAAGGGAATGAAGAGAAAACAGATGTAACAATCACAAATTGAAAAATTAATCCTGAAAGTTTCACAATTTTTGATGAATGTATAATGATCTCGGACCAGCATATCGAACGAAATAATTATGAATATGCAGCGTCTGCAGAATGTTTCCTCAATGATGATTATAACTATACGTTAGTAACAGCCGAATGTAAAGAAGTCATAAAACCTGATTATTATTTTAGAAGATAAGCATATTAATTTATTTCATGAAATTATGAGCAAAAATCTAAACGAGCGTGGAGTATACAATTTTGCTGAAGATACTGGTTATGTTCGAGCTTTTGAGTAATTTGCAAGAGATCCCTGTACATGAGACAAATATTCAGATAATATACACTGGCGAAATTGGAGAAAAGGTAGTAGGACATTGGATTTGTACAAGATCTGATGGTAACGGCAATGTACACATTTATGATAGTTTTAATGCTAATCATTTGAACCATGATGTAATAGATTATTTGAATATCCTTTATAAATATAATAAGAAATATATATATTTCACGTCAGGTACAGGTACAGATACAGGTACAGGTATAGCGTATGCACAGTATGGCGGTTGAACAGTACCCAGTATGGCTGTTGTACAGTACACCGTATGGTGTTGTACATCTATCCATGGATCTCTCAAGATCGGTCGACGCGTTTCTCGTTCAATGCAGAACGGGTTTAGAACGGGTTCGACAGCAAACAGGGTATTGAACTACATCGAACATTGTTCAAAACGCCCCCAATTGATGCAACAAAAGAGATTACCAGTAGGAGTGAAGCTGAAAAAATAGAGGAGACGTGTGGTCACATTCAGCCCCATGTTACTGGTCAGTGTACGTGAAGAGCTATTTTCTTACTCGGCGAATGCTACTTAATATTGATAATACGTGGCTGCACAGTACAGCTACAGGTACAGGTACAGCTACAGGTACAGGTACAGGTACAACTACAGGTACAGGTACAGTATGGCGGTTGATCAGTACGCTGTATGACCGTTGTACAGTACGCAGTATGGCTGTTGCACATCTATCCATGGGACTCTCAATATCGGTCGACACGCTTCTCGTTTAATGCAGAACGGGTTCGACATCACACAGGATATTGAACTACATTGAACATTGTTCCAAACGCTCCCCAACGAAGCGACGACGCTCTCGCACCCCTGCGATCGTATAAACCTCTACCGACGCGCGACGAGGAAACGCGATGATTCAACGAAACGTTCAAAGTCTTCATACGGCACATAGTCGATGTTAAACTAAACTTCTCGCCCATCGACAATTGTTCCTTTGCGCAGGATAGATAATTGACGCAACACTGCAGAGACTCGATGTAAGAGCGATGCCATTCGCGATACTCGTCCATGGTTTTCACCAGCATCGACATGCGCGTCAAACACTTCAACATGTTTTTGCACGTTTCAATCATCTTGATATCGCACGGTTGTTAACACACGGTGAATTCGAATAACTTTAACGCGGTAAACGTTCACGACCCGTATGACCGCGTTCGCGGTCCACCGTGCCCTATTTATTCATTGATACCTTCCACCCTCCTCCCTTCCCACCAAAGAAACGATAATGAAAAGACAAAACAGATGTGGTCAGATATCGCGACTCCGCCGTCTTGCTGTTACGAACGAGACGAGGAGAGAAACGATACGAACAGAGCCAAAGGATGCTTATTTAAAAATGATAAGCTGGGCGATCTGATATCACGACGCCCGCCATCGAAATTATAAACATACGCAATACCAGGGGACTGGACGCAATACCAGGACATTGGTCTTCGATGCAATACCAGGAAAACTAAAAATCCCCCCCCCCCCGCCGCGGTCAGTGAGAACTGGGGGCCAAAGGATGTTTATTTAAAAAACGATGTGAGAAATCGCGCCGTCGACAGGATGTATTATTATAAACATGATAAGCTGTCGATATCGCGCCGTCGACAGGATGTATTATTATAAACATACGCAATACCTGGAACTGCCAATACCAGGAAAACTAAAAAATCCCCCCCCCTTCCCCCCGCAAAACACGGTCGCGTTATAAAGTAATCCCCCTCACCCCGCCCTCCGCAAAATATGGTTGTGTTCTAAGCTAATCCCCCTCACCCCGCAAAAATATGCTTGAGCTATAAGCTAAAATGCCGGTTCTAGCACACCACTTATCATTATAGGCAGATTCCTGCCTTACCGGCATTTTAGCTTATAGCTCAAGCATATTTTTGCGGGGTGAGGGGGATTAGCTTAGAACACAACCATATTTTGCGGAGGGCGGGGTGAGGGGGATTACTTTATAACGCGACCGTGTTTTGCGGGGGGAAGGGGGGGGGATTTTTTAGTTTTCCTGGTATTGGCAGTTCCAGGTATTGCGTATGTTTATAATAATACATCCTGTCGACGGCGCGATATCGACAGCTTATCATGTTTATAATAATACATCCTGTCGACGGCGCGATTTCTCACATCGTTTTTTAAATAAACATCCTTTGGCCCCCAGTTCTCACTGACCGCGGCGGGGGGGGGGGGGGATTTTTAGTTTTCCTGGTATTGCATCGAAGACCAATTTCCTGGTATTGCGTCCAGTCCCCTGGTATTGCGTATGTTTATAATTTCGATGGCGGGCGTCGTGATATCAGATCGCCCAGCTTATCATTTTTAAATAAGCATCCTTTGGCTCTGTTCGTATCGTTTCTCTCCTCGTCTCGTTCGTAACAGCAAGACGGCGGAGTCGCGATATCTGACCACATCTGTTTTGTCTTTTCATTATCGTTTCTTTGGTGGGAAGGGAGGAGGGTGGAAGGTATCAATGAATAAATAGGGCACGGTGGACCGCGAACGCGGTCATACGGGTCGTGAACGTTTACCGCGTTAAAGTTATTCGAATTCACCGTGTGTTAACAACCGTGCGATATCAAGATGATTGAAACGTGCAAAAACATGTTGAAGTGTTTGACGCGCATGTCGATGCTGGTGAAAACCATGGACGAGTATCGCGAATGGCATCGCTCTTACATCGAGTCTCTGCAGTGTTGCGTCAATTATCTATCCTGCGCAAAGGAACAATTGTCGATGGGCGAGAAGTTTAGTTTAACATCGACTATGTGCCGTATGAAGACTTTGAACGTTTCGTTGAATCATCGCGTTTCCTCGTCGCGCGTCGGTAGAGGTTTATACGATCGCAGGGGTGCGAGAGCGTCGTCGCTTCGTTGGGGAGCGTTTGGAACAATGTTCAATGTAGTTCAATATCCTGTGTGATGTCGAACCCGTTCTGCATTAAACGAGAAGCGTGTCGACCGATATTGAGAGTCCCATGGATAGATGTGCAACAGCCATACTGCGTACTGTACAACGGTCATACAGCGTACTGATCAACCGCCATACTGTACCTGTACCTGTAGTTGTACCTGTACCTGTACCTGTAGCTGTACCTGTACCTGTAGCTGTACTGTGCAGCCACGTATTATCAATATTAAGTAGCATTCGCCGAGTAAGAAAATAGCTCTTCACGTACACTGACCAGTAACATGGGGCTGAATGTGACCACACGTCTCCTCTATTTTTTCAGCTTCACTCCTACTGGTAATCTCTTTTGTTGCATCAATTGGGGGCGTTTTGAACAATGTTCGATGTAGTTCAATACCCTGTTTGCTGTCGAACCCGTTCTAAACCCGTTCTGCATTGAACGAGAAACGCGTCGACCGATCTTGAGAGATCCATGGATAGATGTACAACACCATACGGTGTACTGTACAACAGCCATACTGGGTACTGTTCAACCGCCATACTGTGCATACGCTATACCTGTACCTGTATCTGTACCTGTACCTGACGTGAAATATATATATTTCTTATTATATTTATAAAGGATATTCAAATAATCTATTACATCATGGTTCAAATGATTAGCATTAAAACTATCATAAATGTGTACATTGCCGTTACCATCAGATCTTGTACAAATCCAATGTCCTACTACCTTTTCTCCAATTTCGCCAGTGTATATTATCTGAATATTTGTCTCATGTACAGGGATCTCTTGCAAATTACTCAAAAGCTCGAACATAACCAGTATCTTCAGCAAAATTGTATACTCCACGCTCGTTTAGATTTTTGCTCATAATTTCATGAAATAAATTAATATGCTTATCTTCTAAAATAATAATCAGGTTTTATGACTTCTTTACATTCGGCTGTTACTAACGTATAGTTATAATCATCATTGAGGAAACATTCTGCAGACGCTGCATATTCATAATTATTTCGTTCGATATGCTGGTCCGAGATCATTATACATTCATCAAAAATTGTGAAACTTTCAGGATTAATTTTTCAATTTGTGATTGTTACATCTGTTTTCTCTTCATTCCCTTATTTATTACCTTTGACAACCTTCTTATCGATGATCGCATAAATTGGCTTATGCTGGTTGAAATATGTTTCATAAACACCGCAATCTATATCATCAACATTTGAAAAATGATATCTATTTGCGTATTCAAATTGATCGTTATACTTTTGGATGGTAATTTAGTTTTTAAATTGTACTTGTTCAAAAGGTTAATCAAATAATTATTACCATTATCCTTGCAATTCAATATATTGTAATTGAAATCACCTATCAAAATCTTTTCACTTTCAATTGAAATTTTAATCATTATTCGTTGCGCAGCGCTACCAAACACAGAGTTAGTAGTTTTTGATGATTTATAACCATTTATTATATAATAATTTCTGAATTTAAACGTGAACAGTTCTACATGCGCATTTGAACGAAATTCCTGTTCAACAAATAATTTTTCTATTGATAATTCTGTTTTTCATAACAAATTAATCCGCGGTTGTTGTTGTTGTTGTCAATGTCGGAATAATATATCATAATTTAAAATATTCAAACTCATCATCGGCTGTCGTTAATGTTTCACTAAAAATTAATATATCGCTTCGGCGAAGCCATGAATCTTTATTTATATGAATTAATTTACTTGTCAAAGTACCACCAATATTTTGATAAAAATTTCGTTACAGTTGTAATATTTTGTTCATAACAAAATAATAAAATAAAATACAAAAGAGATATTCTCAAATAATTTTATTTTTAAAATAATGTACCGTTACAAAATAAATTCTCGAATAATTTTTACACACACACACACACATTAATTTTTTAACCTATCTATTTTGCGCGAACACCGCGATGGTGTCAGCGCACGAAGCCGCTAGTTCGCAATCGATCATTGAACTTTGATCGAAAGATTCGCTCTCGACGATCGCTTTCACGATATTCTTCGAGTGGCTATCCTTCACCGTACCGACAAAATTCATGAATTTAGCAGTCACCGCGGGAACATTGTCGATCAGCCACGAATACATGTTGTACACGCAGAATTCTAAATTGTACAAGTTATACATAGTTTTTTCCGTGATGTACAGAGCCACGAACTGATTCGACAATTTGACTAGATTCATATCGTTACGATTAACTATTTGCAACGTTAAATCATCGCCCATTTTTCGGCACTGTTTCTGCGTAGACGATGACAGTAAATCGGAAATATACTCTTTCGTGCGCAACAGCTCTGTCCATGCATCCAAGAAAAATGCGATCTCGTTACCGCGGTTATCTCCTATAGCCAATTCCACGCAAATGTCATCGCCAACGCGTACACCAATCTCAAGATATTTAAAATAATTGCCGGCTATGGAATATCTTCGGCTCAAGACCCGTGCGCTGCGCAAACTCTTCGGCAATTGCATCATTGAAATGGGCTGCTGTTGAGAAACCCTGCAACAGATTAAAAAAATTAGACGTTTTTTCTAAATTTCTTTTTTCACCATTTTTTTCATCTTTCTACTTACATATTATTTAGTCTCCTCTTTTTGTGCGGCTCCTCGACGTTTGAGCGCTCGGATGGATGGCGGTTGTACTGCATCTTGCGACGTTTTTAGCGGTTGATCTGAAGCTTGACGCTCGGAATACGTCGTTTTATAGCATGTCCCCCTACCACTTCTTTTTACAGATAATATCAACAATCTCCTCCCCGACAGTTACAGACTTGCAATAATTTCCGTAACACTTCCTTTTCTTTTACGAGGGATAAAAAATTACTTCTTAATCGATGTTGTAATGTCCCCAAGGAAGAGTATCCATCAAATTATTGCAAATATGCCGCTTGTCGTCATGCGGACTCAACGCTAATTTCTTTTCAGACATCGAGTATACCTGATGCCGTACGGACACTATGCGATTACCGGTAACGCTCTTTTCCGTGTGATTACGAAGACATTCGACATAGTCTTCGAAACTTATATCCCGAGCGGTAACGTTTGTCCTGATACCTTTGATCTTTTTAGTATCCCGGTCACCGTGCACGCGAATCGCGTACATTTTCGAACGAAGCCCCACGAACTCAGTCATAATTTTACCGCCGTTCTCATCCTTCATCAATCCCAGCTGTTTATTGTTCGCGATCGGGACGCCGTAAACGTTGTTCGCGGCATAGTTACTTGTATCGTATCGATGGATATCGCGTTTCAACAGCGCCTCGTACGCGTCATCGCAAGCGATCTGGTATATCAGGCTGTCCGTGTCAGTGTACAATATCTTACAATTTTGCTGGAATTTTGGCTGCATGTACTCGTAATGGAAGTTGTACAAATGAAATTTCGAAATATCTAATATTGACATGCCCACGTAGATTGGTTTGAAAAATTTAACGAGCTTCTTTTTCAGCTGAACCGCGACAAAGTCCTCGGAAAACACCGCACAGCTGTGAAAATTCGGTCTAGCTATCAATCGTTCGACGCCGTGTCTACCGCTCCATCGAGAAAGTAATTTCACGATCGTATGATTTCGTACGTTCTCCATAGTTTTTCCAAACACGGCATTGTTCATTAATTTGAATAAATTCTTGGAAAAATCATTGGTGGCGTTGGCGCGTAATTTTGTGTTCAAATCGATATAGCTGTACAGCCATCGCGACTGCCTAAACTCTAAAATTCTATGTATTTTCCGCAATTTCAAATTATGCTTCAAACTTTGTTGGAGGTATCGGTAATGTACAACGTATCGCTCCTTATCGCGAAGCGTTGCCATCAACTTTTTCTGCGAACTCGAGTCGGTCGCCGTGTCGTGACTTGGACAAAACGGAAGATCCGCGTGAGCATCGTGAATTTCGCGCGGATACTCTAAATCCACCTCCAAAATGTATCCTACGGGACTATCGGCCGGAACGGATTCGACGTCGAAATTGTCCGCGTCCACCCATCGAAAGTCTCTGTGCGGCAGAGGTTGCGACATTGCCCAACCGTACAGATTATTAACGTCGAAATACATTAAATAGGTGGACGGTTTGGCCGAGTCGTGCGTGGACATATATTTGTTGTTGGCGTGCGCATATCTGTGAGAACACTGGCTCAATCCGCCGCGTATTCCCCGCTCCACGAACAAAAGCATGTCAACGTCTGTCAACAACTCCAATTCGATCTTTGTCATTTTCAACATCACGTCCCACGCGAAACCGGGGAGCGTGTAATAATGCGCCGGATCGAGCTTGTAATTCTCGAGACAGTCGTCGCGAAAATTTTCAAAAACATCCGCCAACAACAAAACATCCAATTTTAAGTACAAATCGCTGTACTGTCCAAGCGTTTGTACAGCGAAACGCGACCAAACCGTATTCGCGTGAATGTAATCGACGTCGGATATCTCGCTGCCGTACAACCGATTGTAAAATGCCTCGCGCGGCGGCAAACACGTGTCGTTTAATTTGTCGTACGACGTTAGATAGTCGTACGGAAAGACGCCTTTTCTGGTCAACAGTTTAAAATCGTCGCGGGAAAGATGTGGAAATTCACCTCGTACGATGCGTAATTTACTTTCGTCCAAGTATGACGACAGTTTGTCCAGACTCGAGTTCAAGAACTTGAACGAATCGATGAAACGGAATTTCAAAAACTTTGCATGCTTTAACTCTTTACCCGGCTGTGTCTCGATATTTACGTTTTTCGTGAAAGAGATATACTTTTCTTTCGTCAATGGCAACACGTCTATCCGTCCCTCGAACGAGTTTGCTAATTCCTTGATGATGAAATGCGCGTCGTAGCCTGATAGATTATGGAAAACCACCGGTATCACGTACGAAGATTGATAGCTTAAATTGCATCCGTTATGAGCCGGACCGCGATACGCGCCCGTGAGATGACAATGATCGTGGACCCTCGTCGCGTCGGAAGTGTCGAACGGTTTCTCGCAGATGTGGCAATGCGTGGCCGTACGAAAATTTAACTTTTCCGATTCGGTTAGCGGATTCATCGGTACCGTTTTGTCGAATATCGGCTGTAATTTACGACTGAGTTCGTACAACCTGTTCGCGAACCACGCGGCGCAACCCTCTTTCTCGCGATAAACCTGATACTCGCACAACGATTCGTCGTATCGGCAATGCATGTAGTATCCTATGCTAAACGCGTGGTGACGTTGATACTGTACGCGTGCCGCGCGGTCTTGTCCTTCCCGTCCCTCAGGCAGCAGCAGGCACTCCAAGTCGGCATAGATAACGAACGGCGCCTGCTCCTTGTTTGTATAATTTTTGAACCGCAACCACTTGTCTTCTTCCGATATTGGAAGCATCAGAGCGCAATCGTTCATCCGTTCGCAGTCGGCCGTATGAACGTCTAATCTCTCCGGCGTGGGAAAATATTGCAAGCACCTGTCGGAAGGGAAAAAATCATGTCTTTTCCTTCAAACAATTTAAAAAAATAAATGTAACTTACCGATCGCAAATATACTTCTGATGATTCCGCTTACTAAGCTGCGACGAAACCAATCTTGACAAATTTCGTATGCACGCGAAATGACCATGCGTCTTTGCAGCATTCTGTAGAAACAGCAAGTTGACGTGTCTTCCCTCCCGTTTCTTCTCGGTCAAATGAAGCGTTACGCATTTCTTGCGCACCCATTCGAACACGTTCACGGAAACGTCGTTTTCTCGCTCAAATTTCGGAATGTCTTTGAACGACATAGGCAGTGGAAAATCTTCAGTTTTCGGAAGCACGTCTTTGTAGTGTGGATACGCCGACACTCGCGATGGATTTCTCTCGACCGGATAGAGACTTGCCACGATCGCCCAAAAAAAGCATGCGTCGTCGTTGCTCTTCACGTTCACGACCGCTTTTTTCAACTGTATCGCTCTAGGCACGCTGCATGCGGCGGTGCAGCCGGCTTGCAATGGCTGGTATTTGCTAAAGTTCACGATCAAGTGTAGTATCTTCGACAGCGCCCACCCGCTGTCTCGCTCTTGAAACTCCTCCATCGATGTCAAAATCGTAGGCACAACGTCTTTCTGGTACCACTGTCGTAGATTGCTCGTACGGAACAACGCAACGTTTCGCGTGCCGAAACTTTTCACGGAAACCTCGTTGGCGTGCTGCATGAATTCCGCCTCCAACGTTACGTTAGCTTTCAACGACGAATGCGCGTTTAAAAATTCCGTAACGCGTCCCGTAACTATTCGTTTCGCGTGCTGCAGAAATTGTTTGGGGTCGATGTGTTCGACGTTGATAACGATGCCACTCGATATGCGGGTTTTAAACGCCGACTCGATATCTTCCCAACGAAGCGACGACGCTCTCGCACCCCTGCGATCGTATAAACCTCTACCGACGCGCGACGAGGAAACGCGATGATTCAACGAAACGTTCAAAGTCTTCATACGGCACATAGTCGATGTTAAACTAAACTTCTCGCCCATCGACAATTGTTCCTTTGCGCAGGATAGATAATTGACGCAACACTGCAGAGACTCGATGTAAGAGCGATGCCATTCGCGATACTCGTCCATGGTTTTCACCAGCATCGACATGCGCGTCAAACACTTCAACATGTTTTTGCACGTTTCAATCATCTTGATATCGCACGGTTGTTAACACACGGTGAATTCGAATAACTTTAACGCGGTAAACGTTCACGACCCGTATGACCGCGTTCGCGGTCCACCGTGCCCTATTTATTCATTGATACCTTCCACCCTCCTCCCTTCCCACCAAAGAAACGATAATGAAAAGACAAAACAGATGTGGTCAGATATCGCGACTCCGCCGTCTTGCTGTTACGAACGAGACGAGGAGAGAAACGATACGAACAGAGCCAAAGGATGCTTATTTAAAAATGATAAGCTGGGCGATCTGATATCACGACGCCCGCCATCGAAATTATAAACATACGCAATACCAGGGGACTGGACGCAATACCAGGAAATTGGTCTTCGATGCAATACCAGGAAAACTAAAAATCCCCCCCCCCCCCGCCGCGGTCAGTGAGAACTGGGGGCCAAAGGATGTTTATTTAAAAAACGATGTGAGAAATCGCGCCGTCGACAGGATGTATTATTATAAACATGATAAGCTGTCGATATCGCGCCGTCGACAGGATGTATTATTATAAACATACGCAATACCTGGAACTGCCAATACCAGGAAAACTAAAAAATCCCCCCCCCCTTCCCCCCGCAAAACACGGTCGCGTTATAAAGTAATCCCCCTCACCCCGCCCTCCGCAAAATATGGTTGTGTTCTAAGCTAATCCCCCTCACCCCGCAAAAATATGCTTGAGCTATAAGCTAAAATGCCGGTAAGGCAGGAATCTGCCTATAATGATAAGTGGTGTGCTAGAACCGGCTTATATTACCTACTGCTGATCACGAATCTGAACTTAAAAATTTTAAAAACAAAATGGCGGATCCAATATGGTGGACAAGTGCGTTAAAAAATTATTGGATCTGCTTAAAAATTGGTATTTAGGGGTTGTGGGGGTCACTGATCACGAATCGGAACTTAAAAATTTTTTAAACAAAATGGCCGTTCCAATATGGTGGCCAAAAATTATTCGTTCTCCTCAAAAATTGTTTATCGGGATTTTAGGTGAAGCTGATTACGAATGTGAATTTAATATATATAAAAAAAACATGAGGGTCCGTTTGAATTTTAATAAGAATAGACATAGTTATTATAAATCAAATTAATTAAAAAAAGGATAACTCGAAAACTATAAAAAAATTTCAGATTGTTTATAAAAAAAATTGTTCGAAAATACGTTCTAAGCATAATCCTTTAAAAACTATTAATTTTACAGAGAAATTTAGTGTATATCTCTCACAGTTTGAGAAGAAATGCAACGAAAGCTTACAAAATACCTACTTTCCATTACAAAAAACAGTGTTATAAAAAAAGGGGGAGAGACGGGCAGCTAATTTTTAATGGAATTGCAAGGTAATAGTATAAACTAGAAACTCCAACAAGTTTTAGCGCGGGATCTTGCAGGACTTTTTACTTTTTCCCTAATCTTTAAAATTTATGCCTTCACTTTTACCCTTTCTTTTGTATACATAGATTTCAGTTAATAATAAACATTTGGCACTAAAAACTATGCGACTTACCTCCACAAACAGCATCCATAATGCACACTTAAAATCGATACGATCCAATACAATTTACACACTGTACACGTAAAACTTGCACTGAGACTTGGAAGAGTATGAAGGCACTGTCTGTTGTAACCGAAGTTCGGACTGCGACTGTTGGTCAGGTAAAAAAATGCGACCTTTTTGCCGTTTGCCCCCAAGTAGTATCACTCTTAGAGTAACCAACCCCATAATTAAAACTTACCTAGCTGAAAGTTCATTTTTTAGGTTTTGTCCGCGTTTTCGGGCTTTGGGACCACTGTGTATCGGTGTGAACACCATTGCATTGACACCATACATCGAATTTTCAAACGACTTAATTTTCATTATTTTTTAATGAGATTTTACTGGCTTATTCCTGACATTTTTCTGATTAAAACAAGACCAAACACGATATAATTTCAATTTTATTTAGTGATGTAATCGACGATGAAAGTTTCATTTGTAAGCATATACTTTCTGTCCTCTTGTACAATGATTTCTGTAAGACTTTTTATAAAAATGATTTATTGTAAATTGCTCGGATTACAGATGTTGATCGGTTTACATTCGGAGAGGTACTGCTGTTTTCAGTCTAATAACATGCGTTGTCTTGAATACCTTGGCAACAGCCATAATCCACAAACTACTCTACAGTTTCAGCCAGCTTGACCTTCAGATCGCCCTCGATCTTTCGTTGAATCAACCACTCTGAACTTGCAAACACTTACGACAAATATTAACGTTACACAATTTAAACAACTACAAATATAATATTTCTTACAACAATTATAGAACAATGATTACAAAATTAAACACACACATACATTATTAAATACATAAGATTTAGAAGAAATTCGAAATCCATCGATATATTGGCAATGAAAGCCATTTATGAGTATATTTTGCATTAAAAAAATAGATTAATTTAAAAAGCGTTCGTTTAATTAGTGAATTTCACATTATATTTATTTTTTAATCAAATTGTCTTCATATTATAAAAAATTGTAAGTGACTTTTGTAAATGATTGTGCCCCCTGATTTGAACTTCAAGATAATAAATTTGTGATATTCAATATATGTAATTACGCAATAAAAAGTAAAAAATAAATAGTTAAATAAATTAAAAATACCTCAGAAAGCAATATTCATGGTTATTACTGAAAATAAACATGTAAAATTTGAGTAAAATGATGTTCTGATAATAACAAAAATCGTGACAACACTGTACTCGGCTGTCTGTTTCTGTATTTGAGAGTTGGTAGTATTGTGTACGTTTGAAAACTATCATGATTTTGACAAGTATAAATCAATTGCGACGCATAGTAGATCTAAAATTACTTGGGGAACAGTTATGGTGTACATCTTGTAAAGAAGCATTATCTTTATCTATAATGTCTGGGGTCACAACTCTCAATACGATGCCATAAATGTTTGGTTATAAACCAAGTATATACCAGTAAGTATTCAAACGTCGCGCGCAATCATCGTCTGCATCATAGATGATATAGTAGCTATATTCAGTGGTCTACACTGTTGTCGCGTTTCCATGCTGGTGAGATGACAACACGATAAATTTCACATTTTGTAGCAGTTTATAATTTATTGCTCTGTAACTATTTAGTGAATCGTAATAAATTTTGAACATAATTAATTACATAATTTTTACTATATATAAAAAAAACTGGAGTTTCTAGTTGCGTTTTTTCAAGGTTTAAATAGGGTTTGAAGTGGAATTTTATGATTTCTCCATAAGAAGACATGTTGCACAAAATGTGCAAACTTTAAGTTGCACTTAAATTAAATATTAAACGATGCGCTGAATCTAACCCAAACTTTGGTAATTGCATTAATTTAGTAAGAATTATATCTTGTCAAATTTTCAAAAATTTTATTGCGTTTTTATATACCACCAGAATATCCTTCGCCGTGTTGTTTGTTGTATACGTTAAATCTTGAAATCGAATTTTAAACCACTTCTCGATGATCTGCAGACTTGAAACTTTACACATAGTTCAGAACTAAAAGACAATACAATATTTAAAAAAAATTTTTTTAAACTAAGCGTGTAGGAGATGAAAATGTAGGATCTCAGAGGCAATCGACCCAGTGCACAGTGGTCCAGAAACCCGGTTTTTGTGGCCAAAATTCAATTTTACAAGGTTAATAGATTAAAAAAATTTTTTTTTCTATAAACTGATAACTCTTCAAAGCTCCTAAATCCAAAATATTATTGATTTTAGGTAATTGTATAATAAGGTATAGCGTTCTAAAAACAAAATCATAAAATTGAACATTCTATTAAACATTTTAAATACCACTTATAGGATATCAAAAAACAAGTTATAATTATGATTTTCTATATGTTAGTAGATGTACTAAAAGTTCTAAACCCCATCATAAATATTTTTTAATCCATAAACAAATATTCCAAGTTTGTAACAATTTAAGCTTTAAGAAGGGTTTTAAAAAAATGCTTAAAAGTGCTAAACTTTGGACTTATTTTGTACGAAAGTTTAAACATTTGTTAAAAAGAATATGCAAAGTTTAGCTGCTCCCTCTTGCAACTTTTAACTGTGTATTAATTTTAATAATGGCTTCCGAGGTATTTTTTCTATTTTTTCTATAGGTTATACTAATTTAAAAAACTGTTCTATGATAATGATGAAAAACATCGATTTACAAAATTTTTTAATTGGATCACGAAATACCGCTCTCAGATCGCCATAATAACCCTGCCGTAAAAATGTTTAATTTTGAATGTCAGATTCGTTATCAGCGACTCCACAAACTCCTAATTACAAACTTTCAGAAAATTATGACCAGATTTTGAATTTTGGCCACAAAAACCGGGCTTCTGGACCACTGTGCAGTGTTCCGATTGAGGCTGCAATTTCTCGCGCATGGGCGGCAATTTCATCCTCAGTAACGTAACCTTTTCGATGAAATTGGGTACCTTGAGCACCCCGCAGACTTTTAAAAATTTATTAGTATATACATATGAAAAGGTAAAGGGTTAACCTACGCTTAAAACTTTAGCAATTATGTTTCAAGACAGAACACACGTCCCACCGATAACACCGGTACACACCCGCCAATATAACGGTCTCAGGGCTCCGGCCGTTCTGCTACCTTATTTTAGACACGGCACTGTTTTTACCCCATCTGGTGGCCGTCGCGTGCGAATCGGTGCGCCACTGAGTATGATCGACATTTTCTCGGGATTACAGCACTCTCATATGCAGTATATCAGAAAATTAGATTTATATGACAAAGTAATCCATGCTTCAATTGAAAGAAAATTCTAGTTCCGCTTTCCTGATTTAATATCGAAGTAATAAAAGTCTACAGCTCGCATATTTGAATTATATCGTATAATTTACTCAGTATGATATTGCTTTTTTACCATATACAACAAAAATAACTACGACGGTTCCTATATGATTAAAATTGTTTTTTTCGCGTTTAATAATTTATTTTACGGTAATACACCATTAAAAATTCACGTCTTTAGCGCAAAAATTTATACTCTCTACGTTTCATGAAATTTCAACGATGTTAAAAAATGTTGACAAGGCTTATTCCCTTCAGAAACTTTACTCATTATACAGGGTGATCGTGGTAAATTGCATCAGAGTTTTTCTCGTTAAACAATTAGTATTGCAAACCAACGGAAGAGAAGAACTAAAATGTTTTGAACATAAATGTTAGATTTACATATTCCTTTTATTTATGTCCTTGAAAGTCATCAATAGACTGCGGATCAGTATACAAAATAAAAATTGCCTGTAACAATTGGAAGAAATAGAAACTAAATTTACTGTTATTTTTTTCCTTGACAATTTTAATAGAGGAGAAATCATATATTGACATTCTTCAATTTTTTAAATTTTACAACAATTTTGAATTTCATCTACTTAGTTTTCCTATAAATAATATTAGGATCCAAAGTCTAGTTGTTAGATTATACATATGTATATGAGCGAATTTATCTTGATTTGCTCTTTTATACGGCATTAAAAAATGTACATGCGGCATTCCTGGTAAAAACCCGAAGGTTACCTTCGTTTCTCGACAAATAATATAAATAATATATATTATTAATAGTATACAGTGACATATACTGTCTGTTCTTACTTTTCCAGTTTTCTGAAACACTTGCTTTCTAACAAGAAAAAACTTTGGCCAATTTATCGAGAACACCCTGTATAGATACCTTCATTCCACTCTCTTATAACATGGTACTCTGAATACAGGGTGCAACAATTGAAATAATCCTCTTACGATACGATATGCTTGCAACATATTTTCCTTAATAAACTTAGTAAACTTAGACCAGCCTCTAACAACTCTCTGCATTTCCCTGATTTGTATTACTTCCAAGTTTCACTTAGTACGGTTTCGATACAACACGGATCGAAATAACTATGTTATAGAAGGAGGTTTATACAGGGTGAGTCAGCTAACGTTATCACCAAAAATATTTTTATTGTTTTCAAAGATATATCAAGTGTCTTGAGGGCAAAGTTGAATGATAAAGTGGGGCCTCATACGACACCAAAAAAGGTTTTGTTTTTATGTACTTTTTTAGAGATATCAAGGTCACAGTTTTGAAAAGGAACCACCTTTTATTATGAAATCAGTGACTATATAACTCAAGGTAACTGCAGAAAAAACGTATAAAACTAATATAGTACCAATTGATTTTTTCTATCACATTTTTGAAACTTTCAAGTCTTTTTATGTACGAGTCTATAACTGTTGAAAGTATTGAAATATTGTACGTACATTTATAATATCATATTCTGTATACAGGGTGTTCGACTACAGGTGGGAAAAAATTGTATCGACGAAGTGTCATTCGATAGGGCACCAAAAAACAGCAAACTGTGCAAAATTTCAACCCTGTATCTCGATCGGGAGGGTAGTTATGGGGTAAAATCGAAAAATCAGTTTTTGGACTATTTTCCCTAGTTAATTATGTTTAAAAATTCTGAGAAAAATGTGACATATGTAAAGTATCCAAATGCATACTTCACAATTGGTTTCAGATTTTTAAATTGAAAATTCTGCTTGTAAAAAATCAAAAACCTCAAAAAAATCGAAAAAATGCAGATTTCACGTGGAAGTTTTAGAGTGACAACTTTTCTATTTTTACAGTAGCGATATATTGTTATTGGTATGGTTCATGAATTTTTTCAGATTTTTTGATCTATTGCGCCGTTGTCAAAAAAAATAAGAACCGATTTTTTCGACGTTTTTTCCGCGAAGAACTAAGTTAATCTTAAAATTATAACGTTCTCTTTATTTTTTAAGACTATCAGGCTCTGATAAATCTTGAACATTTCTAAAAAATAATTAAACAATGAAATCGGCTTGATTAGTATTTTTACTATGTCAGCCTATTAGATCTGAAAGTACTAAACAGATTCTTATTAATACTTCTTAAACAGATAACAATACTTCTTAATCTTGTTAAACAGACACGCTTATACTAGGTTCGCGCCCGGCATGCGTACAGTTTTTTTGTACTAGATTAATTCTTTTTTTTACATGTAACTGTATAATAATCAATGGTATTTTTGTAGATCACTTCCATGTGAAATCTGCATTTTTTCGATTTTTTTGAGGTTTTTGATTTTTTACAAGCAGAATTTTCAATTTAAAAATCTGAAACCAATTGTGAAGTATACATTTGGATACTTTACATATGTCACATTTTTCTCAGAATTTTTAAACATAATTAACTAGGGAAAATAGTCCAAAAACTGATTTTTCGATTTTACCCCATAACTACCCTCCCGATCGAGATACAGGGTTGAAATTTTGCACAGTATGCTTTTTTTGTGCCCTATCGAATGACACTTCGTCGATACAATTCGATTCAAGCGCATTTTTTACCATCTTATCCGGCTATACCCTTTAAGGGGTGGTTCTTGACGATAATATAAGGCGAAAATGAAGAATAAAATATTGCGATTTCGGTTTCGTTATTTAGCTATTAACAATTAAAAATCCGCCTAAAATGCGGCAACACGTCTAACAAAAGTATACGTTGCGTACGTCAAAGAGGCACGTAACAGTGACGTATCAAGCGACAAATGCATACATACCTTGGTTCTCATCTGGGACCCCAGGGAGGTGAAAATATTTGACAAATCGTTGGACCACATTGAACTACCTGCTCGTTAAAATCCACAAGGGCATTTCTAATATCCGTCCTATGGAATTATCGAGAAGATGGGGTCAATGACCTTTCTCTTTTAAATTGTTCTCACACATATCCACAAATCCTTATCCTGCACTATAATTATTCATAACACCGTACATAATACACTGAAACAAACCACTATAATTATATATTTTTAATTGTTAATAGCTAAATAACGAAGCCGAAATCGTAATTTTTTAAATTCTTCATTTTCGTCTTATATTATCGTCAAGAACCACCCCTTAAATTTTCTCCCACCTGTAGTCGAACACCCTGTATGTATAATGTGATATGTATACAGAGTGTCCAAAAATAAATGTAACTCCCGGAAATGGGAGGTTCCTTGGGTCATTTGAAGCGAAATTTCGTTTACAAAAATGGTGTCCGTGGCTTTGTTTACGAGTTATCAGTAATCAGAATCAAGGAACCTCCCATTTCCGGGAGTTACACTTATTTTGGCACAGCCTGTATAATGTGCAGAGCGTGTACAAGGTTATGTGCAATGATTTATCAGCGCATGCGCGACATACTCGCTCTTCTTACGTACTCGCCATTATTTATGATGTAGAGTTCGATAGAAAACCTTTGTCTTCTTTGACTTGTTGGTATTTTTCTCGTCTATTGATGCACCGACGTGTCACTTAATTCTTGAAACATACCTCTATTTGGCCATAAAGCTCACAATTGTGAGCTTTCGATGCTTTTTAATCGCCGTCCGAGTGGTTGTTTCGCAGCAAGATTTCGTGCAAGATCTCCCTAATCCTCGCAATTATTGTTCAGTTTACGACAATTACGATTACGATTTCAGATTAGGGCGATTTAAATTTGCATTTAAAATGTCGGCGGTAAATGTTTCATTCAAAGGCCAATAATACGGCGAACAAAATCGTCCATCAAGATTCAGGACTTCTTTCTAAAGGAGAAATTGCCGTTGTCATTTGCCATTGTATCTTCGTTTTTAATGGTTCCACGTGATAAGAAATCGTATTAAGAAAAACCACCAAATTAAGTGTTCGAAGATAAAGATTTCTCGCTTCAAAATGAGTACAGTGTAATCGTTTCTCGATTTGTCGTTGCAAAATTACGACAGTCTAACGATCAACAATTTTTTAGGAAAACTGTTTTGCTCCTTCAATTTTGCACGCTAATTTCTGCAATTTCTTTCGAAATAAACATACTCGTGCCATTTTCATATAATCTCTGAACCATAAAAGAAGAAAATGTAATCATTTTGTTCGAATGACTTAAGGTTGTTTACTAATCTTCAATATTCATTTAACGTTTCTGCTCAAAATTTGTGTATATCCCTTTGACAGAAATAACCTTCTTTTAGAATTAGAATCACAAGAATCGAGGAAAAGATGGAATCAAGGAATTTATTATCTCTACTCTTTAGTAGATTTATTAGAGATCACTTATTCTATCGTATTATTTTACTTATCCTTCATTCAATGAAACGATAATGTTCTACTGACTTTTTGAAATTCTTTTCTGCATAACTTGAAACAAAATACTCCACCTTCTCGTAGATAATTATACAGGGTGTTTCAAAATTCATTCAACACCCGGAAATGTGAGGTTCCTGAGATCATTTGAAGCGATATTTTCCTTTGTAAAAATGACGTTCCTGGTTTTGTTTAGAAGTTAGTAATCAAAAACACGGATCAATCAGAGCGTGGCTACAGCGGATTGATTCTGAGTTAACCAATGGCGACACCACGCCTCGCGGGACCTGTCGCAGAGTCGGACTCCGTTCGCTATAGCTGCGCTCTGATTGGTCCGTGTTTTTCGTTAATA
This sequence comes from Lasioglossum villosulum, assembly GCA_963971365.1. Lineage (NCBI taxonomy): Eukaryota > Metazoa > Arthropoda > Insecta > Hymenoptera > Halictidae > Lasioglossum > Lasioglossum villosulum. Next base: position 27,076,875 of record OZ020498.1, on the reverse strand, counting down.
ACTCCTAAACAAAGTCGCGGACGCCATTTTTGCAAAGGAAAATGTCGCTTCAAACGACCCAAAGAACCTCCCATTTTCGGCTCCTAGGGTAGTTTTGGGACACCCTTAGATCACGATCTCCCATTGACGAATATATACCATTATAGGGGAAACACTCAATAACACTGTCCAACAAATTTTAACTTTTTTTATGTTTTCATATAACTAAAGGGTGGATCTTATAGAGTTTTTTGCGCTGATTCCGAATCTGTCCTTAGTTTTTCTCCTACACGCACAGTTTTTGAAAAACATGACTTTGAAAAAAAAACCTATTTTTCAACTTTAAACAAATGTTGTGACGGTATTATAAAAGATATTGAATTGTTCTTTGCAGCAAAAGATTCTGTAGACTTTTCTGAATACGGTGATATCCATTATTAACACGTTATGATTGTTTAAACATTAATAAATAATCATTAAAGACGGAGAGACACCACTTTTGCACCAAATTTTGATGATATTTTTAAAATTATCTCAAAAAATAAGGGTCCAGCGGAGAATCGAAATATACCACGCGATAGAGCAGATTTTTATCTAGAAGATCCACCCTTTCAAGTTAGCAACAAATAACGTTTTTACCTTTCCAGAAAGCAAAATATCATTGTCTGACACGAGTTGCTGCCAGTGGCGCTCTTCCACCAGTGCGGTCTTACACCGCGTGGCGCGCCGACGAACGACCGCGCTAGTGGAAGAGCGTCACTGGCAGCAACTCGTATATAATGAATAATTTTCTGGTGCAGTTGCAAATATAAAGTATGTAAACGTAGGACAAGAAAATATGGTATACGATAAATATATTGTACTTACGTATTTTCAATTAGAACAGTGGTACATGTCGTAAAAGCGTACGAAGTATAATATGCAGAAACAGCTTGCACATCAAATAAATGCAGTATTATTGAAAATTTGTCTCTCTATTGTTAATCCGGCTGGATACCATACATATTCCAGCATACGTTGAAAAATTGGTGCATATAATTATTTGTGTATTAGAGAATGCAATTTAATTTCATCCTACCTAGTTGCAATTTCTCTTCCCTGTTCTATGAAGTAAGTGCAATTCTGTATCTTTTTTAGAAAATTCTTTATCTGTCGGTAAAAATAAACATTGCATGGTTGAACAATTTTTCAACCTATGCTGGAATATACATGGTATGTAGCCGTATTAACAGGAAGGAGACAAACTTTCCAAAACGTGAATCAAATCTGTTTTTTTTCATAGAAGTACAACGAAGCAAGTGCCAATGCAATAATACTGCACTTATTCGTCATGCAAGCTATTTCGTCGCACACTTTTACGACATATTTTATTGTCCTATATTTACTTGATTTCTTCTGTTTCCAGACGCGAGAGGGTGATTTACTATTTTCTTAATTTGGTTTAATTTATTTATAATTTATTAAAATGTTTGTTTTTTATTTTGTAATAATTCTATAATTTCTTATAAATAAGTTAATGTTACACAGCGAATAGATAATGTAAATAAATAAGTAAAAAAAATGTTTTTCCCCGGACCAGGATCAAACCCTAAAGTCCACTTGGTGTGAATCTAATATAATGCAACTACACCAGGAAATTATTCATTATATACTTTCTCTACAATAGCATATTTAACAAGGAATACAACTTTGTTTATGAATATCTCAACAATTATTGAGTGTTTGCCCCTATAATGGTATATATTCGTAAATGTGAGGTCGAGATCTATATGTATACAAAATCTCGACTAAATCAGTGTCCCGAAGGCCTTGCACTCTCCTTGTTAGTTAATACTATTATAGTGTGTTTCCTACTTTTCAGGCAAGATTGTAGGAGCCCGATCTACAAGTGAAAATACGGAAAAAATGTTATATGAAGATTGTTTATAAATGCTTTATTACAATATTATATGCAAATATTGAATGTAGCTTGAACAGTGCGGAACAGCAGATTTAAAGGTGAATAATACGGAAAATCGATTGTGTTTACTTAGCCTGTACTTACGAGATATTTTTTAACGTAAAAAAATCGTCAAAAGTTTTTAAAGCATCATTTCAAAAGAATAATAATAATAATATTTAAAGCTATTGTTTCGCACCTATTCGGGCTACATTCAATATCTGCCTATAATATTGTAAGAAAGCGTTTATAAAGAAACTTTATATAACATTTTTTTCGTATTTTTACTTGTAGATCATGCTCCTACAATCTTGCCGGAAGTGTAAGAAAAACCCTGTATATGTATATTATATTTTGTATGAGGCAATAGTTACAGGTAAACTAGAATAATTTTAGTTCAGATAATTAGATTAAGAAAATAATTTTATATCAGTGTGATAACTTTTTGATATAAACCTAACGGTAACATTTTTCAGAATAATCATAAGGAAACAATTCTAAGGTCTCTTTGCTGAATCGACGATTGGTGTTGCTCGTTTCTGAAAGTCTTGCTTTTAGTACTCTTTCGCAAGAACACTTTGACTCTTTTCTTATTTCGACTCATAAAAGAACGTAACACGCCAAGCCTTAAAAAAACTTTCACCCTTAACTCGTTAAAGTCGATACCCTCGAATTGAGTTCTAAGACTTCCATAAAAAAGGGATTGAAAATGGTATCGCGCATCGTAATCACTAAAGAAATAAGAGAATACACTTTCTTTCATTAGCAAGTAAATTGTTTGTTTTCGATCCGACATAATAGATTTCTACTTGGAAGTCAATAATTTCGCTTTTACACATCCTTAAATTAATGATTTTCATAGTACTATGCACTTCGCAAGAGAACCTAAAAATATTCAATCGTGCAAATACAATGGAAACACAAATATTGATCAAGAAAATAAAAAATTACTCAATTTATACACTGCGTATACTTCGGATAAAAAAATTCTATCACCTGTTTTATCAAATATTGAAGGGAAACGATAAAATAACCGCTATGAAAAAATACCAAATAGTAAATATCGTAGTTTTTTCAAACGATAGAACATTTACTACTATACTACAGACATTTGTGGAGATACACAACTGTAAACTTTCATTTCTAAAACAGTAGGTTTTCATATGTACGAATTAATTTATTGTATCTCTGGTTTAACAAGTCATTAATTCAGAGAAAAACATGTTTTAAATACCGTTCTACGTATACATGAATAACCAGGAATACGAACATTTGATTGAATATTCAATAATGAAGAATACAAATAAAAGTATTTTTATGAAATTGACATCCAAACTTAGTTAAACCTATGCAAACCGTTTTACTTCCTGCACAATTAATTTTATATGAATACATAAATATCAAATAAATGTACTTTTAAATGTTTTGTTTAAGTAATTAATTAGTTTAATTTAAATAATTAAATCTATTAGAAGCGTGGATCGTTTATCCGAATCTCTGACCACGACGTTGAGCAATATTTTTATAACGAGCCGCACCGGGACTTTGCCCACATCAGTGTTGGGCAATAAATAAATTTATTTAAATAAATAATTATTTAAATAACAAGTTATTTGTTATTTGGATATTCAAATAAAACGCAGAAATAATTATTTTTTATTTGAGCAAGTCTAAATGAATTTATTTAAAATAATAAAGTTAATTGTTATTTACAAATACAATTTTCAATTATTAATTGTATTAACAAATTTTAAATTAAATTGTATTTTCATTCATTAATCCGCCCTCCGGACAAGCCCGAACACTGGCACATTGATTTCCACCTCAATCCAAATAATAAATAAACTTTTATTTGCAAATAAGAAATAATAAATAGATAATTTTTGTGGAATTATTTAAATAACAAGTTTAGTTATTATTTGCAAATAAAATCACACGTTTATTTACTATTTAATTATTTATTATTTAAAATAAAATTTGCCGAACACTGGTCCACATGCTATCCTAACTCAATCCTAACCCAAAAGAGGGCAAAAGAGTTGTCTTTGATCTAATGACGTCACAACTTTTGAACGAATGGGCTTTTTCGAATGTGGATTTCTCCAAAACCTTTCCGAAGAAACGCTGCGTTTAATGACTCAAACCCCAACTTTCTACATTAAGCCGTTCTCAGTTGATGCCGTCACAAACAGACAGAAAGACATGATTTCATTATATGTACAGGTAGAGACTACAACTGTTCTTCATGAAATGTATAGAAAAAAATTCTTGCAAAGTTTCCAGGAATGAATTTGGACAGACGAGAGGGGCTAAACAAATAATTCAACTTTGAGTAAACATGGTTGTTGAAACGAATTAAAAATCCTGGCCATGTAGTTGTGAAGGAGGCCGACAGAATTGTGCCACAGTCGCTTAGTAGAAAGCCAAAATGATAGTTCACTACTTACATTCCGAGACTTTGAGTAATTATAGTTTTGAAAACCTTACTAACTATAAATGAGAGAAATATACAGGTGTTATATAAAAAGTACTTTCAAACCTGTTGGAATATCAAATTTTGAGTAAACAATTTCAAGTATTTCAATTGATATTTTTAAGACCCCCTAGATCGTGTCGGAGAAAAATGTCAAATATGGAAGTTGTAGAGAATTAAATTTCCAATCGCCAAGGTGCTGTCAGATTTTTCCTAAAACCTACCGTTAAGAAGCTACAACTGTTTAAAACAGTCGGTAAACCAAAATGTTTAAGACAAACGCACAGGTTTTGTGTTATAACTCCTAAATTATGCAACCTATCGTATCCACTAAGTACCTCAAATTGAATATAGGTGCTACCAGTCAAAAGTTACAAGCACGAACGTGCTCAAAAGAGGGCGAAAACGTTGACATTGCTCATTAATGACGTCGCAACTTTTGAACGAATGGACTTTTTCGAATGTGGATTTCTCCTAAACCTTCAACTTTCTACGTTCAGGCATTCGTAGGTGATGCTGTTACAAACAGACACGCAGACTCGATTTTATTGTACAGGGTGTCCCACATAAATGATAACGCCTAAATATCTTTCGTATTTACAGTCCTATCAAAAGACTTCAGAGGACAAAGTGACGCTATTGCAGGGGGGCAATATAATAATGAAGAAAAAAATTTTTTATGTCGTGTTTTTAAATGAAATTGCAATGTCTCCGATGTTTTTTTAAATGGAATAGTATATTTGTTTTGCGATAGCATGATAGACAATAAAAAACTGAATTTAGTGGATACCACCTTTTGACCTTGAAAAGATGCTCCTGTTTATTTACAACACAACAAAGAAAAAATCATCAAGATTCATCACTGGAGTCCCGAGATATTCAAGTTTATGTGAACTAAAAAAATTATGGTTTTTTGCAATTTTCTAGAAATCAAGGCCGAAACAAAAAAAGTGGCAGGGGTAAAACTTGTTCCATTTGGGGTTCTTTATAGCTGGTTTACGTTTGTCCGTTTAAAAACGGATGACCCTATATAACAGATAAACATATGATAGAAACATAGAGAAACATTCAGTCATCCACACGGTGATATAAACATTCTTACAATTAACATTCTTACAAAATGACAATTTACAAGGTTACATGCAAAAATGAAAAAGGCAATTATAAACTTTTTTATTTGGACCCTTAATGAAAATTTAAAATATATGTTTTTTAGATCTTTGTTAGTTATACGGAAAGTTTCATCGAAATCGATTAACATACACACGAACTATTAGAAGCGGTTAATAAATGGTAAAATCGTAGTATTTCGATGCGTGTCAGTTTTTCCTGTGACAACCGATTTCGATGAAATTTTCAGTATGTGTATAACTAACATAGATGTAAAAAACAAATATTTTAAATTTTCATTAAGGGCCCAAATAAAATAGTTTTAAAAATGCCTTCTTCATTTTTGCGTGTAACATTGTAAATTGTCATTTTTAGAGAATCTTTGTTCATATCATTTCATAAACCAATGCTTCTGATTATAAATGATTATAAACAATGGTTATAAAAAATTAAGTCGTTTGGTACAATTATAAAAAAGTTAATTTACTTTAAAAGGTGTACGAACACTTTGTACATCCACTGTATAAATTATTAATTAATAGAGGGCTTCGGCTTGTAATGACAGCAAAGCGAAGGATAGAGTGGAAGACAAGTCTTCATTCGGCGATACTGGTCCGGAAATATTGCAGGACACGACCAGATATCTATCTTTCGAGACTCGAAATAAGCTTTTACAACTTTCGAGGTATGCACACTAGGGATATTCTTTTGAAAGACGTATTTCTGTTTCGCTATGGGATATGCATGTTTTGTCAATTGTTAGCGTATGTAAGGGATTTGGGCCACCGGGCACACGCTTGCTTTAACATGGGCGCGCATGCGTGGTAAATCGCGACATTTAGGACGCCACGATTTACAAAACATCATCGAGGAATATTCTGGAATATTCCTCGAAAGGATAATACGTTATTGTTTCTTGTTACATGACGAGCGTTAAATGACAGGAATCGAGTTCCCTGCGAGCGATCGAAGGGACCATACAGCGTCGACCATACTTATATTTATGATATTAACACATTACCGACTGGTGATTATTGCATAATTTTGAGAAACGTATGGTACATGGCTAAACACTTTTTAATGGAACCTTCAATAGCACCAACAATTTTCATTGTGAACTAACAAGTCACCCTCAGTAACGTCATCTAATAGTTTCATTTAAGATTGCAACGTAAGAGAAAATTTTTATTCTTTCTCTTAAATTGTTGTTTATGCAGAAATGATATCGGCACTACAAGTTCGATCAAAGATACAACTAGCTGGTTATTGTTGCTCGCTCGCTTCGCGAGCTTCGCGGGTGGGGGTGTTGTAGCTCGCTTTGTGAGTTCGCGAGAGGGTTAGTAGTACGGATGTTATTTGGTGTGTGACTCTCCACGAGCCACACAAAGAACTTCCCGATTCGTTAGTTGCAGTATATTATTATCATTATTTAGTGTACGTTTTAAGAAGATTATACGTTTTCAGAGAAGTTCAATAGTTTTCTACTTATCGAAATGTTTGCTGTATGGCGTCGCATTAAACCAACATCGTATGCTCGTTGCTCGCATGCTCCATTAACCATTTTTTTATATTAACTTTCAATTTCATCTTAGTTAATAATTCGTATTGAACTGCTTGTTTTTTTAAAGATTGTAATATAAATGTTTTTGTACTTTCATCGATATTCTTTGAAAATGTATTCTCGGCAGTAGCGATGAATAACTCACTCTTGCATTGGGATAATTTTCGATTATTCTAAGCGGTAACATTAGCATTAGTTGCATAATTAAAAAAGGAAAATAAAAAAAAAAAATTTTTTTTAAATAAAAAAAAATTTGTTTAAATTATAAAAAAATAAAAATAAAATATATGTAATTATTATGTTTGTTTCTTCGGTGGAAAATTTCCGTCCTCTCGTATAATTTGCATTGTTGAATGAACTTCTTTCGAAAAAAACTAAAAAACTACTTGACCAATATGGACCAAAATCTAATCAGCTCTAAGTTCCAGCGGGGCGCATCGATTGCATCATTCATTATTCTGATCGCATGTTATTTTTTCAGAAAACGTTAACGAAAAATTTGATACCATTCAAACGGACATACGCACAAACACACACACACACACACACACACACACACACACATTTTGATAAAAATAGTCTAAAATGACTCCAATGACCATGAAACATGAAGATCTGCTAAAAAATCGATTTTCGATTTTCGGGGTAATTACAATAACTTCCCTATGAATCGGGAAGTTAAAAAATTAGCAATTTTGCAGAATTATAATTTCAACGTTTCGGTTCGGCTTTGAACCATCATCAAGAAAAGTCAGCGTCTGTGAAATATCAATAGACACAGTTATTCAATAACACGGGAAATTTTATAGTTTAGACAAGAGGTAATATACATACTTGCTAATTATGAAAAAACACAAAATGAAGAGTGTAAACGAAATGGTACTTGTCAGTAAGAAGGTTTAAACTGTACTAGACTGTAACCGTTGTGACAAAGTCAAGACGGAAAACAAGAGAACATCGTAGATATAACTAGCCTATCAGATGTCAAGGATCAAGAGGCACCGAATCAATGTTAGGCGCGAATTTTAAATTCTAAATATTCATCTTTCTAACCTATGTATTACCAAAAATTTTTTTTTTTTTTTGGTAGAAAAATTAGCAATCATTTTCTGGGTGAAATTTCACATAACGATAATAATGTGCTTAACATATTTATAAAAACTGGAAGTCAATAATTTGCTAATAATAAATAAAAATAAATTGCTAATTCTTTGTATCTGTGATCAAACCTGTAGCGCCGATATCATTTCTGCATAAAGTACAATTATTGAAAATTTTTTTAATAAGCTTCGGGTAGGCGAAGTGTTGACATACAATTTTTAACCCTTTGCACTCGAAGCTACTTTTACTGGAAAATCAAACATTTCTTCCGACCTAGAATAATTCCATTCGATATTAACTTTTTTCTTTGTATGTATATAAAATTGATATAATGCCTCATACAATACTTAAATGTTTAGTAATTGATTCGATACCAACATGTTTAATAATGTAAACAATATGTTGAATAATGGTTCAGTAGTTTGCAGTGGCGACTTTGAGTCACTACTGGAGTGCTATGGGTTAAGTAATTATAAATCTCACAACAGTTTCTTCTTAATATTTTTGCAACATCTGTTGAGACATGCTTATTGTGTAGTCGGGTCAAATTTCAGTTTGGGTCTACCATTTCCTATTTTTGAGTGTGCTTAGGGTTTCTATGTAATACAAATTGATTGTTTTGGACAGCAAACACGACTTTATTGTACACACAAATGAACACATAACGATTCACAAGAATAAGTGGTTAAGTCTTGATTGCAACTGACCTGCAATTGCATTAGCACTAGATGTTCGAATTACTAGAAATGACTATTTTACATTATCTTAATAAAGTAATATGATTGTATTTATTCAGAATTTTAGCAATTTTTATTAGAGTACATATATGTTAAGTCCTAAGAAGTGAATTTATTCGATAGTTCTTTATGAACGTAATTAAATATGAACTTAATGAACGTAAATTAAACAGTTTGCAACCTGTCATTTTTTACGTGTCTCGTAGTTCTAGTGTTAATTTTATAACTAATTAATTAATTTAATAATTAATTTTTCATTTAGTTTTTACTTTTCTGATTTTTATTCAATCTATTTGCCTACTTAAATATTTTTAACATAGTTGCCTTTATATTAGGTTGTTGCAAATGAAATGGCCGTTTCGAATCTTTAATATAATCTTTCATTTTAAAAGCTTTATTCATATTCCATTAATCGAAATAATTTCCATCGACATCAATACACTTCTTCCATCGTGATACAAGTTCCTGAATGCCTTTCTGGTAGAAATCTAATAAACGTGAGGCAATAAAGTTATCAAATGCAGTTTTTACAGCACGTTCTTCTTTCAATATTTTTCCATTTAAAAAGCCATCTAGGTGCTTGAAAAAATTGTAATCAATAGGTGACAGGTCAGGCGAATAAGGAGAATGAGGAAGAACCTGACATTCCATCTCTGCTCATTTTTTTACTGTTTTTTCGCAATATGAGGTCGAGCATTATCGTGGAGCAAAATTACACCATGTCTATTGACTAATGCTAAAAATATTGACGGATGAAGGTTTGGTTTCGGTATATTTTTTGGAGTTTCCTCTGCGTATAGCCATTGTGCAGAACGTCGTCGATTGTCGTAGAGAATACATTTTTCATCACAGGTAATTATCCTGTTCAATATGCCTACGTTATCTGTCGGAAAAGTAATTAAGAACTGATCTCCAGACGGCACATCTTGTTTCTTTCAGTGAGCTCATATGGGCCCCATTTATCTAACTTTTTTACTTTTCCCAAAGCCTTCAGATGTCGTAAGACAGTTGAATAGTGCATATTGGTTCTTTCCACTATTTCCCGAACAGTTAGGCCGGACTCATACGGGCGCAGGATCCAGGCGACGGCGCCGAGAATCGTAAATTTCGAGCGCTGGTTGACAGGTCGGAGCGGTCCGTAAAGTCCCAACCGGTCCCTGGGAGTCCCCTCGGGACCGTTCGGGACTGTTCGGGACGTTACAGACCGCTCCGATCTGTCAACCAGTGCTCGAAATTTACTACTCTCGGCGACGTCGCCTGGAATTGTCGCCCGTATAAATCGACCTTTAGACGTGAATCCCTTTCAACTATATCTTTTAAATCTGAATTTTTAAAGGGGTACGGTACCCATGGATATTACTAGAATATTACTAGAAAAACAAGTGAAAACCGTGTTTACAGGAAATCATTATTTGTTTTATACAAGCATGTTACGAGCTGTGTGAGGGCTCATTCTAAATGGGAACGTTGATCGCAGGTTGCTCAGCTCATGATTGTGTTAGATTATATCTAATTATTTTATATCTAATAATAGAAGCGTCCAAAGTAGAGGGAAAAAACGAAGAAAAATTCCGCAGATTCTAATGTATTTTTCTAATACAAAACGATTTTTTCGACTTGAATCATGAGCTGAGCGACCTGCGACGAACCTTCCTCTTTACAATGAGCCCTCACACAGCTGTTTTGTTGATGAAATCAGTGTTTGCGGGAAACCATTTTTGTCCCCATATGAGCATACTTTGAGCTGCATAAAGGTTCTTTTGACAGAGGAAGCTTGATCGCAGGTCGCTCTGCTCATGATTTAACAAGCTTATGTTTATATTTAATAATATGAGCGTCCAAAGTAGGGCAAACAAGTCGAAACAACCACCCTCAGGTTCCCATGTATTTTTCCATATGATTTTTTAATATGAGTGGTGGAAGTCGCGGATAAGCATCTAATTTAATAGAGGTGCCTATTTCACGTGCAATAAACGAATCCGAATTTTAATCCACGTAATACTAAGTACACGGATGCCCCTGTATTTTGATTTCATAAATATTCGTGTATTTATTTTACATGTGCATTTTAATATACGGTGATTTGACGCCAAACAGTAAATTTACCGCAACTTTATTATTGTCTCACTTTTAACATCAACAGTCGAAAAGAATTCGATCGGAAGTTCGCAGTTCGCAGCCCCGTGCAAGACGGATTCTTATTCACGAATCCTTAAATTCGTACTACATGGTTCACGTGCCACATGTACACGTGCATTTTAGTACACGTCCAAAACCGCGATCTGTTCTTCGGGAAGGTCCAGAAGAAATCTGCATTCGAAAAAATCCATTGGTTCAAAAGTTGTGACATAATTAGTTAGAGCAAAAACAACTTTCCACCCTCTTTTGGGTTAGGATTGGATTAGGATAGCACGTGGACAAAGTCGCTTCTAAAATTTACTATTTCAAATATGTAATTTCATTGCAATCCAGAAATGTTCCCATTGCAATAGTTTGTGCGATTAAGCAGATAACCATAAGTGGATTAGTATGAGGAAAATCTGTATAGTCGGTGGCGTCGAAGTCGGAGGTCTCGCTTCGTGACGTCACGCGTCGCCCTGCGCGGCGTTGTACTTGAAGCTCCTTCTGCCCTTCCAGCATTTCCTTCCCATTCCATCCACGCTCTGCCCTATGGTATTTCCTTGGTACTCCACGAATCCCACCTGCGCTTTGCCGACCACAAGTTTAATTACCAACAAAGCGTCCCGAAGCCACGTGCCGTAATTATCCAGCGGATAACTGCTAGAAGACGCTTAAACGATTCATTTTATATAGTACACATTAGGATGGTCCTTATTTTACGACCATGAAATTTTCGGCGGGCCCCCCTCCAATATTGTTCCTTTTCATGAAGAAATGATATATCCATAGTTTTAGAGCAACCGGACATCGGGAAGTCGTGCCTCATCGAGCGCGAAGTTTTGAAATAGAGGTAAGAGCGCGCTAAATGTAAAGCGTAAACTGAAAATTGAAGTTAAATATTTTATACAAGTTTTATACAGTATTTGATACTTTGTACGAATTAAGATTATTTTACATTAATTAGCCTGTCCAAATTCTATCCGCCACCTTTCCGCTATAAAGTACATTTTCGCGAAGCGTAATATCGGCGAGAACGATCGATGCGTCGCACAGTGTCATCAACCATTGACAAAAATCGGGAAAGTTATTGCTTCATATCGATTGGAAACTATGTTCATACTATGTCAAAATGTCCAAATAAATCATTTTTTTTTAATTAAAAAAATTCAGTAGGAAATTAATTACAAGCGAATCTGTAAGCGAATATTAGGAAGATCAAATAGTACATCAGTTCATAGCGTAACTTGTTAACGTTGTGTTATGAACAAAAGACGTTTGTAAGAAATAATCTTTTTAGAAAATGATGGTTAGGGGTTGGCTAATTATTATTTCTCCTCAAAAGTTTTGTAATACTTATATGAAATATAATAATTAACCTGAAATTAAACCATTCAGTTTTATTGGTCTCCTTAATCTTTAGAAGAAGATTAAATAAAAGTTGTTCCCAGTTGTGCTGAGATTTTGATTGCGTTGTATTAGTAAGATAGTATACTTTGATATTATATAAGTTTTAATTGCAGTCGCTTGCAGTAAACAGAGTTATTTAACAATGTATGTAGCAAGAACCGGTCAGAAATATGAGATTCGACTACGGTTATTGAATAAATAAAAGAATTTTGATATTACATATATATGATAATATATTGATAATACAAAAATTAATATCCTAACAATCATTAACAACTATTGACAAGAATGTAACACCCTCCGATCTCGCGGATTTTTTAATATGTTGTCCAGATCATCACTCCAAATAATGCTGTAAATGTTTTACTCGCCGGTAGTTGTTTATAAAAAAGATTCAGATTATGAAGATGAGTAATGCAACTGCACCTGTGACTGTACCATAATGTAATTGTAATTGAATAATTTAAAAGAAAAAGTTACTTTTCTTTATATCTATAATTTCTATTATATTTATAAATTAATAGTATACTTATATATTGATAATGATACTTAAAAATAGTAAATACTATGTAATCGTATCTAATACTATTGATGTATCTAATACTATGTACTCGTAAGCTTTGATTAAGTATGACTACACATTTGTTTATAAAAGCAAATTATGATTAAAGAATGTTTAGACCAGAGCGAATAGTTCTACTTTCAGTCGGTTGCGGCAGGCATAGCAGACAAAGAGTGTATGTGTGTCGAGGAGGCGAATGTTAGAGTACTAAAAACCAGCAATAAGACAAAATTTTGTTTATAAATATCGCTTTACAATGTTTAAATAAATTACTGTATTTATAATAGTATCAGAGATTGCTTTCAATATAAATGAAAAAACCCACTTTGTTTCATGTCTCTATCATAAACAGAACAAAAGTTATTGAATTTTGTCCAAAAAAGAGGCATTTCGTGACACTGTGCGACGCGTTGAACCGTTGCACCGAGGTCCTTTTCGTTTATTTTTATGTTTATTTCGTTCCGTACCCAGGTACCCTCGAATGCCGCCTATGAACATAAAATTCGAATAAAAAAATAAATAAAAAAGCATAATGCAATTACTTTGCATTGGGATGGTAAAATGTTACCATTTTAAACTGGCAAAGAAAAAGTAGACCGATTACCAGTAATAATAACCTGTGATGGAGATGAACAATTGCTCGGAATTCCAGCGATACCTTCTGGTACTGGTGAAGAGCAAGCTCTTGCGGTTTATGATGTATTGGTAATATGATAATATGATGTGTGATAAATTTTTTTAAAAGATTTTCGATTTCCATAGATTTTATAAATAAAGATCCCTCCGAATGGGAAAGTGATCCCAGTTACAACGCAGGCTTAATTATAGTAAATAATTTAGTTGTAGTTAATGATACGGCAGAAGGAGGAGTCAAACTTATGGAAGAATTTAACGATGTATTATGACGAAATGGAAAAGTAAAACAATTTATAATGCAAACTGTGTCAGACTACAGAAAGCGCTATCCAGACGCAAAAAAGACTACATTAACGAAATCTCTGTAAAATGTCTTTAATTGTATTTGTTGTATTAAATGTATTTGTTGCTTTGTATATATTAAAAAGTATTTAAACTCAATACCTCGATACCTCTTAGTTTCTTATCTTCGCCTTTACATATACGGTGTAATATTCACCACATCCGGATAAAAATATTATGCTCTGATTAATTATAACATATTTATGTCCAATAGTAATTTCTCTACTTTTTAAATTAGTATAAGAATAAAACTAAAAGAATTGGTATGTTCAATAAAATACGTAAAATTTGACATATACATTTACAAAAATATGATAATTAGTTAATTGTTATATTGAAAATATTACATTTTGGTACTATTATAATCAATATTTTGACACAAGAAGAACGTTTAGTTATAATCAAAAGTCTTTTGATCAAATATTCCCATTCCTACCAAATTTCATGTTTTTCGCAACTTTAACGTCGATGAGGCACGGTTTTCCCGTATCCGATCAACTTCAAACTTTGCAGAAATTATTTTCTTACCCAAAGGCACAATTTTCGGGAGGTTCCGCGAAAAAATCTCGCAAAAAATATTTCACCAGGTATAGCTAAAATACAACGATTATTAACGTGATTTATCTGTTATTTAACGTTATTTATCTGTTTCCTACACGCAATATATGTACTATATGTCTGTATTTCATTTTTACATTATACATAAAATATCCCTCTTATTGTTTCTTTCAAATTTATGTAGTATAAAAGACTGAAAAATGCTAAAATAGTATTCCAAATGTTCAATTAGTGCATTTAAAACAATTCCAAACAAAAAAAATTAGTTATTGCTATGCCATGCGAATTTTTTGATTTTTGTCCCAAATTCCTATCAAAGTACCGCACTATGCGTCGAGCCGACTGTGCTATGTAACTCGCGTCTACGTCGCGCTCGTATAATGTCTACTAATTACGAAAAAACGAAAACTACAGGATGTTTTGAACCCTTCTTGAAATATCTCTATTTAAAGGAGGAAAAGGTGACAAAAATGATTCCAACTGTATTATTTACTAGTATAATGCATATAAAAGACTTACAAATTTTGAAATTTCAGTCACATTAGTTGTACTTTAACCTATATCCCATAGGACATAATTCATAAAATTCTTTTTCCTGATACCATGAAAGTAATTGACGGTTCGCATTAATAAACTGCTTGATGTAGCATTTTCTTGAGAAGAAAAACGTTTGCAACTAATACCCTACTGAATTATTTGAATTTTCTATTCATAAACATGATAATTTAGATGTTAAAACATAGTTTCAACATAGAATCCTGTGGATATTAGACAATGAATTTTAAGATTTTTGTCCACAGGGTACCGCACTGTGCGACGCGCCAACTGTCAATTGGCCGAACGTGCCACCGCATGTCTGGATCGCGCTCTTATTGGTCCGTGTTTTTCGTTAATAACTCCTAAAGAAAGCCGCGGACGCCAATTTTGTAAAGGAAAATGTCGCTTCAAATGATCCAAGGAACCTCCCATTTTAAGCTCCTAGGGTAGTTTTGGGACACCCTGTATATGGCGCCGGCCAATTCGTGTAGAATCAGAAAAATAGATGGAAAGTTTCGGATGGATTAATTAGAATTATCCTCTTTAGACTCGCCGCAAGGAGATTGCCTAGAGCTGCATCATTTAGTTAACCCTGTCTTCCGCGCCGCGCCATGTCACGCGCCGCGCCTCCGCGTTGCCCCGTAAAGTTCGCCAGTCAGCCGGATTAAAAATTCAGTTATAATTACAATAGCTGATGTACAGTTTTAATTTCATTTTCTGCACGTAAATACAGCACAATGTAATTTACTTTTATTGCTATCACGTGAAAACAATACTAATGTGGACGCATTCGATGAGCCTTGGAACGATTCTTCATTATAGCCAACCCAATAATTACAGACAGAACATACTAAACCTGAATGGTACTTTATATTTACCTATACTAATTTCCAAATTATTCGTAATGAATTTGGGGGAGTATCAGGTTTATTTTCGTCTATTTGAATTTTATTATTTATGCCATTCTGGTATTTTATTTTTCGTCTGCGAAAGTCAAGTTGACGTGCATCAAACGTGACTTACTTGTGGACGATTCCGGTACACATGTGCATTTTTCTGGATACTTGCATTTGTGAGGATTTTGTTCAACATTTATGGACCGAATGGATACTATTTTATAGTGGTCTGTTTCAGTGTATTATATAGGGTGTTATGAGCAATTATAGTGCAGGATAAAGATTTTGTGAATATGTGTGAGAACAATTTAAAAGAGAAAGGTCATTGACCCCTTCTGCCCGATAATTCCATAGGGCGAATATTAGAAATGCCCTTGTGGATTTTAACGAGTAGGTAGGTTCAATGTTGTGCAACGATTTGTTAAACATTTTCGCCTCACTGGGGCCCCAGTGAGAACCAAGATATGCATGCATCTGTCACTTGATACGTGACTGTCGCGCGCCTCTTTGACGTACGCAGCGTACACTTTTGTTAGAAGTGTTGCCGCATTTTAGGCGGATTTTTAATTGTTAATAGAAAAATAACGAAGCCGAAATCGCAATTTTTTTATTCTTCATTTTCGTCTTATATTATCGTCAAGAACCATAAATTTTCTCCCACCTATAGTCGAACACCATAAGACGAAAAAGAAGGATAAAAAATTGCGATTTCGATTTCGTTGTTTAGTTATTAACAATTAAAAATTCGCCTAAAATGCGACGACGCGACCAACACAAGTGTATGTTGCGTTCGTCATAGAGGCGTGCGGCAGTCGCGTATCAAGTGACAGATGCATGCATAAATACCTCAGTTCTCATTTGGGGCCTCAGTGAGGTGAAAATGTTTAACAAATTAATCGTTGGACGACAATGAATCTATCTACTCGTTAAAGTCCACAAAAGCATTTCTAATATCCGCCCTATGGAATTATGGAGTGGAAGCAGTGTTCCGATTGCGGCTGCAATTTCTCGCGCATGCGCGGCAATTTCATCCTCAGTAACGTAACCTTCTCGATGAAATTGGGTAGCTTGAGCACCCCGCAGACTTTAAAAAATTTATTAGTGTATACATATGAAATATTGAAATGATACATCGAATAAAATATTGTTCTAAAATCATTAGAAGAATAATACCGGTACACTCCCGCCAATATAACTGCCACAGGCCGTCAGGGTTCTGGCCGCTCCGTTGCGTCATTATAGATACGCTACTGTTTTGGTTGCACATGCGCGAGAAATTGCAGCCTCAATCGGAACACTGAGTGGAAGGAGTAAATGTAAGGGGATATCGACCCCCATATAAAAAAGTGGACACTAATTTAGTTTTAGTTCAGTCCCCTTGGGCATGGTGGCAGCACAGTAGAGACCGAAGAGTAGGGATACAAGCAGTGTGTGATCAGACGCACACCTAACTCACACATGACCAACCTTGCATATACGTGTAATCGTATTCTTCGCTAGCTATTGATGGTTATGAATTTATTTTCAGGGAAAATGAATTGGTAATGTAACATATAATAATTACATTGAACAATTACATTGAATTACATAAATAAATAAGCAGCAAATATGAAAACTCAGCAACAGTTTAATTCTGCAACAGTTTGCAACAGGTATAAATGGCGTCTGATGGCGTCGAATAGTTGAATGATGCGCAAGGCAAAGATAGGATTTCCCCACCACCGAGGCACCACGGTACTGCCACCATACCCTAAGGGTATGAATTAGAATTATATTCGTCGCTATGGGAGTCGACACCCCCTAGTAAATGTCCTTTCACTTTTAAATTGTTCTCACATGAGCAGTTTACTCGAGATCACTATTAAGTGGTATCCATTGTATCTATAAATCTGACAAATGCACGTATCCACAAAAATGCGCATGCATACTGTTTGATACATGTCAAATTGACTTTCGCAAACTGTTAGTGCACTCACTTAAATAACACCCTAATTCAACGTTTTAAGAAAATGTGCAGTAGTCTAAGTAAGCTACGCATCTCGTTCATTAATCGATTAGAAATATGTATGGAAGTTGCTAGATATCATGTTAAGTGCTCATTAAAATAATGCCACTACTTCAAACGAAGTTCATAGTATTAACCCACTTATGGAATGACGTGATACAGAGGCTATAGAGAAGAGTCGGGTAAAAATCAATTAAAATTTTAACCAATATTGATTGATTAATGTGTACGATTAAAACAGGTAATCTTTGAAAAATGGACATTTGGTACAATCGATTAATAAAGTTATCGTCAATCGTTGATAAAAAAAAGAAATCATCGAAAAATCTGAGACTGATTTAATTAATTATTATTGAAGTTAATCGCCACACAGCCTATTCATAAATTGCAATAAGAAGGGTGAGAGAGACAGAAGTATATCTAAAAAGAAATTCAGTTAACATTTTTTTCAGCATGCATACAGTTTTGATTCCGTATTTCATTTCGAAATTGTAACAGTTAATCATTAATCAATTACCCGATTGACGATTACAATTAAAAAGAACGTATTCGTTAGCCGCTATTACCGACTAAAGCAGGAGTGTAATTGCTAATTGCGATTAACGATTGAAGTAGATATTTATTCGTCACTCGTTGATTAAATTTTTGCCTAACAACTGTAATGGAATTTCTCAATAGAAACGTTTTCTACGAGTTGTATTCTAAAATCGAACATTTCATATGCAACAACCTAATATTTCAGAAAAAATTGCATTGTTTAAATTTATAAAAAACAAGGTTTACTAATTGTTGGTCAGGATTGTATAAGAATTATGTAAACTTTTTCTATTCTGAGATGGTGGTTCTACGACAGTGGAGTTCTTGGAAAAAACGATTTGTTGATTCATTTAAACGAACCTGTGGATCAAATGATCAGTTCGTTAGCCGAGCACAAGGTACACAATTTACATCAGATTGACGTATATGTATTATCGCGTGATTAACAGCATTGTTTACAAAATAAACGATAAATCTAGCCATACCACGATTATATGGTAGTATTCTAGATGTTAATACTTTCATTAACATTTGATTGGGTAGGAGAAGAATAGATCTTGCAAATTACAAATACATTGACTATCTATATGTATATTGATATATCATCCATTCTAGGAATATCATTTTATATCCATTTTTTAACAATTCGAAGTGATTAAATATTTACATTGAATAACCGGTAGCAGGGCATTGTTTTTCGTTGAAGAACTTGGTCAATAAACTGTTAATGTTGGAATCTACAAACAAATACGTAATGCATTCAATATCTTTTTTTTTATATTTAGTGCTGTAATAAAGTTGCTCCATGGATGTGCTGAATCTAGAGAAAGGGTCTAGCAGACTAAGAATAGTGAATCGGCCCCCCTGGATTTTTATTGAAATTGTATGGAAAACATTGGTTTTAGGTTGAAAGATAATCCCCCAAAATTTCAAGTCGCTAACCCTTCATATAAGGATTATACGAGGGTAAATACCCTTAACTATATCATTTTTTTTCTCGGTTGTTAATTAAGATATTCAGATAAAAAAATACGGAAATACTCGTACTTATGTCCTTCATATCATATATTTTTTCACAATTGTGATCATATTGTTAAGGGTAGAAAAAAATTATTAAATTTTTTAGGGTGCAAATTGCAAACAACCCTTCGAGTGACCACTTTCAAAAATTTCAACAACAATGTTCTGTTATCTATCTAATATATACAAAAGTTTCAAGATGGTCGGAGGAGTGGAACATAGTTAAATATTGAAAAACAATATTTTCAATATTTAACTATGTTCCACCCCTCCGACCATCTTGAAACTTTTATTAGATAGATAATGTTTGTGGAAAATAGTTAATACAATTCCTAACTTGGCTGATGACTTAAATTACGATACCATTCTTTTGGAAGTCTATCGCTTCTTGAAAAGTACGTAGTATTAGTAGTATTTCTCAATCTAAATTTCCTCGGTTTACTCACAGCTGCCTAACTCTCAACTCACAACAGTAGTGAAAATTTCTGGTCAAGTAAAGTTTTACCCATCTTTTAAATAGAAAATAAAGAATCACATAGATTGTGGTGCATCAAAAAATGTACGTTTTCATTTTGAAAGTAATGTAGACATTATTCGAGGTTATCGAGTTAGGTGGTTCATCCTGTATACTCTGTACTGTAGATCGAGCATCACTCAATGACAATATACGAAGTCGATGCTCAACACAGGGCATTGATTTACGTATTCATATCAAATGTTTATTTTCTTTTATAACTGATATGTTGTGTTTACAGAATGGAAATTGCTATTAAAACTGGAAATGAAAATACGTTCTGATTAAAATCTGATTCCTCATTGCTTTTTGCAGAATTAATTTTCATTCATAATATCTGGCGTATTGAATTGTTACGCAGTGTGAAATGGGTAAATATAAAAGTTCTTTTACTTATAGTAGGATGCATAGATAACACTGCCCAATAAATTGAAACTTTCTTGACGTTTCGATTCTCACTATGCGATTCTTATAGAGTTGCTCTTTATGGCTGTTGAAAAGATATACACAAATCAACATATTTGCAAGGAATAAAATCGAAAAGACTCAAATTTCGTGAACATATTCGTTAGATATGTGTTTAATAGTAGAATAGTTACGAATGTATATTATAAAAGCGGTTTATTAATAGAATATAAGTAACAGAATATTAATTTTAAAAAGCAATTTTAATGTTACATTTTAACTAATATCCTTTAAATTTATGAATGGTAATTTACTTTATATAAATATTAGTAAATTCATTTTAATAAATTACAAAATCATTAAATTCAGAGACTAATAATTAAAATGAAATAAAAAATAATGAAGGCATAAATTGATATAAGGGAGAGGTTACTTAATACGGTTGAAATAGGAAGAATTAAAATAATTTCTACATCAAAAATTAAATATATTGGGGTTATTGTATAAAAATGGATTGATAAAGGTAGACCTGCTCTAATAACACTGTCCAACAGCAAAAATGTTTTCATGTAACTGATGAGTGGATCTTATAGAGTTTTTCGCGCTGCTTCCAAATCTGCCCTAAATTTTGTTCCTCGGCGCACAGTTTTTGAGAAATTTGAGTTTGTAAAACGACATATTTTTCGACTTTGAACAAATATTGTGATGTTATTATAAAAGATAACATGTTTAAACAATCATAACGTATTAATAATGGATATCACTGGATTCGGGAAAGTCTCGAAAATCTTTTCCTGTAAATTCAAAGTCAAAAAATATGTCTTTTTACAAACTCAAATTTCTCAAAAACTGTGCGCCTAGGAAAAAATTGAGAGCAGATTTGGAAGCAGCGCGAAAAACTCTATAAGATCCACTCATCAGTGTAGGGAGAAGTCGTCTACATATAATCGGCAAGAGTTTCATCGAATCTCGCATCGATAGTAACTGTAACGACGCGACGATTCGATGTTTGTTACTTATTGATTTATTTTCGTTCTTCTTGTTTTATAATTTGTGTTGTTTAACTCAGATTCGTTTGACGTGTGAAAAAGTAAAGACGTGTTTGGATATTGTATCTGATATTTTTTAAAATTAAATCTTAAATTGTTAATATTTTACGGACGTGTTACTTAACTTATAATTTAAATCCTACATCAGTTACATGAAAACATTTTTGCTGTTGGACAGTGTTATTAGAGCAGGTCTACCTTTATCAATCCATTTTTATACAATAACCCCAATATTTTTAATTTTTGATGTAGAAATTATTTTAATTCTTCCTATTTTAACCTTATTAAATAACCTCCCCCTTATATCAATTTATGCATTCATTATTTTTTATTTCATTTTAATTATTAGTCTTTGAATTTAATGATTTTGTAATTTATTAAAATGAATTTACTAATATTTATATAAAGTAAATTACCACTTATAAAATTAAAGGATATTAGTTAAAACATAACATTAAAATTGCTTTTTAAAATTAATATTCTGTTACTAATATTCTAGTAATTAATCACTTTTATAATATACATTCGTAACTATTCTACTATCAAACACATAACTAACGAATATGTTCACGAAATTTGAGTCTTTTCGATTTTATTCCTTACAAATATATTGATTTGTGTATATCTTTCAACAGCCATAAAGAACAACTCTATAAGAATCGCATAGTGAGAATCGAAACCTTTTTTGGCTGTTGGACCGTGTATTCTATACAATAACGTAATCTTTATTCTCCAGTCCTGATAGAGTTGATAAAGATGTGATTACATTAGCGAATGAAAGATCAATGATGTCAGATCTCATTGTCACTGATAATAACCATACTCTAAAACTAAACGAATTTAAATGTTAAACTTTATGCCATTCTCCCTCGGGACTGGAATACAAAAAAATTTGTTCCATCATGGTCCGTCAATTTCAATTATGATAGAATAAATGAATTAACATTCTGTTATAAAAATTCAAACGTGCTGCCTGCAAACCAACAATATCACGTCAACCTAAAGTTGTCAGAAAGTGATACCTTGCTTATAACTTTATTTAAATATCAGGATTCGGCGTTGTAATCATATGTACCAACTCCTCTGGTCGCTAATGACCTAGGTGTTGATGCGACCTGTATAAACAGATGAATTTTGTAAAAAAGTGATGCCCTACTAATACTTTCTTTATACATTTTCAGCAATGATTAGATTCAAATTCTAAAAGTACTTATTTCATGACTATTGGTACGTTGTACAGGGTGTTTAAAAATTATATGTCACGGCCACCAGAGCGTGATTCTACATCTACGATTTAGTGGAAATTGACATAAAAAACTCCTCGCAAAATTGACCTTGACCTTGAAAATCAAGGTGACAAAATTTTGTTGTTTAATCGTGTTCTACTGGTCATTAGGACCAACTTTGTGAAAGAAACCATGGGTCGTATCTCAACCGTTCTCTTAAAATATGATGTTGCATTCCTTATCATTTTTGCAACTTCTTTGTTCATAATGTTCGTTCTTTCATTTTATAATTAGTGAAATAGGAGTATCATGATTCTGATAATTTCATGCTCAACGAGATAGTTTACTGATGATACTCACAGAATGTTGACATGTGAAATATTTTGATTGAGATGACTACGACCATATAGCTGACAGTTTTTCATGCGATTCATTATCGCGGCTAATATTGATGATTTAGTCCATCGTAAACAAACGATTGAGAAAATCCGTACTAATGGTAGAATTTTGTGGGTGCGGAGAAGAAACATAAACTGAATAAAGTAAGTGTCTCAGATATTATGTTTATGTAATGCTAAAATTTTTATTATCGCACTTTCACAGCATTCCTTAAGGAAATTGACCATTTTAGTCGCCAGGAATTGTTTACCTGATCTGAGATGTTGGCCTGCAGCCTGCAGTTCACTGAAGGAGCGAGATTAGTACGCTATTTATTTATAATATCGTAGCTGAATGTAAAAATTTTCCAAATAAAGTTGAAAAAATGATAAGAAATACATCATTTTTTAAGAGAACGGTTGAGATACGGTTTCTTTCACAAAGTTGGTCCATATGACCAGTAGAACACGATTAAACAAAAACATTTTTTGACCTTGTATTCAAGGTCAAGGTCAATTTTGCGGGGTTTTTTATGTCAATTTCCACTAAATCGTAGGTGTAGAATCACGCTATGGTGGCCGTGACATATAATTTTTAGACACCCTGTACAATAAAAATCTTGAAATATAAAATGTAAAAAAAATATTTTTATTCTTCCTTAATACTTATAAAAGTTATTCTACCAAATAAAATACTACGGCTACAAAAAGAACAATAGCTGCACTCAGATAATGAAAAAACACACATTTGCTTCTTTTTGGTGTAAATTCAAGGTTTTCACTAATTCGATTTCGAACTTCTTATTTCAGACTGTTTGAGAATGGTTCAGACAAGTTTCTACGAATTGGCTTCGAATATTTTAAAATGACCCTTCAAGAATCACTAAGAGTTGTTCTAAAAATTTATGCAGTATTTCTCATTTTTTTTAAATAATACATTTGCTATATACATATATTTCTGTCCAAAAATACTAATGCATGATATGTTATTTAGAGGTTTGCTAAAAACTTTTTTCTCATAACCAGAATTTGTAAAAGAAATACTTTTACAATTTGAATTAGATTGTATTTATGTTATTTTTTGTGTTAATAAATAGCTCAATCTTTTAAGAAGGAAAGATACTTTTGCAATTATGGCCGCACAAGATGTGCCGCAACGAAATGAACTTGCGTAAAGTTTAATGTACATTAAAGTCCATCTAAGGGGTTTTCCGGCCACAATAAAGAAATTGAACACAATAGGTTTACCGTTAAACGATGTGGTGGAGATATACCGTGCTGGACATAAATACTTGTAAGACACTTCATGATTTGTATATTTCGCATATTTGAGAGAAAAGCATACATTACATATTGTATACATCCTATCTTCCATTTATTTATTTATTTTTTATTGCTTTAAACCAATATTTGTATTCAACTCTGTAAAACTGAAATAATTGTTGAAGGATACGAACAAATTTTTCCTTCATTAACATTAAACTTACCGAGCTTTAAAAGTAACTGGTACATATTCCATTATAAAAATGACAAGATTGATTTTATTTAGACCTTGTGCAGCTCTTATTGTAATATGTGCTTCATACTAAAGGTATCTATGTATACAATAATTTCTTATGAAATTGTTTTTATAAAATCAATAATCGTAAAATAAAAAATTTGGAACCGGTCATTTTGACCGGTGATGGTTTAATGTTACAAGTTTACATGTCAAGGAAAGGATGCTGCACTCATATCACAAGTCTTATAAAAAAAGAAGTATTTATAGGTATTATCTCTTCATAGAAGAATTCGCCACATTTCTTTATTACAGTTTCCACTATTCATGGCATCCGCTTGATCAATTTTTTCATACTTTCTGTTGTTATACGGTGCCTGAAATTTCCATAAAGCCACCATGTTTTTGGTAATATTTCAAGATTATTCTGTAATTATGATAAATTTGAGTGTGATTTCATTTTAGGCGTACTGAAAACATACAGGTATTGATTGAAATAATAGAAATGATATTTATTTTAAAAAATAAACATAAATATATAATTTTATATAAAATACACTACGAAATATCTATAAAGCAACATACTTTTTACGACGCTTGTATTATTACTAGCAGCTCCCGACACGGCATCGCCCGTGCTAAATGTGAGAAGAATTTAGATTTTGATCTTACGTATATTAATATATATACAGGGTGTTCGACTACAGGTGGGAGAAAATTTAAGGGGTGGTTCTCGACGATAATATAAGACGAAAATAAAGAATAAAAAAATTGCGATTTCGACTTCGTTAATTAGGTATTAGCAATTAAAAATTGGCCCAAAAAGCGGCAACATTTGGACACAGCTGTACGTTGCGTACGTCACACAGGCGCGCGACACTCTCGTATCAAGTGACAAACGTATGCAAACCTTGGTTCTCATTTGGGGCCCCAGCGAGTTGAAAATGTTTAAAAAATCGTTGGACGACATTGAACCTACCTACTCGTTAAAATCCACGAGGGCATTTCTATTATCAGCCCTATGGAATTATCGAGTAGAAGGGGTCAATGCCCTTTCACTTTAAAATTCTTCTCACACAACTCCACAAATCCTTATCCTGCACTATAATTGTTTATAACACCGTACATAATACACTGAAACAAACCACTTTAAAATGGTATCCATTGTGTCCATAAATGTTGAATAAAATCATCACAAATCCAAGTATCCAGAAAAATGCACATGCATACTGGAATCGTTCACAGCTAATTCACGTTTGATGCATGTCAATTTGACTTTTGCACACAAAAATAAAATATCAGTGAATTTATTGTGAAGTACACCCACTTAATTAACACCCTAATTGCATGTTTTAAGAAAATGTGTTTCTGCGAGGAGAATCGTTCGTACACGTTCGCGTTCGTATGCACACTGATTCAAGACAGCTGACGTGATGAATGTCACACACATGAGACATTTGGCGGTCACAGACAGAATGAGAAAGAATCGCGAAATTCATGAAAACAGGATAGAGAATGTATTGGTATAGCAACGCGTGATATTTGGGCGGGAATTTGCTGTAGATCTTCATTTGTTTTATCGATCTGGCATTGACCTCACAGCTGCCTTGAATCAGTGTGCATACGAATGCGAACGTGTACGAACGATTCTCCTCGCAGAAACACATTTTCTTAAAACATGCAATTAGGGTGTTAATTAAGTGGGTGTACTTCACAATAAATTCACTGATATTTTATTTTTGTGTGCAAAAGTCAAATTGACATGCATCAAACGTGAATTAGCTGTGAACGATTCCAGTATGCATGTGCATTTTTCTGGATACTTGGATTTGTGATGATTTTATTCAACATTTATGGACACAATGGATACCATTTTAAAGTGGTTTGTTTCAGTGTATTATGTACGGTGTTATAAACAATTATAGTGCAGGATAAGGATTTGTGGAGTTGTGTGAGAAGAATTTTAAAGTGAAAGGGCATTGACCCCTTCTACTCGATAATTCCATAGGGCTGATAATAGAAATGCCCTCGTGGATTTTAACGAGTAGGTAGGTTCAATGTCGTCCAACGATTTTTTAAACATTTTCAACTCGCTGGGGCCCCAAATGAGAACCAAGGTTTGCATACGTTTGTCACTTGATACGAGAGTGTCGCGCGCCTGTGTGACGTACGCAACGTACAGCTGTGTCCAAATGTTGCCGCTTTTTGGGCCAATTTTTAATTGCTAATACCTAATTAACGAAGTCGAAATCGCAATTTTTTTATTCTTTATTTTCGTCTTATATTATCGTCGAGAACCACCCCTTAAATTTTCTCCCACCTGTAGTCGAACACCCTGTATACAAATTACACACACACACACACACACACACACACACACGTGTGTGTGTGTGTGTGTGTGTATGTGTGTGTGTATAATTTGTATATATATATTAATATATATATATATATATTGATGATAACCCTGGGGAACATTATTAATTCATTAATAATAATTTATTGTTGAAATAATATTTAAAATAATGAATATAGACTAACGTGTCCGAACGTGTTCGAACGTGTTCGACCGTGTCTCGCGGTATAAAATATGATAACCCTGGGGAACTTTATTAATTCATTAATAACAATTTATTGTTGAAATAATAGTTAAAATAATGAATATAGACTTGAAAGATGCAAAGCTCGTTCGTACGCGCGTTTTATTAACTTGCCGTATTGTATTATGCGTAAAATTTTGTAATCGAATTTTAAACCACTCCCGATCAGATAAAGACTTGAAACTTTAAACATAGCTCAGAATTGGATGACAATGCAATAATAAAAAAATTTTGTTTTAAACTTTACGTTTTCCTAGTCGCATTTACGGTTGGCCAACGGTAGCCAACGGTTGGGAGTTTGTTGGGAAATGGTTAGTGGTTTGCCGACAAATTCCCAACGTAGGGCCAACGATGAAAAATGATGTCAATTTGTCGACGAATACGCAATGTAGGGCCAACGACGAAAAGTTAACGTCTATTTGCCGACGAATACCTAACTTTGGGCCTACAGATATTATAGTCTGTTAAGTAACGTGAAATTTACAACGATTATACTACATCGACCCAACGAATATCTGCCAATATTTAAATATATCGTCTAACAGACGACAGTACTGTTACTGCAACCAAAAATAAGTTATATTCCAAATTAATTTTCTTTCGTATATCTAAATATACTTATAATTTGTAATTTTTGCGCGATGGTTGATCTATTAAAGTTATATTGTGAGAGCAGCCTTGGAATTTTCTCATTTGTTTAATTTTTTCATTTTCCAAGTAGTATAAGAACACCTTTTTAGATTTCTTCAAAATGGGTCTTCCTTTTTATTTAAATACTTCAATTTTAATTTGTTGACGTATCTAGTAACCCTAATCATAGTATTATTTTAGTTTTTTCTTTTTTCCCCTAAATTTTACCGTGATAATACATTTTTAATATGTATATTATTCATGATATACCATAAAAAGAGAAAATCAGAATGTGGGCTCTCTGGGTTCGTCTTGTAGTAACGTTGGCTCTATGTTTGTTGTCTTAACTGCAAAAAAGAGCAACATTTTCAACGGTTGCCCAACGAATACCGCCTACGGAGGCCTTTTTTTTAGGAAAATGCTTTGCGCATACCCCGCCCCCTGGGGAGGGTGACGGGGTTATGTGGGGCTCTCTGGCCAGGAGGGTCCAAGCCAGGGAATGTCGACTCTCATATAAAAAAGTGGACACTAATTTAGCTGTAGTTCAGTCCCCTTGGGCATGGTGGCAGCACAGTAGAGACCAAAGAGTAGGGATACAAGCAGTGTGTGATCACACGCACACCTAACTCACACATGATCAACCTTGCATATATGTACGTGTAATCGTATTCTTCGCTAGCTATTGATGGTTATGAATTTATTTTCAGGGAAAATGAATTGGTAATGTAATATATAATAATTACATTGAACAATTACATTGAATTACATCAATAAATAAGCAGCAAATATGAAAATTTAGCAACAGTCTGACTCCGCAACAGTTTGCAACAGTTACAAATGGCGTCTGATGGCGTCAAATAGCTGAATGACGCTCAAAGCAAAGATAGGATTTCCCCACTACCGAGGCACTACTGTGCTGCCGCCATACCCTAGGGGTATGAATTAGAATTATATTCGTCGCTATGGGAGTCGACAGCCCCTGGTCCAAGCATACCTACTAAAAACCTCACGGTGACCTCCCTGAGCTAATTGAGAGCAGTCGGAATCTCGAATTGAATTCTACCGACCCCTCTCAGCCCTTGACAATGAAGCCCCTATCCCGGGGGAAGAGAAGCTCCCCCCAGCAACTACCTATGCTATTTGGACCCCGTATAGGTCACCCACACGGAGTCCTCCATTCCAGAAGCCTTCCATTTGAGCTTCCGAGTCCCAGCTCGGTCCACCCACAGCTCCCGGAGATCCCCTTCTTCGTCCGGGGTGGGACCCGAAGGTCCCGCCTAACCGAAGAAGGAGGTCTGCAAACGCGGCCAACGGAGGCCCAACAAAACGCCAACTATAAATGCTACTTGGGTCAGGAGATAAAAATAAAGCCAAGAACAGGATTGGCAAAGAGTTGCGGAGCGGCCTTGTGTAGTAATACGAAAAGCGGGTCAATAAGGCCACAAGGTTCGCAACACTTTTAGACGAGAGAGAAAGGGTCCCCAATTGGGCCCCTGAGCGGTGGGGGTTTACCGGGTATGGCGATATTACAAACTGGTAAATAATCCCCCCATCTAACATCTCAAGGTGAAGCCGAGTCCCGCACTGCCCTCTTGAACGACATCTGAGAGGGGGTATGCTTAAGAGCATTCCCCCACCGCCTTTAAACAAAAAAAGGGTTAGGAGATAAAAAATATTTGAATATTCCTCTTCGCCCCACGCGACAGAAGCGTTCCCCATTCCACGCGACAGCGCTCCCTACTCCACTACGCGTTCCCATTCAGACTCATCCCCACTCCACTGACCCACTTCGTACCGAAGGAGTTCACAATCAGTGTGGTGCAGTGTTCCGATCAGAACCAGTGTTCGGATACAGTGCGTGGATCCGGGGCACCAATTCGCACGCGATGGCCACCAGATGGCGGCGTCTTCAGCTTCAGTAACAGAAAAATGGGGTACCTTAAGTACCCCGCAGAATTTTACAAAATTATTAGTATATACATATGAAAAGGCAAGGGGTTAAGCTACCCTTAAAACGTTAGCAATTAAGTTTCAAGATGGAATATTGGTCCCGTCAATAATACCAGTACACTCCCGCCAATATAACGGCCTCAGGGCTCTGGCCGCTCTGCTACCTTATTCTAGACACGGCACTGTTTTTGCGCCATCTGGTGGCCATCGCGTGCGAATTGGTGCCCCGGATCCACGCACTGTTCGGATATGGCGCACCGATTCGCACGCGATGGCCACCCAGTGATGCTATGGGTGGCGCTTTTTTTCGCGCATGCGCGAGTTCGTCAGGAACGTATCTGCGTCCGAAGTTTGTGGGAAACTATTAGTAGCTGGAACGTCTAGCGGAGTCCGTTACGACACGGGGCGCGAAAGAACAGCGGACTGCGAGAATTTCAGATAAGTTATTGTTAATATTTAAACAAATAATCAATTTGTCGAAATTAGCAGGGCGAGCAAGGTATCCGATTTTCGTACTCGACTGAGGTCGTCTACGTCAGAATATTCGCGCATGCGCAAAAAAAAGCGCCACGCATAGCATCACTGCGGTCACCAGATGGGGTAAAAACAGTGCCGTGTCTAGAATACGGTAGCAGAACGGCCGGAGCCCTGAGACCGTTATATTGGCGGGTATGTACCGGTGTTATCGGTGGGACGTGTGTTCTGTCTTGAAACATAATTGCTAACGTTTTAAGGGTAGGTGAACCCTTTATATTTTCATATTTTAAATTTCATATTTCATATTTCAATTTTAAAATTCTGCGGGGTACTCAAGGTACCCCATTTTCTTGTTACTGAGGCTGAAGACGCCGCCATCTGGTGGCCATCGCGTGCGAATCGGTGCGCCATACCCGAACACTGATCAGAACCATCTTTTCTCACGCATGCGCGGCGATTTCAGCTTCAGTAAAGTAAAATTCTCTATAGAATAGGGTACCCTGAACATCCCGCAGAATTTACAAAAATTATTAGTATTATACATATGAGAAGGCAAGGGGCCTTCCTTTAAAACGTTAGCAATGAAGTTTCAAGACGGAATACTCGTCCCGCCAATAATAACGGGACCTTCCCGCCAAAATAACTGCCTCCGGGCGTCAGGGCTCTGGTCGTTCTGCTATGTCATTATAGATACGTTACTGTCTTGGTTCTGATCGGAACACTGGTGTTCCGTTCATTCAGTTCCATTTCGGACAATCATCCTCCCCTCATTCTGTTTCACGTATTTCCATATCTTGTGTTTCTATATCTTACTATTCCATATCAGTACATATTACTATCTTACTATTCCATATCAGTACATATTACTATCTTACTATTACTGATCTTGCGTTCCATTTAAAAAAAGACTAAAAGCTAGTAAATAGAAAAATATATACAAAATTTTTTTTAAAACTGCGCTTATATTAAAATGGACTAAAAAGTAGAAAATAATTTTTTTAGACATTAGTGACTATCAAGAAAAGCGTGGAGTGCTGAACTATATTGACGTAATCTTCGTGAGATCTCCACGATTTTATTTATAGTCACTAATGTTTAAAAAATTAATTTTCTCCTTTTTATGCATTTTAATATAAGCGTGCTTTAAAAAAAATTTCTTTTTTAATAAGAAGGTTCAAATCTTTATTGTACCTAGCTGAACTTATTCTCTCACAAGGGAACATATTCAGGTGAAACAAACCAATCTTGATGAAACTTATGCGAGATGTAGTTCTTCGAAAAATATTTGACACGTATTTTCTTTCATTGGCAACCATCCACCTTGAAGGGGTGAAAACAGCCCTCAAAGTTCGCTGTCAGATCCATATTTTTTGAGATATCTTGGAAACCAGAGATCGAAAAATTGGAGTTTTTTAAAAATTGTGTTTTTCTTTTAATGGAGAATGTAGTAGTGCAAAAAATTTTAACAAAATATATTTGTTCAAACAATACATTAAAAATCTTATGTTTTCTTTCGGATTCTCTTATATATCGTTAGTTAATTTTAATGTACACTATGTGTGATCTTTGATCAAAAATAGGGGATACATGTTTTAGGATTTTCTTCTTTTTTCTATTTAACAATATTTATGCATAATGAAATATGGACTTGCACCTGTTGTGCGGAGGAAGGAAATCAGGCTTGTTTTACAGAAATATAAGCGTTTATTTTTAACATATTATTTAAAAAGAAAAAAACACACAATTTAAAAAGAAAATCAATTTTTTTCGACCTTTGGTTTCTGAGATATCTCAGAAAATATGACTCTGACCACGAATTTTGAGGGCTGTTTTCACCCCTTCAAAGTGGATAGTTGCCGATAAAAAAAACACGTGTCAAATATTTTTCGAAGAACTATATCTGACATAAGTTTCATCAAAATCGGTTTGTCTCATCTGAATAGGTTCCCTTGTCAGTATCTAAGCACAAACTAAGTGGCTTTATAGCGCACTTATACTTCGCTTTGTGCAGCAAAAAATGTAAACACACCCAAAGGGTGAACATGTCCGAGCAGATACTCGTAGATTGACGATTAGTATCAACTAAATATAATTGTAGATGAAAGAGTAGTAAACTTGACAATATTTAAATTAAAAAATACGTCAAAATATGTCGAAGTCTATTAATCATATATATGTATATATACAAACATCCATTTTTATATATATATATATATATATATATATAGATTATATATTTATGTTTATTTTTTAAAATAAATACAATTTCTATTATTTCAATCAATATACATGTATGTTTTTACTACGCCTAAAATGAAATCACACTCAAATTTATCATAATTACAGAATAATTTTGAAATATTACCAAAAACATGGTGGCTTTACGGAAATTTCGGGCACTGCATTGTTTCATTCTCGTTCCAAAATATACTACAAATGTGTTTTCGAAGTAGGGCAAATGTTTCGTACCCGTCTATCCAGTTCATCCCGTCATTTTTCTAAGGGGTTTCAAATCTGGTGATTCGGGTGGCCATTTCATAAATTTTAACGGATTATATCATTGAAGTTGATGCACATAGTTTTACATATTTTTGACGTGTGTTTTGGATCACTATCATTATCTTTATATTATGTAGTTACTATAGTTAACGCTTCATAATCTATACGAAATACCAGAGTTTTACTAAAAACAAGACTTATCGTAAGACTCATGAACAAGTGTGTGCATATGTATGTATAATACTATTTCTAAGGAATGCATGCGAAAGCATAAATAATTAGAACATACTGTGCAAAAGTTAGAGAAATAATTTAGAGAATTATTTTGTAAATTATAAAATGCTCAGCTTATTTTCTATGTTTAATATTTCTGTCAGTAGTATTAAATTACTAATGCTCTCAGCGCAAAGGCTCAATCATTTGTTACTTGATTTTCAAAGCAATTTTGCGAACTATTAAGGTAATTCCGACGTTTCGATCTTTATTTAAATCATCTTCAGGGATTACTAGAATTGCGTCTATGAAAATTTTGAAATTTAGGAATACATAACGAAAAATTATTAAAAATTATGTGTAATTTATGTCGTTGACAAAATTAGTCTATAGCATTGTGGTGAAAATTAATAAATTCGGTGTGATAGCTGTAATAGCTGTTGAACACATATCGGTTATCGAGACACTGAGATAGATATGTAGTAAACATCAGGCAAGAACGTATAGGATCATACAGTGCTCGTTTCCATAAAGCTTAGCGAGCTTACTACTTTTTCTCATCTACAATTGTATGCAGTTGATAGTAATCATAAAGCTACGAGTATCTGCTCGGAAATGTTCACCTTTTGTGTGTGTTTACATTTCTTGCTGCACGAAGCGAAGTATAAATTCGAAATTTCTATCAAGCCACTTAGTTTGTGCTTGGATCCTGAGTGAATAAGTCCAGCTAGGTGCAATATAAGAAATGTAACTGCAATTGAAAAGTAAAGATTAGCGTAAAAATAGATCTGTAAAATTGACATCGTAATATGTTATATTAACTTCCCGATTTATAGGAAAGTTATTGTAATTTTCATTTCTTATTAGTAAAATGCCATGAGAATAATTATAGACCAGTGAAGAAAAAGCATCCATTGATGCTTATAGGGATATGGGATGGTCTAATCGCATAATTAAAACAAAAAATTAGTCCATCATATACCGATGATTATGCCAAAAACCACCCCAATGGGGAAAATCAAAAGCTGAGCAATAGATAGCATTCGTTGTTAATGAGATCTGCATCGAAAGAACTGTGGAGTGCGTTGAATTAGATTTGTCAGTAACTACGATACGCGGACAACAAATTTTAAAAAGTTTCAACCGATTTCACAGGACAAAAATGGTGCAGAAACCAGCACTCAAAACAAAACATAAACAGGCTCGTCTTAATTTTGAAAAACACAAGTTTGGTGAAAATCTATCATTTAGTAGTACTATTATTGCATTTATTTAAAGTTACTTTACAATTAGGTACTCGCAATTCGATTTGTGCAAAATTGTTCGCATGGAGTCTTGTAGGACCCATTAATTGCAAAATATATTGTTGATACCTCATATTCCATCATTTTCGTACCTATTTCGTACATTTTTTTCAAACTTATTTGAATATTTTTATAATAATTTTATATCTTAAATAATATAGAACATGAAGATCCGTGCAGGATTCTGTGAAGTAGGGCTCGTGAATATTACATTGAACCAGATCCGTCTCCATTTATGAGTCGTCGAAACAGTTCATTATTTCCAGTATACAAGGAAGAAAAATTACTTTGAAATTTGCTCCATTCATGAAACTTATAATTTTTTTACAACTCTGTGTAATAGTAAGAAGCATAATATAGAAATAACATATTGACTAATATTTATCTACAGTGGGTAAAAAAAACTTTTTTATTAAGCTATAAAACTCTATGGTTGTGCATAAAACTGAATTTTATTTGCAAAAAGCTGAATTTGGAAGTGCAAATCCTATACACTTTTATGATGAATTGTGCCATTCACAATATACATACAGTGGGTGAAAAAAAGTATTGGCACACTCTTAAAAAGGCCCTAACTTTTTAAATATCGTATTATACGATTTGAATTTTTTTGGGAAGCTAGAGCAATTAGTTTGCTACAGGATGCGAAACAAAATTTTGTCAAAAATTGCAATTCATCGGAATTGTAGCAAAAATACTAAAAGTTGCATTTTACAACTTTTTTATGTGGGCCTACATTGAAAATTTAAAAAATACGTTTTGTAGATCTATGTCAGTTATATGCACTGATAAAGTTTCATCGGAATCAGTTGATGCGAATAAAAACGACAGGCATTGAAAGATGTAAGAATCTGCAGTTATACAGTAATTTCTCAATCGTAGTCCCAACACCCGTGTTATGAACGGACTACGATCAAGTAGGGTGGCTATTTTTTGATTTATGACTGCGTCTACCCTATCGCGCTGAGACTTCAAACGACAAGCCGAACGTAGAGAAGGACAGAATGAAATAGGATCGCGTGGCCGAAGCGTGTCCCCGTCGCCGGCACAGTTTAAAGGCCCGTGCGTCATCACAATAAAACACCAAGACCTTAGCTTCTTTATTTTCGATGATATCATTATGGAACTTTCACCAACATATTCGTGGCATTTCTCTGATTAAAATCATACCAAACACGATATAATTTGGCCAATATTTAGTGGTTTAATCGACGATGAAAATTTCGAACGCAACGAAGAAGAGCGTATTGGAAAGAAAGAGACGCGAAGAGTCACTGTCGCCGTCATAGATCAAACACGCTGTCCTTCTTGTAAGTAAAACTTTCATCGTCGATTAAACCACTAAATATTTGCCAAATTATATCGTGTTTGGTATGATTTTAATCAGAAAAATGCCGGGAATAAGCCAGTAAAATCTCATTAAAAAATAATGAAAATTAAGTAGTTTGAAAATTCGAATCACTCGAGTCAATGTAGTGGTGTTCACACCGATATACCCGAGCCGACATCAAACATCGCCGTCCTGCTGCCCGGCGCAGCGTTGACAGGCGGTGGAATGGGTAGGCACTGGACTACGATTGCAGAGGCGACCGAGGACTACGATTCAGAAATTACTGTAGATCGAAAATCGTGAAAATCTGCAATTTTTAACATATTTAAACGTTTATAGTTCATTGCAACGTCGACTGATTTTGACTTAATTTTCAGAATATGTTTAATTGACACAGGTCTACAAAACGCATTTTTAAAATTTTCAATATTGGCCCACATAAAAAATTTGTGAAATGCAACTTTTAGTATTTTTGCTACAATTCCGATGAATTGCAATTTTTGACAACATTTTTTTGGCATTCTGTGGCAAATTAATTGTTCTAGCTTCCCAAAAAAATTCAAAACGTATAATACGACATTTAAAAAGTTAGGGCCTTTTTAAGAGTGTGCCAATACTTTTTTCACCCACTGTATGTATATTGTGAATGGCACAATTCATCATAAAAGTGTATAGGATTTGCACTTCCAAATTCAGCTTTTTGCAAATAAAATTCAGTTTTATGCACAACCATGGAGTTTTATAGCTTAATATAAAATTAAATCTCACCTTGTTGTAAATCAATTTTATCCTTCTGTAAAACAATTACACCCTTTTACAAATCAAATTCAACCATTATAAATCAATTTCACCCATTAAGAATATTTGATGTTAATTATTTATTTAGATTAAATTGTACATTTATTTATACAGACGTGAACGGTGTCATTACTGCGAGGAAAACGTAGAACTCAATACTCAATACGCTTCAATAAATATATATGTATGTACTTCAAATTTTTAAATTTATTAATTAGAAAATGGCTACAATAAATATACAAATACAACAGTTTTTATACATCTCAAAGTTAATTAATTGGTAATTACTTTAAAATAATTATTTGATGTACATATTTGCAATAAATAAAATTTTGAATTTCTTAACGATTAATTTACGTTCCATTTGATTTTTTTTACAAAAACTCACTTAAAAGTTCCGTATTTGTAAAAGGTTGTAATTGATTTGCAAAACTATGAATTCCACTGCGTCAGACGACGATTTTACCTTTGTGTGAAAAAACGTGGCCTCCGAACTGCCAGTTTTTCAATGCTGCTCGGTTCTTCAGATATTTGCACTGCTTTTTCCTACTGTAGAAAGTGCAGCCAACATGAACAAACGTGATACCTATTCTCGAGTAGGCAGTAAATCGACGTTCGTTCAGTACCATCCGTGTATTCGCACGTACTGTCGATTTAAAAATTTACTAAGCCACATGAAGATTCGATCGAACAATAATTATCTCAAGGCAGCGCCTTACTCGAAACTGCGAATAAAACAAAACAAACCTACTTTTAAGAGCATATCTGTAACATTTATAATCAAATCCCAACTTTAATATCCACAACGATATAAAAACAATTGAATATTTTATAATAATGTTAATGTATAACAAAATGTATTGTCCGGGACAATATAAAGTGGACACTGTTCAAATAGCATAACTTTTTTAAAATTGGCCAAAAGGACTTGAATTTGATTTGATTGATGTGAAAATTTGTTTAGATTGCAATTAGAAATTGCAATACCGCTATATCGGTATACCGAATACTGGTATTTCGTGCTATTTTGCAATTTCGTGAAATCGGTATTTGCTAAAATACCGGTATTTTCGATATTAGCTATAAATAATAAATACTTTTTTGGGTATCTTCTCTTATTTGAAATACGTACTTACAGTAGATAGTCCAATAGATGCATTATGCATTTTACAATCACATTTCAAAAATATGCAGTTAATAGATTGGTTAAGGTTTTTTTCTAATAATAGATAGTATATAATAGATCGCACAAAAGAGTTTCATGTGATATTTACTCTTAGTATCCATACCATATCTTTTTATTCTTAGTTATTAGTGTCTCCTAAATATTAATACTATATGTTTTGTTCGTTCATTGTATTACAATACTGTAATGGTTTGTTTTTAATATTATATTTTCTGGTTCTAATGTTAAAAATTATTATTTTGCTGCTCTTATTAATAATATTTGTAAAATTGTTTATATTTTTTAAGTTATCTTTTTATTCTTAGTTATTAGTGTCTCCTAAATATTAATACTATATGTTTTGTTCGTTCATTGTATTACAATACTGTAATGGTTTGTTTTTAATATTATATTTTCTGTTTCTAATGTTAAAAATTATTATTTTGTTGCTCTTATTAATAATATTTGTAAAATTGTTTATATTCTTTAAATTTATTATTTTTTGTATAAAACTCGTAAATACGGCAAAGAAACAATTTTTTTTAACCTTTTTGAAAATTCCTAACACCGGTATTAATACCGGTATTCCAGTACAACGTTTAAAAATGTACCGTATATCGGTATTGTATTTTTGGTCCGGTATTGCAAATCCTAATTGCAATTGGTAAAATTCATACAAAATTTTGAAAAATGATGCTTTTTCAACTTTTTTATGTAAACTATAAAAATGAAAAATGAAATAGTATACATTATGTATACATATAATATAAAGATTAATTTTATTTATAAATGTGAGTGTAAATAAGAAATTTAAATTAAATAATAGTAAATTTAGTACCAACATTGGCGGTTAAACTATTATTATAAATAAATTTTTGAAATTATTAGAAATTTTACTTAAATTAAGTATACAATTTATTTTTTTAGTAAAATATAAAGTTATAATATACTTAATATTGAGTAATTTAATTTTTAATAATTTTTATTTGTAAACTAGGATTAGATATTCTATTATTAAATTAATTTAATTAATAAATAAATATTAAATGTAAATCATTAAAATTAAATGTTATGGCGGCTTTATTTACTTATTGGAGGAACTTAATTATTAGAGGAATTACTTAAAATTAAAATTTATGTATTATTGGTTAGAAATTTTATAAAAATTTTATCTCTATATTATTGATATCGATATTTAGTAAATGCTGCAATGAGCTACAAAAGTTTAAAGATGATCACGTAAGGGCAAAATGCCCTAATAGTGCTGAAAAATTATGATGGACGTGTATAATAAGGTTGAAAAAGATGAAAATCTATGACTTTCGCTTTAAACATATGTAGTTCATTGCAATGTTGACAAATTCTGATAGAAACATTTGGTATGCATATAAGTTACCGAAATCTATAAAATGCATCTTTTAAATTATCGTTACAGGTTCAGATGGAAAAGTTGAGGAAACATCATTTTTTAAGTTTTGTAGGATTCCTTCTAATTGCAATCGAAATAAATTTTTGTTGACACATTCTCTAGCAAACTAGTCGGTCTAACATCTTAAAAAAATTTAAGTCCTTCTCACTTTTTGTTTAAGAGAGTTCACTTAATATTGTCCCCGAGTGTACGTAATAATACTTTTCGCGTCTGTTACGGCTTAATCTGTCATAAACAAGTTTCTGTGTATTTATTATCGAGCGTAAATATTATATGAATCTATCCAGATCTATGTAGACTATTTTTTCATGCTTGTTTCTCTGATACTCTTGGCGTTACCTGGTTTAACGAATGTTAATCTGGTGATCACCATTTAGATTAAAATTATAATGTTCCAACACAAAATACAGATAAAGGAAAAATTGTTATCGATCGAAAATTGAAATATAATAAAAATATAATAAATAAATATAATAAATAAATATAAATAAATATAAATGTACAAGTTAAATATTTAAATTTCTCAACGTTTCGATCCCAATGCGGATCATTATCAAGAGACAAAAATTTTTGCGTCTGGAAAAGAAAATAATATTAAAGATTTTGAAATTAAATATACTGTTTTGGTAAAATAGAAAAAGAAAAAATTGAATACGCACTTGCTGTGAAAAAGGGGGGTGGCTGTGTTACATTGAAAACAGTATATTTAATTTCAAAATCTTTAATATTATTTTCTTTTTCAGACGCAAAAATTTTTGTCTCTTGATAATGATCCGCATTGGGATCGAAACGTTGAGAAATTTAAATATTTAACTTGCACATGTTGTTGTTTCTAAAAAGGATCGAACCTGGCGCCGATATCATGATTATAATTTATACGAAATACAGAGGCTAGAAATGTTGTTTGGGATTTGGGTATGTATCAAAGCGGAGTATGAAGATACAAATAACAAGAATTCGTTACTTTTTCAATTATTTGGGACAAGCGGTATACGATCTGTGGGTGGGTTTAAAGTAATAGAAATCGAGGCACGGAGCACGAAGAGAAATCTGCAATGATGAAATTTAAATCAAATCTCTATCTCTACATATAATAAAATCGAGTCTGTCTGTCTGTTTGCAACAGCATCAACTGAGAACGGCTGAACGTAGAAAGCTGAGGTTTGAGCCATTAGACGCAGCGTTTCTTCGGGAAGGTTTAGGAGAAATCTGCATTTGAAAAACTCCATTCGTTCAAAAGTTGTGACGTTATTAATGAGTTAGGATTGGGTTAAGATAGCACTTGGACAAAGTCGCGGGTACAGCTCGTAAATTGGTAAACTAGAGTGAATCACATTATAAGATTCATTAAAATTTTTCGAACTTGTCGAAAGATAGGGATCAGTATCAGCGTAGTAGAGTCGGACTTCATTTAGCCGAGCCAGCATCTTCGGAATGCCCAATTTACCGAAGTCGTAGCTGAGCTCCAATTACGCAAACTGACTGCTCACGACGTATATCGGCTTATCCAAACTGTGTTCAAATAGATGAGTATATCTAGTTGTATGAACATAATCTCCTATTTATAAGAACTAAGAAACGTTAGTAGAGGAGAGAGTTAGAAGAATCGTATTATATTATCCAAACGATCCAATTATCCCAATCATCGTGCTCCCCATACGGTTCGGATATAGGGATAGACTTCGGGGAGAGATTAAAGGTAGAATACCAAACACTAATATAAATCAATTATATGTTCTCGGCGCACAGTTTCGATCAAAAATAAAGCAAAAACAAAGCCGCGACGCCATTTTTGTAAAGGAAATTGTCGCTTCAAATAACCCAAGGAACCTCCCATTTTCGGCTCCTAGGATAGTTTTGGGACACCCTATATATATTAAAGTTATTAAGCTTATTCCAGCCCCAACATTAGTGTTTGGTAATAGTTACGTGTTTCTCGATCGTAAATTTTAATATAAATCAAATATATATTCTCGGCGCACAGTTTCGATAAAAAATAAAGCAAAAACAAAGCAAATTAGCAATATTTAAATGTAACTCAACGTTTCGATGCAGGTGTGGATCATTTTCAAGAGCAATTACGTCTGAAAATATATATAAACAAAATGTAATGGGTAATTCACAAAATTAATAAAACTGTAAATAATATTTTTAAAGAACATACTTGTTAAGTGTAAAGAAACGTTTTAAAAGTAATGACAGAGTTCCATGCTGGTCTACATTGAACTGAAACAACTAACCGTTGAGGGAAAGAGCAAGCACAAAACATTGACGTTCAACCAATAATACTCTATGATCGACAAGCACTTCAATCGATGTTTGGTGGTAAATTCAAACAATACCAATGCCTAGTTTAATACAACGTAATGGTAACTACCATTATTTTGTTATGGTAAATAAATTGACATTCTAACGTTTGACCAAACGATGTTAAACACAAGGTGTTAATGGTGGAACATTCAGAATGTTAATACTCTTTATGTGTATAGAAACTTCATCATAAATACATTACTG
Organism: Lasioglossum villosulum; assembly: GCA_963971365.1. NCBI lineage: Eukaryota > Metazoa > Arthropoda > Insecta > Hymenoptera > Halictidae > Lasioglossum > Lasioglossum villosulum. The sequence continues at coordinate 27,035,379 of OZ020498.1, read as the reverse complement.
ATTAAGTAATGTTGCGTAATATTCATGAATCTTTGGACAAGGAACCAAATCTAGAACATAGAATACTCTTAGAAACTATACACGATTAAACAACAAAGCGTAAATCTAAGGTATGAAACGCCTAAGATTAAAAACACCTTGTGTTTAACATCGTTTGATCAAACGTTAGAATGTCAATTTATGTACCATAACAAAATAATGGTAGTTACCGTTACGTTGTATTAAACTAGGCATTGGTATTGTTTGAATTTACCGCCAAACATCGATTGAAATGCTGTCGATCATAGAATATTATTGGTTGAACGTCAATACGCGTCGTTCCAATGTTTTTGTGCTTGCTCTTTCCCTCAACGGTTAGTTGCTTCAGTTCAATCTAGACTAGCATGGAACTCAGTCATTATTTTTAAAACTTTTCTTTACACTTAGCAAATATGTTCTTTAAAAATGTTATTTACAGTTTTATTAATTTTGTGAATTACCCATTACATTTTGTTTATATATATTTTCAGACGCAATTGCTCTTGAAAATGATCCACACCTGGATCGAAACGTTGAGTTACATTTAAATATTGCTATTTTGCTTTGCTTTTGCTTTATTTTTGATCGAAACTGTGCGCCGAGAACATGTAATTGATTTATATTAAAATTTACGATCGAGAAACACGTAACTATTGCCAAACACTAATGTTGGGGCTGGAATAAGCTTAATAACTTCAATATATTCAGGGTGTCCCAAAACTACCCTAGGAGCCGAAAATGGGAGGTTCCTTGGGTCATTTGAAGCGACAATTTCCTTCACAAAAATGGCGTCCGCGGCTTTGTTTAGGAGTTATTAACGAAAAACAGTATTGTTATTATATTATACAGTATATACTGTAGTTTTGAGACACCCTGTATATTTTCATAGCTACATGTTGTCGAATAATGCAAACTATGCCTCGTTAACGAAAAAATAGAACTTTTGACAGAGATAGCGGCCTAAATCGATCTTTTATCTGGCGATTGTGACTACTGAAAAACTCCACTTTTGTATTATCAAGAAATGAGAACGCGGATCCTGCGCCCTTGCAATCCTGACAACGAGTCTACCGCCTTAAGTTGTACTATGTATTAGGTTGTCCCAAAAGTTTCTGTCAGAATGTGTTCCCTTGATAGTAACATGAATTTGCATTATGTGCATGAATCGAAATTGAAATTTTAATGTTTTATAAACGTTATGAATATGTCCAGCCACATGTCCCAGGGACGTCCAAATAACGTCCGTATGTCCCAGATATGTCCTAGATACGTGCCAGATAATTCTAGGAAAGTCCTTATTTGGACATTCTTCGGACGTACATTGAACGTCCATCGGACGTCCCGGTGCTAACTGGGAATTGAAAAGAATATAATCATTAACCGCAATCAACGAATAAGGTAGGATTTTAATTGTTAATTTCGATTAACGATTTAAGTAGAAGTTTATTCGTCAATCGACTATTAAATTTTTGCCCAACTCTGCCTCAGAACCGCCAAGGAACTGAAAGAATACGGATCGTGAGTTACAGTAAAAAACTTTTATTTTTAATGTACCCGTTACAATTGATATTCACGCTCAGACCATATCGTTGAAATCGATAACAATTGAGTCGTCAAGCATGACAGTTATTTCCGCTCGACCTATTGCATGATTAACTAATCGCAGCGGATAGGTATATCAGTTTTCCCTGCTAGAAAGGTTAATGTCAAAACAAGCGAAACAAAATTGTACCGTTATAAACGAAATTTCCTCTTAATGGTCGACTATTTCTGGATCGTTCCAGACGTCGGATAAATTTGGAATTATAATTACTTATACATACGTATACAGGATGTCCTGCTGAAGTGAGATGAGCAGGATATCTCAGAAGACGTTGTCGTTATCAAAAAAGTGTACCTACAAAAATTAAGGGTTAAATTCTTCTCGATCGAAAATTAGTAATAAAATTAATTGAATGATATCGGCGCTAGGTTCGATTATTTTTAGAAAACAACAAATGTGCAATTATTTAAGCATGTTTCTAACGTTTCGATCCCGATGTGGATTTTTTTCAAAGAGATACTTTTGCGTCTGAAAAATATGAGAACAATTAGAAAAGAAAGAAAAAACATTTTTTGTTTCACATAGAAAAAACCAAAAATTAAATTTCATATACGTACTTGTGTGAAAAATGGACATAAACATTTTAAAATAAAAATTAGTGAGTTACGTTTGAACGTTAATGTAGCCCATGATGGTAGATATGTAACTGAAACATGTGCTGTTTCAAAGGTATAAAAGCTATGACATATATCGGTGTAACTTGTTACGATTGGTAGATCGATATCGATTGATGGTGGTGTTTATATTTCAGAGCGGCAAAGATTATTATTGGAAACTATCCATATGATTAAACAACAAAGTGTAAACCTTAGGTATGAAATACCTAAGATCCATGACTATTATGTGACATTACTGATCCAGTAATGGTCACTTATGAGGATATCTCCAATAATTAATGATTTTCTTTTCCATTTAAGATTCTAGCCATTAAAGATTTACTTTTCATGTTACTTCACAAAAAATTATATATAATTTCTTTTTTATTTATTTTAAAAATGGTTATACATATTATTTTCAAATTTTAAACACAATAATATGTTTAGTTTGTTTAAATAAATTGATATAGTTTCATAATTTCAATACAAAGACAAAAGTCCACATATTAATTTGAATGTGTTTCGGTAAAAACTGGTTTCAAATTTGCCGCTCTGAAATATAAACACCACCATCAATCGATATCGATCTACCAATCGTAACAAGTTACACAATTATATGTCATAGCCTTTATACCTTTGAAGCAGAATATGTTTCAGTTACATATCTACCATCATGGACTAAATTACCGTTCAAACGTAACAAACTAATTTTTGTTTTAAAATGTTTATATCCATTTTTCACACAACAAGTACGTATATGACATTTAATTTTTGGTTTTTTCTATGTGAAAAAAAAATTTTTTTTTCTCTTTTCTAATTGTTCTCATATTTTTCAGACGCAAAAGTGTCTCTTTGAAAAAGATCCACATCGGGATCGAAACGTGAGAAACATGCTTAAATAATTGCACATTTGTTGTTTTTCTAAAAATGATCGAACCTAGCGCCGCTATCATTCAATTTATTTTATTACCTACAAAAATTGTTTGGTATGACGGGTTACATTACGTAGTATTAATTGTTTTCTTGTGGTTGGAGGACATTTCAAGTTCACCTTAACTTTTTTTACAATTAATTCAAGATATTCTATATAAAATAGAAAGTCGGTAAGTCGGTAAGGTAGAGCGCGACATTGAAATGATACAATTTTTTTTTCAACTCGCCAAAAATCCTTCTGACAATCGTCATTTTAGTAAAAAAAGAACCTATTTTCAAAATTTCATCGAATTATCAGGTGTACGGTAAACGGAAGTTTCGCCCCGTTTGGTCCATTTATAAAAAAGTTATTTTTATTTAAAAATGTGTGATGCATTATGCTCCCAACTGTATAAGAACACTTCCTGTTTCGGTCGTTTTCATACGTAGTCGACTAGCTCAGTTACTTGAGCTCGACCTGTCGCACAGGGTCACGGGTTATTGGCTAAATTCGAAAAAGTCACTGCTTCGTATCGATTTAAAACTATGTTCATACTATGTCAAAATGTCAAAATAGTATGTACATCAGTTCATAACGTAACTTGTTTACGTTGTGTTATGAACAAAAGTCAAATAATCTTTTCAGAAAATGATGGGTAAGAGTTGGCTAATTGTAATTCATCTTCAAAAATTTTGTAATATTTATATGGAATATAATAAATAACCTGAAATGAAACTATTCAGTTTTGCTGGTTTTCCTAACTTTTAGAAGATGATCAAAAAAATTTTACGTTATCACGTGAACATCCCGCTGTCCTGCGGAAAGTGATAAGGTTCAACATCTAACTTGATATTACACGAAGACAATTTTCAGGAAATGAAGTGCAATTACTCGTTAATTATTATGTTTAATGCTCATAAAAGCCAATACTTTTGTACTCAGAATTCTTCATTGGTTCATATTTTGCTATAAAAAATATAGCATTTCATTTAAAAAAACAAAGTCGACCATCAAATCTCCAACACTACATAATGTACCTCTTCAGACCATTCAACTTAGGTATACAAAATATTTTCGTGCAACGCATACTTTGGAAGTTATTATAGGTGTGCAAGTTGCTTTGACCACCCTGCATATTATATTTATTACGATAATTATCAGTATATAGAACAATTTTTTAATGAATTTTTGTGGGAAGTTCATTCGGATATCTCTTATGGTTTAAGCCCGCTGGTATTGTCAAACCACATTGTAGAGTTGTCATAAGTGTACAGCACAGCCATGCTTTCGAACTGTAATCAAATATTTTTATAATCAGGATAACAATTAATTATTAGGTTTAATGCTCATAAAAGCCAATACTTTTGTACTCAGAATTCTTCATTCGTTCATACTTTCCTATAAAAAATATAGCATTTCATTTAAAAAACAAAGTCGACCATCAAATCTCCAACACTACATAATGTACCTCTTCAGACCATGCAACTTAGGTATACAAAATATTTTCGTGCAACGCATACTTTGGAAGTTATTATAGGTGTGCAAGTTGCTTTGACCACCCTGTACATTATATTTATTACGATAATTATCAGTATATAGAACAATTTTGTAATGAATTTTAGTGGAAAGTTCATTCGATATCTCTTATGGTTTAAGCCCGCTGGTATTGTCAAACCACATTGTAGAGTTGTCATAAGTGTACAGCACAGCCATGCTTTCGAACTGTAATCAAATATTTTTATAATCAGGATAACAACATTTATGTCCACATTCGCGAAACTACATGCATCATACATATACAGGGTCATCCGTTTTTAAACGGACAAACGTAAACCAGCTATAAAGTACCCCAAATGGAACAAGTTTTACCCCTGCCACTTTTTTTGTTTCGGCCTTGATTTCTAGAAAATTGCAAAAAACCATAATTTGTTTAGTTCACATAAACTTGAATATCTCGGGACTCCAGTGATGAATCTTGATGATTTTTTCTTTGTTGTGTTAAAAATAAACAGGAGCATCTTTTTTTTTGTTCCCAAAATTTTTTTGTATGACCTTCGAATCCTGGTTTTTCCTGGATCGGACTGTAGCTATCTGAACGGTTCCAGGATGCGTGACTTCAATGGATGATATTTTCTTGAAATAAACGTGCTAAAAAAAACAAAAATATTTTGTTAACAAAAAAGATGCCCCTATTTATTTTAAACCAAACAAAGGAAAAATCATCAAGATTCATCACTGGAGTCCCGAGATATTCAAGTTTATGTGAACTAAAAAAATTATGGTTTTTTCAATTTTCTAGAAATCAAGGCCGAAACAAAAAAAGTGGCAGGGGTAAAACTTGTTCCATTTGGGGTTCTTTATAGCTGGTTTACGTTTGTCCGTTTAAAAACGGATGACCCTGTATTACTTATTCTCACTAAATCATTTTTACGCACTTACACAAGAAAATACGATGATATTTAACATGTCATTGCATAAACACTTTGCTACAAGTGATACTGATGGAATCGATTGCTTCGTCCCTTGTATCTATACAATAAATACGATTTACTTCCCCCTCCGCATGAAATACTGTCTGAATATTCATGTCTCTCTTTGCAATTAATGCAGTTAAGACGCACATATCAGTGTCTTGCTTATAATATGTACATCACATCGTCTTCTTAGTTTTCGCATTTCAAACCACCTAAAGCACCTAAAGGAAACCTTTAAACGCTTAAACGCTATGCGAGACTAATGTTCTCTCTAACGATCAGTGATTCTCTCAATACAGAACCAGTTCGCATGTAACTTCACTTTAATCATCTCCCAAAATGAGAATTATATCGTATTATTAAAATGAATTCCTCTTCTGGAAACAGACCGCATGTATAATAACTATACTACGTAATTGCCTCTGAAAACATTAAACAGACTTATCGTATTCATACGTACCTACATATGTTTATTTATTGATTTGTTATTGCTTTAAACCAACCTATCCATGTACATTTTGAATTACAATATTGAAAAACTTGTTACGAGTATTATGTTGCTCGAAAGGGTCTAGCAGACTAAGAATGGTGAATCGGCCCCACCCTGGATTTCTATTGAAATTGTGTGGAAAACATTGATTTTAGATTGAAAAATAACCCCCCAAAATTTCAAGTCGCTAACCCTTCGCATAAGGATTATATGAGGGTAAATACCTTTAACTATATCATTTTTTTTCTCGGTTGTTAATTAAGATATTTAGATAAAAAAAATACGAAAATACTCGTAGTTACGTCCTTCATATCATATATTTTTTCCCAATTGTGATCATATTATTAAGGGTAGAAAAAAATTCAAAAGTAAATATTTTTTTTAGAAAAACTTACTTTAAATAACTTTATTTGCGAAAGGGTGAATTTAGAGTCGAAAATCTATAGAATAATATGTAGTGTCATAAGTAATATGCAGATGTACTATAAACCTTCAATAAAAGTTATATATATTTTAATGAAACGATAATGATTTTTCGAAGTGTATGAAGAAGTGGAAAACATTAATTTTACACTGCAAGTATACAGGTCATAACAAACGTATAGAACAATATTAAAGTCAATATAGGTAAATCAAACCTTATAATACATTCTTGAATAGTCAATCTGCAAGACGACTTCATGGTACTTTGAACTGAATATTACAGTGACATTTCAAAATACCACTACAGTATTATGATTTAAAAATGTCAATAAAATACAATACACAGAATTTCACCTAGCAATAACGCTTTGCCAGCTCCCTTATAGTGACATTTAAATCATGGAGCTTTTGTTTCATTTCCCTCGGCTACGGCTGTTGCTCTTTATGACTGTTGAAAAGATATACACAAATTAATATATTTGAAAGGAATAAAGTCGAAAAGAATCAAATTTCGTGAAAATATTCGTTAATTACGTGTTTAATAGTAGAATAGTTATGAATGTATATTATAAAAGCGGTTAATTAATAGAATATTAATTTTAAAAAGCAATTTTAATGTTATATTTTAATTAATATCCTTTAATTTTATAAATGGTAATTTACTTTATGTAAATATTGGCAAATTCATTTAAATAAATTACAAAATCATTCAATTCAAAGACTGATAATTAACCCCTTAACCTACGATTTCGATTCGAAAAATTCGGGCCGAAATCGTATACAAGCTCGCGCAGCCTTCGAGCCATTCGCACGACTTGTTCCTTACAATGATCGGGCCCAACGTGAATATTACGGGCATAGCCCGTAGTAGATGATCGGACCCATAATATTTACGTTTGGCCCAATCATCTACAACGAGCATAGCTCGTATTTATAGGTTAAGGGGTTAAGGTGAATTCTTCTCGATCGAAAATTTATTATACTAATTGTAATTGGGTTATAATTCCTGCCACGAGTAATGTTGGACTGCTTCGGGCGTAATGCCCGTTGTTCGTCACACGTGTTCTTCTTTTCTTTTTTTTTTTATTAATAAATCTCATATGAGATTTATTTCAACATAATTGTAATGCAATACATAGAATACAGTATATATAGAAAACAATACATACAGCACAAAATACAAAAACCACAGAACAGAACAGGACACAGAAAAAACATAAATAATATAACAAAGACACGAGAATGATAGTAACGGTATAAATAAACACTTATACTTTAAGTCCGCAGCTCTTAAAAAATGAAAGAATATAACGACAGGCCTTGATATTAGGTTTAGCTATTAATATGGAGACATCCATTGGAAGCTGGAAGTTAATTAATCGGAGTTTATTAATTAAACGTGTTCTTCTTGCTATAACGCCAGAGAGATGTAGACGCGATTGTGCCCATTGTTCAGTTATACTAATTATCATATTTAATACTTCTTACCATATTTATATTGATTGGTTTATTGTGTGTGTGAATAAAACTATGAATATTAAAGCATAATTTTACACTCTAACTCTGATGCGCCAACACTGATAATGAAAATGAAATAAAAAAATAAAGAATGCATAAATTGATATAACAGGTAGGTTATTTGAGAAGGTTAAAATAGGAAGAATTCAAATAATTTCTACATCAAACATTAAAAATATTGTGATTATTATATAAATATGGATTGATAAACGTAGACCTGCTCTAATAATAATGTCCAACAGCAAAAATGTTTTCATATAACTGATGGGTGGATCTTATAGAGTTTCCCGCGCTGATTCGGAATCTGCTCTCAATTTTTTCCCAAGACGCACAGTTTTTGAGAAATTTAAGTTTGAAAAAGACATATTTTTCTGACTTTAAACAAATATTGTAATGTTATTATAAAAAATATTGAATTGTTCTTTGCAGCAAAAGATTCGGTAGACTTTCCTGAATATAGTGACATCCATTATTAATACGTTGTGATTGTTTAAACATGTTTTACCAATCATAACGTATTAATAATGGATATCACTGTATTCAGGGAGGTCTACCGAATCTTTTGCTGCAAAGAACAATTCAATATCTATTATAATAACATCACAACATTTGCTTAAAGTTGAAAAATAGTTTTTTTCAGTAATGTTTTTCAAAAACTGTGTGTGTAACAGAAAATTAAGGGCAGATTCGGAATCAGCGCAAATAAAAACTATAAAATCCACCCATCAGTTATATGAAAATATAAAAAAGTTGAAATTTGTTCGACAGTGTAATTGGGTCAAATCTTCATTCAAATGGGGTAATTTTTTCATGACATTTCTTAAAATTATTGATAATAAAAAATTAATTATAACAATAAGTAAAGAAATAGTATATAATAATTCAAAGTCGATTTTCTTGAAAACAAAGCCTCACATAAAAAAATTTTATTCTATATCTCCGACTTATTAACTTCCCGATTCATAGGGAAGTTATGGTAATTACCCCAAAAATCGAAAATCGAATTTTTAACAGATCTTCACATTTCATGGTCATTGGATTCATTTTAGACTATTTTTATCAAAATGTCGGTATGTGTGTGTGTGTGTGTGTGTGTGTGTGTGTGTGTGTGTGTGCGTATGTCCGTTTCTATGGTATCAAATTTTTCGTTAACGTTTTCAGAAAAAGTAATAACGCGATCAGAATAATGAATGATGAATTGGAAGTGCCCCGCTGCAACTGAGAGCTGATAAGATTTTGGTCAAGTTTGGTCAAGTAGTTTTTTAGTTTTAAAAAAAAAAAATTTTTTTTTTTTTGTTTGAAAAATTCAAAAGACTACATACGTCATGTGGTTGGGCATACTCTATATGCCCAATACAGTGTTATAATCACTTTCCCTGAAAACATATAATCTTCTTAAAACGTACGAATAGCAAAATAAAAACTAGCTGGTTATTGTTGCTCGCTCGCTTCGCGAGCTCGCGGGTAGAACTGCTCTTGCGAGAGGGTTAGTGGTACGCATTGCTAGTGGGGCATACAGCAATTAATGTTTTTTTACCCCGAAAATCGAAAATCGATTTTTTAGCAGATCTTCACGTTTCATGGTCATTGGAGTCATTTTAGACTATTTTTAACTTCCCGATTCATAGGGAAGTTACTGTAATTACCCCGAAAATCGAGAATCGATTTTTTAGCAGATCTTCACGTTTCATGGTCTTTAGAGTCATTTTAGACTACTTTTATCAAAATGGTGTGTGTGTGTGCGTGCGTGCGTGCGCGTGTGTGTGTGTGTGTGTGTGTGCGCGCGCGCGCGCGCGTATGGCCGTTTTTATGTTATCAAATTTTTCGTTAACGTTTTCTGAAAAAGTAACGATGCGATCAGAATGATGAATGATGCAATCGATGTGCCCCGCTGTAACTTAGAGCTGATTAGATTTTGGTCCATATTGGTCAAATAGTTTTTTAGTTTTTTTCGAAAGAAGTTCATTCAACAATGCAAATTATACGAGAGGATGGAAATTTTCCACCGAAGAAACAAACATAATAATTACATATATTTTTTTTTATAATTTAAACAAATTTATTTTAAAAAAATTTTTTTTTTATTTTCCTTTTTTAATTATGCAACTAATGCTAATGTTACCGCTTAGAATAATCGAAAATTATCCCAATGCAAGAGTGAGTTATTCATCGCTACTGCCGAGAATACATTTTCAAAGAATATCGATGAAAGTACAAAAACATTTATATTACAATCCATTAAAAGAACAAGCAGTTCAATACGAATTATTAACTGAGATGAAATTGAAAGTTAATATAAAAAAATGGTTAAGGGAGCATGCGAGCAACGAACATACGATGTTGGTTTAATGCGACGCCATACAGAAAACATTTTGATAAGTAGAAAACTATTGAACTTCCCTGAGGACGTATAATCTTCTTAAAACGTACACTAAATAATGATAATAATATACTGCAACTAACGAATCGGGAAGTTCTTTGTGTGGCTCGTGGAGAGTCACACACAAAATAACATCCGTACCACTAACCCTCTCGCGAAATCGCAAAGCGAGCTACAATACCCCCACCTGCGAAGCTCGCGAAGCGAGCGAGCAACAATAACCAGCTAGTTTGTTCATGTATTATCATCCCCTTTTCGCTTGTACCACCAGTTACGAAACACCCTGTATAATATAATATAAAAACTAATAATTAATTTGCGACAATTTTGAGCATTATCTGGGAAAAATAATTTGGGAATGCTCTTTTATATTTAGTTGTTCGCTTCGGAAAACGAGTTACTTCTCTCGGTATGGTGGAAGCATCTCGCATCCACTCAGCTCGCAATTTCATTTTTGTGGCAGCAATTAGACGTTCTGTACCTTCTTTACCTCGTAAATTTTCAGTCTTTCTTCTCTCGCTTAATTCATCGAACGACTGCTTCTATGGCCGACCTGGTCTCTCTACAACGAGTGGCAGTTCAAAAGTTTTGTTAAGCCAACTGCAATTTAAAAAAAAAACCTCTTCCTTTCTATATGCTGACATCCATCTATGCTTTATTTCAGACTTCATATGGGAAAATTTACTTAGAATTTCTTCTGTTTATTCATTACACTACACTTGACCACACAAGTGGTTCTCAGCATACGTCAACTATGCATTAATATTGGCAATTTGCACAATAATAAATAAAGCTTTTAAATCAGGCAAAACATAACTTTAAAATATACCATTCACGTCTACAAACTCTTATTTTAACGATAACTTGTATGCACAGTGACTCCCACTAATATTCGGACACTCTTACAAAGACGATAACTTTTTTAATATTGTACTATACGATTTGAAATTTTTTGGCAAGCCACTGCAATTTGTTTGCCACAGGATGCGAAAAAAAATTTTGTGAAAAATCGCTATTCATCTGAATTGTAAAGAAAATAGTAAAAGTTGCATTTTACAACTTTTTTATGTGGACCTATATTGAAAATTTAGAAAATACGTTTTGCAGATCTGTGTCAATTATATAGCCTGTGAAAGTTTCATCGCAATCGGCTGATGTGGAAATCAACGACAACGATTGAAAGATGCAAGAATCATTAGATTTACTGCAGTTGAAGGCCGAAAATCGTGAAAATCTGCAATGTTTAACATATTTAAACGTTTGTAGCTCATTGCAACGTCGACCGATTTTGACGAAATTTTCAGAATATGTTTAATTGACACAGATCTACAAAACGTATTTTAAAAATTTTCGATATAGCTACACATAAAAAAGTTGTAAAATGCAACTTCTGGTATTTTTTTTATAATTCTGATCAATTGCAATTTTTGACAAAATTCTTTTTTCGCATCCTGTGACAAACTAATTGTTCTAGCTTCCCAAAAAAATTCAAATCGTATAGGACAATATTAAAAAAGTGATCGTCTTTGTAAGAGTGTCCGAATATTAGTGGGAGTCACTGTATGTATGCATTTAATGGTTCCCGTTAGGGTTACATTCCTTACAATTTTTTTTTAACGATATTTTAACGATAACTTGTGAATCCGCAAATTTCCGCAATTGTTTTTTAAACGAAAAGAAAATTGAAAACTTCTACTTTACAGTGGTTAAACAAACATACCGGGACGGACCCAGAAGTACAAATAATTCCTTCCGATTGTGTGAACTTCGAGATTAAAACTGCCTTCAAATTGACTTTTTTCAGTAACTGTTATTTTATTAAATGAACATATATCTGATTAAAATTGCGTGAAATACATATACTTACCTTGGTACAACACTATCCATCATCGGTTTTCTTAAAATATCTTTCGTGATTAGAAACATTTCACTTCAAACGTTGCTAATGCGGACGACACACGGGCCAGAATGACTCGATAGCTGTTCACGCCTGTTTCACCATTATTTCAAAACTTAAAGACCACACTAAATAGGTCGTTGGATTCATCTTGGCGTCAGCTATAACATTATTCAATAAAAAATATATAGTTATGAATAAACAATCAAGGAGACCACAATTTTTTATTAAAAAAAAGTAATTCTTTAAATTTTTTGTATTGAGATTTGTAGAATACAGATTACTGTTTACTTTTTGTAGGAAACATTTTTTTGTCACACCATCGGAAATGTCAGAAAAATCGTGTGGATGATGAATAAGAATTGAAAACTGGCTGTTCTGGCAATAAATAAGAGTAATCCATAATTTTTGAATGAATGAATTTTATTAAAATTAATTGAGAAACAAAAACATGTTATGACGACATAAAACATATTTTTAACACAGTATACAATCATTATACAATTGTATCAGTATACAATCACATGCTTAAATAATTGCACATTTGTTGTTTTCTAGAAATGATCGAACCTAGCGCCGATATCATTCAATTTATTTTAATACAATCATTTAATTGCATATCTAGAATGTATCATTTACAATGGACCGTCGTTGTCTTCCAGCACCTCTGGTAACATTAATTTGTCAACGTCTTCGTCAAACATATTAAAACGGTTATGTTTCTTACGAATTGTACTGTTTTTGGCAGAAATGGAGGATATGAAAATATCCGAAGTATACTAAGTGTTCCAAAATAAGTGTAAGTCCCGGAAATGGGAGGTTCCTTAGGTCAATTGAAGCGACATTTTCCTCTACAAAAATGGCATCCGTGGCTTTGTTTAGGACCAATCAAAGCGCGACCTAGACGCTAGTCAATTGGTCGAACGTGCCATCGCATGTCTAGATCGCGCTCTGATTGGTCCGTGTTTTTCGTTAATAACTCTTAAACAAAGCCGCTGTGGTGTCCGGAATTCGGGTTAAAGCATGTAAGGCGAGGCAATAACCTCCGAAAGGTTACATCGACAAAATAAATTGTAAGCAGTTCGGCGTGGCTACAACCTCCGACAGGTAACATCAGCGAAATCAATGTAAGCGTTATAGCAAGGCAGTGACCGCTAAAAAATTCTAACTCAGCGAAACACATGATATAAAAACTCTGGACACCACACGGGCGATAGACAAAAGTTGAATAAAGCTGGAAAACGTAACGTCGTGTTTGGTTCAATAAGTCGCCACTCCCGATCAAATCCCGATCCTGGAATTAGACAGTAAGAATCGGCTTTGAAGCATTGTTGGAACCCGTCTGGGCACAACACCGCGGACGCCATTTTTGTAAAGGAAAATGTACCTTCAAATGACTCAAGGAACCTCCCACTTTTCGCGCCTACACTAGTTTTCGGACACCCTGTATAGTCCGTAATATCGGCCTAGACAAGAGTGGGGACTATTGCTAAAACAGGGTTCCCGAAAACGATACAGTTTGATGCATCGTCTCTAAGTGTCCCAAAATCTTAATGAGTACCCTAATCTGAATAATTGCCCTGTTCTGGATAGACTCTTTATTTCGATGTGCAACCCCAGAACGGCCAAAGGTTACCAACGGTCGCTGCCGCATACGTAACACTAGATAAAAGATTAATCTACGAGGGATGTATGCTAAGAATGGCTTAATTTTACGTATTCGAGGCGCAATTTACATTATTCGACACAAGTAGCAGAGCCGTGCGAAGTAAAGGGACAAGCGACGGTGCTGCCGCCTATCGTGGCTGCCGAGAGACATTTTCATAAACTTACGACTGCAGAATAATGTCAATTGCGCCTCGATAACGTAAAATAAAGCCATTCTTAGGATACGTCCCCCATAGATTAATCTTTTATCTAGCGATTGTGACTACCTACAACACGTAAATCTGCATTATAGAGTCAGGAATCAAAAACTACGGAACCCTTACAACTCTCGTGTACGTTTATGCGTCTAGCGCAGTGTGCATCACGCACACTAGAGAGCGGATCCACACCCTCAGGAGCCGCTGAGTGGTCGTCATGCGTTTCGTGCAACGTGACTCGCCGCGGAATTGCGTGTCACGCGACGCTAGATCTTTTAGAGGAGACGTTGCTGAAAATGATCCACTTTGTTAGAGCCTGCCCAATTGGGACCGTTTTAACTTATTCCTTGTCAAAGGTGAAACACTTTGACGATTTTTTTAGTTAACTTAGCATTTCTTAGAATAATAAATTATGATCATTAACGTTTAGTTCCTGGGGCGTTCTCAACATACAGGGTGTCCCAAAATTCCTCCGACACCCGAAAATGGGAGGTTCCTTGGGTCATTTGAAGCGACATTGTCCTTTACAAAAATGGCGTCCGCGGTTTTGTTTTGTTATTAACGAAAAACACGGACCAATCAAAGCCGCGGATGCCATTTTTGTAAAGGAAAATGTCGCTTCAAATGACTCAAGGAACCTCTCATTTTCGGGTGTCGGAGAAATTATGGGACACCCTGTAGATATACATTGTTTGGGATTGGCTGAGCGTGTCGGCAGCGTGAACGCGCCGATTTACTGCGCCGCCTCGCTATTGGCGGATTCACGCGTAACAGCGAGATCGAGAGTCGATAAGCAGCTCGCAGTAGCTTATGCCAGCACCGTCGGACTTTGATTACGATCGATTATCGACCCCAAAAAGGGGATTACTATTGGCGCATCGCTCTATCGATCCGCCAATCACTAGTTCGACGGTGACGGTAAACTGCCAGCTGTTCGACTCCGATCTCAACCTCGTTCCTCTAGAAAGCGTCGCGCGTCTCTTGACCGGTTTTCGCGAGTGAGTCGATTCAACATCGGGATTCACGGGCACTACCCTTGAATGTACCTATCTAACGCATTAAAACTCATCTGGTTTCAACTCACATTCTTCATTCAACAATCTGGCCAAAACAAGCTGGTGTTTTGGCCAAGTTACATATCGCTTGTACATAGTTTCTGTTACAAATCGAACGAACCCTAGTTGGGGAAATAAAGTTTATTTCTAAGTGAAGTTACTTGTTCTGCCCCTTCTAATCCGTAACAACATAATACATAAAAAAGTGTGGGCACTTAATCTTCAGTAGGTTTTCCAGAACATCGTTATGAATAGACAGCGGATCTTTATGCAAAATAAAAACGTTCCACCTGAATTGCAATAAACTGGATTGAAATAAACATTGAATTCCTTGTTAAATATATTTAATAGATCGAAAATAATATAATAGTATATTTAAATTCTTGAAATTTAATTACTGTCAGAAATTAGACCTACCCATTTCTATTATAAATGCATAAAATCCGTAGTCTAGTTATGAACGAATGAAATTTTTTCGGTGATAAATCGTGTCTGAGAAAGTTTGATCTTTGAACGCTTATTGTACCGAGAGTTTTTAACAACTTTAATTAATATTATCGTTTCCGAATATAATGGACATTTAAGAGTCTGTGCATTGGTTAAATATCGATAAGAGGACTTTCATTTTTTAGCTCTTGAACAGCAACCGAGCTGTTCTGGCCCACTGTGCGATACGGCGAAAGGCATAAGCATTGTATTAAATGACTAAACTTTAAGTGATCATACCTCCGTAAGGAAATGCCAAATCAGGAAAAAACCGATGGTTTATTGACCCCTCACCATTCAACTTTTCTAACAACTCATTTTTACTATAATACATTGAATGATATCGGCGCTAGGTTCGATCATTTTTAGAAAACAACAAATGTGCAATTATTTAAACATGTTTCTAACGTTTCGATCCCGATGTGGATCTTATTCAAAGAGACACTTTTGCGTCTGAAAAATATGAAGAGAAAACAAAAAATTTTTTTTTTCTTTATAATTGTTGTCATATCAAAAATAATTTTGATATGCAAATTTGAAAACATTTTTAATAAATACTAATTAATATATACATTTTAAAATTTTTAATAAATACTAATTTTTGTTCCAAAATATTTTTGTCCACTTTTTACACAACAAGTATGTATATAAAATTTAATTTTTGATTTTTCTATGTGATAATTGTTTTCATACCAAAAATAATTTTTTTCTTTTTTTGTTTTCTCTTCATATTTTTCAGACGCAAAGTGTCTCTTTGAATAAGATCCACATCAAGATCGAAACGTTAGAAACATGTTTAAATAATTGCACATTTGTTGTTTTCTAAAAATGATCGAACCTAGCGCCGATATCATTCAATTTATTATATTACTAATTTTCGATCGAGAAGAATTTACCGTAACTCATTTTTACCTTGGACGAGTTTGACGAAATCGACTTTTGCCCAACTAGATCGGCTAAATACCTGACAATGCGGCGGGAAGAAATTGTAATTTGAAATACAATTACAGTTGGATATACAGGGTGTTCGACTACAGGTGGGAAAAAATTTAAGGGGTGATTCTTAACGATGATATAAGACGAAAATGAAGAATAAAGAAATTGCGATTTCGGCTTCGTTATTTAGCTATTAACAATTAAAAATCAACAACGCGTTTAACAAAAGTGTACTTTGTGTACGTCAAAGAGTTCAATGTTCTCCAACGATTTGTTAAACATTTTCACCTCGCTGGGACCCCAAATGAGAACCAAGTTATGCATGCATCTGTCACTCGATACGTGACTGTCGCGTTGTTAATAGCTAAATAACGAAGCCGAAATTGCAATTTTTTTATGCTTCATTTTCGTCTTATACCATCGTTAAGAACCAACCCTTAAATTTTCTCCCACCTGTAGTCGAACACCCTGTACGTGAAGGCACCGAGCTTACTTGCACAACAACAAATACATATAAAAACCCATTTTATGTATTAAAATTTTTTTTCTCTGATATCAAATCACACTTGACAAAGGAGTGCAAAGTGTTAATCTGCAGTTGAGGATAAGGAGGGCCTGTTTTCAGTTCACAACTGAAGTAATGACGAAGTTCGGAAAAGCGGAGACATTTCCCCAGTGACCCGGAAGGCAGGTGACGTTGATAAAACTGGCTTGGTTGGTCGAGCGGTACATCTATGAGGAAGAAATAACTACCCGGAGACCCGAGGAAAATGTGTTGATGAACGTTCTCAACAGATTCGAGTAGCGTATGGTTTGCCAAAGGCTCACTTTGATTTTACCTTAGACCATATATACCCATAGACGCGGCATAGGTATAGTATGTACATATGATGCTGTGTGACGAGATCGAAAAGTATTTGGTGCCCACAAGCCTCGATTCGAGATCATTCAAAATGGTGGATAGTGTATGAGACGAAGCGAGTGCACAGTATAGAAGTATATTTTACAAGTCCATCATTTGATAAAAATTTCAAAAATATCCATTTTATATATATATATATATATATATATATATATATATATATATCCATTTTATATATATATATATATATATATATATATATATATATATATATATATATATATATATGTATGTATGTATGTATTGTATTCGACATATACATATATATTGTTTTTACTGTTCTTCTTTTAAATAAAGTAAGTTGTGAGGAAATAAATACAGATTTCATATTATCAACTCCTACATTAAAATTTAACTTCTTCCAAATTATCGACAAAATAATAATCGACAAAATGAGTTAACCATACTTAAAATAATAAGATTAAAATAAGAATGACCGAGTAATAAAATAAAATACATGTACGTATATTACACAGTTACAGTTTCCATAAATATTTATGCAGAATGACAAGTGACGACGATTCCCCTTTCCCCTCTGCCACTTTACCATAGCGGTACTGCGATTTCTCAATATACTATAGCACTGGGCCCACTAGAGTCGTCTGCTAGCCACTTTAATCTCGTCACGAGGCGGTTTTATCTAGCCAGGTCTATCTGTATATATGGTCTAAGGATTTTACCGCAACATAAGGCCTGATCAGGATTAGTTGTAGAACATCTTGTTACTTATAGAGGTACAGAGTTCCAAGATATTAACAATTTTAAAAGAATAACAGTTATCTGTACAACCTACCAAATCTTTACTGAACTTACTAGATTATCGTCACTTATTAAATTCTCCGATTAAACGTCCATTTATACTGAAATATATCCGACGGAATATATTCAATCAGACAAATATTCTTCAATGCACTTTAATGGAAGTATATAGAGCTACGGTGGGTGTACATACTTCCATTAAAATGCATTGAAGAATATTTGTCTGATCGAATATATTCCGTCGGATATATTTGAGTATAAATTCGTCTTAATAAAAATGTAGATGTATAGAGTTCTGGCCTGATCACTGTAGTCGCATTTAGGTTGTCTAAATACGTATAACGATTAAAGTCATTAATTCGCCATAACTCTACACGAGTATAAATTCCGGATTAAAGGTAATAAAAAAATAACTAGTGATAAATGTTGCGATAGAATGAGCCGGTTTATGGCTTCTCTGCTGAAGGGAGTTAGCATATTACGATCTGTGCGACATAAATGACACAGAAAACCCATTAAGTCACGATAATCTAACGATTGGCAATTATGAAATTTTAAGCTAGGATCCGTCCTTAAATAACAAGCTTGTATTTTGGAACAGAAGATGTACTTACTAGGTACAGTAATTTCTCGATCTATGACCAGAAAACGGGGGTTTTAAATGTCATAGATCGTGAAGGGTATGCTATTTTTTTCTCGAAATCGATCGCGCCGTCACTTCAAAAGAGTGCCGAACATAGAGAAGGACAGAATGATACACGGATCGGATGACTTAGCGTGCCGCCGTCGTCGACGCAGTTTAAATGCTCGCGTGTGCTCACAATGTAACGGCATTTAAAAATGCTTTATTCATTACATGTTTAATTACATATTTTTCTTGGAAAGAAAGAGACGCGAAGAGTCGCCGTCGCCGGCATAGATCAAACACGCTGTCCTTCCTTGTAAGTAAAACTTTCATCGTCGATTAAACCACTAAATACAGTTGGAATATTAAATGTAGAATATCAAACACTAATGTTGGGCTGGAATAAGCTTAATAACTTTAATATAAGTATATAAGAATAAACTGAACAATCTAATAAGGACAATAACGAGGCATTACAGGCACGTGTTGAACCGATACAGCAGGCAGCTCCACGCCGCACAGTGGTCGGAAATCGCCAAAACGTGGTCAAAATAGGAAGGAGTACTCCAATTTAGTTCAAAATTGATACTCATAGGTTTTTCGGGTCGCTGATTATAAATCAGAAGTCAAAATTGCAAAAAACAAAATGGCGGAATCGTAGCCCAACAAATTATCGGACTCTCTTGAAAATTATTATTCCCATATTTCTCGTGTCGTTGAATATGAATTTGAAGTCAAAATTACAAAAAACAAAATGGCGGATTCAATATGGCGGAAACGTAACCCAACAAATTATTGGACTCTTTGAAAATTAGTATTCCCATATTTCTCGTGCCGTTGAATATGAATCTGAAGTCAAAATTACAAAAAACAAAATGGCGGCCGGTTATGTGAGAAAATTATTTATTTCCACAAATATTAAATTATTATCAGGTGACTTCAGATAGCAAAAAAGGTAACATTTTAGTGTTAAATATTGCATGCGAGGTAATTCTTTAGTACTAAAATGTAATAGAAGTTTCTCAGTTCTGTTTCGTTCCAATATTTCTCTCACCTCTAGTAAAATAAAGATATGTATACTGTGGGAGAAAAAGTTGAAAGTGCCAGAAGAAACAATTAGCTGTTGACTATCTGAAGCATTTTATTATAATATATAACAATAATGTACCTTACATTTGCGAAAATTAGTTTTGTCTACGATTTAGGGCAAATTCGCCATTTCGGAACGTTACCGGTCGCGAAGGAAACGGCGATAATTCATAAGGTCGCAATAGGTCGCAGGAAAATGAAACGTACACTTGTTTAATAGCCTTAACAGCTTCTTTTCCAAAAAAAATGATTGCTTGATCGCGATTGATAAGCAACTTTTTCGTTAATGAAATGTACCAGACGTGTAGATTTCTATTTTTCATCTCCTAGAACTTTAAAAAATTAAATAAAGCAATAAAATCAGAATATTATATTAAATTAGGACATGCCCAATAATAGCAAGAATGATAAACCAGCGTTACAGCGCTATAATAAGTCGCAGAGGTAATTTCAATTATGGTTGAAAATGCCGGTCTACTAGAACTACTAACTTTGAACTTACATATCTCCGACATAAGTACGTATTAAATATTAACTGTAACAAAAAAACGTGCTCTGGAACCTTATAAATAGAGTAGTATTACATAGATTTTTAAACAACGGAAAAAAATTTTGGACTTTTGACCACGATTTGGCGATTTCCGACCACTGTGCGCCGGTAGCAAATCGAGAGACAAACGCACAACGCAACCGTTAGATGCGCACGCACCGAGACAAACCTCGACATAAAGCATGCATGGAAATCTACAATGCCTCAACGTGGAATTATATCGTGTTTGGTATTGTCGTAATCAGAAAAACACCAGAAATAAGATAGTGAAAGTCCTATAACAAAATAATGAAAATTAAGGGCCTTGAAAGTTCGATTCATTCGAGTCAATGTGTGGTGCTCACACCGATATACCCGAGCCGAGATCAATCACCGCCGCTCTGCGACGCGACACGGCGTTGGCCGGCAGTGGAATGGGTAAGCTCTTGTCATAGATCGTAAAGGCATCCCCGGTCATAGATCGCGAGATTACTGTACATACATGCTGTAGCATGTAACTAACCCCTTAGGAAATTTTAAATGTACTTCTCTAATAATAATCTGACTAGGGAATGCAATCCCGCAGGATCCCGCGTTATTTTTTGGTCCCGCATTTCTAAAATGGATGATGCGGAAGCCCGAAAATTTTCCATGACCATGCACATAATCAAAATTTTTGAAATGACGACGCGCACGATCAACTATTTCGATGTTTTGTCGAAGATTATATAAGGTAAAGGTACTAGTAGTTGACCATGAACGTGTAATTGACCATTTTATAGAAAAACATGAAAAATAAGGTTTTTATAAGCTGTACACTTTTGATAAAAGTGAACCGCGGATGCCATACCATCTGTTGGTGAAATTTCTCTAATACTATTCTCTATTAACTTGCAACATCTACTCTGTTCCTCAATTGAACTTTTTATGGAATTGATTTGTTTTATTTCTTATTTAATTCTTTAATTGTTATTTGTGCTGGGAATTGTTGTAACTAAATGATAGTAAAATGATTCCCAACATTATTGCCTTTAACCCTCTTTCTAGTATAAGTGGTCAACTACTAATGAATAGGATAGATTCTTATGAATAGATAATTTAAGTTAATAATTTAAAAATTTAATTAATTTAATTAATTTAATAATTTAAAATCTTGGATAGATAATTACCAGATTTTTCATTTTCATGAGTGGTCAACTTCTGAAGCAATTACTGAATTTCTAAATATGTTTCTTAAATATGTATAAGTAAACTTTTTTAAAAAAGTGGCCTTGGTACATAATTTAGAAGACTTAAAGAGTGTCTTCAGACTTCGACTCTCACTATTTGATGACAGAGTAAATGGTTACTATTGTTCGCGTGGAAAACTTCTCTTAACTGGTCAACTACTAGTACCTTTACCTTACAGATATATACTTCTTTATAACGAATGTCCAGCTACATCGATTGATGTATTAAAAAATACCTCATTCCATTTAAAAAAATGAAGTTGACCTTCATATGTCCTTTACGCGTCCACCTACGAAAAAGCTACTAATATCAGATTAATGCCTCCTCGAAACCATGCAAGTTCCATCTGATGCATCTCTTCCTAACACCAATGGCAGCCACGTTATTCAGGTGTTCTGTTTCTGCAGACTCACCCTGCATATTCATATATTTATAGACTTCAAAAAGAGGAAGACGTTTTCAATGTACGATTAAAGATGATTATTTTATTAAGTAAAATTTGTTTCTTCATTAAATATACATATATTACATTGAAGAACTAAATCCTCAGTCCCGCGGGATTCAAAATGGCGCGGGATTGCAATCCCTAAATCTGACACAATACATATCGAGTAAAAGATAATAATAATCAGTCATCAAAGGACTATAAAATTATATGTAAAGAATTTTTTCAATTTATTTGCGATAAAGAATGAAGTTCAAAGTTTCATAGATTCAATATTCGAGAAAACGGTCGAGTCGTCAAAAATGATTGGCAATCATTTAGACAGATACGGAGTTACAAGCTATTTTCTCAGAATTTAATAAACATATTAACTTTGGTTTTTTCAGAAACTAGATGGCCTATATGAGTTTGCCGACCACTATACCAGTGGTCGGCAAACTCATTAGTCAAAAAAGCCAAATTATCAGCATACAACGATTTAGGTTTCTTCTTTCTTTTATTTAGACTTGTAATATGTGCTGCACTAAAGTTATTTATGCAACTATTTCTTATCAAATTACTTTTATTATATTTGAGAGAAAAGCATACATTACATATTGTATACATCCCATTTTTCATTTATGTATTTATTTTTTATTGCTTTAAACCAGTATGGACACTTCTGTTCATAATGCATAGAACGGTGAACATATTTGTATTGAACTCTGTAAAACTGAAATAATTATTGAAGGATACGAACAAATTTTTCCTTAATTAACATTAAACTTACCGAGCTTTAAAAGTAACTGGTACATATTCCTTTATAAAAATGACAAGATTGATTTTATTTGGACCTTGTGCAGCTCTTATTGTAATATGTGCTCCATACTAAAGGTATCTATGTATACAATAATTTCTTATGAAATTATTTTTATTAAATCAATAATCGTAAAATAAAAAATCTGGAACCGGTCATTTTGACCGGTAATGGTTTAGTGTTAAAAGTTTACGTGTCAAGGAAAGGATGCTGAACTCATATATCACAAGTCTTGTAAAAAAAGAAGTATTTATATTATCTCTTCATAGAAGAATCCGCCACGTTTCTTTATTACAGTTTCCACTATTCTTGGCATCCGCTTGATCAATTTTTTCATACTTTCTGTTGTTATACGGTGCCTGAAATTTCCATAAAGCCACCATGTTTTTTGGTAATACTTTATTTATTTATTTATTTATTTATATTTATTTATTTATATATATATATATATATATATATATATATATATATATATATATATATATATATATATATATATATATTAATATTTTATTAATATATATTATAGATTATATATATATATTAATATTTATTAATATATATATATTAATTATATTTATTTATTTATACTTCATTTAATAATTTGACTGTGATTTCATTTTAGGCGTACTAAAAACATACTTGTGTATTGATTGAAATAATAGAAATTATATTTATTTTAAAAAATGAACATAAATATATAATTTTCTATAAAATACACTACGAAATACCTTTTGACCGGTGATGATATGTTTAGTGTTAAACGGTAATATCTCGAAAGTGAAAGTATGTGACATGTGACGTTCTTTCTTACAATCACAGATCAAAATCAGAATTAATAAAATCAGCTTGCATCAATTAAATATGTTCCCTTGTTAGTAATTCATTTTTAGATTAATTGCCAATTTACCTCATTAGATTA
The DNA here is from genome assembly GCA_963971365.1 of Lasioglossum villosulum. NCBI lineage: Eukaryota > Metazoa > Arthropoda > Insecta > Hymenoptera > Halictidae > Lasioglossum > Lasioglossum villosulum. The sequence goes on along the minus strand of OZ020498.1, from coordinate 27,011,408 downwards.
ATAAACGTGAAGAATAGGGGTACTTTTACACATACTATTTTTGTTTTTAATTGAATTAGTAGAGATTCGGAGTTTTCTTTAAACTGTCCTGTTGGTGCTACCATTACACGAATGGTAAGAAAATAAAAATATAGAAAAATGAGAACGAGGAGCAACCAAGATGAATGGGTGAATTTAAAACGGTTCATCGCGCAGAATAACGAGGGTTTAGAAACCATGGATTTAATGAAGGGTCCGTACCCAAGTATAAAAGGCATCTATCTGCGAAAGTCGGAAGGATGTATGATATTAAATTGATAAATCCCTTACACGAGAGAGTTTTTCATATGACCGATTTTATTAGTTTCAATATCGTTTTACTTGAATTCGCAGGTAGTAAATTGAAAAAGAGGTACAATTATAGAACTTAGATTAATTCAAATCAACTATTTAATTACATTTATAAATTATATTACGCTTTTCGTTTCATTACTCGTTTATAACAAAATTATTTATACAGCTCCTGACCCACTGTGCAGAGCACAGTGAGGAAACTTGACCTAACTCGATTAAAAAAGGAATAACTTTCGATAGAAATAAGATAGAGCAATGAAATTTTTTTAAAATTAAAGCTGAAACATTATAGAATATGGGAAAAATAGGGAGATTATGGTACGAATGTTTCCTAACCTTGAAAAAATAAAAATTTAACTGTTTAACAATAATTCGACATTTTGGACAATTCTAAAGTCGTAGAAAAATTTTGAGACCAGATTTGAAATCAGCGTGAAAAAATCTACTTGAAATGATGTAGAGCATGTTCCAAAAAAATTGTTTCCGCGCGTGGTATTGGAAGAACCACAATTTTCTCGAAATTGCGCAACTTTGACGAATTTTTTCGAGGTTAAAAAACATTCATATCATAATTTCCCTATTTTCCCACATGCTGTGAAATTTCAGCTGTATGTAAAAAAATTTCATTGCTCTATGTTATTTATATTGAAAGTTATTCCTTTTTTTAATCGAGTTAGGTTAAGTTTCCCCACTGTGCGCTGTAGCGATGTTTTAATTGGCCTATGTTTTTCATTAATAATTTCTCAACAAAGCTGGAGAATATCCTCACATAGGAAAAAGTTACTTTAAATCTTAAATGATCTGAGAAATCACGCCTTCCATGGACGTACAACATTTTGGAGACACTCTGTAGATATAATAACTATCCATCCTACTCAGGTTACTCCAAACTTGCTATACAGAAGTGGAGTGGGCAGCAATTATGGTTATGGACCTAGTTTGGGTGTATCCTCTTTAAAAACAGATATTACCATTGTGAATCTTTGGCGATATTTACAATAGCAGCATTTAGGTAAAAATGTTTTCAAATATATTATTTTTTTAAATATTTCCTTCATCTTATTAGCAGAAAGCCTCACAAACTTGAATGAATATATTATCGTATATACTATGTATTGCCATGTACTATTGTATGTACTGTATTGTATATTATTAGTATGTGCAATGTTTATACCAGTTATTCTATTAGAAAAATAACATTTTCAAAAACGGTTCAAATTACTGGAGTATTTTTTTAAATGTTCAAAGGTGTAGATTACCTGTAAATGTCTAACAAAATTTTCGAGAAAATTGTATTCGACGACGTTTTTACCGAGTCAGAAAGCAAAATATCTTCGACCGGCATGGGTTGCCGCCAGTGGCAGAGCACCACTGGCGTCGACGTTCGAAACCTGACAGGGTGGTTTCTGAAGATAAAATTCTGCTCTATCGCGTGGTGTAGATCGGTTTTTCGCTGGACCCTTATTTTTTCAAATAAATAAAAAAATATCATTAAAAACGGTGCATCTCCGTCTTTAATGCTTGTTTAAACATGTTTAAACAATCATAATGTGTTACTATTGCACATCAGTGGATTCGGGTAGGGTAGAGAGTCTTTTGCTGTAAAGAACAATACAATATCTTTTATAATAACATCACAATCTTTGTTCAAGTCGAAAAAAGTGTTTTTTTCAAACTCAAATTTCTCAAAATCTGTGCGTCTAGGAGAAAAATTAAGATTCGGAATCAGCACGGAAAACTCTATGAGAATTGCATAGTGAAAATCGAAACATAAAAAAAAAGTTTGAATTTGTTGGACCGTGTAGAATCAGTAGGTCGCTGATTCGAGTCACACGCTTACGACATTTTTGTTTTTTCATTTTTTAAATTTTAATCCTAAAGTTTATGACATCTGCCAGTACACAGTTATTTTTCAAATAGAAAATGCACGTTTTTTATTTGTGGGCATTGAAAAAAGTCGAGTGAACGTAATGTGGTCTTATACGCGGGTTCCCTAATGCGGGCCTCATTCGGCATTCCCAATTAGGCACTCGTTAATATTCCGCGTTATATCCCGCATGCGTGCCTAATGGAGCTGCCCCATTAGGGCCTAACAGTCAAATTAGGCTAACCTATTGCGAACCTAATGGTCCCCAAACTGAAATTCTAGTCGGGTGGTTACAAGGAAAAGTATCATTAAACTCACAACAACCAGTTGCCTTGAATTTGAAATTTAACTCCAACCGTACCGCGATTGGTCAAATAACCGCTTTCACATTGTTCATTTTTCAATTATTGAAATTATAAAGATCCTTCCATTAGAAATTACTTAATTTTTTTATTCGAGCACGAATTATTATAGAAATTAAAAACGTCTAAATAAATTCAGTCTTGTCATTTTTATAAAGCAATATATTATAACCGGTACATTTTGTACCCGGTTAGTGTTAATATGCCAATTGTTATTTCTACCATTTTTGAATTACCTAAATCATGCTTGTAGTACGCAACAATACAAACAAAATAAATAAAGAGAAGTAAAAGACCTCTGTGGAGAAGTCATATCTATTGGCAAGTTCTGCTTGTGATTTATCCATTCTGTTAGTCGATAAGTTTATTTTGTATAGATACATATTTTAGACTGCTAGTATAGTTTTATTTTATTTAGGTCATGAATTTGTATATGGCAATTTTCAATAAAATCAAACGCAATTTTTCGAACAATTTTTAACGTTAGCATGTATGAACCTTCATGAAAGTTTATATAAACGTTTCAAAATTGTGATTTGTACTCTATCGGATTTTAAGCACTTTCGTTTTTATATTACCTAAATTGATGGTACAATAAAGTTCTGGAGGTACAATAAATATTAAACGGTGTAGTGAATCTAACTCAAACTTTGGTAATTGCATTAATTTAGTAAGAATTATATCTTGTCAAATTTTCAAAAATTTTCTTGCGTTTTTATATAGCTCCCGAACATCCTTAAGTAGAAATTTGTAAATAGCAAAATTGAATGTATAGTTAAAGTGCATCTATTAATGTATTAAAAAGGGGGGCCCAACGGTTTTTTAAATAGAAAGTATTATTCACATTTGTTATTGTGATACCTCTCATTGAACTCAATAACATTTATTTAAAGGTTTTTTATTGAAACGTAGAAACGAAAATATAATATAATCACATATTACATTTTATTAAATATTCAAAATCTAAACAAGAGTAACACTGTTGATAAAACGTTCCCGGAAGTCGTCCTCGCATCATCAAGTTGTATGTAGGTACACATAGACATATAATTAGCTGCTAGATCGCTTAACTTGCCCGTAAACTATTCGCAAAATTAATTTCAATTGCTCGCTATAACATAAAATTAATACACACTAAAATACTAGTCCTCCATAACCATGTAATCTTTTAAAAAGTTAATGAGAAAACAGCTTGTAACATTTTATGTGGTACACCCTGTATATTGTCGTAATTGCTGTTTATTAATTGAAGGATTATTTATTTCTCTTCTTGATGAAAATCGTTTGAAAGAATTTTACCATTGTACATACCAGAAAAGATTCTGTAGAAGTATGAGCGAACTACATCGAAGTGGGATAAACAAACTGTTAATACCTTGTATCTGGGAAATGGCACGAACTTCTGGAACGACTTGGTAATGTCACGGATCAGAAGTTATCTAGAACAAATCAACTGGTAGGTCGGTCATGTAAATAAAATAAAATCGCGGTTAAGTGGTAAAATGGCGAAACCAAACAGTCGGTCGTTCGGGACAACGAGGATTCAATCAGAGATCGACAAGCAAGGGATGAAAGTTATCTATGCAAGTGGAAAAGGGTGGTGGCAAGCGTGTGAACGACAGGGTCGAAACTGCCGGCACACGCAACCGTCACGAGGGGACCTCGCGCTTCATGGTACAAATGACTCTTCCTACTCGCATGCTGCGCCACATCTACACCCCTGCACCCTACACCCTACACCCTGCTTGCTGTCTACTCCTTAACCGGTTACCCCTACTTCCACTTCTCTACTGAGCCTTCTCCCTCTGATATCTATGTACTACCCCAGGGGAAAAACGTGGTCGACCACGTGGAACCACCGACAATCTTCTACGATCGCAATTTGATATTATCCGATGTAAATCAACGCCAGCGAGAACGTACACCAAACTTCTCAAACCATGCATTCTCAGCTATACTTCGTTCGGCAGTTATCTATGTATTCAACTTTATATCTTTGAAGTAAGGGTCAGCCGAGTGGAAAGGATGTTGTAAGAATTGCACAAGTCATTTTCTATCAATTCTCTTCAAAGCTAACCAACACTTAACCCTTTGCACTCCGAGTTATTTTTCAATGTTGTTGCCAACAACTCCCTACTACTTTAAGTGTTGTATATATGTTGGGACGAATTAAAGCCACACACCAACATACAACTTGACGAGTTTCGTCATGCTGTTAAATTCGTTTTGGAAGCCAATGTGTTTTTATTCAATGGTATACAGGGTGTCCCACATAAATGATAACACCTAAGTATCTTTCGTATTTACAGTCCTATCAGAAAACTTCAGAGGACAACGTGACGCTATTGCAGGGGGGCAATATAATCATGAAGAAAAAAAATTTTATGTCGTGTTTTTAAATGAAATTGCAATGTTACCGATGTTTTTTTAAATGGAATAGTATATTTTTTTGCGATAGCATGATAGACAATAAAAAACGGAATTTAGTGGACACCACCTTTTTGACCTTGAGCAAGAATAATCATGTTGAAGCGTAAGGATAAAATGTATTGTGTACAAAGATAAACCCACAACGCCAGAGGATATGCGGCAAAGAATTACTGCAGCATATGCTTTAATTACGTCTCAGGAAATCGACAATGCCTACAGATCTTTTATTAAAAGATTGCAACATTGCATAAATGAGGATGGTCACCATTTCGAACCTTTATTATGATATGTAAAGGTCAACCCGACGTAAACAACGCGCAATCTTTGATGAAACACGTAAGTTTTAAACTTCCACATTTCATCCGCTTCAACATGATTATTCTTGTTGAATTCTTGCTCAAGGTCATTTCAAGGTCAAAAAGGTGGTATCCACTAAATTTAGTTTTTTATTTGATACTCTAATTTATATTCGTGGAACTTCGATTTGTATTGAACTAAAATAGAAGACAATTAAATAAAGACAAAAGAATCAAATACATATATAAACCCATTCTATTTACATTTTCCTTCCTCTGATGTCGAGTCACACTCGACAAAGGAGTACAAAGGGCCAATCTCCTTGCCCTACAATATCGTGTCAGATAGAGTTGGACAAAAATTCAATCAACGATTGGCGAATAAAGGGTCTAGCAGACTAAGAATGGTGAATCGGCTCCACCCTGGATTTTTATTGAAATTGTGTGGAAAACATTGGTTTTAGATTGAAAGATAATCCCCCAAAATTTCAAGTCGCTAGCCCTTCATATAAGGATTATATGAGGGTTATTAGAATCATTAATTAGATAAACAGAATTAATTAAACGAAGTTTTATTAATGGAGGCAAACGAAAATACGAGCACGAAGAAAACACCTTTATGGTTAAATGTTAAACGTCAAGTGAGGATCACTCGAGCTAGAAAGTAGAACAGTATATTAAACAAGTAACCTACGGTTATTATAAACAAACTAAAACATACTAATATTGAACTTAATCGAATCGATTATAATCGAATAATAGATTAATTTTGTATATTTCAATAAGGGTAAATACCCTTAACTATATCATTTTTTTTCTCGATTGTTAATTACGATATTCAGATAACAAAAATACGAAAATACTCATACTTACGTCCTTCATATCATATATTTTTTTCACAATTGTGATCAAATTATTAAGGATAGAAAAAAATTATTAAATTTTTTAGGGGTGGAAATTGCAAACAACCCTTCAAGTGACTGCTTTCAAAAAATTCAACAACAATGTTCTGTTATCTATATAATAAATACAAAATCGCTATCACACGACACATATGTGACTGTGCTAACGACAACAGAACAGAGGGTTGCTGTTCTCATGTCGCTATGATTATTTATTATTTATCTCACGGGCGATTTAAAGCAAAAATTGTAAAACCATTGGAGCGAATAAATAGTAAATTTGCGATAAAGAACTTTCAGTAGAAATAGTTATGTATTTAAGATTTTAAACTTTAATAGACATTTGCAGTGATTGCAAATTGTAGTGTCACGTCCGGTGGTTCTGTCATAGATAGTAATTAATAAATTCAATCATATATGTATATATATATATATATATATATATATATATATATATATATATATATATATATATCAATAATATCATACAGGGTGGGGCATTTTAAACAGGTCACCTGAATAACGCGGCTGCTATTGGTGTTAGGAAGAAATGCATCAGATGGAACTTGTATGGTATCGAGGGGGCATTATTTAGATGTTAGTAGCTTTTTTGTAGGTGGATGCGCAAAGGACACATGAAGGTCAACTTCATTTTTTTAAATGGAATGAGGAATTTTTTAATATGTCAATCAATGCAGCTGGACATTCATAATAAAAAAGTATTAACCTATGTATGTCGAAAAGTTAATCGTTCAGAAGATATTTCAATATAAAAAACATAAAATACCATTACTGTCGTACTACACTAGTAAGTAAACGCTAACGTCTTATAAAAAACATAAAATACCATTACTGTCGTACTACACTAGTAAGTAAACGCTAACGTCTTAGTACGGCAGTAATGATATTTTATGTTTTTTATATTGAAATATCTTCTGAACGATTAACTTTTCGACATACATAGGTTAATACTTTTTTATTAAGAATGTCCAGCTGCATTGATTGATGTATTAAAAAATACCTCATTCCATTTAAAAAAATGAAGTTGACCTTCATATGTCCTTTGCGCGTCCGCCTTCAAAAAAGCTACTAACATCAGAATAATGCCTCCTCGATACCATACAAGTTCCATCTGATACATTCCTTCCTAACACCAATAGCAGTCACGTTATTCAGGTGACCTGTTTAAAATGCCCCACCCTGTATATATATATATATATATATATATATATATATATATATATATATATAACATATACTTTCTGAATTCCTTTTCTTGTTTTATTAATATTGCGCGAGAATTGTAACCAATTATTATACCAAATATTATATTGAATATTGAATTATCGTATTTTATACTGTACTGCGAGCGATCGAATTAAGAAGAGTTATAACATGTATTTTGTAGCGAACTACATAAGATTGTTAACTCATGTGATCTATTTCAAAACTAAACTTCTTTTTTTTAATTAAAAGCTTCAGCGAACTAATTCATAGTGAAATATGTTTTAAACAAATGAAATAATTCGTAACATAATATGTGAGCGATACGTGATAATAGACCGGTGCAAATGAATGGAATATCATACGTCCGGTCAAGAGATAGACAATGGATTAAGAAGAAAATGATTACAAAGAAATTGATGAGTATGCATCCACCATAAGAAGATTAAGCGAAGAACAATGGATTAACAAATCTATAAAGAGAACCTCCTCATCAGGAGCAGTCAGTCGACAATCAAAATTTCAATCATACACATCATTATACAGTCAAACTTCAGTTAGTTTCAATCAGTCGTGTTTTCGTTAAATTGTTTAAGTCTCAATACAAAAATAGCGTGTATACCCGCTGGATTTTTATATTCTTATAATCATCTTTAAACCATCATCATCATCATCATCATCATCTTCACTAATCCAGCGAGCGTACGATTCACCACTTCAAAAGACAATTAAGCGAATAAGAGAGCGAATTTGAGAGCAAGCGAGAAACATCTATCGGTAAATACTAACAATTTACAATAAGATATTAACCAATTCTATGTATTCTGAATTTGTTTCATTTATAAAATGAATAGATGATAGAGAGGGTGCAGCATAAATTCCTCAGGTTTTGTGCATATAAGACAAACAACCCAATGTCAATCTACGATCATAATTACTCCACAATATCAAACACAGTCATCCTTGAAACATTGTCTAATCGTAGAACAGTTTCAGACCAGAGCTTTATCTTCAATTTGTTAAATAATAATATAGACTGTCCTGGACTCCTTAAGCAAATTAATTTGTATGTACCTGAACGTGTTTTGAGAACGAGAGCAGGATTTCAAACAATCAAATCCAAATCCTCATATGGAGCAATAAATCCTTTAAATCGCATTATTGCTAACTCCAACACAATTTATGGCAATATTGATTTTTTCAATGGCACGTTACAGGCTTTCAAAACAAAATTGCGCCGCACTATTCGACAATAGTACCTGCATTAGTTTAGTTTCGCACTGTCCATAATTAATTAATTTATATTTTAGATTAAGACTTATGTTTAAGATTATTTTCTGTTATTCTACATTAACTGCAAACATTTGTATTGAAGAACTTCGGTCCGTATAAAATAAATAATAATAATAATAATAATAATAATAATAAAATATACTTTGTTCAATTGTTACATATAAAATCAAACTTCAAAATCATTATAAAAATACCCAACGTCGATTTCTTCGTTCCACATCCTTATTTAAAGCCATTTTCATTTAAAAGTACCCTCAATTACCCGAACCGAAGCCGGTGAATCCAGGTAGGTTCAAAACTGCGTTATATCTCCTATTAAAATCTTGAACTCTTTAACTACTCTAAAAACGTCCCAACAAGGACGTAACAGTAGTAATAATTGTAGATACATACTAATATCCAACTCAATATTTATAAATATGTTGCAAAATGAATTCCTTTTCAATTGTAATTCCAATTTGTTGCAAAAGCAACCATTTTACAGCTTAAGATTTCTACGTTTTATGCTATGTACCATTTTTACTTAAATGAATGTTTTCTGTGCAAAATCTATACATAAACTGGAGCGTATCAGATTGTGAAGTTTGTCGCCATTTTTCAATCAAGTACTGCGGATAATAATCAATTTTTTAACGTTATTCGTCTATAAAGGTTAAATTCTTCTCGATCGAAAATTAGTAATATAATAAACTGAATGATATCGGCGCTAGGTTCGATCATTTTTAGAAAAACAACAAATGTGCAATTATTTAAGCATGTTTCTAACGTTTCGATCCCGATGTGGATCTTTTTCAAAGAGACACTTTTGCGTCTGAAAAATAAGAGAAAAATTAGAAAAGAAAACAAAAAGAAAAATTTTTTTTTCACGTAGAAGAAACCAAAAATTAAATTTCATATACGTACTTGTTGTATGAAAAATGGACATAAACATTTGAAAACAAAAATTAGTGAGTTACGTTTGAACAGTAATTTAGCCCATGATGGTAGATATGTAACTGAAACATGTGCTGCTTCAAAGGTATAAAGGCTATGACAAATACAGGGTGACAAGAAATAACGGAGTTAAACATTTCTTATTATAATTCTGTCAAATTGACGAATTTTGAAAAACCAAATAATAACAACAATAACATAGACCTTTAGTATTAATATATTTAAGAAGTTTCGAAGTGGCCCCCTTTTTCGGCGATACAGAGGCTCAAACGTTTTTTGAAATTTTCGGCAATGGGCCGCAGCTCTTCCGGCGTCATTCGGTCCCATTCCCGGCGTAGAGATTTTTTTAGTGACTCCAAAAATTCATGGGGCCGAGCACAGGCCCTGGCCTCCAAAATCGACCACGCGCTGTAGTCCATCGGGTTGAGATCCGGTGAGTTCGGCGGCCATTCCGCAGATGTGATGAAATCTGGAAAATGGGCTTTGCACCATTCCTGAGTCGTGTACCATTGCCGTGTACCTTGTCGAAACAGCTCCAAAATAGCAGCGCGTTTGTTTCACATTATAAGGGTGCGATTACAGTGGAGCGGTGAGCATCGATGATAGCGGCGCTTTCATACATATACATATGTATATAATATCAATGTATAATAACAAACGTATAATGTGCATTGTACATGTATACATATAAATATACATATACCGTAAATATGAAATACGCATTAAACATTTGTTATTATATTACATAATATTGCATTTGATCACATTGTTTTGTTTTCGCCGCGCTGCTCACCGCTCTACTATAATCGCACCCTAAGCCAGATACAAATTAAACTATAACAAAACAAAAAATTTATCACTAATACAAAAACGTACAGCAAATTCAATGTGATAAAAATTATTTAGCTCCACGTATGTCTTTACGTGTAAAGAGACGCCAAACTTTAACTCCGTTAATTCTTGTCACCCTGTATCTATGTAACTTGTTACGATTGGTAGATCGATATCGATTAATGCTGGTGTTTACATTTCAGAGCGGCAAATTCGAAACCAGTTTTAACCGAAACACATTTAAACTAGCTGGTTATTGTTGCTCGCTCGCTTCGCGAGCTTCGCAGGTGGGGGTATTGTAGCTCGCTTTGCGATTTCGCTAGAGGGTTAGTGGTACGGATGTTATTTTGTGTGTGACTCTCCACGAGCCACACAAAGAACTTCCCGATTCGTTAGTTGCAGTATATTATTATCATTATTTAGTGTACGTTTTAAGAAGATTATACGTCCTCAGGGAAGTTCAATAGTTTTCTACTTATCAAAATGTTTTCTGTATGGCGTCGCATTAAACCAACATCGTATGTTCGTTGCTCGCATGCTCCCTTAACCATTTTTTTATATTAACTTTCAATTTCATCTCAGTTAATAATTCGTATTGAACTGCTTGTTTTTCTAATAGATTGTAATATAAATGTTTTTGTACTTTCATCGATATTCTTTGAAAATGTATTCTCGGCAGTAGCGATGAATAACTCACTCTTGCATTGGGATAATTTTCGATTATTCTAAGCGGTAACATTAGCATTAGTTGCATAATTAAAAAAGGAAAATAAAAAAAAAATTTTATTTAAATAAATTTGTTTAAATTATAAAAAAAAATATATGTAATTATTATGTTTGTTTCTTCGGTGGAAAATTTCCGTCCTCTCGTATAATTTGCATTGTTGAATGAACTTCTTTCGAAAAAAACTAAAAAACTACTTGACCAATATGGACCAAAATCTAATCAGCTCTAAGTTACAGCGGGGCACATCGATTGCATCATTCATCATTCTGATCGCATCGTTACTTTTTCAGAAAACGTTAACGAAAAATTTGATAACATAAAAACGGCCATACGCACACACACACACACACACACACACGCACACGCACACACACACACCATCTTGATAAAAGTAGTCTAAAATGACTCCAAAGACCATGAAACGTGAAGATCTGCTAAAAAATCGATTCTCGATTTTCGGGGTAATTACAGTAACTTCCCTATGAATCGGGAAGTTAAAAATAGTCTAAAATGACTCCAATGACCATGAAACGTGAAGATCTGCTAAAAAATCGATTTTCGATTTTCGGGGTAAAAAAACATTAATTGCTGTATGCCCCACTAGCAATGCGTACCACTAACCCTCTCGCAAGAGCAGTTCTACCCGCGAGCTCGCGAAGCGAGCGAGCAACAATAACCAGCTAGTTTTTATTTTGCTTTTCGTACGTTTTAAGAAGATTATATGTTTTCAGGGAAAGTGATTATAACACTGTATTGGGCATATAGAGTATGCCCAACCACATGACGTATGTAGTCTTTTGAATTTTTCAAAAAAAAAAAAAAAAAAATTTTTTTTTTAAAAACTAAAAAACTACTTGACCAAACTTGACCAAAATCTTATCAGCTCTAAGTTGCAGCGGGGCACTGCCAATGCATCATTCATTATTCTGATTGCGTTATTACTTTTTCTGAAAACGTTAACGAAAAATTTGATACCATAGAAACGGACATACGCACACACACACACACACACACACACACACACACACACACACACACACATACCGACATTTTGATAAAAATAGTCTAAAATGAATCCAATGACCATGAAATGTGAAGATCTGTTAAAAATTCGATTTTCGATTTTTGGGGTAATTACCATAACTTCCCTATGAATCGGGAAGTTAATTAATATGTGGACTTTTGTCTCTGTATTGGAATTGTGAAACTATATCAATTTATTTAAACAAACTAAACATATTATTGTGTTCGAAATTTGAAAATAATATAACCATTTTAAAAATAAATGAAAGAGAAATTATATAAGATGTTTTGTGAAGTAACATGAAATGTAAATCTTTAATGGTTAGAATCTTAAATGGAAAAAAGAAAAATTATTAATTATTGGAAATATCCACATAAGTGACCATTACTGGTTCAGTAATGTCACATAATAGTCATCATAATAGTTATTCGTCTATGTTATGTCCACTATCGACAAGCATAATCATTTACAATTAAAATATCTTTTTAAAATAGTCAGTGCAAAGAATAATCAATATTTTTACGGTATTCGTCTATGTTATGTCCACTATCAAAAAGTATAACCATTTACAATTAAAATATCTTTTTAAAATAGTCAGTACAAAGAATAATCAATATTTTTACAGTATTCGTCTATTTTATGTACACTATCGAAAAGTATAACCATTTACGTTTAAAATATCTTTTTAAAATACTTATTATAAAGAATGCTGTTTTTTAAAAATATATAGCCATGGCGAAAAGTATGCGTTTTTCAATAGGAAGTTCTACACATTTAAGAAATTGAAGATGTCCTTCACGTGATTTTCAAACGTCTGGCCAAGGTCAAATCAATGACACCGTTTTATGTCCCCCACGAAACCACACAACTCTTGTCTGCAACATTTTCCTCCAAAATGCTTAATTTCCGAGATATACGTCTGTTACACTTTAACTGACTCACCCTGTATATTATTTATATTTAAAAATAAATTCCTTTCAAAAACTGAAGGTAGTAGTAACTTTGCTTCCGGATCCGTTTTCAAAACTTAAAACAAAAGAGCGTACGAAACTCACTCATAATTAGAGAGCGGATCTTTATGCAAAACAAAAATGTTCTACCTGAATTCCAACAAACTGGAAGCGGAATAGACATTTATTTTCTTTTCTAATATGTTTAATAGGTTGAAAATAATATAACAGTATTTTCAAACTCCTCTACTGTTTCAAACGACACCTAGTGACCTTGTTGTCATAAATGCATAAAATCCGCTGTCTACTCATAATAAGTGGATGTGGAAAAGGAACATTGTTTTATTTGAAACATATCTACTGTGCAAGAAACGTTTTATTTATATAATTTATTATACACATAAAATGTTTACTATTGTTAGTTGCTAATGGTTGGAATAGTATTGAAAAATGCAGCTATCACATGAATATTTAATTCTTCTGACGAAACGGGGGAAATTCACGAAGATTTTCGTAATCGCGCTATTCACAGGCTTTGGAAGATTTTCCTGCTGAAATATTCGTACACGAACAGTCGCTCGCATCATTCGTTTCGAATCGCTCGTTCGAAAATATTCACACAGCTGTATGTGTAGATGCATTCATCTGGTCGTCTCAAATACGTATGGAATATTAACAATAAGTCAGCAGTATTCGGTCGACAACTTTCGCTCGACAAATATTATACATATGTATGCGCAAACCCATTGGTCGAAACAACTGCTGACATGCTGTGTTGATCCAATTACTCAATATTAATTGGTAGGTAATAGTGTAGTGAATTGTAGTTGAATCTGCGATTTGTAACCGCAACTGGGTTCAAAAGGACAAGCTTATCCAATTTGAACGTGATCTACATACATGTATGACTGGTTTTACAAATTTCTTCATTTAAATAAACACTCGGTTGTTCGTGGCTTGTTATTTTAACTTTTAGCACTTGACTGATAACTCACATAGAGTTAGCTCGAAAAATGCTGTACCATTATTCGAAATATTGTTTACATTATTAAATATGTTGGTATTTAATCAATGACTATACATGTAATTGCAAGAGGTATTATTATATATCAATTTATATCTATAAAATGAAAAAAAAATTATATAAAATGGAATTATTCTAGTTTGGAAAAATGTTTAATTTTAGAGTTATAAACAAAATTTTTAACGGTATCAGAGCACTGGATCGATCAAAAACTACTTCTACATTATTTGCAAAATATCACAAAATCGCAAACCCATTGGTCGAAACAACTGCTAACATGCTGTGTTGATCCAATTACTCAATATTAATTGATAGGTAGTAGTGTAGTGAATTGTAGTTGAATCTGCGATTTGTAACCGCAACTGGGTTCAAAAGGACAAGCTTATCCAATTTGAACGTAATCTACATACATACATGACTGGTTTTACAAATTTCTTCATTTAAATAAACACTCAGTTGTTCGTGGTTTGTTACCACTATACAGGGTGATCCTTTTAAGTAAAGCCACCTAAATATCTCTTCAGGTTATTGCAATAAAAAATATTTGTTACGTAATGTGCGTGGTGTCAATGGACCAAATAACTGGCAAGAATATATTTTTCCGGAGGTCATTTTTGTCGGATTTATCAAGGTCATCGATGTTTTTTGATACACAACTACAATTTTTTATTGCATCGTCTAACTAATAGAAAAACGTATTCAGATAGGTTTAATGACATGACCTTGACACGAATCATCTCGTTCCTCCAACTAACCGAATATCAAAGTCATTTCAAGGTCATGTCATTCTACATATCTGAAGGTATCTTTCCATCAGTTACACGATACAATAAAAAAAATGTAGATACGTATCAAAAAATATCGATGACTTCGAAGAAAGTGACCTTCGGAAAAAAAAATTCTTGTCAGATATGTGGTGCATTCACACCACGCACCTTATGTAACAAATATTTTTTGCATCACAATAACCTTAAGAGATATTTAGGTGGCCTTATTTAAATGCAACACCCTGTGAGGGGAAAAGTTGACTAAAAATAGTACAATTTGTAATAATACCATGCTACTTGGAACTCAAAATATGTTCCTTATCAACGTTAAGGAATTTTCAAAATTCCCGCCCCTATGCTATGCATTAATTTTTTTAATACAATATTTAAATTAATTTTTAATTACCTGTGTAAATTCTTATCGTAAAGGAATTCTTTGTAATAGAATCTCAGAGGAAAAATATTAAACTGGTCAGCCAGAGCGTCCTGATGAAGATAAGAATCTTTCTTCTGCGAAAGAGGCTATTTCCAAAATGTCCAACTTTAAGAGTTCGTTACGATTACAATTTTTACTGTATCTTATTAATTTCTATATTTTTGAGGTAGATGGATGAGAAAGTTCATTTCTCGACAAAATGTCACTCGATTTTCCAATCCGGACGAGGAGATCCTGAGACATGGCTTCAAAAACGGCATTAAATATCAAATATCATATTTTTCTCACTCTACGTTAATATCTCTTGGTACTAGAGAGAGATCGCGGTTTTGGTCAGGTTCTAAAATACACGTGTACACGTGATACGTGTACCGGGGTAGTAAGGGATTAAGGATCCGTGAAAACGAATCCGTGTAGCTGGATTCGGGAGGGTGGATCCTTGTAGACGGATTTGTTCAGCGATATTAGTATCTCTTATATAAGAATAGTTAAGCATTATAATATAAGATACGTTCAGTTAAGATTCGTGTCAGGCTAAGGGGAGGGGGAGGGAAATAGAAAAGATTGTAACCCCGAGGGGATAAATAATGTGATATATGTTGAAGTTTATATGTAGAGTGGAAGGATTTCTCAGGAAAAGTCTAAACTTTGTAGGTGTAAAAATACTTTATTCGTCTGTTCTCTGTCGAGTGTGAATGCCAACTGTTCTTTTTCACAAACGTTTGTAGCCTATTGAAACGTTGACCGATTTCGATGAACTTTTCAGAATATGTGTAATTGACACAGAACTACAGAATGTATTTTCTAAACTTTTGGTATAGATCTTCATAAAAATGTTGTAAACACTTGAAAACGACAACTATCAGAAAATCAGAACACTTTTTTATGTCATCATATTTGCCTCGTTTAACAGTGCCACTTTTCTCTGTATCTTCAAGCCTAAAGGAGTTATTTAGATGGCCTATTTCTCACGAAAGCTACAGTGATTCCCACTAATATTCGGACACTCTTACAAAGACGATAACTTTTTAAATATTGTACTATACGATTTGAATTTTTTTGGCAAGCTAGTGCAATTAGTTTGCACAGGATGATAATAAAAAATTTTGTGAAAAATCGCAATTCCTCTGAATTATAAAAAAAATACTAAAAGTTGCATTTTACAACTTTTTTATGTGGACCTGTATTGAAAATTTTTAAAATACGTTTTGTAGATCTATGTCAATTATATGCCCTGTGAAAATTTCATCGCAATCGGCTGATGTGGAAAGCAACGACAACGATTGAAAGATGCAAGAATCATTAGATTTACTGCAGTTGAAGGCCGAAAATCCTGAAAATCTGCAATTTTTAACATATTTAAACGTTTGTAGCTCATTGCAACGTCGACCGATTTTGACGAAATTTTCAGGATATGTTTAATTGACACAGGTCTATAAAACGTATTTTTTAAATTTTCAACGTAGGTCCACATAAAAAAGTTGTAAAATGCAACTTTCGGTATTTTTTTTATACTTCCGATCAATTGCAATTTTTGACAAAATTCTTTTTTCGCATCCTCCAGCAAACTAATTGCTCTTGCTTCTAAAAAAATGTTCTAATCGTATAGTACAATATTAAAACAGTTATCGTCTTTTTAAGAGTGTCCGAATATTAGTGGTACACGCAACATTACTTAATCAGTAATGTATTTATGATGAAGTTTCTATACACATAAAGAGTATTAACATTCTGAATGTTCCACCATTAACACCTGGTATTTAACATCGTTTGGTCAAACGTTAGAATGTCAATTTATTTACCATAACAAAATAATGGTAGTTACCGTTATGTTGTATTAAACTAGGCATTGGTATTGTTTGAATTTACCGCCAAACATCGATTGAAATGCTTGTCGATCAGAGAATATTATTGGTTGAACGTCAATACGCGTCGTTCCAATGTTTTTGTGCTTGCTCTTTCCCTCAACGGCAGTCTTGCCAGATGGGGCGCTTTTTTCGCGCATGCGCGACGATTTTGACGTCATACGGCCTCAGTCAAGTACGAAAATCGGGTACTTTGGTCGCCCCGCTAATTTCCCAAATTTATTATTTGATTCAATAATAACAATAACTTATCTGAAATTCTCGCTGCCCGCTGTTCTATCGTGCCTCGTGTCGTAACGATCGTAACGGACTCCGCTAGAGGTTCCCGTTAATAATAGCCTCCTACTACTTTCCCCCCAATAGTTCCCCACAAACTTTGGACGTAGATACGTTCCTGCCGAAACTCGCGCATGCGCGAAAAAAGCGCCCCGTCTGGCAAGACTGCTCAACGGTTAGTTGCTTCAGTTCAATCAAGTTCAATGTAGACCAGCATGGAACTCAGTCATTATTTTTAAAACTTTTCTTTACATTTAGCAAGTATGTTCTTTAAAAATATTATTTACAGTTTTATTAATTTTGTGAATTACCCATTACATTTTGTTTATATACAGGGCGTTCGACTACAGGTGGGAGAAAATTTAAGGGGTGGTTCGTAACTATGATATAAGACGAAAATGAAGAATAAAAAAATTGCGATTTCGGCTTCGTTATTTAACTGTTAACAATTAAAAATCAACAACGCGTGTAACAAAAGTGTACGTTGCGTACGTCAAAGAGTTCAATGTTGTCCAACGATTTGTTAAACATTTTCACCTCGCTGCGGCCCCAAATGAGAACCAAGTTATGCATGCATCTGTCACTTGATACGTGACTGTCGTGTTGTTAATAGCTAAATAACGAAGCCGAAATCACAATTTTTTTATTATCATCGTTAAGAACCAACCCTTAAATTTTCTCCCATCTGTAGTCGAACACCCTGTATATTTTCAGACGCAATTGCTCTGAAAAATGATCCACACTTGGATCGAAACGTTGAGTTACATTTAAATATTGCTAATTTGCTTTGTTTTTGCTTTATTTTTGATCGAAACTGTGCGCCGAGAACATATAATTGATTTATATTAAAATTTACGATCGAGAAACACGTAACTATTAGTGGGAGTCACTGTATATCTATATGCATAGTTGGAAAATATTCTCCAACACTAATTTTGCGATTCGGTTACCAATAAAAATATACGTATATGTACGTATATTTTGTAAATAAGTAAATGTACGAGTGGAACATTTTATACACTTTCTGTATTGGACACCTCTTCCAAAGTGAGTACACTTAAGGCCGCCACTGGCTTGAAAGCACATCACATTAAAGGCATCAGACCAACGTCGATGTATTCACATTATTATACGAAGTTTAAACATAAACACGTCCACCTATAGCAGCTCTACGCTGACGATGCTTCGAATCGCCTCGAGATCGCAAAATATAATATTTTAGCAATTTAAATGAACGTAACTGAATTTGTGTACCTAATGTATTTGAGATCATATAAAAACACGTTGCCCGTGCACCTCAATGATGAAATTGCTATTTTATCGAAAAACTATAGTATTACTTTAAGAAGTCATGTACCTATAATTATTTATTCAACCACCTTTCACCTGTTTTACATACGGAGCACATCTTCAAAAATTTGTTCAAGTTGTTTTGTCTAATTGAAATGAATTTCTTTATTGAAATGGAGATTGAAAAATATTCTTGTATGTATAATAATCATTTTTTCACTTGTATTTTAGAATATTAAAATTGCTGATTTTTAATGCTTCGAGGGTTTCAAAGTGTTCAATCATATCAATTTTTGGTATGAACCTACAATAGAATAACAAACAATTTGAATTCAAATTGCTGTCACTATAAATCGGTATGTGATTCTAATACAGAATTGTTTTACAAATTATTAAAGAATGTTGGGTAAGGATATAAAAACAATGCAATATCTATGTAATGCAAGCTACATGTAACAATATTCTAGTTGCTAAATAAACCAATCGGTTTAAAGCAATACTAAATAAATGAAAAAATACACGTTACAAGATTATATTGATTCTATTTTTATACTCGAAGTTTACCGATATTCCACTTTCGCAACATGATAACAAGGAGTAAATATTGAGATAATGAATTTTTTATAATATTTAGTATTCAGGCTGAATAAAAACAAGAAAAATAAAGGAAAATCTTTTAACGTGGAACTGGAATAAAAGTTATTGTATATATGATGATAATCTGCAACGGAGAAAATGAAAAGTGTACTCCACAGACTTTTAAAAAATGATTAGTATATACCTATGAAATATTGAAATTTAATATAATTCGAAAAGCGAAGTAGTGCTAAACTAAATGACTAAGAAAAATACGTAATGTATTTATTTGTTATTAGTAATTAATGTCTACGTTTTGAATAACTTTTTCATATATATATATTACCGTCGCTCAATTTTAGCTTTCGAGATATTCGCAATTTGAATTTCGAATTTATTAACTTCCCGATTTATAGGGAAGTTATTGTAATTACCCCGAAAATCAAGAATTCAGTTTTTAGCAGATCTTCACGTTTCATGGTCATTGGAGTCATTTTAGACTATTTTTATCAAAATGTGTGTGTGTGTGCGTGCGTGCGTGCGTGCGTGCGTGTGCGTGTGCGTGTGCGTGTGCGTGTGCGTGTGCGTGTGCGTGTGCGTGTGCGTGTGCGTGTGCGTGTGCGTGTGCGTGTGCGTGTGCGTGTGCGTGTGCGTGTGCGTGTGCGTGTGTGTGTGTGTAACAAAAAGTAACAACGCGATCAGAATAATGAATGATGCAATCGATGTGCCCCACTGTAACTTAGAGGTGATTAGATTTTGGTCCATATTGGTAAAATACTTTTTTAGTTTTTTTCGAACAAAGTTCATTTAACAATTCAAATTATACGAGAGGACGGAGATTTTCCACCGACAAACAAACGTAACAATTATATATAATTTTTTTTAATTATGCAACAATGCTAATGTTGCCACTTACAATAATCAGAAATTATCCCAATGCAAGAGTGAGTTTCATCACTAATGTCGGTAATACATTTTCAAAGAATATCGATGAAAGTACAAAACAAATTTATATTACAATCTTTTAAAAAACAATCAGTTAGAACGAATTATTAACTGAGATTAAATTAAAAATTAATGTAAAATATATGATAATTAATAACATTGATGTTGAAGACAGGCTGGCTACTGCAGCGTGCGGAATATTAAAATTGATTATTTTTCAAGAAAATACTAAAATTCCGTCTATATTGTGGTTAGATTTTCAATTGCCTAGAGTGGTAGTGAAAGTAATAACTCGTTATCGTGATTGTATGAATAATGCAAATATTGATCAAAAAATTTAACATCAACCATTTTTTTTTAAATTCAAAAGACTACATACGTCATGTGATTGGGCATACTCTATATGCCTTGGGTTGCGTCTTTAGAAAATTTCGTTATTTCTGCAGTAGGACGCACCATTTCCAGACATTATCGTTTATTTACTAGTTACACGAAATTATGAACAGAAATCTAAACGAGCGTGGAATATACAACTTTGCTAAAGATACTGGTTATGTTCGAGCTTTTTCGAGTAATTTACAAGAGATCCCAGACCATGAGACGAATATTCAAATAATATACACTGGTGAAATTGGAAAAAAGGTAGTAGGACATTGGATTTACACAAGATAGTAACGGAAATGTACACATCTATGTTAGTTTTAATGCTACTCTTTTGAAACATGATGTAATAGATTATTTGAATGCCCTTTATAAATATAATAAGAAATATATATTTCACAGAGTACAATATCAAAACAATGCATTTGATTGTGGAACATTTGCAATTTATTTTGCAACATTACTATGCTATAATAAGGAACCAAGCGAGCAACGAGCATACGATGTTGGTTTAAGGATGTTCTGGAGGTATATAAAAACGCAATAAAATTTTTGAAAATTTGACAAGATATAATTCTTACTAAATTAATGCAATTACCTAAGTTTGAGTTAGATTCACTACACCGTTTAATAATTATAGCAACTTAAAGTTTGCACACTTTAACACGTCTTCTTGTGGAGAATTCATAAAATTCCACTTCAAACCTTATTTAAACCTTGAAAAAATGCAACTGGAAACTCCAGTTTTTTTATATATATAATAAAAATTATGTAATTAATTATGTTCAAAATGTATTAGGATTCACTAAATAGTTACAGAGGAAAAAATTATAAACTGTTAGAAAACGTGAAATTTATCGTGTTGTCATCTAACTAGCATAGGAACGCGACAATAGTGTAGACCACTGAATATAGCTACTCTATCATCTATGATGCAGACGATGATTGCGCGCGACGTTTCAATACTTGCTGGTATATACTTGGTTCATAACCAAACATTTATGGCATCGTATTGAGAGTTGTGACCCCAGACATAATAGATAAAGATAATGCTTCTTTACAAGATGTACACCATAACTGTTCACCAAGTAATCTTAGATCTACTATGCGTCGTAATTGATTTATACTTGTCAAAGTCACGATAGTTTTCAAACGTACACAATACTACCAACTCTCAAATACAGAAACAGACAGCTGAGTCCAGTGTTGTCACGATTTTCATTATTATGAGAACATCATTTTACGCAAATTTCACATGTTTATTTTCAGTAATAACCATGAATATTGCTTTCTGAGGTATTTTTAATTTATTTAACTATTTACTTTTAACATCTTATTGCGTAATTACATATATTGAATATCCCAAATTTATTATCTTGAAGTTCAAATCAGGGGACACAATCATTCACAAAAGTCACTTACAATTTTTTATAATATGAAGACAATTTGATTAAAAAATAAATATAATGTGAAATTCACTAATTAAACGACAGCTTTTTAAATTAATCTATTTTTTTAATGCAAAATATACTCATGAATGGCTTTTATTGCCAATATATCGATGGATTTCGAATTTCTTGTACTTTTGTCTGCCATTGTACCTCCAGAACATCCTTAATGCGACGCCATATAACAAACATTTTGATAAGTAGAAAACTATTGAACTTCCCTGAAAACGTATAATCTTCTTAAAAAGTACACTAAATAATGATAATAATATATTGCAATTAACGAATCGGGAAGTTCTTTGTGTGGCTCTTGGAGAGTCACACACTAAATAACATCCGTGCCACTAACCCTCTCACGAGCTCGCAAAGCGAGCGAGCTAGAACAACCCCACCCGCGAAGCTCGCGAAGCGAGCGAGCAACAATAACCAGCTAGTTTATTATTATATTTATTATTAATACTTTTACTATATGTATACTGTATACGTAGCAAATAATTTTTTCGAGAATAAACATCATTCTTAATTACAAACTTCATTTTACGAATATACGTACTTAACGACTATTTATGCAATGAAAGTGTATCCATGTTAAAAATCACCCACGTTAAAAATTTGTTTATTTAATTTTCCAAATGCCAATCAAACAAATATTTTGTATTCAGTTGGGTTCCATTGTACCTACGAACTTGTCTATAGATGTACTTTCAAAAAATGTGCAAGAAATGAAAAGTTGATCGATGTTGTCTATCATGGTGAACCTATACGCTAAGCCCTAAGCTTTGGTTGACTAGGTATCGATACTGCTAGGATGTATAGTAACCCCATAATATATTTCGAAACTATAAAGATTAAATGGAAGAGCACCGTCGTACGTATATCTTTGTAACGAGTAACCTTTACAAGCAAATCCGCCATGATTCACGAGATTGACCTACGGTCGAGAAGATCCGACAGCAGCCTAGACTAGTAGCGCTTCGCGGGCCCATAAATCTCAATGCATTATCGATCGATCTCCGCAATGTGCTTCGTATATGTGAAACAGACAGAGAAAACGCGCGTATGGCTCTATGGCGTTGATTTAGGTAGGATAATATCGAATTACGATCGCAGCCAGTTGTCGGAAAGTCTACACGCTTGCCGACATCACTGGCAAGAATCAAGTTTTAGTACACATAGTATGTATAAGCAACTCTTTTCTTTTGTTATTATACTTTAATTTCGCTTTCGTCTTTTAAATACTGTACATTTCGCTATCTGGGGCAGTGTTCCGATATGAGCCAAATTTTCTCGCGCATGCGCGGTCAAAACAGTAGCGTACCTATAATGAAGTAGCAGAGCGGCCAGAGCCCTGAGGCAGTTATGTTGACGGAAAAATTAGCTTCGTTACAAATAGACGATACGTGGTGTAACATTTAAAAATTTACAAATTGCAATGGGGAAGAAATGTTTCGGCTGAACTTTAGAAACCCCCCCCCCCTTCCTTTCGACATGTGATATACGTCATTCTATTCGTTGTGACATGCTGAACACAGATTGTATGTGCCATTTTTGGCTGAAATGAATAGTTTTCGAGATATTTGTGAAAAACTGCAGTTACTACACATTGAATTTTGTGTATTCGTGCACGTCTGTGCTGTGCATGTACGTAGTTATCTTTTTTGTCTCTTTTTATTACTTCTATGATAAGTGAATATAACTAATTATACATTAAAGAACCTGATGAGGAGTGATCAAACGTCAGACGATACAACAAATCCGTTACTAATATTTACTGCTAAAAGTGAAGACAAATCTATTATTAACTAGACGGTTATTGTTGCTCGCTCGCTTCGCGAGTGGGTTTGTTTTCGCTCGCTCGTTTTGCAAGATCGCGGGCAGGACTGCTCTTGCGAGAGGGTTGATAGTACGCATGGGTAGTAGGGCCTACATGTATTAATGTTCTTTATTTGGTGTGTGATTCTTCATGAGCCACACAAAGGACTTCCCGATTCGTTAATTCCAGTCTATTATTATCATTATTAAATGTACGTTTTAAGAAGATTATACGTTTCGGGGAATTTCAATAATTTTCTACTTAACAAAATGTTTGCTACATGGCGTCTATGGCTGTATCTCGGGAACGATGCGTCCTATCGCAAAAATAATTAAAATTTCATATATACAGGGTGTCCAAAAACTATCTTAGGAGCCGAAAATGGGAGGTTCCTTGGGTCATTTGAAGCGACATTTCCCTTTACAAAAATGGCGTCCGCGGCTTTGTTTAGGAGTTATTAACGAAAAACACGGACCAATCAGAGCGCGACCTAGACGCGTGATGTCACGTTCGGCCAATTGACAGTTGGCGCGTCGGTCCGACTGTGCTAACTCGCGTCTAGATCGCGCTCAGATTGGTCCGTGTTTTTCGTTAATAACTCCTAAACAAAGCCGCGGACGCCATTTTTGTAAAGGAAAATGTTGCTTCAAATGACCCAAGGAACCTCCCATTTTCGGCTCCTAGGGTAGTTTTGGGACACCCTGTATTTGTATAATATTTGTTCTGTACATTTAATTACTATGTGTTATTATATGTATTATTAAGTACTATTATGTATTCTTGTGCGTTTTTATATATTTTTATATATATTATTACGTATTACTGATCACTGTATGTATGTATGTATTATTATGTATCAGCGTATACAAATAATAAAAAAATGTTAAAATGAAATATTTGTAAAAAATATATTATATCCCTTTACTTCGAAGTTTAAAGTAAACGGTATAGAATACATATAACATGGACTTCAGTAGCGCCATCTCATTTATGTCCCTAAATATATAGGATATATATAAATCAACTAAAACCTACATATATACATGGTCCACATATTATACATGGGAGGTTACTCCCCCTGGCCAGATCCGAACACTTTTTTCTTTAACACTAGTGAGTTTACAGTAGTAAGTAAACGCTAACGACTTAGTATGACTGTAATGGTATTTCAAAGTTATTTAAATTGAAATATCTTCTGAACTACTAACTTTTTGACATACATAGGTTAATACTTTTTTATAACGAATGTCCAGCTGCATCGACAGGTGTATTAAAAATACCTCATTCCATTTAAAGAAATGAAGTTGACCTTCATATGTCCTTTACGCGTTCACCTACAAAAAGGCTACTAACATCAGATTAATGCCCCCTCGAAACCACGCAAGTTCCAGCTGATGCATCTCTTCCTAACACCAGGTGTTCTGTTTCTGCGGACTCACCCTGTGTAGATTGTTTGACTATTATCTTGTGTAAAAATTGAACTTTTTAAATATTGTACTACACGATTTGAACTTTTTTTGAAAGCAAGAGCAATTAATTTGCTACAGGATATGAACAAAATTTTATCAAAAATTGCAATTAATCGGAATTGTAGAAAAAATCCTAAAAGTTGCATTTTACAACAGTTTTATGTGGGCCTGTATTGAAAATTTGAAGGATAAGTGTTGTAGATCTGTGTCTATTATATGCACTGTGAAAGTTTCATCGAAATCTGTTGATGCGGAAAAGAACGATAGTCACAGAAACATGTAAGAATTCTTAGATTTACTGCAGTTATAGGTCGAAAATTGTGAAAATCTGACATTTTTACAACCGATTTAGACGGAACTTTCAGAATATGTTTAATTAACACAGATCTATAAAACGTATTTTTTAAATTTTCAATATAGGCACACATAAAAAAGTTGTAAAACGCAACTTCTAATATTTTTTCTACAATTCCGATCAAGTGCATTTTTTGACAAATCTTTGACATCCTGTAGCAAACTAATTGCTTTAGCTTCTTAAAAAAGTTTAAATCGTGTAGTACAATATTTAAAAAATTACCGTCTTTCTAAGGTTGAGCAAATAATTTTGTGTCTCACTGTACATGTATGCCACTGTTTTCATCATTTTCTTTATTTTAAATACTTCAAATACTTAATTATCGTCTTTTTAAGATTGAGCAAATAATTTTGTGTCTCATCGTAATCTTTTAAATCAATTATATCCTTCGAGAAGTGTCTAGCAAAAATTTAACAATATGCATTTTAAATAATTCCATTGTTTCTACTGAAAACAAATGGAATATGATATCAACGGTATCTATTAGGTTGTTGCAAATGAAATGACCATTTTGAATTTTTAATATAAACTTTAATTCTACAAGCTTTATTCAAATTCCATTAAACGAAATAATTTCCATCGACATCAATACACTTCTTCTATCGTGAAACAAGTGCGTGAATGCGTGAGGCAATAAAGTTATCAAATGCAGTTTTTGCGTTGCGAGAAATTGATCTTGAATTTTTTAATGTGTTTTTCTTAAGACTTTTTTTCGAAACAGTTTCCACGATATTTCAAGAATTTAGTCACCGATTGTTTTAAAATATCTACAGAATCTACAGCACATACCTTGTTATTATTATATTAAAATTGGTAATTCGACTTGAAAATACAGCCACTATACATCATCAAGGTATTAAATTTCTTTTGGCTTGAACCATAACTGCATTCATACCGATTAATAAAGAACTTTATTTTGTTTTTTGTAGAGAATAGAAAAACCGGAATCGTGACAACGATCGACCTCTGTTTCTCAAAACATTGATTACATTTACTTTAAAAACCCTTGCCATATTTTAACATGTGAGACTCGTCCTGAAGATTTTAAGGAAGTCTTACAACAATGAATGTTATGTGTCCCTTTTTAGAAGAAATAAAATTTGATTCGTTTGTAATCAATATTTTAGCGTTATAATTAATATAGCAATACAAAAAATATAAATTTTCTTTCTCCTCTACGACAATTTTGGGGATAAAGACGTTTCCATCCCTACAATAGTAAATAAAATGGCACGGCAAAATGCCAATGCAAAAGGTCCAATAATTTTTTCTGGAAGAAGATCCTAAATTTAGAAAATTTTCAAAACCGGCCTGATATAAACTAGAATACCCCATTAAACCCTAGCCCTACGATTTATTTTACGGTTTTAGTGATTAGAATTTTCTATGTATTAGGTTGTTGCAAATGAAAGGACCGTTTTGAATTTTTAACATAAATTTTAGTTTTACAAGCTTTATTCATATTCCATTAATCGAAATAATTTCCATCGACATCGATACACTTCTTCCATCGTTTTACAAGTGCCTGAAAGCCTTTCTGGTAGAAATCTAATAAACGTGAGGCAATAAAGTTATCAAATGCAGTTTTCACAGCACGTTCTTCTTTGAGTATTTTTTCATTCAAAAAGCCATCTAGGTGCTTCAAAAAATGGTAATCAGTAGGTGACAGGTCAGGCGAATATGGAGGGTGAGGATGAATTCACATTTCAGCTCTACTAATTTTTTTACTGTTTTTTCGCAATATGTGGTGGAGCATTATCGTGGAGCAAAATTATTCCACGTCTATTGACTATTGCTGGCTGTTGAACACTCAGTTTTTCGTTCACTATATCAATTTCCTGACAGTATTTACCAGCATTTATGGTTTCACCTTTTTTCAAATGAATAATGTACAATATCCTTTGCTGACACCAATATTTTATGCGGATGAAGGTTCGGTTTCGCTGCATATTTTGGAGTATCATCTGCGTCTAGCTACTGTGCATAACGCCGTCGATTTTTGTAGAAAATTCATTTTTCATCACAGCTAATTGTCCTGTTTAATATGCATTCATTACTCTGTCGGAAAAGTAATGAAGAACTGATCTCCAAACGGCACATCTTGTTTCTTTCAGTGAGCTCGTATGGGACCCATTTATCTAACTTTTTTATTTTTCTCAAAGCCTACAGATGTCGTAAGACAGTTTGTTCGCGTATGCAGAGAGTTTTAAAAGGACAGCCGGGACTATCCTGACAAGGATATACAATGAGCGACGAGCACAAGGAAAGAACACTTTTCGAGTCACTTTCGAATAAACAAGAATTATATTTATTTAAACGGCACTATTTGCTGACCACTCCCCAAACGAGGTATACGTTATAAGCGTGCGTTTGATAATAGTTGAATCCGGACTTCGAGAAGTCCGTGTACGATACAACGAGAGTAAATCGTTGAAGTGATAAGCGCGTGTGTTTCAAACGATCTGTCGATTAAAATCGTGATCCGCTGTGTCGAAGACGATATTCCAAATATTATGGAGCGGTCGACACACAGTTTTTCGGCGTCAAATGTCGTAGTGCTCCCGCGACGCCGATTTGTGTAACGACTTTCGCGGAATTAAAATTAGCGGGGAATTCGAACACTAAACACAGTTGAATAGTGTGTATTGGTTCACTCCGCGATTTTCCGAACAGTTAGACGTGAATCTCTTTCAACTATGTATATCTTTTAAATCTGAATCTTCAATAGTTGTTGGCTTATGACCACAAGGCTCATTTTCCAAAGTTGTTTCTCCGGAACGAAATTTTTCAAACCAACGCCTTATGGTTCGATCACTTGCTGTACCTTCACCTAAAGCTGCATTCATGTTTCTCGCTGCTTTAGATTCAATATGTCGAAGTTTAGACTCGTACAAGTAAATTATACGAATTTCCTTTTTTTCCATGGTGAACGATAGTCGATTTTGCATCTGTGCAAAACTAAACTACAAAGGCGGGAAGTTTAAATGTGAAAAACCGTCATTTCAATTGCAACAACCTAATAGTTACAAAATAACAACGACTCTTAAAAAAGTTGAGCTAAAAAATTACTGTAAAAAGATATAAATTTACGCTTGATAATATTTTCCATTCTCCAGACATCGTGTAAGATATCACACACATTAACACCAGATTTACCATACAGCAACCGATCCCTATCAACAGTAGTTTTTATCAAAACCAGTCAATTGGTAGGACCAATGAGGACTCAGGAGTCAATGAATGTATCAATATTTAATGTCATACTTTGTAGTTGGAACCACTTTGAGGGGTGTCATCAAATAAATTCAAAAATCGAAAATAAGAGTCACCGTAATTTACATGTCCAAATTATCGCTTTGACTGTCGTTCCCTGGATCCTGGTTCATTTAAGTTACTTTTGAGGTTGATCTTCGTATGTATTTATTTATTACAGACAAATTTTTACTTGTAGCATTTTCATTTGTAGTATATAGGCAGTGACAAATAGAGGATGGATTCACAAACCCGTTTTTTGCTTTGGAGTCAAAAGTTAATGAAGATTTTGAAGTAGTTACCTACGGCAAGACGTATCGCCGAACCTGTAGAAGTGACAATTAATTTAAAAAATATTTGCTACACTCTGTTACAAAGCAAAAATATTAGTAATTTTTACGGTATCCAGTTCGAGAATAGACTTTGTGGTTTCTTAAAATCATGTAATCATAGTAAGCATAATGTTAATTTAAGTTGATTATTACAGAAATTTTTTTTAATTATTTCTCATATTAGCTGTAATAGATATTGAATTATTTATAATATTACTTTCGACCCCGTCTCCGCTAAGTGCTTTTCCGGGGCAGTCACTAATAACTAGAATCTATGGAGTACATGATGATTAGGATTAATTTTATACACGTAATCGTGTCATGGAAGGTGTAGGTCGTAGGTACATACTATGGGAATACGAGCCTGATAATCCCTGAAGCCTTATGCTCATTCATGAGCGTTGAAGTTACGTCAATCTCGAACAAATAAGGGTTTAGTGATTCCCTTTCAACGGAACTAGCTTTTGAATTGCAATGGATTAATCGATTTGACTATACACTTATTGCGATAGTGGTACCTTCTGATTTGGCGAGAAACATTTTACTTCAAACATATTCAAACGTAATTGACACGACAAACGATAGTTACATTCGGAAACTTTCCGATTTATCACAATAGTACAACCGGAAAGGGAGTCACTTTACATGAAAAAGTAAATTGAAAAGATGAAAGAAAATATTTTCAAACTAAACTTTATTTTTTAGAAGGTCGACTTCGCGTGCAGTGAGATTTTACAAGAAGTAGAACACGTAAGTCCGTGAACAAACGGGTCAACCGAATCCCAATCAAAAGACTGCGTATTCGATAGGATTTTGAAATTTGATTTATTCAAAAGAGAAGCGTCGGCTAACGAAATTATATTAAATTGATATTCGTTTTTCTTCTTTCTTTTACACGTATTCTTTACTAACAAATCGAATTTATATTTTTTTTAAGAATCTAAGATATTAAGAATAAGAACAAAGCATTAACCATTATTTTTTTTGTTCCGTCTCGTTAGTTTATTACCATCGTTGTAGGGATAATTTTACGGTTCCGTATACCTGACCGTACTAGGCCGTCGCACAGCGCACAGTGTGCAAAACGGCCGCGCTAGCTGGACAAAACTCTAAAGCGCCTATTTCTCTATATTTATCAATTGATATGTTTACAGTTGTATAAAATGTGAATAATTATTAACTTTTTACAACATTTAGTTAGTTTTTGTTAATTAAACAATATATTTTAAGT
The DNA here is from genome assembly GCA_963971365.1 of Lasioglossum villosulum. NCBI lineage: Eukaryota > Metazoa > Arthropoda > Insecta > Hymenoptera > Halictidae > Lasioglossum > Lasioglossum villosulum. The sequence goes on along the minus strand of OZ020498.1, from coordinate 26,980,776 downwards.
GATTTATAATTAACTATAATATACAACGAAGTTAGTAATGGTTCTATGTAACACAGAATGATTTAACAAGTAGTAGATATTATCAAAGAAGACGTCATTTTTATTTATGGACAAAAAGAATGTTAATATAATTTACTAATTTACTTTTTGGAGATTCAGACATACGGGAAAGAATTATTCTTTGGGTTTAGTATAAAATTTCAATCTATAAATAATCTACTGCTTAATTATTGTGTATGATTTTAATATAATAAAAAATTAAAAATATAATAACATAAAAATATATATAAAACAAAAGAAATAACAGAGATCAAAGTGAAAGCATTAAATAGGAACGTTTGGTTACTAGAAACTAATAACTTATAAACAAATGTAAATAAAATATACCTAAACGTATTTGTGTTACAACAAATATTTGAGTTTACAGCAAAATAAAAATAAAAAACAAAATACATAACAGGCAGTAAATATTTTTCACTGTTATAACAGAAGATTGCCTCCTGAAACTCTATCAGAAGATCCAAGTTCTGATAAAGAATCTGTTTCTGTATCTACACTCTTCTATTAACAATTCAAGAACTTCAAGGGACAGTTTTCGAATTTTTTCTTGTGGGATTTCGCGAAAACTATTTATTAGTGGGTTGGAAGTTACTAGTAGCATTGATTACAAGTCAAAATTGCTGCGTTCAGAACGTGCACACGGCCCCGGCTGTGATTGTCACGAGCGTGAACGTAAAACGACGAAACTTCATTGTAAAAATTAGTACCGTATAGCACCGAAGAGCACGCCAAGATGGGTACTACAATAAAGTAGAGAATCTCTACTTTATATAATGTAAAAATCATCGCGTGGGGCGACGTGGGGCATATACTAATTCATTAACGAAGTGGAGTTACATATACGTTTCTATGGAAAAACAAGTGTCATCTTTGACACTTTATTTACACACATAGAGAAAAGTTATCGATAATTTGGAATTACTAAAGTGAAAATACATGTTTTAAGATGCTATATCCATCATACATAGGAAATTTAAATAGTCCTTACTACATTTTAACATCCCAGATAGCCAGGCGTTTCCAGGGCCAAGTCGGTCCGCGGCTGAAAATGGACAGAATAGAGGACAAGCTACGCTTGGAGCGGCTCAAGGCCGACTTGGCTCAATTTCGGCCGGTATTCTGCGCGCGCATTTGGACCTCTTTTTGCCGTCCAATGGACCAGGAATTTGGACCTGGGCCCAAAGTCGGCCGCCGGCCGTCCATTTCGTCCGATTTTGCTCTTATTTAAGAGGGCAGCACGGTCGCACAGATGTGGCGAATGCCGCTTTACAGGGCACTAAGATGAAATTTAACTGTAAGGAAAATGGTACGGCTATGCAATTTTGAGTTTCTATCTCTTGCAATCGATTCAGACAATTTTTAGTTCGCATAAAGATCCGCAGTCTAGGTCAAAATAACAAATGATTAAAATTTTGACATTACATGTGCGGTTATTATATCGTTTCCTCTCCTTTCATGTGCACAATGTATTTCGAATTGGCAGTAAAAAGGACGAGTGCTGTATATTTGGTACAAAAGAAATTTACTTCTACTGTATAGCGGCAATTCGCAATGTCAGTGCAACGGTGCTGCCCTGTATAAAGCGGCATTCGCCACATCTGTGCGACCGTGCTGCCCTCTTAAATAAGAGCAAAATCGGACGAAATGGACGGCCGGCGGCCGACTTCGGGCCCAGGTCCAAATTCCTGGTCCATTGGACGGCAAAAAAAGGTCCAAATACGCGCGCAGAATACCGGTCGAAATTGGATTTTTTGCTATCTGGGATATTTCTAGCGCGTGCGGCAATGTGCCCATTCGTTTATAGGTTAGGCGTCCGCCTTTTAGGTGAACTTTACACGCTCTGTAAACATATAACGAAACAATTTTAAGTTTTAATATTCAAGGGTTTTAATACATGGTTATTTTAGATAATATTGGCGCAGTTAGTTTTTGTTGATTTGAAAATTCGATTTGTCCAGCTAAAACGGCCGTTTTGCACACTGTGCAGCGGTGGGAAATAGCCAAAAAGCGGTCAAATATCCGTGAAACCGAAACAATCCAACAAAGTGGATAGGTTGCCACAAGTACAACGCTTCAATGGCTAAACAAATTTTTCCAAAAAATTATTAAACATGAAATCACTGTTTTCGGCTCATCTTTTTTTCATGGAAACGAATCTTAAAAGTATTAAGCAGCTACGGTCTGGCACTAATCGTTTTGGCAAGGTATAATATTGAATTATCTTCGTGTAAAAAATCTCGGCATACTTCGAACCACGTTAGTCACAATTTAAGTTTAAATATCAACTTTAAGAATTTCCAAGAATGAATCGCGTGGAAATTATGGTTATTTGAGATTTTGGGTGAAAATTTTTAAAGAATATTTTTAAATAATAAAGAAAAATTGAAATGTTTATCATTTATTAATCCTGTATGCATAAAAAATTTTTAATGACAATTTTTTTATATTACATAAATTATTTTCATTTTACTCACTAAATCATTGTTAGAAAAATACCTATTGAATTTTTGCGAATGTGGTCGTAAATTGAACGAAAACTTTGTTTATTAAATTAAAAATTATAATAACAATTAAAAGAAGAAAAAATAAATATGCTTTTAATTATGAATTTCACATTTTCCTTTATTATTTAAGATATGCTCTTTAAAAATTTCACCCAAAACATGAATTTTTACTCCCTCAAAATGATATATTCAAGAATCCAGTCATTCTATTAATAGAGAAGATTGCAGGGAAATCCCTGTGGTTGTTCTACGATATGAGTGACAGGGTTATTCCCACAATTGTTTTTCTAGTAATATTCTAGTAATATACTAGTCATATCCATGGGTACGGTACCCCCTTAAGGGTTAATTTATTTTAAGCGAAAGACCCATAGAAGTAGGCGTGTTCTTCAAACGAGAATCACATACAAAGACGTGCTCCTATTGTATATGGCAGATTTAATTTTTTATGTTTCCTGTTTTTATCTATTTTCTTTAGCGGTTTCGATACTTCTTTGCTTTTCCTGCCAACTGACTATGTCACTATATCCTGGACTCCTGCGGTGCCTCCCGTTAACTCCTTACATTCCATTATCATATATTTTAATGTTTACCATCAATGCTCCCCCGTGAGTATAACACTATTTCGCCATTCATTATGTTTCAATATACGCACAGGATAAATCACTTAATGTTATTTTACGGTATTACGTAAAATATAAGGTGGTATGTCATTTTGAGGTTATTTGACCAATTTAAAATGTTTTCTTTTCAAATTACAAGCCTTAGAAAATTGATTGAGGTTCTCTTATTCCTATTATATTCTTTGAAACACTTTTTCGAAATGCCAATTTTTATTTTTTTATTAACACTAGAACTACCACACCAGTCATGATAACTGGTTTTACAATTCCATCTTAAAATTCTTGCTTCATGTCCAATTTTTTCCGCAATGATACGATAACTTTTTAAATATTGGTCTATACGATTTGAACTTTCTCAAGAGGTTAGAACAATTAGTCTATTACAGGATGTGAAGAGATATTTTTTCAAAAACTGCAACTGACCGGAATATTAGAAAAAGTACTAAAAGTATATACATATACAGGGAGGTCCGTTTAAACATGAACACCTAAATATCTCTTCAGGCTATTGTGGTATTTTTTTTCTAAGGTCATTTTTTTCGAAGTTATCAAGGTCAACATTGTTTTTTGGTACACAACTACATTTTTTTAAATTGCATCGTGTAGCTGATCGAAAAATACATTCATATATGTATAGTAACATGATCTTGAAATGACTTTGATATTCGGTTGCTGGGTGCAACGAGATGAGTCATTTCAAGGTCATGTTACTATACATATCAGTTACACGATGCAATAAATAAATCGATGACCTTGACAACTCCAAAAATGACACAATGCACATTACGTAACAAATATTTGTTGTATCACAATAACCTGAAGAGATATTTAGGTGTTCTTATTTAAACGGATATCCCTGTATACTGAAAATTTGAAAAATCCGTTTCGTAGATCTATGTTAATTAAACATATCCTGAAAAGTTCATCAAAATCGGTCGACGTTACAATGATCTACAAACCTCTAAAGATGTTAAAAATTGAAAGATTAAAGATTCTTACATCTTTCAATGTCTGTCGTTTTTTCCCGCATCAACCGATTTTGATGAAACTTTCGCTGTGCATATAATTTACACAGATCTACAAATATCGATGTTTTTTGGTACATAAATACATTTTTATTTATTGCATCGTGTAACTGATATGTATAGTAACATGACCTTGAAATGACTCATCTCGTTGCACCCAGCAACCGAATATCAAAGTCATTTCAAGATCATGTTACTATACATATATGAATGTATTTTTCGATCAGCTACACGATGCAATTTAAAAAAATGTAGTTGTGTATCAAAAAACACTGTTGACCTTGATAACTTCGAAAAAAATGAACTTAGGAAAAAAATATATGTATATGTATTTACTTTTAGTACTTTTTCTAATATTCCGGTCAGTTGCAGTTTTTGAAAAAATATCTCTTCATATCGTGTAGTAGACTAATTTCTCTAACTTCTCAAGAAAGTTCAAATCGTATTGTCAAATATTAAAAAAGGTATCAGTTTTTTGAGAGCGACCGAATATTTTAATGGGTGTCACTTCATTTCAGTCGTTTCTAACAATATCACATTTAAAGTAGCATGATCCAGGATTTCGCAGTAATGACGATAATATTCAGACCCTTTTAATTTACTGATACAAACTTACAATTAGTTACTACGAATAATTATAATTAAAACCACATAATTAAACAATTTCGAGAGACTAGTATGTGCGTCTGGACAGTTAAAAATGAATAATGATAAATGTACTCGAACAATGCGGACTACTTGTGAATTATACGGACGATACTTAGGTAAACAACAGTTACAATGACTGCGCTAACGAAAGGGAGTTTAGGTATGCGCGCATGGGACAATGACAACATTACAATTACAGTATAATAATCGTAATGTGAATACAATAACAATGTGTCCTACATACCTAATGCAGAGTCATGCACTTTACCATGTTTGTTTGAAATGTATGACGTATGGCAATCGAAACAGATCGGCAAACAAAGTTGCAATTTACGCTTGGTCATGAAGGATAGGGTTAGCATTTAGAATTATTTATTTTTATCTACGTGTTTTTTATTTTCTTACACGATGATACGCGCGCAAGAAATTCTTCTATCCGACCGTCCGGAGTAGTTTATTAAAAGTTGGAATTGGTCAATGTTCGTTTTGCTCGATTTTCCTTCAAAATAATTCCTGGTCTGTACCTACAAGCCACCGTCGACTTAATCGATCACCACGTGGCGAAGTAAACCCACAACTCATCCTGTAATTATTGTGCACGGTGTCAATAATATCAACGCGAAGCATCGGCCTGAGAGGAGAGCGGTAAGGAGGAAAAGAGAAAAAATGGAGAACAGGAAAAGAGTAAAACAGAAGTAGAGAGGAGAAGGAAACGAGAGAGGGAGGGAGAGAGAAAAAAAGTAGAATCCGCTGGAAAAATGGCGGAAGTTTTCAAGAAAGTTAGTTCGATAGGGCGACGTCCCTTAATGTGTCGACGTACCTACATGAAGAAAACTGATTACGCGTTTTATCAGGTTTCAAGGTGTATGTTAGGGAACTTTGCTTCGATCTCTATCAGCGTCGCAAACTTTGGTATCTCTCATAATCGCGGCTCATCCAGCCTGGTTTTGCATAATGCGATCTTTTAACCTTGGATTTGATCCACTAGGCTACAACAACGTCTCGTAGAAATAGAGAAACACGTGACAGAATTAGAGGAAGATTCAACAATTCGCATGAAATACTGGAATCTCGTGAAAAATTCAAATCAAATTGATTAGTTGGATCGGATTTGGATTTTTAACACGAAGACACGACGGATATTTACATAATTGCGTTATTATTAGTTGTTTCAATCCAACGACAATTGCAATCGCTTTTAATGAGACCGTCTTTAATTAATGAAATGATGATATTTTCCTCGTTTGTTATTAATTTGACATACTAAGCCGAATTACAGTGCTTAATTAACTGATCGATTTACAGAATGCTGCATTTCAAAATGTCTGGACGTTAATATCACTGTCGAACATCAATTTCACGTTTTGATAACTATTAGGCGATATTTCATTGTTCTGATTATTTTTGAGAGAGAAAGGAAAATCGATTGACACTTTATCGAAATATGAACTTTCTCATATTGACATGTACAAGGTTTGTATTGCTTCCTAAATATCCGTCTACCTCGAAAATAAAGAAATCAATCGGTGTGAACACCACTACATTGACTGAATGAATCGAATGTTCAAACTTATTAATTTTCATTATTTTTTCATGGGACTTTTAAAAACGTATTTCTGACATTTTTCTGAGTAAAACAAGACCAAACACGATATAATTTCAATTCTACATATTAACTTCCCGATTCATAGGGAAGTTACTGTAATTACCCCGAAAATCGAAAATCGATTTTTTAGCAGATCTTCACGTTTCATAGTCATTGGAGTCATTTTACACTATTCTTATCAAATTGTTAGTATGTGTGTGTGTGTGTGTGTGTGTGTGTGTGTGTGGCCGTTTGTATGTTATCAAATTTTTCGTTAACGTTTTCTGAAAAAGTAACAACGCGATCAGAATGATGAATGATGCAATCGATGTGCCCCGTCGTAACTTAGAGCTGATTAGATTTTGGTCCATATTGGTCAAGTAGTTTTTTAGATTTTTTAGTTTTTTTAGTTTTTTTCGAAAGAAGTTCATTCAACAATGCAATTTATACGAGAGGATGGAAATTTTCCACCGAATAAACAAACGTAATTATATATATTTCATTTTTATTTTTTTTTATTTTTTTTTATTTTTTTTAATTTTGAAAAAAATTTTTTTTTTTTAATTATGCAACTAATGCTAATGTTACCGCTTACAACTAACGAATCGGGAAGTTCTTTGTGTGGCGCGTGGAGAGTCACACACAAAATAAAAAAAAACGATTAATAGCTGTATGCCCCACTAGTTTTTCATTATTTTTGGTTTCATTGACTTTATGGAGTAACTGTAGGACATGGAAGATGATAGCGAGTGAAAAACAAAGAAAATTTATCTGCTTTTTATCTGCTCTTCTTTTAAAGTAAAGAGAATCGCTTTAGAACAAGAATTTACACTGGGAATTAAAAATTAATTTGCATAATGTATTAAACAACAATCCTAACCCAATCCGCCCTTGCGTCCGAATCTTCCATCGACGATTAAAGGTCCGTTAAAGGTCCATTTGGGGTTCATTTATACTATACGAACAGACAGACGGAACAGACAGGTTCGCGTGAAGGCTTAGACTCAAAATCTCAGGAGATGTCGGACAGACCGCTAACGGATAGTTTGCCTAAGGAGTTGCGAGACTCATAAAAACTTTTTTTTTGTGCCACGCACAACAAGGATCCAGAAAGAGACGCCACAATTCGGAAGCCGACGGAATCCGACGGAATCTGGCGGAATCTGTCCCTATCCCTTAAACATTGTCTGTCTGTCTGTCCGTGTAGTATAAATGGACCTTAAAGGTGTGGATCCGCTCTCTAGTGTGAGAGACACAGCGCTAGACCCGTATACGTACACGAGAATTGTAGAGGTTTCGTAGTTTTCGATTCCTGACTCTATAATGCACATTTCAGTGTTCTAGGTGGTCACAATCGCTAGATAAAAGATTAATCTCTGAGGGACGTATCCTAAAATGGCTGCATTTTAAGTTATCGAGGCGCAATTTACATTATTCGACAACAAGTAGGTTTATGAAACTGTTTCTCAGCAGCTTAGACCATATATACTTATAGACACGGCATAGGTATAGTATGTGTATAGGAAAACTAAGAGTTGGCCGTGGCAAAGATCGTGGTAAAAAAGATAGTTCTTAAGATAATTTCTGTATTCAAAATTGCAGAGAAATTTTTTAAACTCATACTTCATTGTAATACCTGAATAAAACATATAGAATAAACATTTGTATCTCAAATATACTTTACATAATGATTATTTCATGAGAAAATGCCAAATTCTTTGAAATTATCCTGTCCATTCTTTCCGGGTATACCCCCCTCACCTTCATGAACCAAGCGCAGGCGCTGTCGATGAGCATAGCTTGTACATCTTTCGGAACGATGAGTCACACATTACTGTCATCTTTGCCATAGGCCAAATTATCTGTGCCGTGTCTATAAGTATATATGATCTAAGCTCAGCAGCCACAATAGGCGGCAGCACTGTCGCTTGTCCCGTTGATTCTCATGGCTCCGCTACTTGTTGTCGAATAATGTAAATTGCGCCTCGATAACTTAAAATGCAGCAATTCTTAGGGTACGTCCCTCCTAGATTAATCTTTTATCCAGCGATTGTGACTACCTAGAACACTGAAATGTGCAGTATAGAGTCAGGAATCGAAAAATGCGGAACCCCTACAACTCTCGTGTACGGATACGGGTCTGGGGCTGTGTGTCTCTCACACTAGAGAGCGGATCCACACCCTTAAGGGGGTAGAGTACCCACGTGACATTACTAGAATCTAACCAGAATCTAACTAGATTTTGGGCCAAAACAGGGGTTTACGGGAACACACCTCACGTCGTCATATGATTATATTTTGAGCTGAGTGAGGGCTCATTCTAAAGAGGAAGGTTAAATGAAGCGCGCGTGGGTCCAACTTCAGTTAAATTATGTTTATATGTAGTAATGTGAGTGTCCAAAATAGGGAATACAAATGAAGAAAAATTACGGAGATTCTAATGTATTTTACGATCACAAAAAGATTTTTCCTGCTAATTTAGGGACCCACGCGCGCTTCATTTAACCTTCCTCTTTAGAATGAGCCCTCACTCAACTCAATATATAATCGTATGAGGACTTGAGGTGTGTTCCCGTGATCGCATTCAATTGTTCCCCAGATTCCGTTCATGAAGGGCAAGTAGAAGCAATTTTAATAGTCAGGAGAACTATCAGCGTAGATTCGTAACAACAAAAGTTTAAAGGGCATGAAGCCACTCGGATGCATTAATAGCAATAAAGATATTGATGCAAAGAAAAAAACCTGTAATGATAACGAAACTAAAGGGTTAGATTGATACAGATGTATGTTCATCACTGTTGCCAAATTGGTTTTTCGCGCGGAGGTTGGTCACAATGAAAATACCATAGTCACGTGGGGCCTCTACCCCCTTAAGGGTGTAGATCCGCTCTCTAGTGTTCATGACTCACACAGCGTAGATCCATATACATGCACGAGGATTGCAAGGGTCCGGCAAATTACAAACTATGCCCTTTTACTGCATATTTGCGACCCGTACGACGTCACAATCGTTAGATGAAAGATGAATCTAGCGCGCTATGAAGCTACAATTTTGAAATTATGCGCTATAGAGGCGTAATCGACTTTATTAGACAGCAAACAGCTGAGCATCGAGTTGAGAGGCATGCAATATGGCGGTACTACGACTCCCTACGAACGCTTATGTCTATTTCAGCTAAGTCAGTCCCCAACGAGCCGAGTTGTCGGGGTTGTATCGGTAAAACAGAGGGAGGCTCTGCGAAGAGGCCCGACTAGCCGTCCCACGATGCGCTCGCACGGGGCGAATGAGAGGTTCGGTATTTGAGAAAACACAAGTTTGCTATGCACATTTCGGTGCTCTGCGTAGTCGCTATCGCTAGATGAAGGATCAATCTAGCGCGCTATGTCCCTACAATTTCGATATTATGCTTTACAGAACGGCAATCGACGATATTCGAAAGGATTTTCGGGATTTGCGCGTCTGTGTGCCTCAAGACGGTCAGTCGAGCCTGCTTGCGGAGCCTCCCGAAAATGCTGTCGAATATCGTCGATTGCCGTTCTGTAAAGCATAATATCGAAATTGTAGGGACATAGCGCGCTAGATGGATCCTTCATCTAGCGATCGCGACCACGCAGAGCATCGTAATGTGCACGGCAGATTTGTATTTTCGCATATACCGAACCTCCCTCGCACGCTCAGGCACACGGACGCTCCGACCGAGGTTACTCGTGTGCGAGAGCGCCCCGGAACGAGAGCCTCCCGAAAGTGCTGTCGAATAAAGTCGATTACGCCTCTACAACGCATAATTTCGAAATTGTAGGGACATAGCGCGCTAGATTGATCCTTCATCTAGCGATAGCGACTACGCAGAGCACCGAAATGTGCATAGCAAACTTGTGTTTTCTCAAATACCGAACCTCTCATTCGCCCCGTGCGAGCGCATCGTGGGACGGCTAGTCGGGCCTCTTCGCAGAGCCTCCCTCTGTTTTACCGATACAACCCCGACAACTCGGCTCGTTGGGGACTGACTTAGCTGAAATAGACATAAGCGTTCGTAGGGAGTCGTAGTACCGCCATATTGCATGCCTCTCAACTCGATGCTCAGCTGTTTGCTGTCTAATAAAGTCGATTACGCCTCTATAGCGCATAATTTCAAAATTGTAGCTTCATAGCGCGCTAGACTCATCTTTCATCTAACGATTGTGACGTCGTACGGGTCGCAAATATGCAGTAAAAGGGCATAGTTTGTAATTTGCCGGACCCTTGCAATCCTCGTGCATGTATATGGATCTACGCTGTGTGAGTCATGAACACTAGAGAGCGGATCTACACCCTTAAGGGGGTAGAGTACCCACGTGACCATGGTATTTTTCAGTGTGACCAACCCCCGCGCGAAAAACCAATTTGGCAACAGTGATGAACATACATGTGCATTGATTTGCATCTATCTAACGCTTCAATTTCGCTATAATTACAGGTTTTTTTCTTTTAAGCATTATCTTCATTGCTATTAATGGATCCGAGTGGCTTCATGCCCTTTACACTTTTGTTGTTATGAAACTACGCTGATAATTCTCCTGACAAAGCGCCATCTCGTCCAAGTAGCTGAACCAAAATTGCTTCTACTCACCCTTCATGAAGGGAATCTGGGAAACAATTGAATGCGATCACGGGAACACACCTCACATCCTCATACGATTTTATATTGAGCTGAGTGAGGGCTCATTTGAAAGAGGAAGGTTAAACGAAGCGCGCGTGGGTCCCTAAATAAGCAGGAAAAATCTTTTTGTGATCGAAAAATACATTAGAAAATCCGGAATTTTTCTTCATTTGTTTTCCCTACTTTGGACAGTCACATTACTTGATATAAACATAATGTAACTGAAGTTGGACCCACGCGCGCTTCGTTTAACCTTCCTCTTTAGAATGAGCCCTCATTGAGCTAAAATATAATCATATGACGACGTGAGGTGTGTTCCCGTAAACCCCTGTTTTCACTTGTTTTCTGGTAATATTCTGGTTAGATTCTAGTAATGTCACGTGGGTACTCTACCCCCTTAAGGGATAGGGACTCTGTCCACCAGATTCCATCGGATTCTCGTCAGCTTCTGAGCCGCGGACGTCCCTTTCCGGACCCCTACTGTGCGTGGCACAAAAAAGGTCTCTATGGGCCTCGCAACTCCTTAACTATCGGTCTCTCCTTTACAACATCATGGAATAATGAAACGCCTTTAAGAATTATCAACTACGCAAGTCACAACTACCGCAGATAGCCACGCTATTATCTGCAGTAAATGACCAAGTATTGTTTTTTACTTCCGTTAGTTTGTTTTACTCAATTTATTAAAGTTGCAAGTTTCTCCCTACTGACTGTTACTTATTTAACTCCCTGTCGGGATGCATATACTCAACAATTCGCCAACACTGTCGAGCATTGAGACAACGCAACAACTAGGTTACCGACTCCAAATGACGAAACGCAACACTAGACGTTGCCACAACCGTGTTTCACTATACCTTTCGTATTTTTGGAATTAAACTGTTTATATGCTTCCCACACCATAGTTCTTCCGTCGGAATTGTGAAGATTGAATTTGCTTTCATCATCAAATATGATATCCTTCCATCATGTCCCATCCTTAAGTATAGCTCTATTGCAAAGCTTTTTCGTTTCTTCCTATTGATTTCGTTCATAAATGGTTTTTTTTCTAGCTACTCTTCCATCGTAACCAGCTTGCCTCAACGTTCTCCGAACTATTTCGGTTGACACATTTTTGGAGCTTCCTTCTAATAGCTCACTAAAACTAGTTTTAGAGCACTGAAGCGCGGATTTTTTTCGGAAAAAATATTGGTGCCAGATATTTGGTCCATTGATACCATGCACATTACATAACAAATATTTTTTGCATCACAATAACCTGAAGAGATATGTAGGTGTTTTTATATAAACGGACCTCGCTGTATAAATACATGTTTCTTTCAATATGAATAATCCGCACATTTCTTTGTTACAGGTACGTATTTATATCAACAATGTGACAATATCCAAGAAACTGTTAATTTGGGAGCCATACATAGAACAGGAACTTGTAAGTAGAATAATGTGTTGCGATAAGTGATATACCTACAGTGGGTAAAAAAAGTATTGGCACACTCTTAAAACGGCGATAACTTTTAAAATATCGTATTATACGATTTGAATTTTTTTTGGTAAGCTAGAGCAATTAGTTTGCTACAGGATGCGAAAAAAAATTTTGTCAAAAATTGCAATTCATCGGAATTGTAGCAAAAATACTAAAAGTTGCATTTTACAACTTTTTTATGTAGGCCAATATTGAAAATTTTAAAAATGCATTTTGTAGACCTGTACCAATTAAACATATTCTGAAAATTTCGTCAAAATCGGTCAACGTTGCAATGAGCTATAAACGTTCAAATATGTTAAAAATTGCAGATTTTCGACCTATAACTGCAGATTCTTACATCTTTCAATGCCTGTCGTTTTTTTCGCATCAACCGATTTCGATGAAACTTTACCAGTGCATATAACTGACACAGATCTACAAAACGCATTTCTAAATTTTCAATATTGGCCCACATAAAAAAGTTGTAAAATGCAACTTTTAGTATTTTTGCTACAATTCCGATGAATTGCAAATTTTGGCAAAATTTTTTTTCGCATCCTGTGGCAAACTAATTGCTCCAGCTTCGCAAAAAAATTCAAATCGTATAATACGATATTTGAAAAGTTATCGCCTTTTTAAGAGTGTGCCAATACTTTTTTTAACCACTGTACATATAAATAAATGTCGTATATTAAAGGCCGCGTGCTTTTCTGATAACTGAAATTAAATAATTATGAGATAATAGTTCATTGCATGCATTTGGGAAAGGTAGTTCCTATGTCCTTGTTGGCGCAGAACTGAATAAATCTTTAGACTTTAAGAATCTTTGAAATGAATATTTAAACCAGGAGTGGTCAATTTTCACTTACCATGCGTCAATTTTTTTCACATACGAGTTCAGATGCGTCATACAACTGAAGCACTCTTTCTACCTTCTTATGTTCACTATTGGGGTTGAAAAATAAGGGTCGGGGTAGGATCTGCTTCGCTTAGAAGAGGAAAAGAGATAACTCGATCACACAGCAAAATTAATTAATTTGCACCAGTTCATAATATACACGTCTATTGGAGCACTAATCTATTATAGTGAGAAATGATATCTCGGACGAGAGGACGATTGCTGTCGCGAACCAATTTAAATCTTACAATTGTAAACTGTCAAACAATTGCGACAGACTGATGTAGGGTAACTGCACCACCAGTGAATGAACATTTAAGAAATTGTTCAGGAAAATATTTTATTTAAAAAAAAACTATGTGAATTAAAGGAATCTCATATATGCCAAATAGCTCCCTATACTTCATTTGTCAAAAATAAATGAACACAAATACAATGAAATTATTATTATTCTTCTTTATTAAACGTTAAATCAAAAATATGAAAAATACCAGTCAATGAACACTACATTCTAGTAATTGAATAATGCTAGTCCAATCAATGAACAAAATTACTAAACAATATTCTCCTATTTATTTAACTCTTTAATCACAATTTTATCGCTAGTATGCCGTCCGGGTTAAAATATGTTGAAATATACAAAAGCGTTCATTTACTGGTGCCCGTTCATTCACTGGTGCAGTTACCCTATAAGAAGGTTATATGAACTTGGAGCACTCAAAGGTATGCATACTAGGGTGGACCTTAGTTGCTCTTGTGCAAAATTTTTTTAAAAATTCATTTGATGCGACCCTTGCAATCTGTTCTCATCTAAAGGAAAGACGTGTCGCAACGAGTTTGTTTATGCAGAAAATTTTAATTTTGCGAAAAATGAAAAAGTACACATTTTTTCAATCCCACTGGTCATTAAACACTATTTTAATGTAATATTCTTATTATATCAAAGCAAAAATTAAATTGTTTAATGAATTTGTTTAAGCAAAATTTTTAATATTTATTTTTTTAATATAAAATTTGATCTCACATTAATATAAGGAAAAGTAGAAAAAGAGAGTTAAATACTTATAATTAAATATTTTATTTATAGGCCTAATTATAATAAGAGTATAAATAATTTTTAAAAATCTGTACTTGATGTTGTTTTATCAATTTTTGGGTATTTTTCCCTATAATCGGTTACAATTTGTAATATGAATTGTTTTTCTTCTTCGTTTTTGCATAACGTTAAATTATAATCTTTCATTAATTTTATTGCTCTTTCTGCAACGTCATTCACAACTTCTAATTTTGTTATAATACCTATCGCTTCGGTATAATTATTATGAGTTTCCCATAGTGCTGGATCAATTAAAAGAAAATCTGAATTTATATTGAACCGTTTGAAAAAATTATTTGATTCAGATGATACGAAATGTTGTATTTCCAAATTCGGAAGATTTTTGATTTCTATAGTCGTTGTCATGTATCTCTTATAATTATTATTATTGTTTACATTTTGTAGTGCTTGCACCACCGATCTTTTTGTTTCTACTGAAACTTTTTTATCAAAAAACGATAGCGCCGCATTCTCCGGTGACAAGTACCATAAATGGTTCACAATTTTTTTTAATGCCACATCGCTTATTTCTTCGTTAACATTTTTGTAATGAATTATATTTTTGATGAATTCTATATCTACACGTGGCGCCATAGCAGCCATTGGGGTCAAAATCCACGGCTCAATATAAATGTTAATTAGAAATACACATGTATCTCTAAGTAGACTACTTACTAGACACTAGAGCTCATAGCTCTACTCCGTAATGTAATAAACCAAACTATTGACAATATTGTTGAAACTTTCAAGTAAAATTTCTTATTATACAACCAAAAGATGATATTTTTATGTTATAACAGTAACTCTTATCATTAAAACATAAAATTTGAGTTGCATGTAAAATTAAAGGGAAATTACTGAAATTTTCAAACTTCAAACCGATTGCGACACCCTTTCCTGTTGTCCAATTGAGTTCTTCTTTTGCAGAACTTATTTTTTTTTGGATCTGGAACAGATCTAGGGGGTCGCATAAAAAAAATCAGATGGTCCAAAAATAAGGTCCACCCTAATGCATACCCAAGGATTATGGGTATACATATAGACTACACTCTTTTTATGGAAAAACTAAGTAAGGATCATAACTGAATCAATAAAACGAAATATTAAAAATAAATAATATATTAAATATTGCCTAGTATTTAACATGCTGCAAATCCAAGTCAATCTATGTTTTTGTCATTGCTAAACGAGGAGACATTAATTATATTGAAAAAAATATCTTGAGTTACTTCTAATTATAATAAAAAATAATTATAACGTTGATTTTTTGTTACTCTTCTATATTCCTAGCAATAAATAATGATTTATACAAAACTTGTGGTCATTGGTTCAGTTATGCTTCTTACTGTAGTGGTTTAGTTGGAATGGTATTAGAGGCACGTTGAGAAAATAATTTTGCATACGAGTCCGCAAAGAAGTGAGACATTTTATGTCGAAATTTTCGTGACACTTTTCGGTAACGCTTTTCGGTAACGCTTTTTCCTGCTATGTGCCAAAGTAAAGACATAAAATGTCAAAACCGCGAAAAAACGATTAAATTAATAGTAAGCACCCCCTTTAAATTTTGGGGATCGCTTCCTGACACCTTCCCCTATCCATTGACCCCACTCACAGGAGTGTGGGTGTAATATTTCCTCAATCTCTCTTATCCGAACCCCTTCTGTAGCCGATGGGGTGGATTTTTTATTATGGGTCGGTTTGTTTTTTCGAGGGCTTTCCAACGCGCCCTCGCACGACCCCGTAGGGCAACGCGTTCAAAACCTCTCCCTTATCCGAACTGTTAATATAAACTTTTAATAGGCCTATTATGTTCCTTGTATACGTTTCTCATTTCATTGAAGTCTTTAAAAATTTCAAGGAAAATGGCGTCCGACGCACCGTTTCCGAGATATTTGCATTTTAAAAATTTTAATGTTTAAACCTATGTTAACTCTCTCTCTCCCCCCTCTCCCCCCCCTCTCCCCCCTCTTCTCTCTCTCTCTGGAAGGTTTTAGATCAAACCGCATTCGAAATTTTCGTGACACTTTTTCGTGACACTTTTTCGTGAGACTATTTCGTGACGCTTTTCGGTAACGTTTTCCTGCTATGTGCCAAAGCAAAGACATAAAATGTCAAAACATCGCAAATGAGGAAAGCTTAGGTTTAGGCCAAATATTTTCGGAATTGAGTATGGCCTTAGTGTCAGGATGGCCTAGCAGGACGCGTCAAGTGTTTGTAGTGCGAAATGCGCAAAGCGGGCCCTTACAGACTCCAATTGCTAGGACACAGGTGGAGAAAGGGTTGAAGTCCCTGTGGGTGAGTTTTTATAATAATTTTCTTGTCCTCTTAAAAAAAAGGTCAAATATAGAAGAGTAATGGTCCTATGAACATCGAGGGTTCCATGCCGGGAACAAAATACGATGTATATTGACTGTAGATATATGTACAGTCAGGGACACGAAGATAGAACACCCTATGCTTTTTTATACGTTTTTTTAGTACGTCAGCTACATTCTACGTATCGATAACTGTAAGCATACCGAAGATCATATACAGCAGCCGTTTTTAAGAAATATTATGAAGGTAAACGTAAATATTGTTGTTCTGAGGTGGGACAAAAATAGGATACGTCTTTAAAAAATGGAATATACAAAGAGAATTTACCAATTTTGTCAAATATTCAATACTTTGAAGAGTCCCCTTTATTTTTTATTAATCTTTTAACCCTCATCCGGGGTAGATTACATTTTCCGTGGCCCCCCATTTTGAGGTTATATTTGTGTTCTTGGGGTCATTTCAAGAAAAAAGTGTATATTTCACATGGTGTCAAATCGGCCTGGTTTAGCCAGTAAAGTAGATTTCCTGTTTTTTATAAACTTGCAAATATTTCGGTAACTAAGCGAAATATGGAAAAATATCAAGAAACATTTTTTGTAGAAAATGAAATTTCCAACAGTTTATGTTCTATGATATTTTTTAGCAGTTGCGCAGTCTACAATGGGAAGATTATGTGAACAGAGTGAGTTGCGGTTAGGTCGATGGGGCGACCATTCATACGAAAATCTAAGATCTCGAAAACTAAAAGAGATCCGCTCATCTCTGAAAAGGAAAAAAAAGTTCAAAATGTTTTTTTATAGGAAATTCAATTTCCTACAAAAAAGACCTGTATATATTTTTCCATATCACGCATAGTTTCCGAGATATTTGCAGGTTTATAAAAAACAGGAAAAACCTGCTAAATTCCCTGCTAAACCAGGCCGATTTGACACCATGTCACATATACATGTTTTTCTTGAAATAACTCCAAGAACACAAATGTAACCTCAAAACAAGGGGCCACGGAAATCGTAATCGTGCCCTCATCCGTCCCTCGTGTCAAGGATATAGCAGGATAAGCATAGGCCAGCGGCCCCCGCTCCGATTTTCCTGATTTGTGTCTTAAAACATAGTTTTATGTCTAAGAAGACATTGTGTAAAATTTAAAATGTCTACCCCCATCAATAAGGGTGATATTGGGGTAAATTCCCCCGCACTTAAATGCAGTTTGCTACAAAACGTGAAAAGATATCGACATGGGATAAACGGCAAACAAAAGATATAGATAAACTCTACATTCCAGATTTTTTCCAAAATTTTTTGCTAATTATTTATAGTTGAAAATAATGAATTAATTTTTTGGGAATTTTATCAACTATCTTCCCCTGGGTTGACACCTACCAAAAAATTATGAAATATTGCTATGATACTTACCTACTTTGTAAAAAAATCTCAGAAGTGTCCATTTGGTGAAACAGTGTCAAGAAAAATAAAGTATGCCGTCGAACGCTTGGTCTGATCAGTATCGGGGCAGCGACCGAATCCCCTTGCGGTGACTAGTTATGGGAGCGAACGGGAAGTCGGCGCGTGTACGGAAAAGCTGATACATGTAAAAATGCGACTAAATGTTCTAATATATGATTACAGTTGAAAATCTAAACAATTATATTTTAGGAAATAGCTTACATTGAAGAAGAAAAATGCTTGTAAAGCTAGTTCGTTGCTGTTAAGTAACAGAAAGAAGAAGCTTCTCACAAATATGTTGTATGGTCACGGTGTTAGAGGTTCCTCGATGCTACGAAGGGTTCGAGTTCGAATATTTCTCAACTCAACTTTCTTTTCTTGTTTTTTTCTTTTTTCTTTATATGCATTTATAAACTAAACGAATTTTATTGTTTGCACTTCAATATTATTATAAAATATTGAAAATATTATTAAAATATTATTATGTATTAGACGATTTAGTCGCATTTTAGCCACCGCAAGGGGATTCGGTCGCTGCGCCGATACTGATCAGACCAAGCGTTCCCCGGCATACTTTATTTTTCTTGACACTGTTCCACCAAATAGACACTTCTGAGATTTTTTTACAAAGTAGGTTAGTATCATAGCAATATTTTATAATTTTTTGGTAGGTGTCAACCCAGGGGAAGATAGTTGATAAAATTCCCAAAAAATTAATTCATTATTTTCAACTATAAATAATTAGCAAAAAATTTTGGAAAAAATCTCGAATGTAGAGTTTATCTATATCTTTTGTTTGCCGTTTGTCCCATGTCGATATCTTTTCTCGTTTTGTAGCAAATTGCATTTAAGTGCGGGGGAATTTACCCCAATTTCACCCTTATCGATGGGGGTAGACATTTGAAATTTTACACAATGTCTTCTTAGACATAAAACTTTGTTTTACGACAGAAATCAGGAAAATCGGAGCGGGGGCCGCTGGCCTATGCTTATCCTGCTATACCCTTTGACATAGTTTTCCCGAAATAAATTATACTGTTCTGTTATTTGTTGATAAATTTGTTCGAAATTGTGTGACTTTTATTCTTTCAATGCGAAACACATATGTTCATGGAAAATAATTATGGCAACACTGCAAATCGAATTTAGTAATGAAAGAGCACCTGTGTGTCAATATGACACACGTATTCTTACGTTCTGTTTCGAACAGGATTTGAGAGTAGATCGAAAAGAACACAGCGAAAGAAATAAAGCAGCATTATATAGTTATTTTGCACAATATAAGAATGGCTAGTAGTACAGAAGTAAATTTCAGTGATGAAAATGCTAGTGGTGATAGTAATTAATTCGTAAGTAGTGAAGATGATCCAGATTATGTGCCTATTGAGAGTGTAAATAGTGAAGAAGATGAATATGACAGTGATATGAGTAGCGAGGAACTTCTTGACCAAGCAATTCGAGAAGAAGTAACTGTCGAACCCGAAAGTGCTTTTTTGTCAAAAGACAAGAAAATATTCTACTCAAGGGATTCACTTCCAGTCGGTGGTAGACAACGTTCTTCTTATATATTAAACTTCTTGAACAATTAGTTGAAGGTTTGAGTGAACGCAATACGCGTGACAATTTTTTACTTCATACGAATTAGCAACTATATTACAAAAACAAAAGATGACGCTTGTAAGGACCATACGAAAAAATAGAAAAGAAATTCCACCAATTTTACTCGATATGAAGAAGAAACCACTTCATCATTCGGAATTTGTTTTTGATCACAAACTAACAGAAGACGATTTGTAATTGTAATTACTAGACTGCGGATATTTATGCAAAATGAAAAATGTTCGCATTGGGAGCAGGATACTGGAACCAAATATAAATCGTGCTCTTCTTTTGATTATCGTATGAAGCTGAAAGTAATACATTGATGTTCTTAAATATTTGTAACACGTCCACTGCTATAAATTGTGTGTACCCGTTTTCGTCATAAATGCATAAAATCCGCAGTCTAGTAATTATCATACGTCAAAGCAAATAAGTAGTGACGTAGATTAAAAAACCCGGAAATTATGAAATATTATAACGCTACAAAAGGAGGCGTCGACGTTCTCGATGAGATGGTGGGCACATACAGGTATAAGTGCAAAATAAATAGATGGTCACTGGCAATTTTTGCAAATATGTTAGATATATCAACATGCAATGCTTTTATAATATTTACA
The DNA here is from genome assembly GCA_963971365.1 of Lasioglossum villosulum. Lineage (NCBI taxonomy): Eukaryota > Metazoa > Arthropoda > Insecta > Hymenoptera > Halictidae > Lasioglossum > Lasioglossum villosulum. The sequence continues at coordinate 26,960,254 of OZ020498.1, read as the reverse complement.
TCGCTCAATACAACGTGGAATAAAAATAAAAAACATCGTCGACGGCTTTTTTGATTAAAATTGGACATTCTCTGGTGTATTCCAATATTACATTACGCGCACATCTACCGCGAGGATCTAATGCGACTGCACTTGTTACCAAAATACAAGGCACAGGGTATACCACCAGTGATTGTACCGTCTTGTAATAATCTCCTCCAACAAAAAAACGCGCCCGATGTCACATGTACGTGAAAAAACCTAATTCAAATGTACATAGTGCCCGATGTGATTTATGCAAACAAGCAGTATGTCTTGCACATTGCTTTATTCTATGTGAAAATTGTGCAAAAACTAAGATGTAGATGTTAAGGCATCGGTTTGAATAAAAAATCATCTGCAAATTTTTATTAACTCCCCGATTCATAGGGAAGTTACTGTAATTACCCCGAAAATCGAGAATCGAGTTTTTAGCAGATCTTCACGTTTCATGGTCATTGGAGTCATTTTAGACTATTTTTATCAAAATGTTTGTGTGTGTGTATGTGTGTGTGCGTGCGTATGTCCGTTTGTATGGTATCAAATTTTTCGTTAACGTTCTCTGAAAAAAGTAACAACGCGATCAGAATAATGAATGGTGCAATCGATGTGTCCCGCTGTAACTTACAGCTGATTAGATTTTGGTCCATATTGGTCAAGCAGTTTTTTAGATTTTTTAGTTTTTTTCGAAAGAAGTTCATTCAACAATGCAAATTATACGTGAGGATGGAAATTTTCCACCGAATAAACAAACGTAATAATTGTATGTATTTTATTTTTATTTTTTTATAATTTTTTTTAAATTTCTTTTTATTTAAAAAAAAATTTTTTTTTATTTTCCTTTTTTAGTTATGCAACTAATGCTAATGTTACCACTTACAATAATCGAAAATTATCCCAATGCAAGAGAATACATTTTAAAAGATTATCAATGAAAGTACAAAAAAAGTTTATATTACAATCTTTGAAAAAGTTCGAAACGAATTATTAACTGAGATTAAATTGAAAATCAATATAAAATATACGATAATTAATAACATTGATGTTGAAGACGGACTGGTTTTTTTTAATTCAAAAGACTACATACGTCATGTGTTGGGTATACCCTATATGCTGTAGCTTGAAATCAGTTTTATTACATTTCTAATTGTAGAATAAAAAACCTGCAATCAGTCATTTTAAACGGTATTGGTAGGTAAGTGTTAATATATGATAGAATTTCCCCTCCAACATAATACAATTTTTATGGTTTCCTTTTGCCAGTAATGTTTCAATGACTGAAAATAAATATAAAATAAAAACTTACCTGAAATCGCAGTGACTTGTTTCACCAACACAATCCTGACAAGTGGCTTAAATTATCGAATCACTCACACACGTTTTTTATTAACTGGAATGGCGTGAAAACAGTGCCGTGTCTAGAATAAGATATTGTGATTGTGAGATAGATGTTCTCGATTGACCTCCACAAAGTGCAGATCTTAATCCTATAGAAAATTAATGGAACTTATTAGATTCGGAAATACCTTTAGCAAAACGTTATAATAAACGGTATTTTTAAACGAATTGCAATCAAAATTTCAACAAATTGATCCAGTTACCTCCAAAAACTTGTGTAAAATATTCCACGGCGATTAGAAGCAGCAATTAAAGCAAGAGGTTACAATATCAAATACGAATTGCTTATTTTCTAAATGTTTATAAAGACATTTTGACCACCAAAAATTGTGTACAATTTTGATTATTGATAATATATTCTATTATATTAATTGTTATGATTGATATTTTAGGTGTTGGTATTGGTATTGAGACTGTTGTTTATTTGATAAATATACACTTTGTTAACTTAAATGTTTCATACAATTCTGGTTTATTAAAATTATGTTTTAAATTGCATTGACTTCTTGTTGATCTTTAAACCTGTCCACTTCATTTTGTCCACGACTGTACGTTTGTATTGTATGAATTGTTTAAAATTGCCGTATATTTATTCGACAATGTTAAAACTAGTAGGCGTTAAGTAATTTCTTAATTACCAAAGTTTTCATTGTGCAGAGGTAACATACTTAAAGTAACGATATCTTCTGCACTTGAATCAATAGTGTTCAATTGAATACTACGTCTGTTCGGTGCATATCGATTGTAGTCTAAAGTGGAAACTCGTGATTAAAAGCAATCGTTATCATTCTGCCTTTTCCTTCGACAATCGAAGGGTTTTGAATGGCACTCACGAGATATCAGATACGCTTCAACGTGATGATATAATGCCACTTTTCGCGTATTCCAGTACCATGTAAACATATATGCATCGAGTGGTGCTCCCATTGAACAATATTCTAATTATATGCAGTATGGAATCATTTTAATTGGGTATAAGTTCACACTCGTTCTTCGAATTCTATTGGCGTTAACTATGTTCTCTGGTATTTCACTGTTTTCCCGAACGTATACGAAATCCAGGATTTACAGAAAATGTTTAATCGTAATAAAACGCTTCAATAATTTTGCATTGCAGAAAAAAAATACGAAGAACAATTTTCAGAATACAATTTCGTGTTTTACTTGAGAACACATTGATAATAAAAGATACGTTGTATGTCACTGTTTTTATTGTTTTACCAGCTGTATCACGCGTACAGGACGCATCATTAATATTATTGATTTATACTTGTAAATTCATATTTGTAAAAATTGTCATTTGCCGATAGAATTGGCCCCTGATTATATTCAGCCCAACGATATGCATTTTGCGATTATTTAATTATATAATATCTTCATTACATTACATAACTTAATCGTGTACAACATTTGGAGCAATAATATACTGCTAAATGCCGCTAGTCAATATTTCAATAGCTAAAGGAAATGTCGGAGTTTAACCGTTATGTCAAGACTGCCTGACAGTTTTCGTTCTCGTAAGACATAATTATGTGTTTCCAACATAATAAGAACAATGTTGTTTAAATGGATTTTCGTATTTATAAAAAGGGTCTAGCAGACTAAGAATAGTGAATCGGCCCCCCCCTGGATTTTTATTGAAATTGTGTGGACAACATTGATTTTAGGTTGAAAGATAACCCCCCAAAATTTCAAGTCGCTAATGTTTCATATAAGGATTATATGAGGGTAAATACCCTTAACTATATCATTCTTTTTCTCGGTTGTTAATTAAGATATTCAGATAAAAAAACCAAAATACTCGAACTTACCTCTTGCATTTCATAAATTTCTTTCACAATTCTGAGCAAATTATGAAGGGTAGAAAAGGAAATTTATTTTTTCAGCGGTGGGAGTAGCAAGCAACCCTTTGAGTGGCAGCTACCAAAAAATTGAAGCCTAAGAGTCTGTTAATTACCTAATATATCTGAAAGTTTCACAATGGTTGGATTGGTGGAACATAATTAAACAAATGAAATTACGAGGCCAACGACCATTCCCTCGCTTCAAAAACCGGTTCTCGTACTAATAAGTAGGTTTTTATACCATTTTTCCTACATTAAACTACATAATATGGAACAAAATCGCAACCGTAGCAATAGTCAACCGAAATATGTATAAGTCTACTAGTAATATATTATACCACTATAATATAAAGAAGGCATGTGAATACTTTAGCAAGTAGGTAAATCGATAGATAGGGACTACGAAAGACTGCAGTCGTAAAATTATAAAATGTAGCATAAACCCGTTGTTATATATATTGTATAAACCATTAATGTTATGTAAATAAAGAGTTTTTGAATTGGTTCTCGTACGATCACCGAAGTTAAACAGCGTTGGACGTGATGACCGGTGCTTGGATGGGTGACCGCATGGGTATAGGCATCATACGCCAGGCGGTGGCTGCCGAGTACCGGCCGCATATTGTTGGCAAAAAGATGGTTCAGAACCCACCGCAATAAAAAGTAGGTCCCGCTGAAATAGGCTGAAATTTGGCGATAGAGAGAGTGGAAAGAAGGGAGGTTGGTAAATGGGTTTGTTGAAACCCTGAGGGGACCAAATATCATAACCATACAAATGAAATTACGCCATTATAATATTATAATAGTCATATAGTAGACTCAGGGCCGGCGTGACCTTTTGCGGGGCCGGGTTCAAAAATTTTGCGGGGCCTGAATACACATTCAAATCCTATACATAAATTTCACAATAAGGAATTATTTATTATAAGTACAAAGTATGTTACATATATTTTTTGTAAAATGAATATTAAATAATTTTTCTCGCTTTTTTCGCCGCAAATTCTGTGATGACGTCATCAAAAGTGATGGAATGTGCTATTTCGCTTTCTATTGAAAGAATAGCCAGAGATGTAAATCGTTCTTGGCTTATTGACGATCGCAGATAATTTTTGATTAGTTTCAACCGCGAGAAACTACGTTCAGCTGAAGCCACGGTTACTGGCGTAGTTAATGTTATCTGTAAGGCAATTAATAAATTTGGGTATGCTTCCGAAAGGTTGTTTTTTACAATGTATTTCATCGCATCTAGAGCCGAATAATTGGATTGCATTATCGACCGGAACCTGATGCGTCTTTGTTTAAAACGAATGAAACGCGATTTAAGATTTGGACAACGAACCGCAAGATGGCAATTGTCTTCAAAAAACAGAGACAAAAAATCTGAGACTCGAATATTCAATATAGTATACAGAGGGTCCTGCAAAATATCCGATGAGTTTTCGTAGACCGCGGGGCCCTACAAAACGCGGGGCCGGGTTCCGCGAACGCGCTGAACCCGCCTCGCGCCGGCCCTGAGTAGACTCCCATTATAACGCAATGAAAATATATTTTAACATTACTGTATATCTATATTTTCTGATGCAGTATGTACATTTCCTGCTTCATAGTTATACAAGGTCTTCAGGTTATTACTAGCCACCATTTTTTTTGTAAATAGTAAGTATTAGAAAAAAATGACAGAGGAAAAAGTAATACTGTTTTTTATACGCAACACAATGACATATGCATATTTGTTTTATTTACATTATTTTGATAGAAATGAAGGTAACCTTCAATTTTTTTAATGGAATGCTTTACATTCTTTTATGTCGTATGAAAACGTGTGTCAAGACGAATTCATCCATCTACTACACAATGACCTTTAAGGTTATGCAAGGTCAGAATTGGAAGAAGCAATTAATCTGTCGAATTAATCATAAAATGAATTCGACACAACACACGGAGCTGATAGAAATGGTCTTGATACCATTTACTGAAAAAATTAAGATTGACAAGTTCATTTTTCATCATAGTAATGCATCAAGACAAACAAAGGAGTGGTTAGACGACATAAATATGAGGATTTTGACATGGCCAGCTTGTTCGCCAGATTTATACCCAAATGAGTGTTGGAATTTATTTTAAAAATAATGTACTTTTACAAATCAAATATACAAATGATATATTGTATCTGTGTTGTTCCCGTCATGGGAGCCTCAATTTTCAGCTGTTCCTTAGATCGTCGTTCGTTTTTCTAGAAGCGACCCTCACTTGTGTCGCGTTTGTCGAACAGTACAGACGTGCTTGACTGCGTGCTTTCATAGATAGATTAATTGGAAAAAAATCTATTTCATATTTTAAATTATAGTATCGTTCTTTGTATGCCTATTATACATACCAATATTTAGAACCTTTGGAGAATACATGCAAGAAAAGTATACGGCAATTGTAAACAGTATAACTCTGTTTCTGAGTTATGAATTGCGGTGAACGAAGCGTAGACATCCTTCGAATTATTTATTATTATTATTCGAAGAAACGGCAATTATGCTTACTGTATCTATTCATTTATAAATATAAAATAAATTTTCGTTAAACTTGATATTATCTACTTAAAAAACGTGTGAATTTATGGAAATTTCGCAGTTCGTTTTCTGTTAAACTGGATAACTACGTTTTTCTGTAAAAAAACAATATATCTATGAATATAATCGTGTAAATGGTTCCTTTTATTAATCCTAACATGCTATCGTGGATCAAATTCTTATTACTACGACATACTTATAAAATTACGCCAAAAAATCAGACGCCTTTATAGAAATTTCGGGTACTGCATGACAGTGCGTCGTTTCGACGAAATATTGTCGCGGAGCCGACTGATAGCCGGGTGCTGTGTAAAGACAGAAGGATTTCGATGACACTTAAGACACTCGAGTTACAAATAGTAGCGCAACAATGCGCGCATGCCACGACGCGCGAACTCAATCGCATTATGACGAGTTCTCGTGTGCGGACCCGCGTATCTGCGGTACGGAACTGCATCCGGCCACGAAACCGTGTCCCACGTGCTACAGCGGTCTCATTAAATGGAATGCATATTTATGGAGTCAGTGGTTGGCGGGCGTACTACACGTTCACAGATTTGAGGGATGCAGACGGCGCGGCGCGGTGCGGCGAGTTGTAGAGAATAAGGAGAAAAAGAAGGGGACTAGAAAAAGAGCTACGGAAACAGCGCCGTCAACGCGTCTGGCGGAGCCGTGAGGCGTTACAAATCTCAATGGCGCACTCTGTGTTCCGATTGCCAGCCGTATGCCTTTTGATTTGAACCTCCAATGCGGACAGCCTCGTGGCTCGCAGTACTTTTATCGGCGGACGCGTTCGTGCGCATGCACGCGCCACCGCATGCGGCTTTTCGTTTTAGTTTTCGCTTTCAACGCTTCCCGTGATTATGATCGCATTTTGTTTAGTTCAAGCAACCGGATTTCACCTGTTACCACGATTACACGCTGAAATTTTCGGTATGCAGTATGCAGTTTAAAGATATGAAAATCAACACCGATTTTTCAAACAGGCCAGCGTTTACTTTCAAAACGAATAATGTATTTATACACGCAAACACGTGAAAATATATCGGAGGATCATGTATTCTCACTACAATGTGAATTGCACGCTATGGTAACCGATTTGAAAATTGAAAACATTTTATACCTTTTGTTTAACATATATTCATGTTTCAAAGTTCAATCGGACTGAAATATGTATGTCATGGACTTGTTTAAATTCTAGTATTAGTGGTGAATCACGTTGCAAACGGTTTAACTAAAGAAAACTTCTTGTTTTTTACCATTTTACCTAACACCTTCGAGAAAATGTCTCTGTATTTACAATAGTTGGCGCATAGCTACGTACAAGTTATAGCTACGTATATTTTTTTAATATATTATTTATTAGCTGTACCCGCGACTTTGTCCACGAAACGTGCCCAAAAGAGGGCGAAAAGTTGTCTTTTATCACTAATGACGTCACAACTTTTGAACGAATGGACCTTTTTGAATGCGGATTTCTACTAAACTTTTCCGAAAAAACACTGCGTTAAATGGTTCAAACTCCAGCTATCTACGTTCAGCCGTTCTCAATTGATGCCGTCACAAACAAACGAACAGACACGATTTTATTATACAGGGTGAGGCACCTAAGACAGGTCACCTGAATAACTCAGCTGCTATTGGAAAAAATGCATCAGATGGAACTTGCTTAGTTTCGAGGGGGCATTAATATGATGCTTTTTTGTATGCTGATAGCTCTTTTGTAGGTGGACGCGTAAATGACCTGTGAAGGTCAACTTCATCTTTTTAAATAGAATGCCCAATATATATATATTGTATATACACACACATGGTGAGTCACCAAACGTTAGCACCTCAAATATCTTTGTTGTTTCTAAAGATATGTAAAATATGGTAAGGACAAAGTTGAATGGTACAATGGGGCTGACACGATGCAAAAAAGAAATTTTGTTTTCCTCATTTTTTTAGAGATATCAATTGCACCTTCATTTTTTTAAATGGAATGAGGTATTTTTGAATACATCAATCGATGCAGCTGGACATTCGTTATCAAAAAGTACTAACCTATGTATGTCGAAAAGTTAGTAATTCAGGAGATATTTCAATTTAAATAACTCTAAAATACTATTACAGTCATGCTAAGATGTTACACAAGTAAGTAAACACTAACGTCTAATAAGACTTATTAAATAAGACTAACAATAGTTAGTACGACTGTAATGGTATTTTAGAGTTATTTAAATTTAAATATCTCCTGAACTACTAACTTTTCGACATACACAGGTTAGTACTTTCTAAAACTTTTTAAAAAACACCTCATTCCATTTAAAAAAGTCAAGGTGACTTTGATATCTTCAAAAAATGACATAAAAACAAAATTTTTTTTGCATCGTGTCAGACCTATTGTACCATTCAACATTGTCCTTACCATATTTTACGTGTCTTTGGAAACAACAAAGATATTTGAGGTGCTAACGTTTGGTGACTCACCCTGTATACATATATAATTTCCCATATGTGTAATAGCTATTACCTGGAAGCCAGTAAGGGCTCGAACTGATTCCCTCAACTTGAATAAGTACATATGGAAAATTATTTATGTAATATTTTGTTAAGTGTTAGATTTATGATATATGAAGGACAATACTATTTTACGCAGAATTTTGTACTTCATCCGAGTTCGATGAAAAATATTCGGCATTGGGTTAAAACATACCGTTGAAAAGCTACAACTGTTTAAAAGGCGGTGAACCAAATGTTTAAAAAAACGCACAGTTTTGGTGTTACAACTCCTACACTATGGAACCTACAGAATCGGCTCATAATCAGTGACCATTTGAAAGAGCTCGGTGAACTGAATCCAACGAGTACCCCAATTATATCGCTTAATTTATAAGCTTAGTTTATAACTGTTTAATGAATCGTTAAACACGGTGTTTCACGGTGAAAATTCAGAGAAACGGAAGGTTTATAAAAAGACCTGAATGCCTTTATAACAGTCAAGAAAGAGTAACTTGTCAACAAACTTACGAGCAGTATGTCTTACATTTTATATTATTTTTTTTATCAAGGAATGCGTCTTCTTCTTCAAGTAGCTCTTTCATTAAATTTCGTCCTTATTTTTAATAACAGCCTTGTATATTGAGGGCATCCTGGCAAATGGGTTTTCGAATGTTTCTAATTTCATACTTTTTAATGCTTCTTGTAGAAGTTGCCAAAGATGTCCCTTTAGAAAAGTGCATTCCGAACATTGTCTTACACTGGGATTACACATTATACATTTGTTACGAGCCGAGGGCTGGCGTCTATTTCACCACTGGGAGTCACAGGATTTCGATAAGGGTAAGGTAATAGGAAAAGTCGGGTCTCATAACTTCTTAAAGAATTGTAGATAAACCTCGAGCGGTAAAGATTTATCGAAAATCGGATGATTGGTAGTTACTGGAGTTCTAAATGGATATGGAAATTATGGACTCTCAAATGTCAGGACAAAAAATGTTTTCCCGCAAACACTGTTTTGTTGATGAAATTAGTGTTTGCGGGAAAACATTTTTTGCCCTCATATTAACATATTTTGAGCTGTGTGTGGGCTTATTCTAAAGAGGAAGGTTTATCATAGCCCGCTCTGCTCATGATTTAGTTAGATTATGTTTATATCTAATAATATGAGTGCCCAAAGTAGGGAAAACAAATGAAGACAAATTCCGCAGATTCTAATGTATTTTTCTAATACAAAATGATTTTTTCGACTTAAATCATGAGCAGAGCGGGCTATGATGAACCTTCCTCTTTACAATGAGCCCTCACAAAGCTCATAACATGCTAATATCAGGACAAAAAATGGTTTCCCGTGATTGCATTCAATTGTTCCCCAGATTCCGTTCACGAAGGGCAATGAAGGGCAAGTAGAACCAATTTTAGTTCAGCTACTCAAACGAGATGGCGCTTAGACAGGAGAATTATCGGCGTATATTTGTAACAACCAAAATATAAAGGGCTTGGAGCCACTTGGTTCCATTAATAGCAATAAAGATATTGATAAAAAGAAAAAAACCTGTATTGATAGCGAAATTGAAGCGTTAGATTGATACAAATGTATGTTCGTCACTGTTGCCAAACTGTTTTTCAGCGTGGAGGTTGCTTACACTGATAAATACCCAGATCAGGGGTTACGGTACCCCCTTAAGCTTAAAGATTTTATCCTTTTTCAAAAGTAAAGGACCCCGCACTAAACCAGGTGAAATGGGTCCTTGGCGAAAATGGCTGAATTTGAAGTATGTTGTACCTTTTGGGTCACTGAACGAATGTATATTAGGCAAACTGTCAAAAAATGGACAATTTCGTTGTTTCAACCCTTTAAAAGGCTGAGGTCAGACCAGCAAAGATATCACTTTCGGATCAATGCGGTTACCATTATAAGGGAACGATATGAATTTTTAGTGAACAAAATAGTTAAAGAATAATTGTTTATGACAGTATTGTTTAAACAATTTGAAAATGTCATTATTTGCAAGTATTGAATGATGATTTAAACTGGGAAAAATCATAACGGATAGCGCTTTCCTAACTCATTATTAATCGCAAGTGTAATAAAAACATTCGATATCATTGTTTCTGTTTAATAATACTTGTTTTTTTCATAATTAAGAGTCAGTCTACTGGAATAGGTTTCACTATCAGTTAGTTGTTTATTGCTTATTTTAAACCAAATAATGCGTTAGGAAAGCGCTATCCGTTATGATTTTTATATATTATGATATATTAAATAAGGTAAATAAGGATATAATTTTACTACATTCGTACTGCAACTATAAAATCAAATTGTTTATGCCCTATAGTTTCTCCATTGAAATCGAACAGGCAATTTGATTTATTAGTTTGTTGAAAAGTCGTTTCTGCTTGAATGAATTGTAAAGTGGTCGTGTAACGTAAGTAGCCGATATCGAAAAACAAACTCAGATTTGTATCAGGTCTGCTACCTACCGTATTCACTAGCCTAGAAACACTGGCGCGGTTTATCGTCTTGATTGCGACCGTATTTTATTAAGAAGTTTCTACTTCATTTGCGGTCCTCCTAAAGTTACGTTCTCAATCTGTTTGTGTAACTTCGCGATTGAATTTCAGAGCAGTTGAACGTCGTAGTTAGGATTCGTTTATTATGTCCAGTAACGCACTAACACATACAAAAAATTTGTAATCTTTTTGAACTCTTTAAGTGAAAATCGTGAAGAATAATTACATGTTTAGAACCTATCTATCAGTTCAAAATAAGACTTTCTAGTATTAATATAAAAATGTTTAAAACTTTTTCAATAGTCCAGTACACGAAGCGTGACATAATTGATGGGGACTGTGATCTTTGTAATTCACTTGAAAATTCTCTTTTATTTAAATATTCTCCTATAGAAGAACTTTGGTTTATTTAATTTCCACGACTATAATATCGTCCCAGATTTACCATATAACATTTGTAGAAAGTCTGCCAAATATGTTTCTTAATAATTTTTTTAACAGGAATAAAATTCTATTTTGTCGTTGTCAACATACATAGGCATACAGTAGACATTAATTTTCTTTTACTTTACTTCTAAAAAATATAAATGTTGGATTTCCCTATTTTATATTATGATTGCGATCGAGTTAACCAATCGATCTACGCAGGGATAAATTAATGAGTCGACTCGTAAGAAATACTATGGTTTAATACAAATATAAAATGATAGAACAAAGATACAACTGAACAAGGTGACGATCGACGCGAGACTCCTCGAGATCGTCTTTCCCTCGCCTTTTCTACCAACGTTGTCCGCCTGTCTTTTGTCTCGTCGTTATTCGTCTGTCTTTTCGCGGGACGCGCGTTTCGCTTTTTACCACGTTTTTTTTTTTATTAGGTCGCTTTCTTGTCTGTCTGTCTGTCCGTCCGTCCGCTTTCCTTCCGCAAAATCTTGTAATCGTATTTTAAACCACTTCCCGATGATCTGGAGATTTGAAATTTGAAACATAGTTCAAAACTAGATGACAATGCAATATTAAATCGGTTTCATGTCTGTCTGTTTGTTTAATAACGAGTTTAAAAATTAAAATTAAAAAAAATTTTTATTAACCACATTTTCAAGACGGACTAAAAATAATTATTTAAATAAAAATTAAATCGAACTAAAAATAATAATTTAAATTATTAAAAAAAATAATAATAATGAAACAGATTTTAATATACGGACTTAGAAGTACAATTAAGACGGATTAAAAAGTATAATTTAAAATGCACTTAAAAATATGAAATAAAATTTTCCCTAGCCTCATACAGATGTCTACCTAACCCCATACAGATAGTCCTGAAAATTTGTGATTGTGCATTTTTAGAAGCTATGAAAATACTTGTAAGATTTAAAACAAAAAACGTGGGACGAAAGATAATAGTAAAGAGTTTAGAGAGTAGCCATCGTTAAGAAAACTCGTACAACAATCCATATCATTTGAAGTGCAATAAAATTGTTACTGATTTAAGTGAACTATTCATGCATCTATCGCATACGCCCCACGTTTTTCGTTTTAAATCTTACAAGTATTTTCATAGCTTTTAAAAATGCACAATCACAAATTTTCAGGACTATCTGTATGGGGTTAGACATCTGTATGAGGCTAGGGAAAATTATGTTTCATATGTTTTAATGCATTTTAAATTATACTTTTTAATCCATCGTAATTGTACTTTTTAGTCCATATAATAAAATTTCTTTCATTATTTATTTTGTTTATTTAAATAATTATTTTTGGTCCGTTTTAATTTTTATTTAAATAATTTTTTTTGATTGGGTGAGTTGAGCTTTGACCCATGGTTTCCTTAACACTTTTTGTCCCCATGATGCGTAGAATACAATGCAATAACACAAAAATTTGTTCTTGAAATTCGAGGTCAAGGACAATTTGGTGGCACCTTTTTTTCATAGATCTTCACCGATCCGGAGATGTAGAATACGCCTATGGCTGCCAGGACCAAACATTTCTTTACACCCTGTACACAGAACATATTTAAGGTGATTTTAAAATGTCCAAATGAGTCTCAGTCTTCCCTATTTTAGGTTATGAATATTTAAATGCATTTTCAGTCTTCATAATCCGCCAAATAGAGATATAATACCAAAATATTCCTCATTAATATTTCTGTCCAGTGCTAGAACGATTGAAATAAATCGGTACCAAAGGCTAAAAAGGAACTGATTTTCGAGGAGTGAGCGAGTATGAGCAGTGTCGCCAGATCGAGAAAATCGAGGGATATACAATTTACCCCCTCTCTGATCTCCAGATTAATACGGGACTAATCTATGGATTTAGTGGGAGATGTTGGAGTATGCGCACCGTGCTCATGGTGGTAGAATGGAATTGTGTTACGACCACGACTGATCAAATGACCCTTATTTTAGATTTTTCTTATTATTTTTATTTTTATTACTGTTTTAGATTTTTATTTGATAATTATTGAAATTGTAAAGGTGTTTTCATGAGAATTTATTGAATATATTTTTTGACTCCAGTATTATACTATATTATATTATAGTAAATGTAATATATATAATAGTAAATTTATATATTGTATTTGTTATTATATTATATATTATATTATAGTAAAAATTGCACAAAATATAAATAAATTTAATCTTGCTATTTTTATAATAATATACAGAATAGTCACTTTTGATGGTCGGTTGGTTTAGTGTTAAATATATCTCAAAACAAGAAATATTGAACTTAGACCCTTTTCATAATTATTGGTACATAGGTGAATTAAAATGATTCGGTTTCGCTAGCCGAGAGTTAGAGAGTAGTTTCTACAAAAATTATACTGAAAGTTCATTCCCACATCAAGTGGTCCTTCGAGTGGTGTCGGTCGGCGCATATTAAGTGCTATACGTAGAGTTAGCCAATCGTGAAACGGTCCCGAAGTGCTATGCAGCAAATTCTCTGAACGGAAACTTTAACGTGTTGAAAGACTGTACATGGATGCATTCTGAGTGAGAAAGGTTTCAAATTCTGTTCATTCTCTTCGAAATATTGAATTATTTTTAGATTATAAGACTATGAACATGTAGGACTATTGTTGGAATGATTGATTAATTAGAAATATGCATTCTTTTCAGTAATAGCGCAATTAACGTATCTTAAATAGTAGAATTTGATGAAAGTTTCGATAAGACACCAGTACTGAATGTTCGTCTAAAGTCTGAAGTATTATTAATATTCCGCTGATCATTTTTTCCCAACGATTACTGCCGGGTGATACCAAAGTATTTTTCATCGTACTCTTTTAACTATGTAAATACCTAAATAACAGAAACGCTTTCATATACAGGATATATATATATATATATATATATATATATATATATATATATATATATATATATATATGTCGGGGCGTGCTGACATAGGCAATGATTTGAAAATTTGTATTATTATTATTATTAATGTCATGTTCGTTTTATTGATGGTAATTTATTGTGTTACTGTTACGTTTGTTTTATTTTTAAAGAAATGCGAGACAAGGTCCTTTAGGAAAATGGTTTAGGTCCTTGTTGAACGTGACCACGGGTAGTAGAATGGACACGTTCCTGATGGTTACAGTGTAATGAAAACAGGACAACATCAGTGAGATATTGATTGATTTGCGTTGTGAAGAGAGTAGTCTTTTGATATAGACAGAATCAACTAGATTTTGACGAGACAAGACGTGTAAGGATTAATTCTACAGCACCCGTGAGCTCGTTGACGCATTTTGAAATGACGAATCGAACAAGGGGTCGGCCTGCCACGACATATATATATATATATATATATATATATATATATATATATATATATATATATATATATATTTAATACAAAACTAGAGGGTTATTGTTGCTCGCTCGCTTCAGAAGCTCGCGAGTAGGGTTGTTTTGGCTCGCATCGAAAAATCACGGGTAGGACTGCTCTTGCGAGTAGGGCCTACTGCTATTAATGTTCTTTATTTGGTGTGTGACTCCCCAAGAGCCACACAAAGAACTTACCGATTCATTAGTTTCAGTATATGATTATCATTATTAACTGTGCGCTTTAAGAAAATTATACGTATTCAGGGAATTTCAATAGTTTTCTGCTTAACAAAATGTTTGCTATATAGCGTCTATGGCTGTGTCTTGAGTACGCTGCGTCCTACCGCGAAAATAACGAAATTTTCCAAAGGCTCAAGCTAAAGCATATAGGGTATGCCAAACCACATGACGTATGTAGTCTTCTTTGAATTTAAAAGAAAAAAAAAGAAATTAAAAATTGCTGTATGTCGGGTACGGTGCGTCCTACTGCAAAAATAACGAAATTTTCAGAAGGCTCAAGCTAAAGCATACAGGGTATGCCCAACCACATGACGTATGTAGTCTTTTGAATTAAAAAAAAAATAGAAAATAGTAGTATCTCGGAAACGGTGCGTCTTATCGCGAAAGTAATGAAATTTTCAAAAGACTTAACCCGAAGCATATAAGGTGTGCACAACCACATGACGTATGTAGTCTTTTTAAAAAAATATATATGTATAATTTTTTATTAAAAATATATGTAAATATGTATATACATATATAGTACGTTTGTTTTTTCGGTGGAAAATTTCCGTCTTCTCGTATAAATTGCATTGTTGATTCAACTTCTTTCGAAAAAAATTAAAGAACTCTGTACCAAATTGGACCAAAATCTAATCAGCTCTAAGTAAATCATTCTGATCGCGTTGTTACTTTTTCAGAAAACGGTAACGAAAAATTTGATACCATACGCACAGACATACATACGCACACACACACACACACACACACACACACATAAAAAAAATTTTACTGAAAATAGTCCAAAATGACTCCAATGACCTTGAAACGTGAAGATCTGCTAAAAAATCGATTTTCGATTTTCGGGGTCATTACAATAACTTCCCTATAAATCGGGAAGTTAATTATCTATATATATATATTTTTTTTTAAGAATTCGAAGGATTACATACGTCATGTGGTTGTGGAGACCGTATATGCTTTGGGTTAAGCCTTTTGAAAATTTCATTATTTTTGTAATGAGGTGCACCGTTTCCGAGATACAGCCATAGACGGCATATACAATAGCAAACAGTGTTTGTTAAGTAGGAAACTATTGAAGTTCCCTGAAAACATATAATCTTCTTAAAACGTACATTTAATAATGATAATCATATAGTGCAACTAACGAATTGGGAAGTTCTTTGTGTGGCTCTTGGAGAGTCACACACCAAATAAAAAACATGAATAGCTATAGGCCCTACTAGCCATGCGTACCATCAACCCTCTTGCAAGAGCAGTCCTACCCGCGATTTTGCGAAGCGAGCGAGCAACAATAACCCTCTAGTTTTCTTGTTTAAATTAAATGGTTAATTTAAACCATAATGTAACTATGCGCAATACGAAAAAGTTTAAGTACATGCTATTGAGTTTAATAAGAGGTATCACAATAACTGATAAAAAATGTTGTGGCCCCCCTTTCTCTTTCAAAACAATTTATATACATACTAAAATATTAGCTTTCCTTAAACATTTGATTAGAAAGATGAATTCGATATCTTCATTAGATTCTGAGAAAATAGCTTGTAACACTTTATCTGTTACACCCTCTATATTATTTTTAAATAAAAAATTACAGCTTGCCTGTATGTCTTCAGTTCTCTAAAAGAATGTATTAGGTTGGAACGAAAGTTCGTAGCATTTGTAAATCAAAATTCAAAGATAAAATTAAGATATTTATTCATAGGTTTATTGAATAATATTCTGAGTCACCTAGAAAATGACAAACAGTAATAGAAGAGAATGGAAAATATGTTGTTAAACAAATCTCTGTGTATTTCCTAATTTTATTTTTGAGTTTTAATTAAAAACGCTACGAACTTTCGTTCCAACCCAATAATTTACGTATAACGTATGTATAGAGACATAATTATAGAAGCTAGTAACCTATGATAAATATTGTAGAGGTTTTAGAAATAAAAAAAGAAGTACTCAAAGTCTTCACAAAGTCGCCCTATCTCAATTTTCTTTAATGAAACAAATCGATATTTGGTGTAGTTTCGAAGAAAACAGCTTGCATCATTTTATGTAGTTTAGCCGACATTGAATCGAAGGTCTTAAAGAGTATGTGCAAGGTATCCCAGAGAGAGAAAGAGAGGAGAGAGTGTGTAGAGAAGAGAAGAGGTAATTTCGAGCACCTGTTTGTTTTAGCAATTCACGCCGAAATGCTTAGTTTTCGAGTTATTGACGAAAAACATGGACCAATCGAAGCGCGGCTACAACTGACGGATTCCGTCTTGGCGACAGTTTCCGCTGAGCTTAGCGCCGCCGTTAGACAAACTGGAATCAGCCTTCTTCAGCCGCGCTCTGATTGGTCCATGTTTTTCGTTAATAACTCGAACACTAAGTATTTCGCCGTGAATTGGGAAAAAAGAAAAATGTTTAGAACCATCTCGGGAATTACCCCTTTCTTTTTCCAACGCTTTTGCTGGAACATCCTGTGTAAGGCGAAAAAGCGGAAATGTAACAAAAGTTGGACGTTCTGGAAAATAAAGCAAACATTTATAGAAGATGTGTAGAAGAGAAAATGAAAACACATAAATGAGAGACATAAATAAGGGAAGAAACAGAAGTAAAGAAATAGTTACATCTGCTAGGGAGATCTCAATTAAAGAATGGAAGATACACAAGTTGCTGATTGGATCCAACGGAATAGTTGCTGTGGGGAAAAAACAAGAGATATGGGAATTGTTAAATGATTTCAGCACTACGGTTCGATCGTTAACGGGGTACCCATGGATGTGACTAGCATATTACTAGAATATTACTAGGAAAACAAGTGAAAACCGTGTTTACGGGAAACCATTTTTTGTTTTTATACAAGCATGTTACGAGCTGTGTGAGTGCTCATTGTAAAGAGGAAGGTTCATCATAGCCCGCTCTGCTCATGATTTAACAAGATTATGTTTATATTTAATAATATGAGCGTCCAAAGTAGGGCAAACAAGTCGAGACAACCACCCTCAGGTTCCCACGTATTTTTCTAATACAAAACAGTTTTTCTGACTTAAATCATGAGCAGAGCGGGCTATGATGAACCTTCCTCTTTACAATATGACCTCACACAGCTCATAACATGCTAATATGAGGGGAAAAAATGTTTTCCCGTGATTGCATTCAATTGTTCCCCAGATTCCGTTCATGAAGGGCAAGTAGAACTAATTTTAGTTCAGCTACTTGAACGAGATGGCGCTTTGTCAGGAGAATTATCAGCGTAGTTTCTTAACAACAAAAGTGTAAAGGGCATGAAGCCACTCGGATCCATTAATAGCAATAAAGATAATGATTAAAAGAAGAAAACCTGTATTTATAGCGAAATTGAAGCATTAGATTGATACAAATGTATGTTCATCACTGTTGCCAAATTGGTTTTTCGCGCGGGGGTTGGTCACAATGAAAAATACCATGGTCACGTGGGTACCCTACCCCCTTAAGGAATAGGGGGCTCCATATATATAGATATATTAAAGCATTAGGTCGCCGGGCCGGTACTGGCCGGATCTGGCTAAACTAAATGGACCTTGAACCGTTAGTAACTGGCCTACTAGGTACAGGTCTGTTACAGTACATATACAATATTTATTTAAATCTATCCATTTACTTTAAATTGTTTTTTGGTTTCAAAAGAAGAGATAGATTTACGCGATTCAATTCCAGCCGTTATGAAATATTATGAATCCATCTCATATGAAGCTTCAGTTGTATGTTTTACTATTCTCTCTACCGCTTGTGTATGACCAGGAAATCATAGAAACTCAAATGGAAAATGTTCAATGTGGTCTTCTGATGTAATTTCGAGTAATTCACCTCCTGCAATATCTTTCAGTACTAGAGGCTCAAAAATTTCACAATTGTGCCATGAAAACAAATTAACGTTGTCATTTGTGTCAAAGTTGATTTTTGGAGTTTAGAATTTTCTGATTCCCTCTGTACAAATGGATCTTACTTTCGAAATTCTACTAAGTTCTATTTGTAGAATATTTTTTCGTTTACCTGTATACGATTTATTTCTTGTAAATATAAATCTTTCTCTTTTATATACATATACAGAATCCTACCATTACTCCACTTATACACGTATTCAAGTAACACAGTCGAAGAAAATGGTTCAAATTTAACTGTTAAATGGTAATCGTAATTTATATATAATAACGTGGACAGAAATAAATCCATGCGAGATTATTAAAAAAGAAGAAGTGATATCAGGAGATAGTGTAATCGTTAGACTGTAGATCTTTATGCAAAATAAAAATATTCTTCATAGATTATAACATGCAGTAATTGAATAAAAACTTATTTCACTCTTTAATATTATTTTTACGTTGAAAACAACATAACTATATTCCAAGAAATTTTATATCTTTCACTGTTATACAAATATTTCACTCAGTTCGTTTCTTCATAAATGCCTAAGAATCCGCAGTCTAGTAGTCGTTAAAACAAATAAATAAATATATAATGTACTTAATTTATATAATTAATTTAATGAGTTAAATTAGTATATGATTTCACTTTTGTATAGAAGATATTATCTGAAACAGTATTTGAGAAAATTAAAAAAATTTGAAAGTAGTCATTTTACTGTGCTAATACTTGCTGCATTCAAATCAAGGTTAAACTATTATGGTTGCACTGTTGCAGTAGGTTACTTTCTGAGAAAGTGATCTAGGTCGGTGTGAACTATAGTTACCCGGTGTCTGTAGTTGATACCAAGAAATCATGATATACCCATTACGTGTGAGGTTATTCTATTCGATAGCTCAATAATGCTCATTTATGCATAGTGCATAGTAATGAAGCTGGTATTATGCAGAGAAATATTTTCAGTTTCTAAATTACGTGTAGAAAATGATCATTTGAATGAAGTTACAGAAATTGTTAAAATTAACCCTTTGCATTCGGAGCTACTGTTAATTCAAAAATGAAATATTTCTGCTGAAGTGGAACAATTTCATTTTTATGGATATGAAATGATATGATAACTCATACAATACTTAAATGTTTAGCAATTGGTTAGATCCTAGCCTAGGTTAGAATCCTATTTAATCGTGTAAATAATATTTTGAATAATGGTACAACAGTTTCTAATGATGACTCTGAATCGCCACTCGAGTTCTAAGGGTTAAATATGTATAACAATTAATTTTTTTTCACGGCGCTCTGGTTCGATCATTATTTTACTATACTTGGCTCTACTGTAGCGAATATATCAAAGTGACATACATGTGCTCTTCCAAATAGTAGAGGAAAAAAAAAGTTTTTCCTCTACTATTTGGAAGAGCACATATAGTAAAAAAAAAGTATATAGTAAAGCACAAGTATAGTAAAATAATGATCGAACCAGAGCGCCGTGAAAAATTAATTCTTATATATCAAAAAAAATTACGATCGATAAAAATATCCACTATTTGTTAAATATGTACATGCGCTACCGCTCAAAGGTATCCAGACACTTGCGAAATGTGTAATAGCAACGCATAAAAGTTATTTAACCTTTAACTACCCGCGCCCTGAATTTTCACGTACAGTGACTCCCACTAATATTCGGACACTCTTACAAAGACGATAACTTTTTAAATATCGTATTATACGGTTTGAATTTTTTGGGAAGCTAGAGCAACTAGTTTGCCACAGGATGCGAAAAAAAATATTGTCAAAAATTGCAATTGATCGGAATTGTAGCAAAAATACTAAAAGTTGCATTTTACACCTTTTTTATCTGGGCCTATATTGAAAATTTAAAAAATACGTTTTGTAGATCTGTGTCAATTAAACATATTCTGAAAATTTCGTCAAAATCGGTCGACGTTGCAATGAGCTACAACCGTTTAAAGATGGTAAAAATTGCAGATTTTCACGATTTTCGACAATAAATCTTTAAAAGTTTGTAGCTCATTGCAACGTCGACCGATTTTGAAGAAGTTTTCAGGATATGTTTAATTGACACAGATCTACAAAACGTATTTTTTAAATATTCAATATAGGCCCACATAAAATAGTTAAAAAATCAACTTTTAGTATTTTTTCAACAATTCCGATTAATTGCAATTTTTGAAAAAATTTCTTTTCACTTCCTTTAGTAAACTAATTGTTCTAGCTTCCCAAAAAAGTTCAAATCGTATTCAACGGCACGAGAAATATGGGAATACTAATCTTCAAGAGAGTCCAATAATTTGTTGGGTTACGCTTTCGCCATATTGAATCCGCCATTTTGTCTTTTGTAATTTTGACTTCAGATTTATAATCAGCGACCCGAAAAACCTACGAGTATCAATGTTGAACTAAATTGGAGTACAGTAATGTCGCGATAGTTGCCGCAAGAGTTGTACACGATAGTTGCCGCAGTGCCTACCCATTCCACCAGCTGTCAATGCTGCGCCGGGCCGCAAGGAGGCGATGTTTGATATTGGCTCGGGTATATCGGTGTGAACACCACTACATTGACACCATGAATCGAATTTTCAAACTGCTTAATTTTCATTATTTTTTATGAGATTTTACTGGCTTATTCCTAGCAAAATTTGATTAAAACAAGACCAAACACGGTATAATTTGGCCCATTAGTAATGTCTTGAAAGTTGTCGGAGGGCTGTACGCGAAAGTTGTAGTGCCTACTAGTGAATTTTCTACTCAATATTCATTATTTTTTAATGACATTCCCGACTAGAAATTTAGTTAGGCATGCCTAACGACGAGTGTGGGCCTAATGCGGAAAGCATTGGGGTACGCCTAAGTTGGGCATTCCTAACAGTTGCCATACATGGGCCTAATGCGGAAAGAGTGGTGTCGCCTAAGTTAGGCATTCCTAACAGGTGCCATACGTGGTCCTAATGGGGATTCCCGAGTGCACGCCTAGGTTGGGCATTCCTAACAGGTGCCATAGCATATATAGGGTATTTCGTTTGTCTTTGAACGGAAATATCTCGATCGTGACGCACTGGAGTTACATAAAAAGTTTATTTACAAAAATTGTTCGACATGGAGGGAACAATCATATGATGTCATTTTTTTCGGGACTATCCCTTGAGATTTCCCTTTATGTCTCCTAATGAGGGTCTAATAAGGCTATCCTAATGTGGCCTAATGCGGTTTGCCGCATTGGATAGTCATTAGGAAAACCTAATGTGGCCCTATACGCGGGTTTCCTAATGCGGGCCTCATACGGCTTTCCCAATTAGGCAGTGATCAAATTCCGCGTTACATTCCGCATGCCTGCCCAATGGGGCTGCCCCACTAGGGCCTAACGCGAAATTAGGCTAGCCTAATGTGGACCTAACGGCCTGCCTAACTAAATTTCTAGTCGGGTTGTACTGGCTTATGCCTGGCAAAATTCACTAGTAGACACTACGGCAACTTTCAAGACATTACTGATGGGCCAAATTATACCGTGTTTGGTCTTGTTTTAATCAGAATTTTGCCAGGAACAAGCCAGTAAAATCTCATTAAAAAATAATGGAGAATAAAACATTTTTAATTGGCATTACATTGTGAGAACACGCGGGCCTTTAAACTGTGCCGGCGACGGTGACACGCTCGGCCACGCGATTATTCTGTCCTTCTCTACGTTCGGCTTTCGATTGAAGTCTCGGCGCGGTAGACTGTAGAAGCCAGTCATAAATCAAAAGACGAGCAGTTGTCTTGGAAGTTGTCGCTCCAGAGAACAGCTCCTACGGCAACTATCGCGACATTACTGTACTCCTTCCTATTTTGACCACGTTCTGGCGATTTCCGACCACTATGCACCGTGCACCTACATACGAGATTCGTCGAGGTATTCACCGCGATGAGATATTACCACTTGCACTAATCGCGGCAATCTTTCTATTAGCTTCTTATTCTGCTATTATTTTATTATTAGTACTTGTATCGGAAAATTCACTGAATTCTGAAAGTGAAACCTGAAATTCTTTCAAGCAGCGAGCCCGTTCCACTAGATTCCGTATTTGTGGATAGAAATGATATCATTGCATTTTAATTACATGATTTGTACATAAAAATGCATTCTATTGTGTTACGATACCACAATATAGCTAATAACAATTACAAGTGACAAAATTGTTCTAAATATTTTCAATATTTTTCCTACTAACTTAAACTACGGTTCGATCACTAAACTACTTTAAGCAATTTTGCTAATTATAAATTAATTCGACGTTTCGGTTCTAATTTGAACCATTTTCAAGAAATTAATTGAAATTGCGTCTGTAATCAAAATATTTTAAATAAGACATACAATTTTCAAAGAACAAAAAGAAACTATTTTTTTAAGAAAACTAATAATGTTTAAAGTACAGGAAAACAATTTGTACTCACTTGCTTAGGTGTGATTAAATATTTAAATTTGAGAGTCGTGAGACACGTGAAACGCGTGCGTTCCCCATGTCTGTTTGCACGACACTGATCATTCTTGTACGCGATCTAGGTTAAATAGATCGATTCAGAGCGGTAAATTCAAAAATCATAATACATATTTAACCTCACACTGGTGAGAATACCACAATGGTAAACAACAATTTATTAACACTCAATTTGAACTGAGATCAGAACGCAACAAAGGTTGTGCGTGTTTCAGATTCAACCAAAAGAAGAATTATAGAAGGATTTTTGTGTTGGAAAGGATTCATCATATAACATTACTGACACAGTAACGCTGCGTAATATTCATTTATCTTTGGAGGCTCATACCTCAAGTTTACGCTTTGATGTTTCATCATATGAAAAGTTTCCAACAATAACATTTGGTGTAGATTTTCTTATCTGTCAACTATTTTGACATTGTCAAAATTAAATCTGTGATCCAGTTCAACCGAGTGCTTAGTCAATGCCTAGGGCTGTAACTTTTCCGAAGCTTCAAAGTTTCGAAGTCTTCGTAGTCTTCGAAGTCTTCAAAGTCTTCGAAGTTTCGAAATTTCGAAGTTTCGAAGCTTCGAAATTTCGCAATCTTATACCGTGTCACGATTTTTGATAAATAAAAATATTAACTGTCAGTCACCGGTGACTGACATTGAACTTTCCGTTTGAACTTTTTGTAATTAAATTATATTTAAACTAGCTGGTTATTGTTGCTCGCTCGCTTCGCGAGCTTCGCGGGTGGGGGTGTTGTAGCTCGCTTTGTGAGTTCGCGAGAGGGTTAGTAGTACGGATGTTATTTGGTGTGTGACTCTCCACGAGCCACACGAAGAACTTCCCGATTCGTTAGTTGCAGTATATTATTATCATTATTTAGTGTACGTTTTAAGAAGATTATACGTTTTCAGGGAAGTTCAATAGTTTTCTACTTATCAAAATGTTTGCTGTATGGCGTCGCATTAAACCAACATCGTATGCTCGTTGCTCGCATGCTCCATTAACCATTTTTTGATATTAACTTCCAATTTCATCTCAGTTAATAATTCGTATTGAACTGCTTGTTTTTTTAAAGATTGTAATATAAATGTTTTTGTACTTTCATCGATATTCTTTGAAAATGTATTCTCGGCAGTAGCGATGAATAACTCACTCTTGCATTGGGATAATTTTCGATTATTCTAAGCGGTAATATTAGCATTAGTTGCATAATTAAAAAAGGAAAATAAAAAAAAAATTTTTTTTAAATAAAAAAAAATTTGTTTAAATTATAAAAAAATAAAAATAAAATATATGTAATTATTATGTTTGTTTCTTCGGTGGAAAATTTCCGTCCTCTCATATAATTTTTTGTATTGTTGAAGGAACTTCTTTCGAAAAAAAACTAAAAAAACTAAAAAACTACTTGACCAATATGGACCAAAATCTAATCAGCTCTAAGTTCCAGCGGGGCGCATCGATTGCATCATTCATTATTCTGATCGCATTGTTATTTTTTCAGAAAACGTTAACGAAAAATTTGATACCATACAAACGGACATACGCACACACACACACACACACACACACACACACACAAACATTTTGATAAAAATAGTCTAAACTGACTCCAATGACCATGAAACGTGAAGATCTGCTAAAAAAACGATTTTCGATTTTCGGGGTAATTACAATAACTTCCCTATGAATCGGGAAGTTAAAAATTGCATTCTATTAATTTTCGGGATCATATCACGAATGTACTTAAAAAATAATTGATGACGTATCTACCGTGGCCGTCATAATAATTTACTACGGAGAGAAGTTCGAAATTAGAAACTTTGATTCTCCATCGCCTTCGAATTTCCAGAAAGCGAACCTTTTTAATTTCGAAGATTCGAAACTTCGAAGGTTCTGCAATCGAAGCTTCGAAGCTTCGAAATCTTCGACCTTCGAAGGTTCTGAAATCGAAGCTTCGACATTCGAAGCTTCGAAATGTTCGACCTTCGAGGGAAAGTTACAGCCCTAAGTCAATGCTGTGTGCTGTGACGGAGGTAAAAAAATATTATGCTTATGCTCTCTGATCCGCGTGTCAAGATTTCTGGATGTTTGTCCAATGTAAACTAAATCACAACCTGAGCAAGGAATAGAATAAACAACATTGTAACATTTAAGTTGCGGTAGCTTGTCTTTAACTGGAGGGAATAAAGACTTGAGATAAACTGGTATTTTGAAGATTGTATGTATACCAGCTGCTCGGAAAATTCTTTTAATGTCGTTCGAGATGTTTTGAACAACGGTGATCGAACCGTAGCGCCGAGATCACTTTGCAATTGTTTTTAACAATAATACGATCGAGAAACACAAGTTTATTTAACTTAAACTACGTTTTGTAGAGAAAAAGGAAGTGCCCGGATAGTTTTGAGCGATAGTGTATGTAGGAAACTACGAAGGCTGTTTCCTATAAATCCTGCTTAATTAATGTTAAAGAAGATCAATCTTCTGCTACGCTCCGTTAGGATAAATTAAAGTATAAAATGTAATCAGTTGAAAAGCAAGAAAGTATTCCAGTTACGAAAAGTTTATTTATAAACTATTTAATATCTAATATTCAATTACCTAGCACTCAGCTGTCAGTGTTCAGCAATTGCTGAAGCTGCCCGGCCGAAGTAAGATGCTCTTCAAGTTAAACTAGATAAGTCGTGGAAAATTAATCTCGGACATATTAACTCGGTAATGATAATAACGAAGGACGGATAAGCAACGTCGCAGTTGCGTTTCATTTAGTTAATCGTATTAGCCATTTCGAGATTAAATCGTCGTAAGACTTTTACAATCAAGTGGAACTTATTTAACCCTTGGAAAGCACGCATTAGCGAGATGTATCAACTCATTTAGATACCCCTTCCACGTATCCTTGATATGTAATATGATTACTTTAAGAAACGTGTAGACATTTAAAAACTTTTAACCATTATTGTCGCACAACCTAAATGAAATCTTTAGGATACGAGTATTTCACAAAATTAAAAGAAACTACACACAAAAATATCATAACGAAGGAGCGAATCTTGAGTGGCAAAAGTTTCCAAGTCCAGTAAATCGTCAAATTCAAACTTCAATTTCTAGAATCAGAATTGGGCACTCAAAAATAACTCATTCAGTTTTGTTAAATCAAAAAGAAAACACGATCTATGATTTATGCAAAGTACCAGTTAACACGAATCATCTAATAATAGAATGCAGAAAACATGAAAATAACAGGAAAAATGCTAAGTTGGTAAGACTTTAGAAACCCCCCCCTTCCTTTCGACACGTGACATACGTCATTCTATTCGTTTTGACATGGTGAACACAAAATGTATGTGTGATTTTTGGCTGAAATGAATAGTTTTTGAGATATTCGTGAAAAACTGCAGCTACTACTCATTGAATTTTGTGTAAATATCAATAAAAACGCAAACGCAACGTTCGGACTTTGTTTTGAAGGGTAGAAAATGACAGAAAACAGGGTTTCACTCTATAGGGTGTTTACCTACAGGTGGGAGAAAATTTAAAGGGTGGTTCTCGACGATAATATAAGACGAAAATAAAGAATACAAAAATTGCGATTTCGACTTCGTTAAGGAATAGGGGGCTCCATATATATAGATATATTAAAGCATTAGGTCGCCGGGCCGGTCCTGGCCGGATCTGGCTAAACTAAATGGACCTTGAACCGTTAGTAACTGGTCTATGTACTCGGTACAGGTCTGTTACAGTACATATACAATCTTTATTTAAATCTATCCATTTACTTTGAATTGTTTTTTGGTTTCAAAAGTAGAGATAGATTTACGCGATTCAATTCCAGCCGTTATGAAATATTATGAATCCATCTCATATGAAGCTTCAGTTGTATGTTTTACTATTCTCTCTACCGCTTGTGTATGACCAGGAAATCATAGAAACTCAAATGGAAAATGTTCAATGTGGTCTTCTGATGTAATTTTGAGTAATTCACCTCCTGCAGTATCTTTCAGTACTAGAGGCTCAAAAATTTCACAATTGTGCCATGGAAACAAATTAACGTTGTCATTTGTGTCAAAGTTGATTTTTGGAGTTTAGAATTTTCTGATTCCCTCTGTACAAATGGATCTTACTTTCGAAATTCTACTAAGTTCTATTTGTAGAATATTTTTTCGTTTACCTGTATACGATTTATTTCTTGTAAATATAAATCTTTCTCTTTTATATACATATACAGAATCCTACCATTACTCCACTTATACACGTATTCAAGTAACACAGTCGAAGAAAATGGTTCAAATTTAACTGTAAAATGGTAATCGTAATTTATATATAATAACGTGGACAGAAATAAATCCATGCGAGATTCTAAAAAAGAAGAAGTGATATCAGGAGATAGTGTAATTGTTAGACTGTAGATCTTTATGCAAAATAAAAATATTCTTCATAGATTATGAGATGCAGTAATTGAATAAAATAGTTATTTCACTCTTTAATATTATTTTTACGTTTAAAACAACATATGAACATAATGAAAAATACCATGGTCACGTGGGGCCTCTACCCCCTTAATTAGGTATTAGCAATTAAAAATTGGCCCAAAAAGCGGCAACATTTCGACACATGTGTACGTTGCGTACGTCACACAGGCGCGCGACACTCTCGTATCAAGTGACAAACGTAAGCAAACCTTGGTTCTCATTTGGGGCCCCAGCGAGGTGAAAATGTTTAAAAAATCGTTGGACGACATTGAACCTACCTACTCGTTAAAATCCACAAGGGCATTTCTATTATCCGCCCTATGGAATTATCGAGTAGAAGGGGTCAATGCCCTTTCACTTTAAAAATCTTCTAACACAAATCCACAAATCCTTATCCTGCACTATAATTGTTTCTAACGCCGTACATAATACACTGAAACAAACCACTTTAAAATGGTATCCATTGTGTCCATAAATGTTGAATAAAATCCTCACAAATGCAAGTATCCAGAAAAATGCACATGCATACTGGAATCGTTCACAACTAATTCACGTTTTGATGCACGTCAATTTGACTTTCGCTCACAAAAATAAATATCAGTGAAATTGCTGTGAAGTACACCCACTTAATCAACACCCTAATTCAATGTTTTAAGAAAATGTGTTTTTGCAAGGAAAATCGTTCGCACACGTTCGCGTTCGTATGCACACTGATTCAAGACAGCTGTGAGGTCAATGCCAGATCGATAAAACAAATGAAGATCTATAGCAAATTCCCGCCTAAACATCACGCGTTGCTATACCAATACATTCTCTATCCTGTTTTCATGAATTTCGTGACTCTTTCTCATTCTGTCTGTGACCGCCAAATGTCTCATGTTAGTCCAGTCGCCAGGTACTTTTACCTGGAAAGTATTCCGAACTCAATGAAATTTTGACACGTCATTTAGGGGTACTCTGGGGTGTCGTATCTGAGTTTTCGACCTCGAGGACCCTGTGCTAACTTGGGGAGGGGGTAAAAACCACGATTTTTATTACCTTGTTCTGGTTTTTCGCTTATTACTCAAAAACTATAGGCCCTAAGAACTTTTTGTTTTCATTTTTGGAAAGAGCATTAAATTTCCTTCAAATTTCACTGTTCAAACATATTTTTCGGCCCAATAGGCACCGAGAGGCAGGCGTTCAAAATTAGGAAATTATGTGGCAACTGACGAATACAGGGAAGGACAGAGCAAATTATACTGTCCAACAACAAAAATGTTTCCATGTAACTATTGGGTGTATCTTATACGGTTTTTAGCACTGATTCCGAATCTGGCCATAATTTTTCTCCTACACGCACAGTTTTCGAGAAATTAGAGTTTGAAAAAAAACATGTTTTTCGACTTTGAACAAATATTGTAATGTTATTATATAAGATATTGTATTGTTCTTTACAGCAAAAGATTCTCTAGACTTTCCCGAATCCAGCGATGTGTAATAGTAATATGTTGTGATTGTTTAAACATGTTTAATATATCATTAAAGACGAAGAGACGCCACTGTTGTACACATTTTTGAGGATATTTGTAAATTCATATAAAAAATAAGGGTCTAAGGGTTCAGCGGAAAATCTAATTACACCACGCGATAGGGCAGACTTTCATCTTGTGAAACCACCCTTTCAACTTTCCAACATCGACGTTTTTTCGATCCTGAAAGTCCATTCGCCAGGTCGAAAAAAGGGCGTCTATCTGAAAAGTATTCAGAACTTAATGAAATTTTGACACGTCATTTAGGGGTACTCTCTTCGTCTTTAATGATATATTAAACATGTTTAAACAATCACAACATATTACTATTACACATCGCTGGATTCGGGAAAGTCTAGAGAATCTTTTGCTGTAAAGAACAATACAATATCTTATATAATAACATTGTAATCTTATATAATAACATTACAATATTTGTTCAAAGTCGAAAAACATGTTTTTTTTCAAACTCTAATTTCTCGAAAACTGTGCGTGTAGGAGAAAAATTATGGCCAGATTCGGAATCAGTGCTAAAAACTGTATAAGATACACCCAATAGTTACATGGAAACATTTTTGTTGTTGGACAGTATAATTTGCTCTGTCCTTCCCTGTATTCGTCAGTTGCCACATAATTTCCTAATTTTGAACGCCTGCCTCTCGGTGCCTATTGGGCCGAAAAATACGTTTGAACAGTGAAATTTGAAGGAAATTTAATGCTCTTTCCAAAAATGAAAACAAAAAGTTCTTAGGGCCTATAGTTTTTGAGTAATAAGCGAAAAACCAGAACAAGGTAATAAAAATCGTGGTTTTTACCCCCTCCCCAAGTTAGCACAGGGTCCTCGAGGTCGAAAACTCAGATACGACACCCCAGAGTACCCCTAAATGACGTGTCAAAATTTCATTGAGTTCGGAATACTTTCCAGGTAGACGACTTTTTTCGACCTGCCGACTGGACTATGTGTGTGATATTCATCACGTCAGGATATGTATTATTGAAATAATATTGTAAATTATTATATTTTGTTTGAACTAAATACGTGATATTTCATTTGAACAAACGAACCAGTTTGTTTAATTTCATATATTATTTGATTAAATACTTTTTCAATTAATGTTTAATTCTATCTTGTCAGTATTGTCAACTATTGTATAATATGTCATACCTGTAACTCATTGTCACATAAAGTTGTTGTTATACAATTCAATTAATTAATCAATTCAACTCGATTATTTAAAAATAAAAATAATTCACTCGAATTAAGTTTGAAATAAAAATACATTTTTTTAGGTTATTTATCAAATAAAAAGACTGGAGGGTTTGACATAAATAATTAGAGATGCTGGCAGTGCGAGAGACATAGCCGGAAAAACTGTTTCATCCGAGCACGCGCCTCGAGACAACAGAAATTCGTTCTTTTTTAAAAATTTCTCTTCGTGCATCGATGCACGTGAACCACTGTTGCTGGTATTGTTAATTCGCTTATATCCTTTTTGTCCGAACAAAAAGGTAATTATTTCTATTCGGACCGAAAAACGCCTAACGAAGCAACACGCTTGCTCATGGTTGAATTTCCTGTACTTTTATTTTCCTTTTGTGTACTTGGTTTAAAAGGCTTGTTGGATTTTATTCGCTATTCTCTTCGTGAGCATCACCGTACGTAGTCGAGTTTTTCAGCACTTTATTATCCGATACACTATTCCCTCCCCAGAATTTCGTTTTGTTTATTTGGACGACGTGGTGTCAGTTTTATTATGGTGAATGACATTAATTGATACGAGGCTTTAAATTAATCCAATTTGTTTAAACTATAACACGATCAATTAAAATGAGTTAAAAGTCACATATCGAATATTAGGTATTCCCGAATAACTTCAAATTCGTATACCCAATTTCGCTAAATTTACAAAGGTACGCCATGGTACACTGGACATGAACCTTCCAGAGATTTTTAAATTTTTATTAATAGATGTAGTGCCATTCATTATAATTTAAATGCTTAATATTTAAAAAATTGAGGTGATCATTTTTTATAAAAAGAATTATGTCTTAACATTTTTTGTATTGAAGTTTGTAGGAAAGTGAGTACTGATCAACTTTTGTTGGAAACACTTTTTTGTCACATCATTAAAAATATTTTATAAATTGTGTTAACAATGATCTCAATGGTTCAGAAACACGCTTTTTGTGGCCAAAATTAAAAATATGTCCATATTTAATTAAAATGCATTTAGTATACATAATAATGCTAAAATATTACGAGAAATGATATTATACTAAATATTCTGATTCTATTATAGTTCTATATTTTCTAAAAGTGAATAAACATCCGAAAATGTATCTTCCTTGTTACACAAAACCTTCCGACAGGGTTGGAAATTTAACACCCATCCATGGCATTATGAGTGCAGATAAGTTTATTGACATTTTAAATGGGAATATGGAAGAGTCAACCCTAAAAAGGGATCTCGATGAGGGATGGATCAGGGGGTGTAGACTCTTTTGTATGATCTTGGACCGCGTAGTTCACTTCAGAAGGAATTATTTCAGATGGCACCACATAATCGTAGCACATCACGTGATCGAACGTGATTTTACGTGACTGATGTTCCAATCTTTGGCGCTAGTGGGCGCTACTTCATGTATTTGACTATGACCTCCAAAATCGCTGTCAATTGTCAATCACAGTGTCTGGACCATTGTTGTGGACTACGATTTTTCAATGTATAGGAGATATTTTTATATTGTTTCATTTTGTGTTGAAAATTTGATTACTAAGCTTGAAAAAAAGAAGTTTGCTCAGTGTCAAAACAATTGTGGAAATTATTTTCAAAGTTGTGCGACTCAGAGTGAACTTATTTTAGAGGTTATTTTTCGAACTTTATTTTGTACATAAATTGTAACAGTTTTTTAAGTTTGTTTTTGTAGGATAGTAGAATATAGTGAGGTACAGAGGAGGGTAGCAGCAAGTATAAAAAGTGAAACATTATCTATTATTATTATAATATTATTCTGTATTATTAGTACATGATTATTATGAATTATAACGGTTATACGTATAGCGATCGTAATAAGCTTTAAGCAAAATTTTAAATGTTATCGGCGCGGCGCATTGGTTCGATCAATTAAATACTTTAAAACACTGTTTGCAAAATATCACAACATTTTATCTCGACGTTTCGATCTAAATTCAGATCATTTTCAAGAGATTAACAAAAACAACATTGTATCTGTAATGAAACAAAGGAAAATTATTTCAATTTATATAAGAAACCCCAAAACGATGAACCATATTATAATAAGCAAAATGTTACTCACTTGCTTCATCATTATGAATTATTATGTATTATTATGTACTACTATTATTATGTATTATCATATACATATAATAAAAAGTTGTTAAAATGAAATATTTGTACAAAATATATTATATCCTTTTACTTCGAAGTTTAAAATAAGCGGTATCGAATAATATATACAGTATTTCATCCGTAAATGTCCAAAAAGTCTGACCTGTAAATGTCCCAGATCTATCCCCACTACTGCGGGGTATACACCCTTGAGGGACCACGAAACTTGAGACGCCTCGGTCGCCGAGAAATATGTATGACATCATGTGGCTCGGGTGTCTCGGTGAGGCCGCCTAATCGAAATTTCCAAATTCCTTATTTTTAACTATTTTTTTATGAGACTTCGATTACCATATTTGTGGCATTTTGCTAAGAACAATGATACCACATATGATATAATTCCGATGATATTTACTTGTGTAACAGACAGTTAAAGTTTCGGGCGCGTAGGATAGCTTATGGGAAAGAAAGAGACGCAGAATCGCGTAGTTGCCAGCACATTTCAAAGGCTCGCCGACAACTGTCCTCTCTTGCGCCCGAAATTTTGACTGTTTATTACATAAGTAAATATCATCGGAATTATGTCATACGTGGTATCATTTTTATTAGAAAAATGCTACAAATATGGTAATCGAAGTCTCATAAAAAAATAATTAAAAACAAGGAAGTTGGAAATTTGGATTAGCTATGTTTACATTTCCCGGCGACCGAGGCCTCTCGAGCTCGGCTGTCCTTCTCTACGTTCGGCAAAACTCAAAGAATAGTGTCTCTGGCGCATAAATGTCCCTCGGCAGACCCGTACTAGGGACTATCGATAAAATACTGTATACACCATGGACTTCAGTAGTGGCATCTGATTTGTGTCCCTTAACTGAAACCTACATATATATACATGGTTCACATATTATACATGGGAGTTTACTCCCCCTGGGATGGGTGTTACAACAGGATAATGGCCCTAATCATAGGGCGAAGAAAACGAAACAATTTTACACGAATGTGGGATAGAGGTTCTCGATTGGCCTCTATAAAGTGCAAATCTTAATTCTATAGAAAATTTATGGAGCTTATTACATTCGGAAACACAATTAGAAAAACGTCATAATAAAACAGTATTTTTAAACGAATTGCAATTAAAATTTCAACAAATTGATCGAAATTACCTCCAAAAACTTGTTGAAAGCATCTCACGACGATTAGAAGCAGTAATTAAAGCAAGTGGTTACAATACCAAATACTAATTGCTTATTTTCTAAATATTTATAAAGTGTCCACTTAACTTTGACCACCAAAAATTGCATACAATTTTGATTAATGATAGTATATTCTACTATATTGTTATTATTGATATTGCTGTATATTTCATTAAAGTACACTTTGTTAATTTAAATGTTCCATACAATTCTGGTTTACTAAAGTTATGTTTTAAATTACATTGATTTTTTGTTAATCATTAAACCTCTCCACTCAATCTTGTCCACGACTGTACGTAACTAACAATAAGGTTTCGGACCTTAGTAAGTCTACAGTAAGTATACAATCGAACATTTAGGCAGGCAAAAATACAAGAATATGACAGCAACGAATATTGTTTCGCGTTTACTGACAGTAAGAAAGAGGAACGAAAACAGAATATTGACGAATAAACGGATAAGAATGAAAGACTTCGAACATTTGTAGGATGTTTTGATCAATCGCGTGACAAATCATAACAGACAGCAGGATAGGGTGAATCTTGTAGTAATGCATGGTGTTTCTGATAACTGCAGAGAATCAAAGTTTCCGTTTTGAAGCTGAAATCACATTGAAAATCTTCTTTGAACTGTGTACTTGTCGAACAACAATACATATCCAATCCGTCAATTCTTAAGATTTGCAGTACAAGTTTTATTAGTGTGCTACCTCCTTGTACTTGTGGATGGATCGCTGCTGGGACAATGAGTCGACACAGTATTTAACAATGACTTGTTTTATTGCGAGAATCAGTCTAACAACCCGCGTAGCTCGCGTGACTGTTCTCAACGAATTCTGTAGCCGAACTAACTTACAAACTAACCGTTCGCTTTCAGATGCACTCTACGAAAAACATTCTTTCTCACTCACACACAGATCGCTTTCACTCTAAATTAAACTAAACATCCAGACCCTAAAAGACACTCGACCCAATCGTCCAAGCATTCACACGACGCTATCGCGCAACACGCAACCCGATACAGTCATCCCAAACATACTTTTTCCTAAGACTAAACATACTTTTTCCTAATACTAAACATACACATCCACATACTGAACTTGTACATCGATCACCAATGTTTGATCAATTCTATTGTTCGTGATCCCACGTTATATGTGTGGGGAATGATGGTGTGAGTAATACCTTTATGGCGAGAGAACACCTGACGGCATTGACGACACGTCGTCGTCATATAAAATAATAACAGTGCAGTTCAGTTGAATAGACATTGACGTATTGACGTCACTGATATAAAAAGATGGATAGGCGATCCTTGAAACCAATTCAAAATCGCCATTGCTAGCATTGGCATGATGCGCCGCTATCGAAAACCAATGGTACTATATACTTCCCTTCGCCTCGCGATCACCCGTGAAGCTCTACGCTTTGCCTCACTTCGCCACGCGCAGACGCATCACTGAAATAATATCAGTGCGCCGACGCGATACGAATGTTCGAATTCACTTTTTGCGAACTTCATTAATCATTACTCGATTCACTTTGTTCTTATAAACCATGTTTTTCAAGCTTCGCGCCATTTACTGTAGTACATTTGGTTTTCGATGGGGGCGGTGGCGTCTAAAGTCCTTCTTCAATTTGTATCAATCGCTGTATGGCTGGCTTATGGCAATACCCTATCCATAGTATACAGAGTGTCCCAAAACTACCCTAGGAGCCGAAAATGGGAGTTTCCTTGAGTCATTTGAAGCAACATTTTCCTTTACAAAAATTGTGTTCGTGACTTTGTTTAGGTGTTATTAACGAAAAACACGGACCAATCAGAGCGCGGCTACAGCGGATTGATTCTGAGTCGACCAATGGCGACACCAGGCTCGCGGGACCTGTCGCAGAGTCGGACTCCATTCGGTATAGCTGCGCTCTGATTGGTCCGTGTTTTTCGGTAATTACTCCTAAACAAAGTTACGGACACCATTTTTGTAAAGGAAAATGTCGCTTCAAATGACCCAAGGAACCTTCCATTTTCGGCTCCTAGGTTAGTTTTGGGACACCCTGTATATATCAGTGATTGACGTATTGTATTACATATTGTGATATATGAAACTAGGTCTACATACACTAGCATCCGTATGTATTTGACTACCTTCAGTTTATTGAAAATATACAATACATTTAAGGCATCCCAATGTAACTTTTACCAAAGTATTTTTTTTATACATATACTCATATAAAAGTAATAATTAATAATACAGATAATATTCAACATTATTGACTGTGAAGAAAAAGATAATAAGAAAAATTGAACGAAAACTAGTTGAGCGAGCACACTTAAGTATGGTGATTTCAAGTGTCTCTCCGCTCTATCTGCTTACTATTGAGACCTTTAGGTAATCGAAAGAAAATAAAGTGAAAAAACCACGTGCGGCAGAAGTGAAACTTCTTGCTTATTAGATATAATAATTTATCTGTATCTATACTTAATAAGCAATAAGTTTCAATTCTGCCGCGCATAGTTTCCACGCACATGATTTTTTTGTAATTTTTTAATTTATATACATACCTCTTGTTTTTTAAATGTATATCTAATATACAATAATAAAAACACACATTAGTATAATAATAAAATAATCACTTCAATAAAATAAAAATAAAAACGTGGCTGCACGTTCTGTCGTACCATTAGACTGCGCGGTCTGTACGAAGCACTGAAGCCCTCAATGGCGGCGCGGGTTACAGCAAAGTTCCGATTCCTGTTCAGTTTGGGAGGTCCCGATTCTTGTTCAGGCCTACTCACTCCACTGTCTATCAACGCTGTCCCGCGCCGCAGGGCGGCGACTATTGTTCTCGGCACGAGTATATCGGTGTGAACACCACTACATTGACACAACGAATCGAATGTTCAAACATCTTAATTTTTATTATTTTTTTTATGGGACTTCTAAAA
Source organism: Lasioglossum villosulum (assembly GCA_963971365.1). Lineage (NCBI taxonomy): Eukaryota > Metazoa > Arthropoda > Insecta > Hymenoptera > Halictidae > Lasioglossum > Lasioglossum villosulum. The sequence goes on along the minus strand of OZ020498.1, from coordinate 26,923,526 downwards.
ACGTATTTCTGACATTTTTCTGATTAAAACAAGACCAAACACGATATAATTTCAATTGTATTTATTGGTTTAATCGACTGTGAAAGTTTTGTATAGGAAAGAAAGAGTTGCGTTCCTCCGTTGTTTATTTAAACATATGCTATTTCATATGTTGAATGTATGATGAATTATAAATTATGCTTCTCACATGTAGAATAAATATGGGCCAAATTATATCGTGTTTGGTCTTGTTTTAATCAGAATAATACCAGAAACAAGTCAGTGAAAGTCTCGTAAAAAAATAATGAAAAATAAAGCATTTTGTGTGCCCGCGACGGCGATACGCTTCAGCCACACGCTGAGGGTAGCCGTCACCGACACCGTTGCTCTATTGTAGTCTCGCTTGGCGCGATCGGAGTAGTAGACCCAACAGTAAATCAGAAAAGCAAATGTAGGTTCCGATTCCTGTTCGCTCCAAGAACCACCCTCTGAACAGGAATCGGAACTTTGCTGTACAAACAGTGAGAGAGCGCTATAGATCCCGGCTAATGCTTTCTTTCTTTCCGTAAGACGGTGCAGTCTATCTCTATGATTCTATAGGCGTAACATAACCATGCATTTCTAACCATTTCGTTTGATATTACTACCAAAATCTTCGCTGTCATTCTAAGATCATTGGTTGTCCAAGCGGTTAAGGAGTTGGACTACCAATCGGTAGACCGCATTATCCGAGAATAGATATGCTAGAATGAAGGACCTACGTGAAAAGACTGATACACCATTAATAATAAATCACATACGAGACTTAGCAGAACGTTTCTATACCACTCAACTAGGAAGTAACAAACTATCAAAGAATATAACTGAAATCAGATGTTTTAATCTTTCTTTTAGACTCAAGCACAACTTACCATATCAATCCTTGCAACTATTCTAGCAGGAATAAAATCAAAAGTCTGATCACAGTATTATAATATAACTTATAAACTTAATTTAATTTAATATAATTATAATTATAACTTCTATAGGCAGGTTTTTTGAGCGCCATATATTGTTTTTCTGTACCCCAGTCATTATATATTATCAATAAGTATAAAACAACCAGATCAGGGTATTAAGCAAAATCGTAAGCGAGTATAATAAATACATAAAGTTCTTAAGCACTAAGCGCGCAGTACATTGTATGTATAGTTAAGCTACATTTGTAATGTATACATGTTATACAAAGTGCAATAAATATGTTACAAAAAAAAATCGGTAGACCGGGGTTTGAATCCCGTCGGGGTAAGAAATTATTTTTCTCCGTTCATTCTCAGTTTAAATTTTCGCGGCACTCGACGTTCGACTTCCGTTACATCGACTTCCGTTACATCAGAAAATTGTTACCCTCAGCAAAGATGTTTCAGTTCAAAGATCGGAGAAACAATTGTGGACTTTTATATTATATTTTATACATTATTAGCATTTAGAAAATGCATGGAACGAAATCCAGGAAGAAACATTTAAAAAGCTTGTTGCTAGATTTTCCCAAATTGTAAAAGCCGTCATTGCTCAGCGAGGTGAATGTATATATGAATGAATAACTTTCATATATTTACCGGTAAAACCCTTAACATGTAATGGTTATTTATAATGCTTCAATGCAAGTATGTAAAATAAACCTTTTCGTTAATTTCATCGTATAAACATGCTGTTTTAACGTAAAAGAATTTCTATTTCCAATGTAACTTAACGCTTATTAGCATTAGCAATCGCCATGCTCCTGCTGATACTACCGGTGCATACGATTCAGTGTAATCCTTTCTTTTAATTTGATTATAACCTGTCGCAATTAACCGCGCCTTGTACTTAACATTATTGTGCTCTTTATCGTCGTTTGCAGTAAGAACCCACTTACTTTCAACGATTTTACTATCAACTGGTTTACCGACTGCTTCCCAAACTAAATGTTTTTCAATAAATCGTAATTCATTTTCCATATCCTTTTTCCAATTTGGCCATTTTTCGCTTGTTTTTGCTCCTAGATTGTTAGACGGTATATTACTACATATTAAGTTAACCCGAGTTCTATCTTTAATTCGCTGTCACCTACGAGTTCCTTCTCGTTCATCTCTTTCTGCGTTCTCTATTCTACGTAAAATGCTTCTCAATTCTAATGCTTCTCGTATTCTACCGGAGGTCTACCTCGTTGTCGTAGAGTTTCTACATTTTCGACGTCTTCCTCATTACTGTTAATTTACTCTACTGATTGATGGAAGTTATCGTTTCTATTTCTATCGTGACTGGCAAATTCGCAATTAGTTTCATCTACGTTACCATTGGACGTTTCGTTAATGTCAATGTAGTAGGAAACTCTAAATCACATATCTCTTCGCAATTATTATTACTACCCTTAATGAGTTTCTTTCCCGACTCACTCTCATTAAACGTTATTCGCCTCTCTTCTACTATTTCTGTATTTGGATCTTCTATCCTGTATCCGCGTCTTTCCCGGGAATAGCCTACGAAAATACCTATTCTACCTGGTAGGTCTAGCTTGTTTCTTTTTTCTTTCGGGATATAATAATATGCTACGCACCCAAAAACTCGTAAGTAATTCACATTTGGCTTTACTTTGAAGAACAATACAAATGGTGTCTACGTTTTATTCTTCCGCAGAGTGAGGTTAGTTACATGACTACTGCAGGCCGCGGCCTCGGCCCAGAATTTTGACGGTAATGAGCTACTATGTAATAACATTTTCGCGCGTTCTAATATCCTTTTATTGGCTTTCTCTACCTCTTCATTACTCTCAGGATTATATGGCATAGTTTTCTCATGCGTTATTCCATTCTTTTCTAAGAATTCCTGCTAATTTTGATTCACAAATTTACGACCGCTGTCCGTTCTAATTCGTTTGATTTTAGTATTTGAAGGTGGGTTACTGTCGCAATTGGGAGCCAGGTTATTGCTGGTTGAGGAATGATAATCAGGTGCAACAAATTGTAGTTAAACTTATTGATATAGGAATCTCTTGATTCTTGTTCAGGGGGTGGTTCTTGGAGCGAACAGAAATCGCAACCTAGACTTGCTTTTCTGATTTACTGCTGGGTCTACTACTCCGATCGCGCCGACACAGTTTAAAGGCCCACGTGTTCTCACCATGAAATGCCAATTCAAAAAGCTTTATTTTTCATTATTTTTTTATGAGACTTTCACTGACTTGTTTCTGGTATTATTCTGATTAAACAAGACCAAACACGATATAATTTGGCCCATATTTATTCTACATGTGAGAAGCATAATTTATAATTCATCATACATTCAACATATGAAATAGCATATGTTTAAATAAACACAACGGAGGAACGCGACTCTTTCTTTCCTATACAAAATTTTCACAGTCGATTAAACCAATAAATACAATTGAAATTATATCGTGTTTGGTCTTGTTTTAATCAGAAAAATGCCAGAAATACGTTTTTAAAAGTCCCATAAAAAAATAATAGAAATCAAGATGTTTGAACATTCGATTTGTTGTGTCAATGTAGTGGTGTTCTCACCGATATATCCGGGCCGAGAACAATGGTCGCCGCCCTGCGGCGCGGGACAGCGTTGACAGACAGTGGAGTGAGTAAGCCTGAACAAGAATCGGGACCCCCCAAATTGAACAGGAATCGGAACTTTGCTGTAACCCGCGCCGCCATTGAGGGCTTCAGTGCTTCGTACAGACCGCGCATTCTAATGGTACGACAGAACATGCAGCCACGTTTTTATTTTTATTTTATTGAAGTGATTATTTTATTATTATACTAATGTGTGTTTTTATTATTGTATATTAGATATACATTTAAAAAACAAGAGGTATGTATATAAATTAAAAAATTACAAAAAAATCATGTGCGTGGAAACTACGCGCGGCAACTTTGTTGTGACCGTTCTCGACGAGTGCTCGACCAAGACCAGGGAATGTCGACTCCCATATAAAAAAGTGGACACTAATTTAGTTGTAGTTCAGTCTCCTTGGGCATGATGGCAGCACAGTAGAGACCAAAGAGTAGGGATACAAGCAGTGTGTGATCACACGCACACCTAACTCACACATGATCAACCTTGCATATACGTGTGATTGTCTTCTTCGCTAGCTATTGATGGTTATGAATTTATTTTCAGGGAAAATGAATTGGTAATGTCACATATAATAATTACATTGAACAATTACATTGAATTACATCAATAAATAAGCAGCAAATATGAAAACTCAGCAACAGTCTGTCTCCGCAACAGTTTGCAACAGTTATAAATGGCGTCTGATGGCGTCAAATAGATGAAGATAGGATTTCCCCACTACAGAGGCACTACTGTGCTGCCACCATACCCTAGGGGTATGAATTAGAATTATATTCGTCGCTATGGGAGTCGACAGCCCCTGACCAAGACTACCAAGTTACACGCGTACAAACTAGCCATTCGCTCGTTGACGCATTCTAAATAACAAAGATCCTTTATTCATTCACGCAGCTCATTTTACCACGTTTTTATTAGGTCGCTCTCTTGTTTGTCTGTCCGTCCGCTTTCCTTCCGCAAAATCTTGTAATCGTATTTTAAAGCACTTCCCGATGATCTGGAGACTTGAAATTTGAAACATAGCTCAAAACTAGATGACAATGCAATATTAAATCGGTTTCATGTCTGTCTGTTTGTTTAATAACGAGTTATCAAGGAATAATTATTTAAATAAAAAAAAATTTTTTTTAACCACGTTTTTAAGACTGTCTAAAAATAATTATTTAAATAAAAATTAAAACGAACTAAAAATAATTATTTAAATTATTTAAATAAACAAAATAAATAATGAAACAAATTTTAATATACGGACTAAAAAGTACAATTTAAAAAGTATAATACGGATTAAAAAGTATAACTTAAAATGCACTAAAAAATATGAAATATAATTTTCCCTAGCCTCATACAGATGTCTAACCCCATACAGATAGTCCTGAAAATTTGTGATTGTGCATTTTTAAAAGCTATGAAAATACTTGTAAGATTTAAAACGAAAAACGTGGGGCGAAAGATAATAGTAAAGTGTTTAAAGAGTAGCCATCGTTAAGAAAACTAGCACAACAATCCATATCATTTGCAGTGCAATAAAATTGTTAATGATTTAAGTGAACTATTCATGCATCTATTGCATGCCCCCCTTAGGGGGTAGGGTACCCACTTGACATTATTAGAATCTGACCAGAATCTAACTAGATTTTGGGCCAAAAAAGGGGTTTACGGGAACACACCTCACGTCCTCATACGATTATATTTTGAGCTGAATGAAGGCTCATTCTAAAGGGGAAGGTTAAATGAAGCGCGCGTGGTCCAACTTTAGTTACATTATGTTTATATCCAGTAATGTGACTGTCCAAAGTTGGAAAAACAAATGAAGAAAAATTCCGGAGGTTCTAATGTATTTTTCGATCACAAAAAGATTCTTCCTGCTAATTTAGGGACCGACGCGCGCTTCATTTAACCTTCCTCTTTAGAATGAGCCCTTACTCAGCTCAATATACAGGGTGTCCCAAAACTAGTGTAGGAGCGGAAAATGGGAAGTTGCTTGGGTCATTTGAAGCAACATTTTCCTTTACAAAAATGGCGGCCGCGGCTTTGTTTAGGAGTTATTAACGAAAAACACGGACCAATCAGAGCGCGATCTAGACGCGAGGTAGCACAGTGGGATCGACGCGCCAACTGTCAATTGGTCGGACGTGCCATCGCATGTCTAGATCGCGCTCTGATTGGTCCGTATTTTTCGTTAATAACTCCTAAACAAAGCCGCGGACGCCATTTATGTAAAGGAAATTGTCGCTTCAAATGACCCAAGGAACCTTCCATTTTCCGCTCCTACAGTAGTTTTGAAATGAACCCTGTATAATGGTATGAGGACTTGGGGTGTGTTTCCGTGATCGTATTCAATTGTTCCCCAGATTCCGTTTATGAAGGGCAAGTAGAAGCACTTTTAGTTCTTAACTACAGCGTAGTTTCTTAACAACAAAAGTGTAATGGGCATGAAGCCACTCGGATCCATTAATAGCAATAAAGATAATGATTAAAAGAAAAAAACCTGTAATTATAGCGAAATTAAAGCGTTAGATTGATACAAATGTATGTTAATCACTGTTGCCAAATTGGTTTTTCGCGCGGAGGTTGGTCACAATGAAAAATACGAGTCAAGTGGGTACCCTACCCTCTTAATATTCAGTTTTTGTTTATTTGAAAGTGAATTTTGTCCAACTAAAATGGCTATTTGGCACATTGTGCGCCAGGAATATTTTCGCAAAGGGAAAAGTTATTTCACATGATCTCTTTTAGAGGAAGTTTAACGTTTTTGGGACATCCTGTATATTGTGCTGACGGCGATATGTATCGTTCAAAATGAGTATCTCGTATCTCTGTATGGACACAGACAGACGTGCATCCACTGGTCACAGCTAGTGCATATCGACTAGGTAATTAGTGTATATGTACAGTATTCAGTATAGGTAGTATAGGAGATATACTGTACTACTACACACAAGGCATTGCTTGCTTGGAATTTGTTTGTTTTATGCACCACAATTGTTCTCTTTTTTTTAAACCTCCGCATTGGTGTGTACACTACGAAACGTTAAATAAACCCTTTGCCCTACATTGGAGGTCGCAATTGTAGATTAACAAAACCAAAAGAAATTTTATTTCGGTTAAAAGGAAATTAACAACATATAGATTTGTTAGACTCTGTTCTAAATCTTCATCACTAGTCTGACAAGATACTCTAGGGCTTACAGTATCACATAGTATGATGAAGATTCAGAACACAGTGTAATAGATATGTGTATGTTATTAATTTCCTCCTATCCGAAATAAAATTGCTTTTCGTTTTCTTATTCTATAGCTATTGGCAACATACAGGGTGTTCACGCTATTACTAGCCAGCATTTTTTGTGAAAATAGTAAATATTAGAAAAAAATGATACAGGAAAAAATAGTACTGTTTTTTATGCGCAACACAATGACATATGCATTTTTGTTTTATTTACATTATTTTGATAGAAATGAAGGTGAACTTCAATTTTTTAAATGGAATGCTATACATTTTTTTATGTCGTATGAAAGCGTGTGTCAAGACGAATTCATCCATGTACTATACAATGACCTTCAAGGTCATGCAAGGTCAGAAATGGAAGAAACAATTTGAATATTGCGTACCAATGTGTTTACAAGTATTCTTTATTGATGAGGCTACAACAAATGTTCAAAATGGCTTCCTTATGCATGAATACACATTTCGGCTCTATTAATTACGTTTTTGGTAGCTTCTTCTAGTGTGGTTTGAATTATTAACCCACATGCTTGTGTTATTTTGGTTTTCAAGTCGTTTATATCGCTGGGCGGCGTCTCGTAAACTAGTTCAAATTGTTTCTTCCATTTTTCCCATTTCTGACCTTGCATGACCTTGAAGGTCATTGTGTAGTAGATGGATGAATTCGTCTTGACACACGCTTTCATACAACATAAAAAAATGTATAGCATTCCATTAAAAAAATTGAAGGTCACCTTCATTTCTATCAAAATAATGTAAGTAAAACAAAAATGCATATGTCATTATGTTGCGCATAAAAAACAGTACTACTTTTTCCTCTATCATTTTTTTCTAATATTTACTATTTACAAAAAAATGCTGGCTAGTAATAGCGTGAACACCCTGTATAGTCACCCAATAGATATAAATTTTTCTACTGTTTTAAGAAATTACGATCTACAAAATAGTTCTAATCACTGAAGCCGTAAAATAAATCGTAGAGCAAGGGGTTAAGCGGAAATACACTTTAAAATAAATGAAAAATACTATGCAGTAATTGCAATTGAGGTGTCTATTTTTTTGCATTACTGTTTTAGAGAAGGGCTAAATTTTAATGCAATTCAATGTTTATATTTAAAAATGTGATCAATATAATGTATTTGTTTTAAATAATGGTTTCAACAGCGACGAAGATAAAAAAATAGCATGATTTGTTAAAGTGGGCGTAGCTGTAGGTTGTACTGATGTACAATTTTTTATGCTAGTAATGCAAGTCACCATACTCTCATTAAATCCGTTCTCTGAAAAGAATGAACGCTGAAGACGAATGGTATGTTCGGTTTGTTTTATTACATAGTCCATGGTGATCTGTTCTTGTCATAGAATTATATATTTTTTTCAATCATTGTGTGAAAAGTCATACAAAAACAGTAGTTAGTCTGATAACTAGACTGAGGATCTTTATGCAATTACGGCTTTCGGAAATATTCAAAAAAATACTAGGATATACAATGCGACAGAATCTAGTACGTTTTTATTACAACGAAAAATAAGATTCTACTTGATTCGAGTTTCTGAAAATTTGTTTCCAAAAATTGCAAATTGCATAAATCTCCGCAATCTACTGATAACTAATCGCAACAACAATGTAGATTTAATCAAATATATGCCTCGCGCATGAATGTTTAATTTCCGTTCCAATTAATTTGATCTACCTTTCCTAGACTGAATGGATATCTTCCAGGTTAAATAATGATCAAAGTAAGAATTTATCAGAATAAAATTAGTATTCATACATATGCGTATGATTCATTTGCATAGGATGTGATAGTGTTTTCCAATGGAAAAAATAAATGATTCAAATATGATGAAGTAAATGTACAGGTGAAATGGGGTAAGTGCAGACTGGTTTTTTTTAAGTTTGGATTTTAAACTTATGTATTTTCAGGCTGGTACGTAAATAGTGAACACTGTCGGCATCAAACGCTTTGCAAAGGTATTACTGGTGAATTAATATTACATACGATTCTAATTTTTCTCAAAAATTATCATTTTGGTAGAATAATTTTGAGTTTTAGAGATCGTAAATTGTTGTTTATGCACAAATGATATCGGCGCTACAGGTTCGATCAAAGATACAAAAAATTAGCAATTTTGCAGAATTATAAAATTTTGCATCATCAAGAAAAGTCCGCGTCTGTGAAATATTAATAGACACTGTTATTCAATAACACGGGAAATTTTATAGTTTAGACAAGAGGTAATATACATACTTGCTAATTATGAAAAATCACAGAATGAAGAGTGTAAACGAAATGGTACTTGTCAGTAAGAAGGTTTAGACTGTACTAGACTGTAACCGTTGTGACAAAGTCAAGACGGAAAACAAGAGAACATCGTAGATATAACTAGCCTATCAGATGTCAAGGATCAAGAGGCACCAAATCAATGTTAGGCGCGAATTTTAAATTCTAAATATTCATCAACAAATTTCCAACCTATGTATTACCAAAAAAGAAAAAAAATTTTTTTTTTTTTGGTAGAAAAATTAACAATCATTTTCTGGGTGAAATTTCACATAACGATGTTAATGTGCTTAACATATTTATAAAAACTGGAAGTCGATAATTTAGGTTATTATAGAAACATCATCATAAATTAATTACTGATTCAGTAATGTAAGCGAAAATATATTAAATAACTGTATAACTGTTTTAATTCGAAAAGAAAATACACAACTGAAATATGAAATTAACGGAAATTAACGTAAACGTATCGTATTTAAATCAAACGTGATGACGTGTTTCGTATCTCGAGAAAAAGTCGAATCGCTACGTGAACACGTCCTTTTATATCCTACTTTTTTCTAATGTTTATAAATTTTCTAGAACAAACATTGATTTAACAAGATATGACGCAATCGCAATATCACGGCACTCACGCATACATACACGATTCTCGATTCTCACATTCAAACAACAAGGAACATCATACAAATCATTCATTTCCTACAGTAATGTAGTATAAATTTCATTAATCTCAGGTTTTTCGTACCTAAGATTGACACTTTAATGTTTCATCAAAGTAAATTATTTTCTTTATCCAGTATTTTGACATTTTCAAAATCAAATGCATGGTCATGCTCAAATGAATGCTTCGTCAAGGCTGTTGTGATGATGGTAATAAAATATTTCTTTTATGTACATTGATCCTTGTAATCAGATGTCTAGACGTTTGTCCAATGTACGAAAGATTACAGCCTTTGCAAGGTATTTGATATACTATATTACAACATTTTAATAATGGTATTGGATCTTTAATCTTTGGAAACCAACATCTCAAATAAAACGGGATTCTATAAATCGTATGTAACCCAATTTTTCTGAAAATTCTTTTAATATCATTGGAAATGATATTAACAAATGGGAGAACAACTGTGTTTTTCCAATTAATTGGACCCCTATTTATATATTTGTCTTCCTTCTGTTTTTTTACAAAAAGAGGGTGGTAAATTTCAAAGATACGTTTTTTAATGATGATGGAGATCAAATTAATGGGATAACCATTTAATTTAAGTACATTTTTAATTAATGCGAGATTGTTGGGTCTGAACTCAGGATTGCTCAACAATATCGCACGATCAATCATACCTTTGATAAGACCAATTTTATGTTGTAATGGATGGAATTGGTAGAATTTTGGTAGAATGATGTACAAAATATCAACTACTATGCACGTTCTAAAAAGAATTAATTTGTTTCATCTGTAACAGGGCACGAACAGAATTGTTAACAACCCTGCTATAAAATGCTTTTTATTGCATTAAATTATATTGTTTAGTTTCATAGTTATTCCTTTTTAAACAAACAAATACTTTCTGATGAAATATGAAAGGGCATACAGTGATATAAACAAAGTTAAAAATATAAATGTCATATTTATTATTAGAAAAATTTAGAAGTTACAAATATAGGGTAACACCCTGCTTATCCTTTATGAAGGATTATAGTACAAAAAATAAACTGAAATACTGAACACGAACTACCCTAGTACGCATTTACCCCACCGTGATAGTCTGCACATGCCCCGTGTAATAATATTCACGGGGCAACAGCAAACTATGTAGTGTTTTTCTCAATAAATTTTAAAAGATGCCATGAAAACTGTTTATTTAATGTAAACTCACATCAATATTTTTTGTACTTACCTAAAATAATAATACAGAATATATAATTAACTTATGAACTATTGCACGTTTAGGGTAACCTCAAAGTTGTACACAATAATAATCGCAATAATTTGTACCAGCGTTTTTTTCGTAAACGGTAAAGATTAGAGAAAAAGAGTAGGAAATTATAGTACAGGGTGTCTAGAAATTATATGTCACGGCCACTATAGCGTGATTCTACACCTACGATTTAGTGAAAATTGACATAAAAAACTCCCCGCAAAATTGACTTTGACCTTGAAAATCAAGGTCAAAAAATTTTTTTGTTTAATCGTGTTCTACTGGTCATAAGGACCAACTTTGTGAAAAACCATGGGTCGTATCTCAACCGTGCTCTTAAAAAATGATGTTGTATTTCTTATCATTTTTTCAACTTTATTTGGAAAATTTTCACATTCAGCAACGATATATAAATAAATAGCGTACTAATCTCGCTCCTTCAGTGAATTGCAGGCTGCAGGCCAACATCTCAGATCAGGTAAACAATTGCTGGCGACTAAAATGGTCCATTTTTGCATAACAAAAATGGTAAGAAATGCAACATCATTTTTTAAGAGAACGATTGAGATACGACCCATGGTTTCTTTCACAAACTTGGTCTTTATGACCAGTAGAACACAATTAAACAAAAAATATTTTTGACCTTGATTTTATAGGTCAAGGTCAATTTTGCGGGGAGTTTTTTATGTCAATTTCCACTAAATTGTAGGTGTAGAATCACGCTATGGCGGCCGTGACATATAATTTTTAGACACCCTGTACATTTTACATACTAACAATATGATAGCGTATCTACATTTTTTTATTTGTAATATTCTTCAAAACACAGAGGTGACCTTCTTTTTTTTTAATGGAATGATACATATTTTCTTACAAGGGCAGAAATAAAAGAAATAAATTTAACATTTTGTAATATTGTATTGACTAGTATTTTGTATTGATAAGATTACATCTAGTGTTCAATGTGACTTTCGCTGATTGTATGAATGTTTATGTTTTCATAAGACAAGCGCATTCTGTTAGTTTCGGTTACATTTGTGCGAAACAACCAGGAACCTTGGTATAATTCCATAAAGATCTTATCAAATGTGATGTGTCTAATGTTACGTCCTTGTTGGGACGTTTTTAGAGTAGTTAAAGAGTTTAAGATTTTAATGAGAGATGTAACGCAGTTTTGAACCTACCTGCATTCACCGGCTTCGGTTCGGGTAATTAAGGGTACTTTTAAATGAAAATGGCTTTAAATGATTATCGCTTGCTCTCAAATTGTCTTTTGTCGGTAACGCAAATGATGATGATGATGATGATGTGGTGATGACGATGATGATGATGAAGATGATGACGCAGAAAATAATGAATTCAATCCAGCGGGTGTAACACGCTCTATAAATTTTATACCTTCACTGTATCCAAAAACAACAATTTAACAACTAAACAGAAAGTTGGGTAATTGCACCAGTGAATGAACATTTAAGAAATTGTTCAAGAAGATATTTTATGTAAAAAAAAATGTGTGAATTAATTAAAGGAATTAATTTAGATTAATTAATAAGGAAAGAAATTAATTAAAGGAATCTCATATATGCCAGATGGCTCCCTATACTTCGTTTATCAAAAATGAATGAACACAAATAAAATTAAACTAGCTGGTTATTGTTGCTCGCTCGCTTCGCGAGCTCGCGGATGGTGTTATTGTTGCTCGCTCGCTTCGCGAGCTCGCGGGTAGGACTGCTCTTGCGAGAGGGTTAGTGGTACGCATTGCTAGTGAGGCATACAGCTATTAATGGTTTTTTTTTATTTTGTGTGTGACTCTCCACGAGCCACACAAAGAACTTCCCGATTCGTTAGTTGTAAGCGGTAACATTAGCATTAACTGCATAATTAAAAAAAAAATGAAATATATATAATTACGTTTGTTTATTTGGTGGAAAATTTCCATCCTCTCTTATAAATTGCATTGTTGAATGAACTTCTTTCGAAAAAAACTAAAAAATCTAAAAAACTGCTTGACCAATATGGACCAAAATCTAATCAGCTCTAAGTTACGACGAGGCACATCCATTGCATCATTCATCATTCTGATCGCATTGTTACTTTTTCAGAAAATGTTAACGAAAAATTTGACACACACACACACACACACACACACACGCACGCACGCACGAACGCACACACACACGCACGCGCACACGCGCACGCATACGCACACGCAAACACACACACACAAACACACACATACCGACATTTTGATAAAAATAGTCTAAAATGAATCCAATGACCATGAAACGTGAAGATCTGTTAAAAATTCGATTTTCGATTTTCGGGGTAAAAAAACATTAATAGCTGTATGCCCCACTAGCAATGCGTACCACTAACCCTCTCGAAAGAGCAGTCCTACCCGCGAGCTCGCGAAGCGGGCGAGCAACAATAACCAGCTAGTTTTATTATTGTAAGCGGTAACATTAGCATTAGTTGCATAATTGAAAAAAAAAATTTTATTTTAATTAAAAAAAATTTTTTTTAACCCTTTGAACTCGAGGCCGTTTTCGCTTGCGCGAACCAGCAACTCGAGACGATTTCGGCCAAATTAGGTGAACATTTTACAGGTACTTCAAAAATATTTAATTTTAAAAAAATTAAAAAAAAAAATTTCACCAGTTTATTCATTTATATGTCGAAAACAACAAATTTTGATAAATATTACACTCTGTAATTAGTTTTGGTGTGATACTTAGTAAAACAATAGCCAAGATGCATCCTTGCCACTTCACATCGACCGGGCGCCGTATCGGCACCGCTCGAGTTGCTACTTAACATCGGCTGGACGCCGTATCGGCGCCGCTCGTGTTCAAAGGGTTAAATTTAAAAAAATTTTTTTTACATAAAAATGAAATATATATAATTACGTTTGTTTATTCGGTGGAAAATTTCAATCCTCTCGTATAAATTGCATTCTTGAATGAACTTCTTTCGAAAAAAACTAAAAAAACTAAAAAATCTAAAAAACTACTTGACCGATATGGACCAAAATCTAATCAGCTCTAAGCTACGACGGGGCACATCGATTGCATCATTCATCATTCTGATCGCATTGTTACTTTTTCAGAAAACGTTAACGAAAAATTTGATAACATAAAAACGGCCATACGCACACACACACACACACACACACACACACACATACTAACAATTTGATAAAAATAGTCTAAAATGACTTCAATAACCATGAAACGTGAAGATCTGCTAAAAAATCGATTTTCGATTTTCGGGGTAATTACAGTAACTTCCCTATGAATCGGGAAGTTAATTATTATTATTTTTCTTCATTGAACGTTAAATAAAAAATATAAAAAATACCAGTCAATCACCACTACATTCTAGTAATTGAACAACGATAGTCCAATGAATGAACAAAATTACTAAACAATATTCTCCTATTTTTTAACTCTTTAGTCACAATTTTATCGTTAGTATGCCGTGCGGGTTAAAAGTTGAAATATACAAAAGCGTTCATTTACTGGTGCCCGTTTATTCACTGGTGCAGTTACCCTTGGTATTTTACGAACGAGAAGTATTACCGTACTTTTGATTATCGACTGACTGCTCCTGATGAGGAGGCTCCCTTTATAGATTTGTTAATCCATTGTTCTTCGCTTAATCTTCTTATGGTGGATGCATGCTCATCAATTTCTTTGTAATCATTTTCTTCTTAATCCATCGTCTATCTCTTGACCGGACGTATGATATTCCATTCATTTGCACCGGTCTATTATCACGTATCGCTCGCATATTATGTTTCGAATTATTTCATTTGTTTAAAACAAATTTCACTATGAATTAGTTCGGTGAAGCTTTTAATTTAAAAAAAGAAGTTTAGTTTTGAAATACATCACATGAGATAACAATCCTATGTAGTTCGCTGCAAAATATATCTTATAAACTCTTCTTAACCCTTTGGTCACCCTGGACGAGATATCTCGCGCCCCGATACTTCCCAATAAACACTGTTGACGAGATATCTCGCGCCCCGATACTTCCCGATAAACGCTCTTGACGAGATATCTCGCATCCCCACCTAGACACTATAGACAAATATATTTTATAAGTAACTACATCCTGATTTGTAAAAGGGAGAAATTAATGAAATCTTTATTAAAATATTATTTCTTCCTAAATACTTTTAAATCTTTTTAATACCGATTTCATTCATTTCTCCCTTTTACAAATCAGGATATAGTTACTTATAAAATATATTTGTCTATAGTGTCTAGGTGGGGATGCGAGATATCTCGTCAAGAGCGTTTATCGGGAAGTATCGGGGCGCGAGATATCTCGTCCAGGGTAACCAAAGGGTTAATTCGATCGCTCGCAGTACGGTATAAAATACGATAATTCAATATTCAATATAATATTTGGTATAATAATTGGTTACAGTTCTCACGCAGTATTAATAAAACAAATAAGAAAAGAAATATATGATTCACTTTATTAATTACTATCTATGACAAAACCACCTGACGTGACACTAATAATACATTATCATTATGTATCGTTACTCTACACAGAAAAAAGTGGATATGTTAAATATTTTTTACGAGTGTAATAAAAATAAGAGACAAAGTAAACTAGTGTACGGAGAAAGATATCCACGGAGAGTACAACCCAGTGAAATTCAGTTTGTCCGTCTTAATAAACGTTTCAATGAAACAGGATCTGTAGCCGAGTCGAAACATCAGAGGATCCGTTGAATGGCTCTTTCAAATACATACAAACAATTGGAAATACTTCTTCATTTTCAAGAAGATCCGACTGCTTCGGTAAGAAAAGTGGCCCGACTATGTGATGTTTCAATTGCATCAACACAAAGTTCTTCAATTGTATGATTACAAACCTTTCAAATATCACGAAGTACAAAGTCTCCAGGAATGCTGGTTATTCACGGCGTACTGAATTTCGTAATTGGTTCCTAACAAATAACACGAACGATTCCAATTTTTATAGAAAAATATTATGAACTGAGGAATCCAGTTTTGATAATAACACCATGTATAATCTACTTATTGCTCACTTTTGGACGAAAGCTAATCCAAAATTAAATACACAGGCAAATTTCCAAGTACAATTCAGAACAATCGTTTGGTGTGAAATTATTGGTAATATTTTACTAGATCCATATTTTTACACTGGAATTCTAAATGGAAATACGTATTTACAATTTCTAAATTGTGAACTTCAAAATTACTGGAAATCACTGCCATTGTATGTGTGTGTGTGTGTTCTTTGTACGAGACATGTACTTCCAACAAGACGGGGCTGCTCCGCATAATTGTGGATCAGTATACCATTTTTTACATAATACGTTCAACAATAAATGGATCGGAACATACGGATCTATAAAATGGCCTGGAAGATTCCTAGATTTGTCACCACTAGATTTTTTTGTGGGAACATATTAAAGATATTGTTTACACCACACCACCGAGAAATGTAGACGACTTGCAAACTAATTGTAAGATAAAAGAAGCATTTGCATCCCTATCTAGTGCAACACTAGATATCTCTACACTCTATCTCAATCTTTATATGTATTTCTACTAGCAGCCCCTGACACGGCTTCGCCCATGCTAAATGGGAGAAGAAATTAGATTTTTGATCCTAAGTATATTACTATATATGTAGGATTTAAATTATAAGTAAAGTAACACGTCTCAATCAATTATTAATTCATTAATAACAATTTATTGTTGAAATAATAGTTAAAATAATGAATATAGACTTAAAAGATGCAAAGCTCGTTGGTAGGCGTGGGGGAAGGGGGTTTTTCGCGGTACGTAATATGACACGTGCATGCTTTTCCCAGGAAGACTTGACCTTGAACGTGTCCGAACGTGTTTCGCAGTATAAAATACCTCGTGCTCAAATACCTATGTATACCAATTTTCATAGCGATAGGTTCAACGGTATAGATGTTGATATATTGCAGCGCCATCTCCAGCGGCGAGTTACAAAAAAATGTATAGCGTAAAAACCTTCTCCATGAAAAAATACATATATGTGCCAAGTTTCATGTTGATCGGTCAAACAGTTTCGAAGTCTATTAATCACATACATAAACATCCATTTATATATATATATATATATATATATATATATATATATATATATATATCTCCATCTTTATCTCTACCTCTGTATCTATATCTATATATATAATAAAATCGCGTCTGTCAGAAAGAAAGTAGAGCTCGACCTTTTACCCGGGTATATGAGGTACCCGGGTATCCGAGTACCCATGAGATACCCGGGTAGAGTAAAACTACCCGGGTATCTCATGAGATAGCCGAGTATCCGGGTACACGGGTATCTCATAAGACAGACGTGTCCCCGGGCACCCGAGTATCTCATAAGACAGACGTGTCCCCGGGTACCCGAGTATCTCATGAGGTCTCACAACTGGTTACGAGAACTACTCTGAGAGAGTATTTTCCACAGCTGACAATATCGTTACTTCGAAACGTACGTGTCTATTTCCGGAAAATGTAGACTTGTTGGTATTTTTACATAAAAATGAAAATGCCTAATTTCATAATTAAATAATTGACTTTTTAATTATCCCCCTAAAAACACACGAATTGCTTTGTACACGATGCAAACGATTTTTATTTTGCATAAAGATCCGCAGTCTATTCATGAGATACCCGGGTACACGGGTAATTTTTGTTTACCCAGGTATCTCACGGGTAACCCGGGTACCCGGGTATCTCATAAGTCACAGCTCTAAAAGAAAGCTGGGGTTTGGACCGTTAAACCCGGCATTCCTTCGATTAGGTTTTAGAGTAAACCGCATTCAAGAAAGTCTATTGGTTCAAAAGTTGTGACGCCATTAGTGAGCACATGTCAACTTTTTCCCTCTCTTCCGCGCATGTTTCTGCTTATAACTTTTCAACGAAAGGACTTTTTCGAATGTGGTTTGTTGAAGAACCTTCCTCAAGAAATATCGCGTCTAATGGTTCATACTGCAATATTCTACATTCTGCCATTCGAAATTGATGACGTCATAAACTGACCAAATTTGACTTTCTTGGCCTCCTTTGGGCACGTGTCTGCTTATAACTTTTCAACGAAAGGACTTTTTCGAATGCGGTTTGCAATAAAACCTTTCCGAAGAAACGTCGCGTTTGAATCTTCCAATTGCAGCTTTCTGCGTTCTGCAGTTCGCAATTGATTCCATCACAAACAGACCAAATACGACTTTTTCGCTCTCTTTGCCGCACGTTTCTGGTTATAACTTTTCAACGAAAGGACTTTTTCGAATGCGGTTTGCAATAAAACCTTCCCAATGAAACGTCGCGTTTAAATGTTCAAATCGCAGCTTTCTGCGTTCTGCAGTTCGCAGTTGATGCCGTCACAAACAGACCAAGTGTGACTTTTTCGGCCTCCATTGAGCACGTTTCTGCTTATAAGTTTTGACCGATACCATCTATATTCATTTGGAAAAACTCATTGGATTCAGCTCGCCGAGTTCTTTCAAAATGTCTAGTGAACCGATTGTGTGGGTTGAATAGTTTAGGAGTTATAACATAAAAAGTGTGCTTTTTTCTTGAACTTTTTGGTTTACCGACTTTTTAAACAGCTGTAGTTTTTCAACGATAGGTTATAGGAAAAATCTGAGACCACCTTGGTGATTGGCAATTTAATTACGTTAAAAAGCAACCAGAATTTTGATATTGCACGTGAGCAAAGTCGCGGGTACAGCTAGTATTATAATAAAAATAAACAGTTTATGCACTTGCCCCGTTTACGAACTTACCCCACTCGACCTCATTTCATTTTAATGTAACGGTAAATAAAATAGTTTGTTATAATATAAGTAGTTGAATCTTTAACTAATTGGCGACATCAGTAATCTTAATATAACTGGTTAATCATTACAGATTCTTAGACATATTCAAGCTAATTCGATTCATGCGTAATCCTAATTTAATACAAAGCCTTTAGGACATCTGGTATGAATACTAAACAGAGAGCCTACACAGCAAGTCTGTATATCTATAAATGTGCTTGCATTTACGTAGCATGCACCGCCTCCCACTATACAAAGTGTTCTACAGTAAAATTTACAAAGGGTCTAGCAGGATAAATTTCAAACTGCTAACCTCTCACTTAAGGATAATATGAGGGTAAATACAGTAATTCCTTGATTTTTGTCCCAGGGGCTGTTCGTGGAGCGGACAAAAATCGCGATGTAGACTTGTTTTTCTGATTTACGATTGGGTTTACCGTTCTGATCGCGCCGAGCGAGACTACAATAGTAGTCCAGTCGCCAGGTACTTTTACCTGGAAAGTATTCCGAACTCAATGAAATTTTGACACGTCAGTTAGGGGTTACTCTGAGGTGTCGTATCTGAGTTTTCGACCTCGAGGACCCTGTGCTAACTTGGGGAGGGGGTTAAAACCACGACTTTTATTACCTTGTGTTTGTTTGTCGCCTATTACTTAAAAACGTTGGGTCCTAAGAACTTTTTGTTTTCATTTTTGGGAAAAGCATTACATTTCCTTCAAATTCCACTGTTCAATTGTAATTTTCGGCCCAATAGGCACCGAGAGACAGGCGTTCAAAGTTAGGAAATTAAGTGGCAACTGACGAATATAGGAGAAGACGGAGCAAATTATATTGTCCAATAACAAAAATGTTTCCATATAACTATTGAGTGTATCTTATACAGTTTTTGGCGCTGATTCCGAATCTGGCCTTAATTTTTCTCCTACACGCCCAGTTTTTGAGAAATTTGAGTTTGAAAAAAAAAACATGTTTTTGAAAAAAAAAAGATATTTTATTGATCTTTGCAGTCAAAGATTGTCTAGACTTTCGCGAATCCAGCGATGTGTAGTAGTAATATGTTAAGATTGTTTAAACATGTTTAAACCGTCAGTGACGCTTACCACTAAATCGGTCGTCCTACGGGATACAGCGCGGCGAACGCCTTTTCCAGTGGTGAGCATCACTGGCGGTTTAAACATGTTTAAACAACATAACATAAAAATATTTGTTCAAAGTCGAAATACATGTTTTTTTCAAACTCAAATTTCTCAAAAACTGGGCGTGTAGGAGAAAAATTAAGGCCAGATTCTGAATCAGCGCCAAAAACTGTATAAGATACATCCAATAGTTATATGGAAACAGTTTTGTTATTGGACAATATAATTTGCGCCGTCTTTTCCTATATTCGTCAGTTGCCACTTAATTTCCTAATTTTTAATGCCTGTCTCTCGGTGCCTATTGGGCCGAAAATTACAATTGAACAGTGCAATTTGAAGGAAATTTAATGCCCTTTCCAAAAATGAAAACAAAAAGTTCTTAGAACCCATAGTTTTTGAGTAATAAGCGAGAAACCAAAGCAAGGTAATAAAAATCGTGGTTTTTACCCCCTCATATACGATACCCCAGAGTACCCCTAAATGACGTGTCAAAATTTCATTGAGTTCGGAATACTTTCCAGGTAGACGTCTTTTTTTCGACCTGCCGACTGGACTATAGAGCAACGGTGCCAGAGACGGCTACGCGCAGCGTGTGGCTGAAGCGTATCGCCGTTGCGGGCACAGTTTAAAGGCCCACGTGTTCTCACAATGTAATGCCAATTCAAAATGCTTTATTTTTCCTTATTTTTTTATGAGACTTTTATTGGCTTGTTTCTGGCAATATTCTGATTAAAACAAGACCAAACACCATATAATTTGGCCCATATTTATTCTACATGTGAGAAGCATAATTTATAATTTATCATACATTCAACATACGCTATAGCATATGTTTAAATAAATAAATAAACATCTCGAAAATATGTTCTCAAAGAATTGAAGAATAAAAAATATTTAAACGATTACATAAACGAATACCTATAAATTTATATTAATTTTATAGAAGATAAATTTTCATTTAATAAGTTATTAATAAATGTGTTAATCGCATTGGTATTTTAAAGAATAAAGCATACAATACAGTTTTCTTTTCCTCCTCACTCGCTATCCTCTTCCATATCCTACAGTTACACCATAAAGTCAATGAAACCAAGAAGTAATGAAAAATAAATCATTTTTGATTGGCAATACACATTGTGAGAATACGCGGGCCTTTGAATTGCCGGCAACGGCGACTGTTCGTGTCTGTTTCTTTCTCGTACGAAACTTTCACAGTCGATTAAACCACCAAATACAATTGAAATTATATCGTGTTTGGTCTTGTTTTAATCAGAAAAATGCCAGAAATATGTTTTGAAAGTCCCATAAAAAAGAATTAAAATTAAGATGTTTGAACATTCGATTCGTTGTGTTAATGTAGTGGTGTTCACACCGATAGACCCGGGCCGAGAACAATAGTCGCCGCCCTGCTGCGCGGTACAGCGTTGACAGGCAGTGGAGTGAGTAGGCTTGGACAAAAATCGAGTCGTCGAACCTGAGACAAAAATCAAGTCTGTACTGTATCTGGTTCTGATGAGGAGCCGTCCCTTTCATAGATCGGTCAATCAATTGTTCTAAGCTAATCTGCATTGGGTGGGTGCGTCCTCCTCAATTCTTCGTAATCGCTTTTCCTCTTATTTTGTCGTCTGTGCTCTGACCGGATGTATAATTTTCGATTCGTTTTTATCATTCTCTTGGCTAGATTACGTGGCTCTACACATCTTCCTATGTAGTTGATCACCAGTCTATTGTTCATCAATTCTTTTGTCAATTTCTTCTACGTTGTGTTTATTCTAGTTTTTGTCTGAACTATCTTTTACATTCTTCAGTGATGAATAGGTTCCAACGGTTTGATTATATTCCGCTTGATTATTCGCTCGCATATTATATTTCGAATTATTTCATTTGTTTAAAAAAATAGATTTCTCTGTGTTCTTAATTTGTTCAATGAAGTTTTTAATTCAAGGTGAGTTTGTGTTTGAAGTAAATCATATGGGTTATCCCATGTAGTCTACTGCGAAATATATTTTATAGATTTCCCTTATTTTTAGTTCTATCGCTTGCAATGCAGTATAATATACGATAATTCAATTTTAATGATTAATTATGATATTTTATTCGCCGTGCAACAATATTAGAGCAGGTACAAAAAGTAATTCAGAAAATATATGTTATACATGACTGATTTTATTAATTATTATTAATGGCTGAACCACTGGACGTGATATCGGATTGGTGGAACAAAGTTAAAAAATTGAAAAACAACTGAAATTACGCCATTATAATATTACAATTATAGTGCAGTGTTTCCTACGATCCTAATTAACGATTTTTTATCAGGAGATTAAATCTCTTCTTGACGAATAATTTTAATATATAACTTTTTAATCAGTCAACTGTAAAATCTTTTCAAAACGCGTACTTACATGTGTCGCGTAAATCAACCGATGACGCCAGTACATACAGGATGCATGAATCCATCTCAAATTATTTATACTTTTTCTTTGTTCGTTTTATTTCGTCCTGACTTCCAAATATTCTAAACATATTGAAATTTACGAATATATTTTACTTTTCTCTAAAATTGTAATTTAAATAGCCAATGGTAAGTAAATCTTACGCATGACGAGTATACTCGTCATGACACAAAATACTGGCGTTTTTCCATGAAGAGTATACAGTGCCCGAAATTTCCATAAAGCTACCACATTTTTTTAGTAATATCTTATAATTATTTTTGTATTCATGATAAATTTGAGTATGATTTCATTTTAGGCGTACTAAAAACACATACATATCTATTGAAATAATAGAAATAATATTTATTTTTAAAAATTAACGTAAATATGTAATTTTATGTAAAATAAACTGCGAAATTTCTATACAGCCACATATTTTTTAAATAAGTAGGTTTGAAATGAACAATAAGTTCTTTGTTATTTCTATATTAGTAATTAATAGAACTGCCATTCCTTCGAATAATTTCGAAAATGAGATAGCAGATTGACGAAATCAAACTTTGAAGTGTCTTCTTGAATAGATGCCCATGCTTCGTTCACTGCTTTTCATAATTCATTAATAGTAAAAGGTGAATTCTTCTCGATCGAAAATTAGTAATATAATAAATTGAATGATAACGGCGCTAGGTTCGATCATTTATAGAAAACAACAAATGTGCAATTATTTAAACATGTTTCTAACGTTTCGATCCCTGTGTGAATCTTTTTCAAAAAGACATTTTTGCGTCTGAAAAATATAAAGAGAAAAAAATTTTTTTTAATATGACAACCATGTTTAAATAGTTGCACATTTGTTGTTTTCTATAAATGATCGAACCTAGCGCCGATATCATTCAATTTATTATATTCATTAATAGTACTGTATTGCTTGCAAATTCCATAAACTTTCCTTGCGAGTACCCTCCAAAGATTTCCTATTATGGTTAAATCTGGGGAATAAGCTGGCCACGTCAAAACTCTGAGATATTTTTGACCTAACCACTGCTTCTTGTAATTTGATGTATGGATGGCAACGTTATCGTGGTGATAAATGAAGTTATCGTGTCCAATATCTGCAATAAATGGTATTAAAATAGTGTCCAATAATTCTGTATATTTTCAGAATTCATTTTAGGAGTAATGCGACAGATTGGTGTCTTTGGGGTCAGCTCTAAATGCAGCTCAGATCATTAATGTACCACCACTAAAGCTGCGGCTGACTCACTGTTGTCTTTTTCTTTTCATAAATCGTGCCAGTAATATTTAAAATCATCTGGCCCGACTAAATTGAATTTCTTTTCATCAGAAAAAATTACAAATTTGCACTCTTTGGACCAGAACATGTGTGTTTTGGCAAAATCAAGACGAGTTAGTTTATGTTTTGCTTTGAATTTTGGTTTCTGCGCTATTTTTGTCCTGTGAAATCGGTTTGAACTTATTAAAATTTGATTGGTCTCGTAGTTACTGATAAATCTAATTCAACGCGAAATTGTGCTGCAGTTCACAATTATTTCGATGCAAATCTCATTAACAACGAATGCTGTCTCTTGGTCAACTTTTGATTTCCCCTTTAGAGGTGGTTTTTGCCATAAGCTTTTCCAAAATTGACGTAATTATTTACAACGGTATGTGATCGAATAATTTTCTTTTAAATTGTGCGATTATAATATCCCATATCCCTATAAGCATTAGTGGATGCCTTCTCTTTACTGATTAACAATTATCCTCGTGGCATTTCACTAATAAGAAATTAAAATATAACATATTACTATTTCAATACATTTACAGATCTTTTTTCACGCTAATCCTTACTTTTCAATTGCAGTTACACTTTCTTTATTGTACCTAGCTGGACTTATTCACTCAGAATCTAAACACAAACTAAGTGGCTTTATAGAAATTTCGCACTTACACTTCGCTTCGTGGAGTAAAAAATGTAAAAACACCCAAAAGGTGAACATTTCCGAGCAGATACTCGTAGATTTATGATTAGTATCAACTAAATATAATTGTAAATGAGGAAGAGTAATAAACTTGATAATATTTTTTTAAAAAATGCGTCAAAATATAGGTGGTTTCATGGAAATTTCGGGCACTGTACTCGTCACTCACAACTAACTGTTAGTGGTTAAACGCCATGCACCGTATTACATGCTGGTCTTATCTGCCCGAGTTTACAAACGAAACGTATCTCAGTTTGATTTTAAAGGATGTCCCAATGTGTAATAGAATAGAAGAAGTTCCTAATCAAGATCAAGATAGGATATTATTCCTATTGGAATATGGGTATACAAGGAACCACACTATAATTTAAAATATGAAATAGAGTTAAGGGGGTACGGTCACCCATGGATTCTAGGATATTTATCAGTGTAACCAACATCCACGCTGAAAAACAGTTTGGCAACAGTGATGAACATACATTTGTATCAATCTAACGCTAATTAAACTAAGTTTCGCTATCATTACAAGTTTTTTTCTTTTTGTCAATATCTTTATTGCTATTAATGGATCCGAGTGGCTTCAAGCCCTTTGTATTTTTGTTGTTACGAATCTCCACTTACAGTTCTCCTGACTAGGCGCCATCTCTTCTAAACCAACTAAACTAAAATTGGTTCTAGACTTGCTCTAGACTATGTCTGTATGAACGAAATATGGGGAAGTTGAATGCAATCACGAGAAACTATTTTTTGTCCTCATACGTACATGTTATGAGCTGTGTGAGGGGTCATTGTAGAAAGGAAGGTTGATTGCAGATCGCTCTGCATATGATTTAAGTAAAAAAACTGTTTTTTATTAGAAAAATACATTAGAATCTGCGGAATTTTTCTTCATTTGTTTTCCCTACATTAGACACTCATATTACTAGATATAAACATAATCTAACTAAATAATAAGCAGAGCGACCTGCGATCAACCTTCCTCTTTAAAATGAGCACGCACACAGCTCATAATATGTTCGTATCAGAACAAAAAATGGTTTCGCGCGAACACTGATATCATCAACAAAACACTGTTTGCGGGAAACCATTTTTTATCCTCATACGATCATATTTTAAGCTGCATAAAGGTTCTTTTGACAGAGGAAGGTTGGTCACAGGTCGATTTGCTCCTGATTTAAATAAAAAACACCGTTTTGTATTAGAAGAATACATGGGAACCTGAGGGTGGTTGTCTCAATTTGTTTCCCTTACTTTGGACGGTCATAGTATTAAATATAAACATAATCTTGTTAAATCATGAGCAGAGCTACCTGCGATCAACTTTCTTCTTTAGAATAAGCCCTCATACAACTCGGAAAAAGAAAAAATGGTTTCCAATAAACACTGTTTTCACTTGTTTTTCTAGTAATATTCTAGTAATATTCTAGTCATATCCATGGGTACGGTACTGAGGAGTTTCCTAAATTGACAGACGCGTACGGCAGAACCAAGGCCGCCACAGATGATACCACGTGTAAACCCTGATAGGTCCTTTCTATCTATAATATCATTATATTTAAGTAAAGTATTCTATTCTATTTAAGTTTATATTGCACTGTGCACTCACTGATGGATCTACGTCCATCACTCTAACACATTTGTTATTGT
Organism: Lasioglossum villosulum; assembly: GCA_963971365.1. NCBI lineage: Eukaryota > Metazoa > Arthropoda > Insecta > Hymenoptera > Halictidae > Lasioglossum > Lasioglossum villosulum. Next base: position 26,897,462 of record OZ020498.1, on the reverse strand, counting down.
TAATTATGTTACTAATTTTCTAATCCTCCGTTTATAATCTTTATCAAGCGAACCAGGAGTTTAACGTAAACGTGAAGATATTTTTTGAAAGGAAATCGAATGAAAACTCACAGCCGAATGAGAATGGTCTATAGAACAGGTAGATGTAACATTGCCTGATTCGACTATTTGCAGGAACTATGTTTTATCCGCAGTATTTGAGAATCCATTTGGCTGGGTTCTATTACTTTTTTACGAATTTCATTTCACAATATCTCGAAAATATCGGAAAATTACGCATACGTTGTAAGGGTTGTTGGGTTTGCATGCAAATAAACCTCTACTTCTTATCTCTTAAATTAATAATTAAAATAGAAATTACCACAATTTTGCATAATGTTTTGTCGTGCCATGTTACTTTAAATGTACAATAATTAAAAAATTTTATCATACGTTTAATTCGTTAAGTGTGAAAAATGCATGCAAAAGTATACGTGTATATGTGCCTTGTACAGAAAAATTCAATACCCGAATCACATATTTTTTCCGAATACAACAGGTAAAATTTGTTAAGTAAAAAATGTTATTATCAGAATAATATCTACAAGTAGAGTTTTACACGAAACGATATGTCATTAAACATTGAGAATAATTATTTCGAATAAATGTAAAAATAATTCATTCCTACATAGGTGTCCCGTAAATTCATATGAATAAAATTGCATTTAAACGAAATTGTGCATCGTGTTCAATTAAAAAGCAAATTACCATGCATGAATAGTATCTAGTGTCACTTGGTTACGTAAAAATTATTAAATGCTCGTTAATTCGCTTTGATTCTGTTTGAATCGACAGGAAGATTATTTTTTAGCTTCATTAGTTTTATTCGAAGCGGAAAGTGTTTAACGAAGCAGCGGGCGTATTCACCGTTTGATTGCTCACAGTTCGACGTCTGCTTTGTGTCTGCTAACTAGAATCACCCGTTACTTCTAGGATCGATTTCAACGTTTAAAAATTATGGTGATTGGTGAAACGGAGCATTATAATTCGTGGAAAAAGTTATATTTCCAAAGATACATGTTTTAAAAATGATTCACACACACAGTGAACTGTAACGAAATATTACACACTATCTTGTTGTACAAGAAATTAAATACATATAGATACTAATATCTTAGTATCGATCGTAATTAGGTTTTAAACAAAATTTTTAATGGTACCAGCGCACTGGTTCGATCATGAACTACTTTTACACTATTTGCGAAATATCACAAAATCAAAATTCCAACGTTTCGATCTATGTTTAGATCATTTTCAAGAAATTAATAAAATTTTGCGTCTGTAAATTAACCGACAATTTTTATTAGTACTGTGGAGCAAATATAATTATAAACCTTTTTTTTTAATAAATTTTTAAATTTAAGAAAATTATAATTGTAACTCACTTGCTTAGTGCAAATTAAAATATAATTATAATAGATATAACTGACATTGGTGTAACCACATGTTTAGCCCAAGCCGGCATCTGTAAGACTGCGATAATGTCAGAGCATTTAGAAACAATGTAATCTGTATTGGATAGATCTATACCTGATCAACGTTGAGCGGTAAATTCAAACATAATTCTTATACTCGTATATTTTCACATATAGTTTTCTGCCACTATACCATATTATTTGAGTATATGGTATTTATAAATTAACTTTCCACTTTCATTGAACACAATATATACGTTTTTAAAGGTATATGTTTGTATGTAAGGAATAATAATAATAAATTTTCTAAATAATTCCTAAATAATTCACTATTGTGAAGTTGTTGTTTGAATTAATTTGTTTTAAAAACAAATGTTTAGAAAATGTTTAAAATGTTTAATCGATAAACTGAATTCATTGAAGAAGGGTCATAGAGTTAAGATATAAAATTGTTACTTTAAATAATTTATTTTCAATGTATAAGTTATAAATAAAATTAAATAATTAACTTCAGTCATATAAATTTATTTGAGGATCCAATTTAATAATCCCTAGTTATCCTCTAAAATGTGTATAAAGAAGCATGCAAATAACCATTTGCAATATTTCGAACGGTCATGTATAGATGACACTATACCTAAAATTAAGTGTTGCTTCTGTCTTTAAATATTGTCGGTGTTATTCATATTTGCGTGCTAGTCTATTATTTTATTTAAATACTGGAAGCTATTCCAAAATTAGAAAATTATATCTAACCCTATAATAGAATCCTTCGTGTACAAAATCAAATGTAATTTAATGCGTTTATTTGTATTGTTTGTTTAGTTTAGTTCAAATTAGGTAGATTCAGTTTTTATCTTCTGTCGCTCATACAGTTTTTGACAATGATTAATCAAATTAACCAGTATTCTATAACCGGAAGGCAATTTGACGTATTTGAAGTTATTATAATGGATATATTGTTTTTATCATTGGTACACATTAACTGTATTCGGTTAAAGGTAGAAAATTGAGAAGAATCTCGCCAACGTGTCCACTATCACAAATTAGAATAAATAAAAGAGTCTTATTTGTTTATTTATTTATTTAATGCTTTAAACCAGATATGGTTTAGTTAGCATATTCAGTACATGAGTCCATTAGCGTATTACATGTTGTCTTAATGCATCTCTTAACTTAACTTAACTTAATATTAATTTATAATTCAAAAGGTTAATTCAATGAAATTAAATTTTTAGTGCGCAACGCTCAAAAAAATCTAAAATAATTAGCAATAAAAGAGTCTTATATATAATTTTCTGCAGATGCCAATCATTATCAGATAGATGCAGATGGTAGTATGTACCACTTTACTTTTTATGTAAATCATTATTTAAACTTTTCAAATCACATCAAATCAATCAATCAAATTGTATTAATATTAAATAATAATTAATTTCAAAACTGTATGCGTATAGAAAAACTGCTATTCTTTCTTCTCATTCGTCTGCAAGCAAAACTTTTTCGTACTTTTTTAAATCATTCTCATTTTCTTTTCTAACAAAAAAGTCGATGGGTTGACGCGTGTAATGACATTCCTAATGCTATTTTCATAGGAATATGTGGTCTTAATCGTAAAAATTCATCGTCAACCAAAGTGACCTTTTTCGTTCCAATAATTTCGCAATGATTTATAAGCACGGTATCGAGTAGTCCAATTATTAAAATTGCGCAATCAAATTATTAAAGGCAGTGACATTTGAGTCGTTCGAAAGCCTTTGCCTTGCATTAGTACGATGAAAAATCGATATTACCAATCCAATAATTATTTAAGAAAGATACGGCTGAAGTTTGAAGGCTGCTTAAATATTTAAACTTCGTAATGCAGAAGGCCGACGATTAACCGGCTTAATGGAGAAACAGGCGACTCGGATAAATTGAGTCGACAAAAATGTAATTTATATACGCAGTAGTTTCAATCATTGCAATTATCAGATTGAAAACCAAATTGGAATTGCAGGATAATAACGGTCTCAAAATAGTTGCGAAGGATCGAAACAATTACCTACTGCTAAAGTAAGTACATATCTAATTTTAATTTCGGTTCTATTAGTTTCAATATCAATTCTGTAGTAATCATTCAATGCTGGTCCTAAAATTTTTACAAAATTTGTAACATCTCACGCGTCACTTCAATGTTCTGCAAGGGGTTTCTAATCAATTAAATGTATGTACAATTTCTTGAATTGTCTTTCAGAATTAATGATGAGTGATATTTTACGAATGTCCATACACAAAGACGACGTGTTACCGTGTACAATTTTAGATACTATGCGTCCAACGGCTTATATTGGATTATTTTTTCATGTAATATACAGGATGTTCACAAACTAAACAACATTTTTTCATATATGATAATTCAGAAAAATTCAGAAAGCAAAATATTTTTGGTAAATGTATTTGCAATATTCTTATGTGTACATCGTTGGACAAAAAGATAGCACGTGCGTGCTATCATTAAGTTCTCATGGATACAATCAGAATCTTATACATTTTACGAGTAGTATACAGGGTGTCCCAAAACTACCCTAGGAGCCGGAAATGGGAGGTTCCTTAGATCATTTGCAGAAACATTTCTCTTTGCAAAAATGTCGTCCGGAGCTTTGTTTAGAAGTTATTAACGAAAAATACGGACCAATCAGAGCGCGACTACAGCGAACAGAGTTCGACTTAAGGACAGGTCCCACTTAGTGCGGTGTTGCCGTTGGTCGAGTCAGAATCAGTCCGCTGTAGACGCGCTGTGATTGGTCCTTGTTTTTCGTTAATAACTCCTAAACAAAGCTACGTACACTATTTTTGCAACGGAAAATATCGCTTCAAACGTTCTCAGGAACCTCCCATTTCCGGATGTTGAAGGAATTTTGGGACACCCTGTATAATTTTATTGATTTATGTGTCACGTTAAGGCTTTTGTTAACAAATGTATGTTTCGTTCAGTTTTTGTTAAATAAAACAGTTCTCTGCGAGAAAGAGATAGATAACAACGTGTTGTGTCTTCACAGAGAAGCCTCGTTAAACAGGCTTCTGTGTTTACAGCCGAATGTTTAGCCATTAATGATGCTCTTGATTTGGCGGTTACCAATAAGAATTATAGTTTTATTATATTTACTGATGCGTTAAGTGTTCTTTTGAGTCTTGATTCTATAAAAATGGATGTCAAAAGTAATTCCTATCTCTTTAATATAAAAAAAAAATACAATATTTTCATGAATGAAAACACGCAAAGTTTCATTAAGTTTTACTGGATTCCGTCTCATTCCGGTATTTTTGGCAACGAAAAAGCTGACCATCTAGCAAAAGAGGCTTCTTCCTATAATGTCCCTTGTATTCCTAGCATTCCTTTTACTGATTTATTTGAGTCATTTTATAAAGTCATGTTTGATAACACCCTCTCTTCTGTAAAATCTGATGGTCTTCTCAAGGGTAAGACCTATTTCCAGAAATTTTTTAGTGAGTCCCGACTTCCTTGGTTCTCACAGCTTTTGTCCCGTTTGACTGTTGTCACTGTTAATAGGTGTAGAGGGGATCACTACCACCTTGCTGCTTCCCTTGCACGAATTGGGTTTATTGATAACCCAGAATGCAGTTGCGGTCAGGGAGATGAGACCCTTAACCATGTTCTCTGGCAGTGCAATTTATATGATGCTCAAAGTATGGTGCTTTTAAAAAAACTCTATAGGTTGGGTTTTCAGTTGCCTCTGGACGTCTCTTTGTTTTTGGTTGGGCCAGATATTAGGGCTTGCCATTGTATCGTATCGATTCTGAATGACTGTGATCTGCGTGTGTGAGAGTTTTCCAAAAAGAATAATGTTAATTTGTATGCCATTATGCTTGATTTATTTTGTATTTTTGTTCATGTATTACCGCCAAAAGTTGTAATAAATCTTTTCTAAGATTTTCTTCAATAAAAAAAAAAACGTGTTGTGTCGAGTCTCCGAGTCTCCTTACAATTATAAATCGAAAAAGCAACGAAGAATAATCAGGTCTAGAATAGTAAAGGTTTTATTGTAATTCAATTGATTATTATTTATTTTTAGACTAACATTTCATTTCATCGAGCTTGAACCTAGAAGACTGGCCAATACATAGAACGTATTGAACGAAATTATATGACAAGTATACCTCCCAAAGAAGCTTTAATAATACAGATTCAGAATGTCTTGTTTACCAAATGCAGGTATGCAGCAACAATGAACGCGAGAATTTGGATGCAGAACTCAGAGAACTCGGACCTCTGCAAACACTTGATAACTTCTCGTTTTCAATGCAAAGTCAGTATGCGTTATAGAAGCTTTTTACCATTGTCGCTTTGAAGATTGCCCGACTATTACTTCCAAGCGAGATAACGGGCTAAAAGGAAGAACGGAAAAAAGAGAAAGGAATTTGTTACTTTCGTGAGGAGTCGAGAAAACCCTTGGAAAATTGGACGAAAGCAAGAACGCGTAACAGCGTATTGTAACGATATTCAATGGAATTTCGTACGCAAATTCCTCAACCCTTTCTGTCTCTCTTCGGTATTTCACTCAAAACGTGAACTACGTAATTTCAAGCAATTAAATACGTCCACGTGACTTATACGTAGCTATATACTACTCTGCTTTGAATTAATTACTCGTTCGTCCTGGTAAGTTGCTCGTACTCGGAACCTGTGTCTAAATAATGACCACCTATTAATTAACATATTATTGTAAATCTCCAGCGTTAACTTCAGTAACAACCTGAAGGAACCCGGAAAATTTATCAAGATGTTATACTCTAAACGGTGGTACTGAATCTAAAAATTCAAAATACAAATAGTGGGATTTATCTAGTGTACATACAGTGACTCCCACTAATATATTCGGATGCTTTTAAAAGCACGATTATTTTCTTGATATTGGACCATACGATTTGAACTTATTTGAGAAGTTAGAGCGATTGGTTTGCTACATAACGTGAAAAAAAATTTTGATAAAAATTTCTAGTTGTCGGAGTTGCAAAGAAAATACTAAAAGTTGTATTGTACTATTATATGTATAATATTGTATAATATTATATATATTATATATATTATATTATATAAAAAATTATATATTATATAATATTGTATAATATTATATACAGGGTGTCCCACTGTATCGAGAACGGCAGGATATCTCGGAAGACGGTGTCGTTATCAAAAAAGTGTTCCTACAAAAGTTGTTTAGTATGACGGGCTAAGTTACGTGATATTAATTGTTTTTTTGTGGGTGGAGTGGTGGAGGACATTTCAAGGTCAACTTGATTTTTTTAAATGGAATAGTATATTTTTTTCTTTAGAAAATAATAGCGGGTAGTGAAACGAATCTAAAGATGTGCTGCATGATATTATTCTGATTTTGATGAAGGTAAATTGTTAGCTTGTGTTTACATACTGCATCGGTCGACACCACTTACAATTAGCAGCGGCTGTTGGCTGTTGGCCGATGCAATATGTAAACACAAGCTAACAATTTACCTTCATAAAAATCAGAATAATATCATGTAGCACATCTTTGGATTCGTCTCACTACCCGCTATTATTTTCTAAAGAAAAAAATATACTATTCTATTTAAAAAAATCAAGTTGACCTTGAAATGTCCTCCACCACTCCACCCACAAAAAACAATTAATATCACGTAACTTAGCCCGTCATACCAAACAACTTTTGTAGGAACACTTTTTTGATAACGGCACCGTCTTCCGAGATATCCTGCCGTTCTCGATACAGTGGGACACCCTGTATATTATATATATTATATAATATAAAAAATTATATATTATATAATATTGTATAATATTATATAATATATTATATATAATATAATATAATATTATATAATATATTATATAATATATTATATAATATATTGTATAATATATTATATTCTATATTATATAATATATTATATAATATATTATATAATATATTGTATAATATATTATATTGTATATTATATTATATATTGTATAATATATTATATTGTATATTATATAATATATTATATAATATATTATATAATATATTATATTATATTATATATAATATATTATATAATATATTATATTATTATACATTATATATTATATATATATATTATTATATATTATATTATATTATATTATATATAATATATTATATAATAATATATTGTATAATATATTATATTGTATAATATTGTATGATATTATATAATGTTGTATATATAATATTGTACTATTTTATGTGGGGTGATATGGAAAATTTGGAAAACATGCTTCATAGATCTGTATTAATTAAACATATTCTCAAAACTTCATCATAATTGGACTTTGCAGTGAGCTACAGACGTTTAAAGATAGTCAAAATGGCAGTTTTCCACAATTTTCGATCCTTGCTGCAATAAATCTAAGGATTCTTACATTTTTCAATGTCTGTCGTTTTTTCCGTGTTACGTACGGAGGCTTTCCCTACGTGACTTTTTGCTCCCTTCTTGAAACCAAGTGTCCATGTAGAAGGCCAGGCTCACATTATATAAATAAACAGTTTTCCCCCATGGGAAAAGTACATGTAGTTGGAAATCTTACTAACTTTTGCCAGACTTTCCATAACAATTTTCCAGTATATAAAGGGCTTCAGCTAGTCCCTTTTGGGTTTAGTTCTGAATTGAATACGGACCAGTATCTTGTGACACAGAGATTCGTTCCTTGTCAATCTTATCCTGCTACAGAACGCGTTTCTTAAGGGTGTAGATCCGCTCTCTAGTATGAGAGACACACAGCGCTAGACCCGTATACGTACACGAGAGTTGTAGGGGTTCCGTATTTTTCGAATCCTGACGCTATAATGCACATTTCAGAGTTCTAGGTAGTCACAATCGCTAGATAAAAGATTAATCTAGGATGCTTGCATCCTAAGAATGGCTGCATTTTAAGTTATCGAGGCGTAATTAACATTATTCGACAACAAGTAGCGGAACCGTGAGAAGCAAAGGGTGGCGCGACAGTGCTGCCACCTATCGTGGCTGCTGAGAGACATTTTCATAAACCTACTTGTTGCCGAATAATGTAAATTACGCCTCGATAACTTAAAATGCAGCCATTCTTAGGATGCAAGCATCCTAGATTTATCTTTTATCTAGCGATTGTGACTACCTAGAACTCTGAAATGTGCATTATAGCGTCAGGATTCGAAAAATGCGGAACCTCTACAACTCTCGTGTACGTATACGGGTCTAGGGCTGCGTCTCTCTCACACTCGAGAGTTTCTGGTGAAGGTCAAATTCGTATCCACACCCTTAATGGCAAGTCGAATACTCTACCCTCGTATTTCTTAGTGCGTCAAAACTGAGAGCTCGGGAATTAGCTTTTTGCGAATCACACGGTACAAATAACAAATGTATCCCATTTTAAGGATGTTCTGGAGGTACAATGAGAGACAAAAGTACAAGAAATTCGAAATCCATCGAAATATTGGCAATGAAAGCCATTCATGAGTATATTTTGCATTAAAAAATAGATGAATTTTAAAAACTTTCGTTTAATTAGTGAATTTCACGTTATATTTATTTTCTAATCAAATTGTCTTCATATTATAAAAAATTGTAAGTGACTTTTGTGAATGATTGTGTCCTCTGATTTGAACTTCAAGATAATAAATGTGTGATATTCAATATATGTAATTACGCAATAAAAAGTTAAAGGTAAATAGTTAAATAAATTTAAAATACCTCAGAAAGCAATATTCATGGTTATTACTGAAAATAAACATGTGAAATTTGAGTAAAATGATGTTCTGATAATAACAAAAATCGTGACAACACTGTACTCAGCTGTCTGTTTCTGTATTTGAGAATTGGTACTATTGTGTACAGGGTGTCTAAAAATTATATGTCACGGCCACCATAGCGTGATTGTACACCTACGATTTAGTGGAAATTGACATAAAAAACTCCCCGCAAAATTGACCTTGACCTTGAAAATCAAGGTCAAAAAATTTTTTTGTTTAATCGCGTTCTACTGGTCATAAGGACCAATTTTGTGAAAGAAACCATGGGTCGTATCTCAACCGTTCTCTTAAAAAATGATACTGTCGTACTAAGACGTCACACTAGTAAGTAAACGCTAACGACTTAGTATGACTGTAATGGTATTTCAGAGTTATTTAAATTGAAATATCTCCTGAACTACTATCTTTTCGACATACATAGATTAGTACTTTTTTATAATGAATGTCCAGCTGCATCGATTCATGTATGGAAAAATACCTCATTCCATTTAAAAAAATGGAGTTGACCTTCATATGTCCTTTACGCGTCCACCTACAAAAAAGCTACTAACATCAGATTAATGCCCCCTCGAAACCATGCAAGTTCCATCTGATGCATCTCTTCTTAACACCAATAGCAGCCGCGTTATTCAGGTGTTCTGTTTCTGCGGATTCACCCTGTATAAGGATAGGGAAGGGCGTGTGTGTGTGTGTGTGTGTGTGTGTGTGTGTGTGTGTGTGTGTGTGTGTAGGGTAAGAGGGACATGGGATTGCGGCGAGTGAATAAGTGATGAGAGTGTTAAGGATTAGGTTAAGGAAGCAGGATAAGGTAGAATTAAGGTATAGGATAAGGAAGGAGAATTGCAATATAATTGTAACCCTAAAGGGAATCAAATAAAGTCATTATAGTGTTTCCTGCATTTATAATGTCATCGATTTTGATTAAACTACTAATTCTATTCCGTGTGCCAAATCCTCCGCCAAAACTATTGGCATAATAAACGATTTTTTATACTGTTCACCAACAATTAATTTACCAACAACTAAATTTTTTTTCATAATATTTGTTTCATTAATGTGTTTTGTATTTTCTCCTTTAGCATTTTAATCCAGTTTCGTGGTAATTATTGGAACATTCAGTGAATCAATTCGAGACAATTAAATGCCAATATTAATAATGAATTTCTTGTTTTTCTGATATTTTTCTATTACTTCGTAAACGGTCCTTTATAAACCCTCAACTATAACTGATTTTTATATGAATCTTACATCAGATAACGCGCGCACACACACATCCAAACGCACGCATACATGTACACTTTGACGCTCGCTTTTACCCAGAAATTACGCTCGCGGATTACCTAACCATAGTTTGTAATAACTAGATTTTATACTGATATTTTGAAGGTGTACTTTAAAACACTCTGATAAACAGCAACTAACAATACGAACTGTTAATATTTTGACGGTGTGGAGGCAGCCGATTAAATTTGAATTTGTAAAAGTGTTGCTAAATATGAACTGTATTCTGATCGGATGTTGAAGAAATTTTTATACATCCTGTATAGAAAAACCGCTATTCTCTCTTCTTATTCGTCTGCACGCAAACCATTTTTGTTCTATTTAAAAATATTCTAGACATTCCTAATGCTACTTTTAAAGAAAGAATTCAACGTCAACCAAACTGACCTTTTTCGTTTCAATAATTAAGCGCGGCATCTAGTTATACTTTTAGACATATTATTATTCAGCGTTTCCGACTACGATCTAATGCGCCAATGAATTTCTATTTTCGTAGAATTTCTATTATATCGCTGTAATGTTTGAAGAAATTACAAGTATTATACTTTATCATAGTTAAGATTTGTTAAGTTGAAATTCAACGAAAATCAGTTTATGAATTCGTTAATTTCGTCGTATTGTACATATGTACGTGTATGCGTTATAATTGCATGGATCTGCAAAGTGTTTAATTTTACCACGTTCCTATTAGCTCGCTTTCTTCTCTGTCTGTTCGTAACAAATCTTGCAGTTGATTTTAAACTAACTTTCCGCTGAGCTAGAGACTTGAAACTATAGGAATAATAAACAATATTTAAAAAAATGAAAAGGAAAACAATGCGTTTAGGAGATAAAAATAATAAAAATGTAGGATGTCAGTAGTACGTCATCGCATTCAGCAATCCCCACTCCACGCGACAGTGCTCCCTACTCCACTACGCGTTCCCACTCCACTAACTCATTTCGCACCGAAGGAACTCAGTGTGGTGTATACAAAGTAGGTATTATACTAATGTTTGTTTACCAAGTGAAAGAACCGTTACACTGTTACCGCTTGTATTTGTTTTCCATATGTCGCGGTCGCAATACCGTCTGAAATTTACTACATGTCTCTGTTATAATTTAATAAAAATATTTAAAATCGATTAAAAAATTTGGCTGTTCTTCCGTTTATAGCAAAAATCAGAATTCGATGAAATTTTGAAAATAGGTTCTTTTTTGACTAAAATGACGATTACCAGAAGGATGTCTCCCGTTTTGAAAAAAAATTTTTTATCATTTCAATGTTGCGCTCTAGCTTACCGACTACTGACTTACCGATTTTCTTTATGTTCGTGCTATGCGCATGCGCACTGACGAGATACTGTTAAAGACTGCCAGCGCCCGTGCTATTCCGCGGTCCGGTAAATGGGCGCAATGGGCGAGGTGATAACGGTGGAAATTACAATGACCTGAAAGACCACATCGCTAAAAGTTACTCCACCGACGAGAATAGTATCAAAATAGTGCCAAAACATCGTCTAAAATATGGCGGAGAATGCAATATTTAATAATAATATCTTCAGTGGTCTTCTGCACTAACGAAATGTCGTCGGAGGCTTTCTGTTTTTCTGGCTGGAGCCAGAATAAATCCCAGAGGGCGTAACAAAACACCAAAATTTTCGTGGGACACGTAGTCCCGTAAGGCTGGCAGTCTTTAACAGTATCTCGTCGGTGCCTATACGACTTATACAACTCTAAAAACATTTGACAAACTCTCACATCGCACAGACGCATGCGCACAGCAGAAACATAAAGTATAAAGTCGGTAAGTCAGTAGTCGGTAAGCTAGAGCGCAACATTGAAATGATAAAAATTTTTTTTTCGAAACGGGAGAAATCCTTCTGGCAATCGTCATTTTAGTAAAAAAAGAACCTATTTGCAAAATTTCATCGAATTCTGATTTTTGCTATAAACGGAAGAACAGTCAAAAATTTCACATAGGTACACAAGACTAAAAAGCAGAAACTAATTATTTAAATAAAAATAAACTATTAAAAAATACCACGTTTTTAAGACGGACTAATAAGTATATAATAATTTTTGCCAGCCCCATTCAGCTTCCGAACCCTATACGAATACTGCTGAAAATTTGTGATTGTGAATTTTGAATAACTCTGAAAATACTTGCAAGATTTAAAACGAAAAACGTGAGACACATGCAATAGATAATTAATGTATGAATAGTTCGTTTAAACTACTAACAATTTGATTGCACTGCAAATTATATGTACTGTTGTGTGAGTTTTCTCAACGACAGCTACCTTCTACACTCCTTACTATATCATATTTAATCACACCTAAGCAAGTGAGTTGAAAATTATTTGTGAAAAATTTGTTTCCCTTATATTTAAACTTGTAATATTTACTACTTTGAAAATTGTATGTTATTATTTAAATATTTTCTTATTTTTTCTTACAGACGCAATCTCAATTTAATCTTGAAAATGGTCGAAATTAGTGACCGAAACGTCGAATTTTTTGATAATTAGCAAAATTGCTTAGTTAATTTTTATTTTTGTTTTGTTTTCAATGATCGAACCGTAGCGCCGATATCATTCAACAATTGTGTTTAACAATAATACGATCGATATAAATAAGTTTATTTACTCCTTACTATAATCTTGCGCCCCGCGTTTTTCGTTTTAAATCTTACAAGTATTTTCATAGCTATTAAAAATTAACAATCACAATTTTTCAGGATCATCTGTATGGGGTTAGAAATCTGAATGGGGCTAGGAAAAATTATTTTATGCGTTTTAGTCCGTCTTAAAAAAGTGGTATTTTTTAATAATTTATTTTTATTTATGATACATACATATATGACGTTACATACCACTTTGATTTACGAATAAAATCATATAACGATCAGGGGTGTGCGAGAACACGACATTTTTCGGGATCCATACATATTCCATCCGTACATACAGGATTTGTCAGAATGTTGGGCCCAATTTCGGTGATCAATTGAGCACAGCAAAACAAAAAAAGCTTAATATAAATGTATATCAGATATGAACTTATTTTCGAGATGCAGTCATGTATGTCTCTGCATAACTCGTTTAACAGTTGACTTCCGTGGGGTATGACCGAAACAGTTTCAAGTACCGACCTTGTTACTTTAAGCAATTTCTGTGACATACGGAGACAGTACGATACAAAAACTGTGATAACTCGAGACAAGATCTTATCAAGCATATAAAAAAAGCTATTGGGGTTATCCAAATATAATGTATAATTTGGTACTCCATGTATACATGTACGTCTCACAAATATGAGGATGTGAATTTATCATTCGACACTTGATTTACCATTCAAGTTTTGTTAACTATGATTAACACTTGTAATAAGTACGGCATGTCACGTCCGGTGGTCCAGTTATCGGCAATAATTGACGAGAGATCAAATAATGAGCGATAGAAATAAGGAATAGTATAAATAAGAAAACATAAGACATATTTCGTAGCCGACTACATGGGATCGGTAACCTGTGTGATATTTCGTTATTAAGGCGGTAGACTGGTTTCCAGGATTTCAAGGGTGTGGGATTCGCGTTCTCGTTTCTCGATAATACAAAAGTGGGGTTTTTCAGTATCCAAAAACGCTAGATAAAAGATCGATGTAGGGCGCAATCGCCCTCCAAAGTCCTATTTTTAACTTTTCGATTCATAGGGAAGTTGAAAATCGACTTTTTAGCAGACTAAATCGCCTTCACGTTTTATGGTCATTGGAGTCATTTTAGACTATTTTTATCAAATTGTTAGTATGTGTGTGTGTATGTACGTATGGCCGTTTGTATGTTATCAAATTTTTCGTTAACGTTTTCTGAAAAAGTAACAACGCGATCAGAATGATGAATGATGCAATCGATGTGCCCCGTCGTAACTTAGAGCTGATTAGATTTTGGTCCATATTGGTCAAGTAGCTTTTTAGATTTTTTTCGAAAGAAGTTCATTCAAGAATGCAATTTATACGAGGGGATGGAAATTTCCACCGAATAAACAAACGTAATTATATATATTTCATTTTTAAAAAATTTTTTTTAATTTAAAAAAAGTTGCATAATGTAAAAAAAGTTGCATAATTTTAAAAAAGTTGCATAATTTTAAAAAAGTTGCATAATGTAAAAAAGTTGCATAATTTAAAAAAAGTTGCATAATTTAAAAAAAATTGCATAATTTAGAAAAAAAAATTTTTTAAATTATGCAACTAATGCTAATGTTACCGCTTACAACTAACAAATCGGGAAGTTCTTTGCGTGGCTCGTGGAGAGTCACACACAAACTTTTAAAAAAACCATTCATAGCTGTATGCCCCACTAGCAATGCGTACCACTAACCTTCTCGCAAGTGCAGTCCTACCCGCGAGCTCACGAAGCGAGCGAGCAACAATAACCAGCTAGTTTTTAAATTTAAATTGATGTCTTAATGAAATAATATTCACACTTAATATTCTATAATAATAATATTCTACTTATAGCTAAGGCCTCAGAATATATAATATAATTTAATAATTCTCTTAATTATTGATTTTACTATGAAAATACAATTGTCCAGATTTAGCTATCACTTTCGGACTGTCGAGACTCAGGGTACTTCACCTTCCGAATAATGCAAAATATTCCGAATAACGCCTCGTAAACAAAAAAATAAGACTTTTGAGGGTGATAGCGCCCTAGGTCTATCTTCCATCTAGCGTTTTTGACTACTGGAAAACCCCATTTTTGTATTATCTGCTCCCGGTTTGCCCCAATCTACTCCTTTAAACTATAATTAGAACTCGGAAAAAGTATTAAATAAATAATGAATACTGCGAAATCTATTTTATTACACAAACGTCATTCACCCACAAGATATAATCCGAAATATAATGTGCGAACGGATAGCTAAGCGAAACATCTGCCAAATCCACGTGTATTAATTATCAATGAAGAATATGATAGGTGGTTCGAAAGAGAAACGACACGAACTGAACTATGTATTAGCCCCGTTTCACACTACAGCGGACGGTACGGCGCGCACAATGGGGCATCCGATGGATTCTATTTCAAAATCAAAGAACTTTAGATAGGCATGAGATAGAGCGATGATTTTTTTTTAAATTAAAGCTGAAACTTTCTGTAAAAATTTCAACATCTAAAAATGTTGAAACTTGTGTTTGAAAATTAGCATATAATAAGTGTTTATTGAATATTTGATCCACTTAAACATCTGAAAATGTTGAAACTTGTGTTTGAAAATTAGCATATAATAAGTATTTATTGAATATTTGATCCACTTAAACATATTACATTGTAATTTGTACTGTATAGGTGCATGTTTGCCTGAACTGTTACCAATTTATTATAGGTATGTACTATGGTATTGAATAACGAGAAATTTCGAACAAAATCGAAAGGAAATAGGAGAATCTAATAATAGTGTACGTTTAGACGAGTGGTTAATTGATTAGCAGCGTTACGCTCATGCAATGAACTGCAATGTAATGAAGGTAAATTGCAATAATTGTTTGTGAATTCGGAGTTACGCTTATTCCATATGGGGACTTTCATAAAATCCGTTATGGTGATAATGTGCAAAGCTTACTTTTAAAGGATTAATTAAACATATAAAAATAATTGATTTAATATTCCAATAATGTGTCGGAAATTATAATTTGTCATAATTTGGAAATGTCTGTGGAAGCAAATCCCGCAATCCAAGACTATTTGCCGAAAATTATTCTATTAGATGATTGCGAAAGTTAAATTTTGAAGAATTTCATTAATCAATTATTTCATCACCATTAATTTCTAATTGTAGATTCTTTTCTACAATTAGAAAAGAATGGTAAATATGTAATTATTTTACACTCCGTGGTACAATTTTCGACATTTATGAAAGTCGGGCAGGTATTGAAAATGGGTTGTACGAAATAAACCAAACTCAGCGTATTCAAGTTAAAACTTTAATTTATTAATTTATTAAACCGAGCAAGGGAGGACGTCGTGTCTAATGCTAGACTCGAAGTGAAGAGACGCCGCAGAGAAACAAAAATGAAAAATCTGACCACAATATAGACGGAATTTTAGTATTTTCTTGAAAAGTAATAAATTTTAATATTCCGCACGCTCCATTAACCAGCCCGTCTTCAACATCAATGTTATTAATTATCATACATTTTATATTAATTTTCAATTCAATCTCAGTTAATAATTCGTTTTGAACTAATTGTTTTTTCAAAGATTTTAATATGAATTTTTTGTTGTACTTTCATCGATATTCTTTGAAAATGTATTCTCGACAGTAGAGATGATTAACTCACTCTTGCATTGGGATAATTTACGATTATTGTAAGCGATAACACTAGCATTAGTTAAAATAAATATAAAACATAATTAAAAAATATATATATATAATTATTACGTTTGTTTCTTCGGTGAAAAATTTCCGCCCTCTCGTATTAATTGCAATGTTGAATCAACTTCTTTCGAAAAAAACTAAAAAACTACTTGATCAATATGGACCAAAATATAGTCAGCTCTAAGTTACAGCGGGGCACATCGATTGCATAATTCATTATTCTGATCGCGTTGTTACTTTTTCAGAAAACGTTAACGAAAAATATCATACCATACAAACGGACATACGCACACACACATACAAACATTTTGATAAAAATAGTCTAAAATGACTCCAATGACCATAAAACGTGAAGATCTGCTAAAAACTCGATTTTCGATTTTCGGATTAATTACAGTAAGTTCCCTATGAATTGGGAAGTTAACAAGAACAACTGCTGTTCACTTGTTACAAAAGGACACTAACCTGTGCGTTCATTGACATCTAGTTTATCTTCAGTTTACAGTGATTCTCATATTTAACCAAATTTATTTTTGCCTTTTTGGCTAACGCAAAGTTACCAACAATCCAACAAAAGGTACTTATACAATCATTTGATAGTGTGATTTAAGACTCTAATCTTTTTTATCGTTTTTCCAAAAGTAACAGATACATGTAACATAAGAATATCTTTAATGCAAGAGTAGAATTTCTTGTTTTGGGGAGGAATTTGGATGTGATATCAATGCGCACCGACTTTATCGTGATTCTTTAATCATTCACGCAGGTAATACCTTTCCAGATTCAAAATGATAATGTATAATTTGACAGTTACGGTCGGTTACCTTTCGAAACTGGCAGAGAAGTACTTTGTACAGGGTGTTTCAAAATTATTTATATGTTGTGATTCTGCATTTCTAGATAGGTGGAGATTTGTTAAAAAAATGAACCGCAAAACTGATCTTAACATTGAATTCTATGGTCAAAATTGTTTTTTATGACATCTTATAGAACTCATTACAACGAAAAAAAGTTTTGGAACTATAGGTGTCACTACAGGGCCTCTTAAAATGGTATGAACGTGGAAGGGGATGATCCTATATGGGAAAATAAGTCGACAGTGTACAATAAATTTTTTGAGCTTTTGCATCTACCATGGCATAAATTATTTCTGAACACTAAATTAAAGGAAAATTTTAAAAAATTGATTTTTTTAAATCTCAGGGTGGCGTAACCCCCTAATCGGAAGTAGCACGTGACCCCCTTTTTTTGTTAAGGAAGGTGGTTAAATTTTAGAACACTCCACCTCCCGGGACAACCAATGGGTTGCCCCTCTACTTTCTATTTGTCCGAACCAGGCTTTCCGGAGATCTGTGATCAGCATTGCGCCTGGGGCGTCTTTTTTCGGGCCCTTCGTCCACTCTTGTTCTTTTCATTTAGCACGTGACCCCCTACCATCGCTTAGGCCCAATTAATCGGGTTGATTCACGTAAACACGCGCAGTACACGTCGTTTCACGACGAAAGTCACTTCGAGCAACATCGGGTATTAAAATCCTTGTCGAGCACTCTGTAGTAGATCGCCGTCGCATTTCTCGATGCGTTAGAACTGAGAGTGTCAGTCAGCAAGTCGCGACAGACTATACAAGACAGTTATAATAATTAAAGTATAATTAATAGTATATCACTCTACATCGATATATTTAGAGTTCATCTCCATTACGCACACAATATTCTCTTTCGAGTGTCCAAAGTGGGGAAAAAAATCGAGAAAAATCCTGCAGATTCTAATGTATATTTTTCACAAAAAGACTTGTTTGATAATGACCAAAGCTGGCTGCGATGAACTTTCCTTTATCAAATGAACCTTTGTGGAGCTCAAAATATGCTCGTATGAGGACAAACAGTGTTCCCGCATGATTGCATTCAATTTTCCCAGATTCCGTTCACGAAGGCAGAGTCTAGAGCAGGTCTAGAGCCAATTTTAGTTCAGCTACTTAGACGAGGTGGCTTCTAGTAAGGAGAACTCTCAACTTTGAATCGTAACAACAAAAATATAAACAGCTTGAAGCCAGTCGGATCTATTAATAGCAATAAAGAATGTGTAATCATAGTAAAACTGAAGCATTAGACTGATACAAATGTATGTTTATCAGTGTTACTCAAGTTAGAGCGCGCGACTGCGGACCCCGTGGTCGTGGATTTGATCCCCGCCGGCACCTCTGGAAATATTCCATGTGACATCTAATAAATACTGTGGTGCCCCAAGGTAGTTCGGAACCCACCTTAATATAAAACTGTAGGTTCCGCTAAAGATTAGGCTGAAAAGGCTAAAATTAGGCGATACGGAAAAGTGGAAAAGAAGGGGAGATGGTAAATGGATTTGAAACCCTGAGGGGACCAAATTTCATTTGATTGTTTTCAGTGTTACCACAAAAAAAACTTTTTTCTGCACCAGGGTTGAGTACAGTGATAAATGCCCTAGAAAAAAGGGTCCCCATCCCCTTAATTCTATAAGTAACGAGGCCACGGAACCACGACCCTGTACTAGATAATAGCGATCCGGTGGTGAAAGAGACATCCGCTAGTCCACAACAAATCTCTTAATCCAAAATATCCTCGTTTCACGCATAGCTGCCTAACCATCGGCTCTTAACAGTACCAAACCACATTTACCCTTCTCAAAAGTTGACAACAGACTAAACATCAAATACGACAACGAATCTACAGACGCTTTTTAGACCTGTTTACAAAAAAAAATAGCGTAAATCGGACTAACACATCCCACGAAATGGTAAAATTCCCGTTATTTTTTTAACAAACCTCGTATGTAATATAAAAATATTTGGTTGGAACGAATATTCGCAGCGTTTGTAAATTAAAAATGAAACCTAAAATTCAGATATTTATTCAATAACATATTGTCCTTAATGTTATCTTCGATTCTTAATTTGAAAACGCCACTTCTTTCCAACCCAATAAATACAGGGTGCTCCAAAACTCCTGCAAACGCCGAAAATGGGAGGTTCCTGAGGTCATTGAAAGCGACATTTTCCATTGCAAAAATGGTTGCCGCGGTTTTGTTTAAAAGTTATTAACGATAAACACGGATCAATCAAAGAGCGGCTACAGCTAACGGAGTCCGACTCAGCGACAGGTCCTGCTTACCGTGAAAGCCAAGAACAAGTGTGAATTTGGGCATGAAGAAAGACCTCCGCTGAATACGGATAGTGGGCCAGGGAGGTATTAGTTCATACACAAAAGAATGAGAAAGAAGGTCTGGTGATACCTGGGCGGTGGGGGTTTAGTCGGTATGCTGACGGCATAAGGCCTTTATAATTCCCCAAATTACATCTTAAGGGGGTAGAGACCCCACGTGACCATGGTATTTTTCATTGTGACCAACCCCCGCGCGAAAAACCAATTTGGCAACAGTGATGAACATACATTTGCATCAATCTAACGTTTCAATTTCGCTATAATTACAGGTTTTTTTCTTTTAATCATTATCTTCATTGCTATTAATGGATCCGAGTGGCTTCATGCCCTTTACACTTTTGTTGTTACGAATCTACGCTGATAGTTCACCTGAGTTCACCTGACTAAGCGCCATCTCGTCTAAGTAGCTGAACTAAAATGGCTTCTACTCACCCTTCATGAAGGGAATCTGGGGAACAATTGAATGCGATCACGCGGGAACGTTTCACGTCCTCATACGATTATATTTTGAGCTGAGTAAGGGCTCATTCGAAAGAGGAAGGTTGCACGCAGTGCGGTCTTCTCGATTTTTTCGCGAGAAAAATCTTTTTGTGCACGAAAAATACATTAGAATCTCCGGAATTTTTCTTCATTCGTTTCGCCTAATTTGGACACTCATATTATTTCATATAAACATCATCTAAAGAAAACATGGGAAGAGCGCACTGCGTGCAACCTTCCTCTTTCGAATGAGCCCTCACTCAGCTCAAAATATAATCGTATGAGGATGTGAAACGTTCCCGCGTAAACCCCTGATTTCACTTGTTTTCTAGTAATATTCTGGTTAGATTTTGGGCCAAAAAAGGGATTTACAGGAACACACCTCACGTCCTCATACGATTATATTTTGAACTGAATGAGGGCTCATTCTAAAGGGGAAGGTCAAATGAATTGCGCGTGGGTTCAACTTTAGTTACATTATGTTTATATCCAGTAATGTGGCTGTCGGAAGTAGGGAAAACAAATCAAGAAAAATTCAGGAGATTCTAATGTATTTCTCGATCACAAAAAGATTTTTCCTGCTAATTTAGGGACCCACGCGCGCTTCGTTTAATCTTCCTCTTTAGAATGAGCTCACTCAGCTCAATATGTAATCGTATGAGGACTTGAGGTGTGTTCCCGTGATCTCATTCAATTGTTCCCCAGATTCCGTTCATGAAGGGCAAGTAGAAGCAAGAGAAGAGAAGAGCCGGAAAGGAAGGGGGGAGACTAGTTTCTATCTGATATTTTACTATAACTTTTAAACCCTAAAAGATATTGGGTGAAATTTCCACGAAAATTCATTAAAAAATTATTCCTATCTACTGATCACTATCGTAATAAATATGTTTTTAGTAATAATTTTTAAAATTGTTCATTTGTTACGTATTTAATAGTTTTTTCAGATAATTTAAATCAACGATGTCTTTGGTGATAAATTTCTCTGTATTTCTTGAAATATTCACAATATGAAGAATATATGTAGAGTAGAAATGAATAACTTTTTTAAGTAGGTATTCTTATGTTTTCACTATAAGTTCCTAAAAACTCATTTTCCTCGATTTGCGAGTTTAGCTATTATAATTCAATGGAATAAATGTTGACGCTTTATTTTACGCCTCCGTAAAATCAACAATTTTTAATATTTCGAAAAATTCTTTAGGATGCGTTTATACATCATTACAGATTGCAACATATCCAAATTCGAACAAAATCCGAAACAGTAGTCCAAAAAGTATTCTGAAGTCGTAGATCGACAAACACATGGCTCGGCGTTTGGACTGCCTCGGAATCAGTGAGTCAAAAAACGCATGCGTTTGAGTCTTGCGCAAGATTCAATGGACTCGAAGCGAAATACAAACGCAAACGTGTGCACCGAACACATATCGTAAATTGATCAACGCATTCGCTTATTTCCGTTGTTCTTCGCAAAGTAAAAACAAGGAAAGACCAAATCGCGTGATAGCAACGCAAACTTGTGCGTCCAGAGTATGGATAAGAAGAATGGAGTATGGATAACAAAACGCTGCGTCCAGGTACGCAAAGGAGATGCCACTTTTACACCGCTAATTGAACCTCTAAACCTTGAGCTGGGAACATGGTATATCAACAAGGTATAAAAGTTTAATTGTTTATATTTTTAAAACTATTGAGTAACTACACCTAATATTTTGCAGACATAATTATGGATCTATGTACCATAAAAGCAAAGAACATGCGTGGAAAGACCTCGAGAAGTGTGGGGGGAGAAATGCGAAAAGCAGAGCCCCCCACCATCTAATCTCAGGATAAAAGAAAGAAAGTAGTGGGGCGATCTATAGATCGTCCCGGGTGAGGTTAGGTTTTGAAGTGAAACTTCTTTGCTGAGGATAACAATTTTCTGATGAAACGGAAGTCGATGTGACGGAAGTCGAAAGTCGAGCGCGAAAATTTAAACCGAGAATGAACGGAGAAAAATAATTTCTTACCCCGGCGGGATTCGAACACCGATCCACCGATTGGTAGTCCAACTCCTTAACCGCTTAGACAATCAACGATCTTAGAATTAGAATGAAAGCGAACATTTTGGTATATACCGCAACGAATAAAATGCTCGGTACAGTAATCTCTTGATTTTTGTCCCAGGTTCGACGACTCGATTTTTGTCCAGGCCTACTCATTCCACTGCCTGTCAACGCTGTTCCGCGCCGCAGGGAATCAGGAAAATTAAGATGTTTGAACATTAGATTCGTTGTGTTAATGCAGTGGTGTTCACACCAGTGTGGCCAGACGAGTCCGACCTTGGGACTCGCGAAGAGAACACATTACCCCTTCTCTGATGACCAGCAATATGCGCAAGCGCGACGGGGATCGAGTAGGGGCCGATTCATACATATCCGGCCGGCGTTTTTCGGTATCCATGCATTTCCGGCCGATTTTTGAGGCAACTTGAGTAGGAATGTTTCTCATTACCATGAAGTTGTAAAGGAGAGCTACCGATAGTTCACCTGAGGAGGGATAGAAACCTTTTATTTGTTAGTTATGGCCTGTTCGACTCGAAGGAAAAGTATCGGAGGAAAATCGGACTCAGTTTTCCGGTTGTGGACGGTCTCATTTAAACCTGGGTAAGAATATTTTGTCGGACTCCGATATCGGAGATGTATGCATCGACCCTAAAGCGCATGGGAGACACGTTGCTCAACGCGACGAGGTACTGTATTCCCCTCGCGAGTCTCAAGGTCGGACTCGTCTGGCCACACTGGTGTGAACACCACTACATTAACACAACGAATCGAATGTTCGAACGTCTTAATTTTAATTATTGTTTTATGTGACGTTCAAAACGTATTTCTGACATTTTTCTGATTAAAACAAGACCAAACACGATATAATGTTAATTGTATTTGGTGATTTAATCGACTGTGAAAGTTTCGTATGAGAAAGAAAGAGACACGGACAGTCGCCGTCGCCGGCAATTCAAAGATCCGCGTATTCTCCCAATGTGTATTGCCAATTAAAAATGATTTATTTTTCATTATTTCTTGGTTTCATTGACTTTATGGTGTAACAGTAGGATATGGAAGAGGATAGCGAGTGAGGAGGAAAGAAAAACTGTATTGTATGCTCTATTCTTTAAAATACCAATGCGATAATAATTAACATATTTGAACCTGTAATACTCCCCAAAAAAGTTGTCTTTAAAACGTTTTATTTCAAACGTTAAACTAGCGTTCCGAAAAAGACGTTTTCAAGACGTTTTAAACACGTCCTTCCAGGACGTATGAGGTTTAGACCTGAAATGGACGTAAAATGGACATCTTGAGGACGTCCTGTGCTATCTGGGATTAACACATTTATTAATAACTTATTAATTGAAAATTGTTCTGCTTAGGTATTCGTTTAAGGTAAAGGTACCAGTAGTTGACCATGTACGAATAGTTGACCATTTTACAGAAAAACATAAAAAATAAGATTTTTATAAGCTGTACACGTTTGATGAAAGTGAACCTCGGACACCATACTATCTGTTGGTTAAATTTCTCTATACTATTCTCTATTAACTCACAACGTTTACTCTGTTCCTAATTAAACTTTTTATGGAATTGATTTGTTTTTTGTGCTGGTAATTGTTGAAACTGAATGATAGTAAAATGATTCCCAACATTATTACTTTAACCCTCTTTCTAGTATAAGTGGTCAACTACTAACGAATAAGAGGTTAATTACTACTTTTTCATTTTCAAGAGTGATCTACTTCTGAAGCAATTACTGAATTTTTAAGTATGTTTCTTAAATTTGTATAAGTGAACTTTTTTTAAAAAGTGGCCTTGGTACTTAATTTAGGTGACTTAAAGAGTGTCTTCAGGCATCGACTCTCGCTATTTGATTACTGAGCAAGTGGTTACTATTGTTCCTGCTAGAAATTAGCCCCCCACTTGTGGAATTAAACATAACACAATTCAGCACAACTGTTGAAATTGTTTAATTCCACAAGTGGGGGTCTAACTTCTAGTAGGCTACTATTGTTCGCATGGAAAACTTTTCTTAACTGGTCAACTACTAGTACCTTTACCTTATGTAATCGTTTAAATATTTTTTATTCTTTAATTCTTTCAGAACATATTTTCGAGATGTATTAATCAATTGTAGTATTTAATTGAAATTGTCTTAAAATAATTGGTTAAAATGTACATCAAACTTACTTGAAATCTTCCGGCTTCTACAGGTTGGCGCGAAATCAATCGAGATAACACAAGTTGTGACCTATTACTACATAAACGTTTTATATTCTTACCGTTAGAAATCCCAAACATTAATTACTTACCAACAAAATGAGCCGGTACGATTTAGGTGACCAGTACTCATTAGGCAACTCTCCCCTACGTTACGTCTCTTTGTATAGCGAATTAAGTATCATTAAACGGATGTACTATCAATGTTCATTGCGAGAATCTTTCTGCAGTTTTGATAAAAGATTGGATTTATAAAAACTTTGTCTAACTGGTATTTTACGGGCGAACAGCTTGTAGATGATGGTGCATGATTTTTTAAGTAGACTTCGGCAGCTAAACGTAGTGAAACGTGTAGGCATAGGGGCGCGCAGGAAGGCGTAAAGTGATGGTGTGTTGCACGAGATTTTTGTGGTCGCGTGCGGGGTTGCATGACGTCCGTATTGCACACGGCACACGACATGCCACCGTCCTCTTCCTACCTGCCAAACACACCAATGTTCCCTCTGCCGATATTAACTCGACGATTTCTGACCATTTCTCAGAATTATGTCGTTTTTCGGGCTAACAACGCCGGCGTGGGATGGATTTAATAACGCACGCGTCATGAGCTCAATATAATCTTGATCGATCGACAAGGGTTGACCGAGACTTTAATTGTCCCTAACAAGGGAAGCACTGCAAGTGTTCGACATCGATTTTGATAATTTTTTGTGAGACGATGGTTCCCTTTTTTTTAAGGATGTGGGGGAAAAGTTAAAAAAAATCGTATGCGTGGAAACCACGCGCGGCAGAAGTGAAACTTATTGCTTATTAAGCATACATACAGATGAATTATTATATCTAATAAGCAATAAGTTTCACTTCTGCCGCGCGTGGTTTCCACGCACACGATTTTTTTTTAAATTTTAAATGTGACTTTGTCATTTATATACATACCTCTTGTTTTTTAAATACACAGGGTGGGGCAGTAACTATTAGCACCTCCGATATCTTCGAAATTAGAAGTTTCACAGAAATATTTGCTGAAATAAAATTGTACAGTACGAAGGGGGCCATCCGGTGGCTATAATAGTTTTTTTGTAGGTGGAGGTACTTCGGACTTTTGATGGTCACCTCAATTTTTTTTAATGGAATGAGGTATTTTTGAATACATCAATCGATGCAGCTGGACATTCGTTACAAAAAAGTACTAACCTATGTATGTCGAAAAGTTAGTAGTTCAGAAGATATTAAAATTTAAATAACTCAAAAATACCATTACTTTCCTACTAAGACGTTACAACAGTAAGTAACACTAACGTCTTAGTACGATTGCAATGGTGTTTTAGAGTTATTTAAATTGAAATATCTCCTGAATTACTAACTTTTCGACGTACATAGGTTAGTACTTTTTTATAACTAATGTCCAGCTGCATCGATTGATGTATTAAAAAATACCTCATTCCATTTAAAACTAGCTGGTTATTGTTGCTCGCTCGCTTCGCGAGCTCGCGGGTGGGGTTGTTGTTGCGAGAGGGTTACTGGTACGCATTGCTAGTGGGGCATACAGGCTATTAATGTTTTTTTTTAAATTTTGTGTGTGACTCTCCACGAGCCACACAAAGAACTTCCCGATTCGTTAGTTGTACGCGGTAACATTAGCATTAATTGCATAATTTAAAAAAAATGAAATATATATAATTACGTTTGTTTATTTGGTGGAAAATTTCCATCCTCTCGTATAAATTGCATTCTTGAATGAACTTCTTTCGAAAAAAACTAAAAAATCTAATAAACTGCTTGACCAATATGGACCAAAATCTAATCAGCTCTAAGTTACGACGGGGCACATCGATTGCATCATTCATCATTCTGATCGCGTTGTTACTTTTTCAGAAAACGTTAACGAAAAATTTGATAACATAAAAACGGCCATACGCACACACACACACACATACCAACAATTTGATAAAAATAGGCTAAAATGACTCCAATGACCATGAAACGTGAAGATCTGCTAAAAAATCGATTTTCGATTTTCGGGGTAATTACAGTAACTTCCTTATGAATCGGGAAGTTAAAAATGAAGTTGACTTCATATGTCCTTTACGCGTCCACCTACAAAAGCTACTAATATCAGATTAATGCCCCCTCGAAACCATGCAAGTTCCATCTGATGCATCTCTTCCTAACACCATTGGCAGCCGCGTTATTCAGGTGTTCTGTTTCTGCGGACTCACCCTATATAAAGAATCCCTTAGTTAGTACGATTTTGGCAACTCTCCCCTACTACTCGGAAGCGTGATTGATTGTTTATTCTCTGATAATGTTTGATCCTTCGAAGGAAATGTCTTTTTTTAATTATTTAATGAGATTATGAATAAATATAAATAAGTGGAAGCGAGTGTAGTCGTTATATGAACACAACGTATGAGTTGATGGAGGTATAAACCATTTCCTCCGAAACAAAAAGACCCTTAACCTTACACAGAAAGAAATTTCTCTTAAGTAGGAGGTCATCGCTAATGATCTCCGTTCCTGCTATTTAAATATACATGACATTGTGTCGTCGTTTAAAAAAAAAGATACTCGGTCTTTCTGCGAAAGTATGAAAACATTTATTTGTTTTCCCCGAAAGTGCGGGAAACGCTTACAAATTTGCATCATCAGATATTTGGTATTAATCAAATTAAATTTAAGGTTTGCTTCTGTATAACATCTTCTTCAAACGAAAATAGGTATTAATACTTGGACTTTTTACTTTTTGCAGTCTGTAAAAACTCGAAATAAGTTATTCTCACTTAATTTGTTAGTTAAATGTCAATGAAACCCATGTTGTTTCTAAAAAGACTTTCGATATAATAGACATTTGTTTTTAATTATATCGTCTAAGTGTAAGATAATAAAATATTCTATTCGCAATAAATGAAGATATTGAATGTGGAAGTATAATATAGTTTCTGCTCGTATTAACTGTAGTAACAAATTGCAAATGTTAAATATATATTTATTTACAACATCTCATAATCCGCAAATATACTGGAAATTAGATTTGAATGCAATTTAACATTTCAGTAGATAGTTTCTGTATACAGATTGAAGATAAAATCATTATAAAGATAATATTGATCAAATTGCGTGGAACACCATCTATCGATACATAACACAATAGAGAAAAGAATCATAATGACTGCAATCTGTCAGTACAATATTTACAATGTGCAAAAATTCAAAATTGCTTGTATTCTAAATACATACATATGTATATAAAAACGTATATATATGTATGCATATGTCGGGGCGTACTGACATAGGCAATGATTTGAAAATTTGTATTATTATTATTAATGTCATGTTTGTTTTATTGATTGTAATTTATAAATTTGTGTTACTGTTACGTTTGTTTTATTTTTGAAGAAATGCGAGATAAGGTCCATTAGAAAAATGGATTAGGTCCTCGTTGAACGTGACCACGGGTGGTAGAATGGACACGTTCCTGATGGTTACAGTGTATATGAAAACAGGACAATATCAATGAGATATTGATTGATTTGTGTTGTCAAGAGAGTAGTTTTTTGGTATAGACTATAGATTTTGACGAGACAAGACGTGATAAATTCTACAGCACCCGTGAGCTCATTGACGCATTTTGAAATGTCGAATCGAACCAGGGCTCGGCTTGCCACGACATATATGTATATATACTGCAAGTGTCGATCATATAGTACACAACGCCGCGTATGACTTATTAAATGGTTACATAATGAGTATAAATGTTTTCTTAGTGGCAGTAGATATACGAAAGAAAGAAGCTAATTGAATGTTAATTTTAATAAAATTCATTATAATTTCTGTACTTTTATTTCAATGTAATGTTCATCCTCAATTACTTAAATTAACTTTATATGTATATTGTGAGTCCCATAAGTGCTATTTAAAATTGCTATGCTGATTCATCTATTATACAGGGTGTCCCAAGCTTCCTTCAACATCCGGAAATGGGAGATTTCTTAGATCATTTGAAGCAACATTTTTGTTGGTTATGGCTTTAATATAGTCCGTTATATTAAATATGGTACATTTATGCCTTGCGCGCCACCTTGCGGAGAGTGTGTGGGTTAGACGTGTGGCAACGTGGGAGACCGTTGAAGCAGTCCGTTACAAGAAAGAATGAGAATAAGACTGATATACAAGAGCACGTGTAAACTGTGAGGAGAAATCCTGAACCATTGTTATATGTTATTAAATATATTGTTTATAGTAGAACAAGCGTCTATTCTCTCTAATATCTTAACATGGTAGCAGAGCGTGGTTCATAAGGAACACAAAAATAAAAGTGAAGAAAACGTGCTCAAGACAAAGGTATCGTACGAGATGTTGAAAATGGCCGATGTTAAAATACCAATCTTTGATGGCGAAGATTACGCATCATGGAAGAAACGGATAATAATGTTCTGCAAAATGAAGAAGTGCGACTCAGTGTTAATGAGAGCAAAAACCAATCAAGACAAGGATGATTGGGATGAAAATGATATTAAGGCTATGAATTATATTTACAGCGCCATTTCAAACAAACAGTTAGAATTCATAAGTGAAAAAGAAACAGCGTACGGAATAATTCAGAAATTCGATGAACTATATTTAAGAAAATCAACGGCGTTGCAGATTGTACAACGGAATAGATTAGAAAAATTAAAATTGAGAGAATACAGTGACGCAGCAATGTTCTTCAACGATTTCGAAAAAATAGTAAACGAATTGAAAAGTGCTGGTGCAACAGTGACAGAAAAGGAAAAGTTAAACTATATGTTAAACACGCTGCCAGAGACGTATAGTTATATCGGCGATTTAATAGACGCCATGAAACCTGAAGACCAAACCGTGGAATATGTAAAAAACAAAATAAAAATGTCTGAACTGAAAAATAAAGAAGAAAGTGCTAAGGTGAAGTCTAACGCATTTGTGACTGAGATGAAACAAAAAAATGGAAAACAGGATCAGAGCTGCTACAATTGCGGAAAAATAGGACATTACAGAAGTGAATGTTGGTCAACGACAAGCGGCGATCCCTGGAAGCGCGGCATGCGCCAATCACGCGGCCGAGGAGGCGTTCATCACCAACCACGAGGCAGAGGCAGCAGCAGCAGGGGAACGCAGAACTACAACCGAAGAGGCGGAGGTCATCGCAGAGGTTATGAAGAAGAAAGTCATCACAACAAAGGCGCGAGTTCGTTCTGTACAACTGTCGAGTGTAACGTGATGAGTTCTAAGGTAGAAACTGAAGACAATAGTTCAGAAATTAAATGGCTGTTAGATAGTGGTTGCACAGACCACATCATTAATGATGAAAAATATTATAGCCAGTGTTTAGAATTAAAGGAGCCGGTGAATGTTAAAGTTGGTGATGGTAGAGTACTAAAAGCGACTAAAGTAGGACATGTAATTACGTACTTTGAAGTATACGATAAAAAGGAAAAGGTAGAAATAGCGAATGTCTTTTTCGTTAAAGAAATGAAGTCAAATTTGATTAGTCTGGCAAAAATAACTAATAAAAATAAAGTTGTTTCAAAATATAATAATGCAAAGATTTATAACCAAGAGAATAGATTGATCGCGATAGCTTGGAAAGAAAATAGCCTGTATAAAATGAAAAGTGAATTCATTTATTCCAGAGAATGTTCAAATGTAATGAGCTCAAGTAAAGCAATGAGCTTAAAAGAAAAGTGGCATAGAATTCTGGGTCATGTAAATTTTAAATATTTAAATACGTTATGTACAGATCAATTATTAGAAGGAATACCACGTGAAATAGAAACAGAGTATATGAAATGTAAAGTTTGTATAGAGAACAAAATGCATAATGTTCCTTTTGAAAATAATAGATCAAAAGCGAAGGAAGTTTTAGAAATAGTGCATACGGACTTAAATGGTCCACATGCGACAGAGGGTTTAAATGGGGAAAAGTATTTTTTAACTTTTGTAGATGACTATAGTAAGTTGGCTAAGATTTACACAATAAAGTCAAGGCTCAGGTTCATGATTGTTTCGTAGAATATATAAATGAAGTGGAAAATCTAACGGGTAAACATGTAAAGAAATTAAGATGTGATAACGGTAAAGAGTATATCAATAGAAATGTATATCAATTTGCCAGAGAAAAAGGAATCCAAATTAATGCGTGCCCACCGTACGTCCATGAATTGAATGGCACTGCGGAGAGGTTCAACCGTACAATTATGAATATGTCAAGGTGTTTGTTAACCGAAGCAAGAGTGCATAGACGTTTTTGGCCGGAAGTAATATGTGCGGCTGCGTACTTGAAGAATAGAATATTAACAAATACTGTTGAAAAACTAACACCATATGAAATCTTTTTTCAAAAGAAACCAAGTGTAAAGCATTTGCGATTATATGGCAGTAGGGTTTTTGTAAGAGTGCCTGAACAAAAGCGAAATTCCAAGTGGGATAAAAAAGCCAAGTTAGGCATTTTGCTAGGATATACAGAAGTAGGGTATAGAGTTCTGCTAGATAATAAGATGATAGTTGCTAGACATGTAGAAATAATCGAAAATGACACACAATGTATCGGGCTTAAAGATTATGAGGATTGTGATGAATCCGAAGCAAACGACGGAGATTCAGAAATGAATTTTGAAGTTAATAGCGATTCAGAATATCAGGATAGAAGTGAGAATAAAGAGGAAATTAAACAGGATAAAAGGGTTGGTGAATTAAAAAGGTCAGATAGGATTAGAAAACCTCCTGCAAGATTTACAGATGAATTTATCTATAATAACGTTATTTATGTGAATTACTGTAGTGCGGATTCGCCCAACAATTTTGAAGAGGCAATGAATGATAAAGAATCTGTATTTTGGAAAAAGGCAATGGATAGAGAGATGGATTGTTTATATAAAAATAAAACCTGGGAATTGGTCGAATGGCCAGAGAACAAGAAGATTGTAGATGTAAAATGGGTTTTTACTAAGAAATCGGAAACTAAATTCAAAGCTCGGTTAGTAGCTAAAGGTTTTCAACAAAGAGAGGTAACAGATGATATCTATTCTCCAGTAGCGAGAATGCAGACTTTAAAGATTCTATTGGCGTATTGTTGTCAAAAGGGGTTGTTCATAGAACAGATGGATGTGGAAACGGCATTCCTAAATGGGAAAGTGAACTCAGAAATTTACGTAAAGCAACCAGAAGGATATGAGGATGGTACTAATAAAGTATGCAAACTGTACAAAGCGTTATATGGTCTGAAAGAAAGCCCCAGAGCATGGTACGATTGTTTCGATAATTTTATAAGTAGCCTAAGGTTTAAGCGTAGTGAATATGATTATTGCCTATATGTTCACAAAGATGAAAAAGATGTAATTTATCTGATATTATTTGTAGACGACGTATTAATTTGTGGTAAAAACAAAAGTAAGATTAATGGTATAAAAAATAAGTTGTCAAAGAGATTCCAAATGAAGGACCTAGGTAACATAGATAGTTATTTAGGGATAAAAATAGATTACAATATGAACGAAAATATGATGACACTAAGTCAGAAAAAATACATAGAATCATTAGTTAAAAAATACAAAATTGAAAATGCCAAATTGTTTAACACACCGATGGAGACAAACTTAAAATTAGAACAATCAAGAGAGATAAGAAATGATATAGGATATAGAAATTTAATAGGAGCTCTATTATATATTAGTTCCGCGACACGACCCGACACTAGTTATAGCGTTAACTATTTAAGTAGATACCAAAACTGTTATAATGAAACGCATTACAAATATGCTTTGAGAATTTTAAAATATTTATATTCAACAAAAGACTTTAAATTAGTATTTAAGAAAAACGAAAAGGTTGAAGAATTAGACTGTCATGTAGATGCCGATTGGGCAGGTGACATCGTAGACAGAAAGTCAACGACGGGTTACGTGATAAGATTATTCGGTAATGTGATATACTGGAAGTCAAAAAAACAAAATAGTGTAACGAAAGCCTCAACGTTCGCAGAGTATGTAGCCCTGTCAGAGGCAGTAAGTGAAATCAAACTTATAAAAGCAATATTAGAAACATTTGATGTAAGACTCGAAAGACCGATACCAATTTATGAGGACAATTCTGGTGCAATAAGTATTGCTAAATATGGTAACTTTACAAAAAAATCAAAATATATAGATACACACTTTCATTTTGTTAATGATAATTATAAAGATGGTTATATCGACGTAGTTAAGGTCGAGTCTGAGAAAAATATGGCAGATATTTTCACCAAGGCGTTGTGTAGAAATAAGTTCGAAAAATTTAGAAATATGCTAAATGTTAAAAACTTCTGTGCAATATAAATAAGAAAAATATTGATATGATTGAATGCTGAAGAATGTATGCTAAACCAAAGACATATAAAAGTAAGACATAAATGTAAGGAGGCGTATTAAATATGGTACATTTATGCCTTGCGCGCCACCTTGCGGAGAGTGTGTGGGTTAGACGTGTGGCAACGTGGGAGACCGTTGAAGCAGTCCGTTACAAGAAAGAATGAGAATAAGACTGATATACAAGAGCACGTGTAAACTGTGAGGAGAAATCCTGAACCATTGTTATATGTTATTAAATATATTGTTTATAGTAGAACAAGCGTCTATTCTCTCTAATATCTTAACACGTTATTTATGTAAACAATGCTTTATTACACATATACTTTATTGGTACTATAAAGATATAAGTGACATAGCAGTGTATCCTCATATCCTGTATTCTAACTTTATGTAAATAGTATATACTTTATGAAAATGCTCTTTCAGAAATTCCGACCTGCTCAGGCTAACTGCTTCTACCAGACTGACTAGCAGACAACGGTCCTGGCCTTATGCCCCCGTATGGGCTCTTCTGTCCCTGTGAAACACTGGCCCCTTACGCCTAAACCCTTAAGGGGATACCAGACCCTCTGATCTGGGTATTTATCAGTGTAACCAACCTCCACACTGAAAAACAGTTTGGCAACAGTGATGAACATACATTTGTATCAATCTAACGCTTCAATTTCGCTGTCAATACAGATTTTTTTCTTTTTATCATTATCTTTATTGCTATTAATGGATCCGAGTGGCTTCAAGCCCTTTATATTTCTGTTGTTACGAGTCTACGCTGATTACGAGTAGCTGAACTAAAATTAGTTGCCCTTCATTGCCCTTCATGAACGGAATCTGAGGAACAATTGAATGCGATCACGGGAAAACATTTTTTGTCCTCATATTAACATGTTATGAGCTGTGTGAGGGCTCATTGTAAAGAGGAAGGTTCGTCGCAGGTCGCTCAGCTCATGATTCAAGTCGAAAAAATCGTTTTGTATTAGAAAAATACATTAGAATCTGCGGAATTTTTCTTCATTTTTCCCCCTACTTTGGATGCTCATATTATTAGATATAAACATAATCTAACAAAATCATGAGCTGAGCGACCTGGGATCAACTTTCCTCTTTAGAACAAGCCCTCATACAGCTCGTAACATGCTTGTATAAAAACAAAAAATGGTTTCCCGTAAACACAGTTTTCACTTGTTTTTCTAGTAATATTCTAGTAATATGCTAGTCATATCTGGTACCCCCTTAAGGGGATACCAGACCCTCTGATCTGGGTATTTATCAGTGTAACCAACCTCCACACTGAAAAACAGTTTGGCAACAGTGATGAACATACAAGTCAGAAAAACCGTTTTGTATTAGAAAAATACATGGGAACCTGAGGGTGGTTGTTTCAACTTGTGTGCCCTACTTTGGACGCTCATATTATTAAATATAAACATAATCTTGTTAAATCATGAGCAGAGCGGGCCATGATGAACCTTCCTCTTTACAATGAGCCCTCACATAGCTCGTAACATGCTTGTATAAAACCAAAAAATGGTTTCCCGTACACACGGTTTTCACTTGTTTTTCTAGTAATATTCTAGTAATATGCTAGTCATATCCATGGGTCTGGTACCCCCTTAACCTAAGACCATGGTATTGTTGCATTCCAACAATTTTCCTTTGCAAAAATGGCGTCCGCGGCTTTATTAAAGAGTTATTAAAGAAAAACACGGACTGATCATAGCACGGCTACAGCGAACGGAGTCGGACTCGGCAAAAGGTTCTGGGTCCCGCTTAGTGTGACGTCTCCGTTGGCCGATCCAGAATCATTCCGTCGTTGCCATGCTCTGATTGGTCCGACTTTTCCGTTAATAACTCCTAAACAAAGCCGCGGGCGACATTTTTACAAAGAGAAATGTCGCTTGATATGGTCTCAGCAACCTCCCATTTCCGGATGTCGAAGGAATTTTGTGACATCCTGTACATTTCGATATGAACTTTTTCCGACAACTTCACGCTTAAATGCTTACAGTTTAAAAGGATAACTGCGATCTTCTAATAATTGGTTACGAAGTTTACCAAATTATTTTATATCGTTCGAAATGACGACTTGACTCACTCAGTTAGTATTGTCCTAGATATTCAAAATATGAAACCTTGATTATCTTCCTGTTATATAAAATAGTTTTGTCACGCAAAGACTCCGAGTGGCGAAGCCGCGGGGGTTGGTGCGCGAAGCGAACAGTATACTATTACAGTATACTAATAAATTGCTTACATCTAATTTAACACAATCATTGTCTAAGAATTCTCCGTTCGCACACTCATTTAAGGATGTTCTCGAGGTATATAAAAACGCAACAAAATTTTTAAAAATTTGATAAGATATAATTCTTACTAAATTAATACAATTACCAAAGTTTGGGTTCGATTCACTGCATCGTTTAATATTTATAGCAACTTAAAGTTTGCACATTTTAACATGTCGTCTTATGGAGAATTCATAAAATTCCACTTCAAACACTATTTAAACCTTGAAAAAACGCAACTAGAAACTCCAAGTTTTTTATATATAATAAAAATTATGTATTTAATTATGTTTAAAATTTGTTAGGATACACTAAACAGTTATAGAGCAAAAAATTATAAACTGTTACAAAATTTCAAAATTATCGTGTTGTCATCTCACTAGGATAAAAACGTGACAATACTGCAGACCACTGAACATAGCTACTATTCGGAGAGTACAATTATTCACAAAATTCATTTACAATTTTTTATAAGATGAAGACAATTTGATTAAAAAATAAATATAACATGAAATTCAGAACATTTTTTATATATAGTAAAAATTATGTAATTAATTATGTTTAAAATTTATTAGGATTCACTAAATAGTTACAGAGCAAAAGTTATAAACTGTTACAAAACGTGAAATTTATCGTGTTGTCATCTCACTAGCATGGAAACGCGACAACAGTGTAGACCATTGAATATAGCTACTGTATCATCTATGATGCAGACGATGATTGCGCGCGTCGTTTGAATACTTGCTGATATATACTTGCTCATAACCAAACATTTATGGCATCGTATAGAGAGTTGTGACCCCAGACATTATAGATAAAGATAATGCTTCTTTACAAGATGTACACCATAACTGTTCCCCAAGTAATTTTAGATCTGCTATATGTCGTAATTGATTTATACTTGTCAAAATCAGTTTTCAAACGTACACAATAATACCAACTCTCAAATACAGAAACAGACAGCTGAGTACAGTGTTGTCACGATTTTTGTAATTATCAGAACATTATTTTACGCAAACTTCACACGTTTATTTTCAGTAATAACCATGAATATTGCGTTCTGAGGTATTTCTAATTTATTTAACTATTTATTTTAAACTTTTTATTGCGTAATTACATATATTGAATATCACAAATTTATTATCTTGAAGTTCAAATCAGGGGGCACAATCAGTCACAAAAGTCACTTACAATTTTTTATAATATGAAGACAACTTGATTAAAAATTAAATATAACATGAAATTCATTAATTAAATGAAAGCTTTTTAAATTAATCTATTTTTTTAATGCAAAATATAGTCATAAATGGCTTTCATTGCCAATATATCGATGGATTTCGAATTTCTTGTACTTTTGTCTCCCGTTGTACCTCCAGAACATCCTTAATTGTTTTTTCCGTAATGCTATACACTTCTTATTATTCAAATCTCATTTATTTCTTCTTTACTTGCAATCTCACAATTAGACATTTTATAGGTAAATATTCATCCGTGTATAACATTATGTATTTATAGCACATAAGTATGCAAAATATAATAGGAAACTTCATTCAATATTTAATACAATCTTTGTTTTATATTCTACCTAATATATGTATCTTTTGACAAATGATATACGTAAGTTTCGTTTTAATTCGATCTATTTCCAATTAGTCTCGGGAAAGATATATTTGCATAAACATCAGTGTAGTTATATGCGACATTCAATTATGGTTGATTCGAAGGTTCTGAGCGGTGGTGTACAGCGTCTCTGGAAAAAAAACTTGACCTTAATTTTTTATACACCCTATATTTGTCGGTGCGGAGTTAATATGTGTTATGCGAGCGTGGCGTTTTACACATATACATGTGAACAGGACATGCACGTGCAACTCGTGTGGACCTTCTTGTTGTAAGAAACGGGTGGGCTTGTGGGGTGGGGGGTTGTTTTGTCGCAAATCATAGGTGTTGCGACGAGCGGGCGCACGATCTAGCCGACGATTTCTTTGTAAACTACCGTTGTCGCCACGAAGACTCATTATGTCCGACCGGACCGGGGGAATACAGTATGAACGTTATTTTTAGAATTCTGAACTCTCGGTCGAACCCTTCGCCTTATGCTGAACTCTCGAAGGTTCATGTGAAAAGACTGATTAATAACGTCAATTTATTCTACCATTAAATCATTGAATAATTTTCATATCATTAGACTTGCATAGCCTGTCACTTTTCGTTCAAAGTGCAGTTGCAGCCTCCCCTTTCCTAAATAGATTTTTAATGAGTTCTTTTAATGATCAAGAGACAAATAATAACATACAAAACCGTGCAAGAGTTTTAGGCCTCCACGTAAAATTTTGATCATATTCGAATAAACCTCTGTAATTGGAGCATACTTGTTACCACGCTGTAGATTTTAATACTCCATTGTATCATATTTATGCCTCTGTAAAAAAGCACGAATTTTTCTGGGTTTATTGTAAAATGTAGATGAACTGTTTGAGGTGTTAATTCGACACGTGAAAGCTGTACGAGAAGGATCGACGCAGTAACCAAGGTAAAAAATGGCCGTAAAAAAGGGAAAGTGTTTACCAAATATTATTATTCGTTATGTAGTATTATAACATTATGTGTAATGATGAGAAGT
The DNA here is from genome assembly GCA_963971365.1 of Lasioglossum villosulum. Classification (NCBI taxonomy): domain Eukaryota; kingdom Metazoa; phylum Arthropoda; class Insecta; order Hymenoptera; family Halictidae; genus Lasioglossum; species Lasioglossum villosulum. The sequence goes on along the minus strand of OZ020498.1, from coordinate 26,859,368 downwards.
ATTAATAATATATAAAGACAAAAACTTATTTAATATTAGACCACATCACTTGAATTTTTTTTAAGAAGCTAGGGCGATTAGTTCACTGCAGTGAAAAATTTTGAAGAAAAATTACAAGTGCTCCTCATCGCAGAGAAAATACTAACAGTTGTTTTGCACAACTATTTTATGTGGGCCTATACTGAAAGTTAAGAAAATATTTTTTGTATATAATAACTGTATATAATATATATATATATATATATATATATATATATATATATATATTATACTAAGTCGTTAGCGTTTACTTACTAGTGTAGTACGACAGTAATGGTATTTTTTGTTTTTTATATTGAAATATCTTCTGAACGATTAACTTTTCGACATACATAGGTTAATACTTTTTTATTATGAATGTCCAGCTGCATTGATTGACGTATTAAAAAATTCCTCATTCCATTTAAAAAAATGAAGTTGAACTTCATATGTCCTTTGCGCATCCACCTACAAAAGAGCTACTAACATCAGAATAATGCCCCCTCGATACCATACAAGTTCCATCTGATGCATTTCTTCCTAACACCAATAGCAGCCGCGTTATTCAGGTGACCTGTTTAAAATGCCCCACCCTGTATATTAATATTTTGATATTTTGATATAGAATATATATATGTCTAGAAATATGCGGAATATTTTTGACAAATAAGTTGCAGGCAAAGCAAATATAACCAAAGTAATTTCTGAGACGGCAACTATCTATTCATACATATAAGCCACCAATTAGTGCAGAAGTGAAGCAAGATTTGAGTCATGAACCGAGAATTCCACCGAAGAACGGCAATACCCGAATTGCTTCACGCCGGAAAATTGCCCGCAAAAATCATTGCGTGGTTTGGCTAAATGAAAATGCAACTTTACGACCTAGCCAAGAAATTTCGGAGTTCTGACAAATAGTAAAAAGGAATCTGCATCTCGGGCAACTCACAGGAATCGTTCTGACCGCAAAAGATGCGCGGAATTATTTATCGAATTGAAATAAAAGAGATTAATCACTAGACTGCGAATCTGTGTGCATTTGTAGCTTCTGAAAATATTCAAAAAAGGCTAGAATATAAAATAGTGAATATAAATTTTGTACTAGTTTCATTTGTTTTGGATCTGCAAAGGGTGTCTCGTAAAAGAATTAGATTTTATTTCATTCCACTTTTTAACAATTTGTCGTTTTACGACCAGAATGCTCTATTATAAAAAATTACCAAATTTTTATTCTACATGTATATTTGATTAAATTTTCCTTATAAAAACCTCCAGCCCAATTTTATCACCAGATCTGAAAAACGCCATAATTATTTTAGAACAATTTTTTCTTGTTTTCTTCACATTATGTGGACAGAAAAGTCGCGATGTAGTTCCCATCGCCTGTTCCGAGCAGGGACAGAGATCGTGTAGGGAAACTATTTTATGCCTGAGTCGACTGCGTCGAAAGTACAAGCTGTGCTAAATGTAGAAAAGAACAGCACGTAAATACGGACCGTGCGGCACACAGTGTGCAAAATGGGCTTTTTAGCTGGACCAAATTAACTTTCAAATGAACAAAAACTGACTGTACCAATATTATCTAAAATAACCATGTATTAAAATCCTCAAATATTAAAACTGAACACTCTTTTGTTGTATGTTTACAGAGCGTGTAAACTTTACCTAAAAGGCGGACGCCTAACCTATAAATGAATGGACACATTAACATACGCGCTAGAAATATGTTAAAATGTACTAAGGAGTATTTAAATTTCCTATGTATGATGGATATAGCATCTCAAAACATGTATTTTCATTTTAGTAATTCCAAATGATCGATAACATTCCTCTATTTTTGTAAATTAAGTGTCAAAGACGGTACTTATTTTTCCACAGAAACACCTATATTATACATATTTTGAATAATGATGCAGCAATTTTAAGTGGTGACTCTGAGTCACCACTTGAGTAACAAGGTTTACACATATAATGACACCGCTAATAACAAAAAAAGACAATACAAATGTGCTTCATCAAACTTTAAGTGGTAGTCTGTAGTATTTTGAATTTACCTAATTGGAACCGTGTTCCAATTTGTGGCTGTTCTTCCGTTGACCTTCCATCTCAGAATTCGACGAAATTTAGAAAATCGGTTCTTTTTTAACTAAAACGACGATTGCCAGAAGGATTTTTCCGACTCGAAAAAAATTGTTTATCATTTCAATATCGCGCTCTAACTTACCGACTTTCTACTTTATGTTCGAGCTATGCGCATACGTCAGTATGATGCGACAGTTCGTCAACTGCTTTTAGAGTCGTATAAGTCGTATAGTTTAATAATGAGTCATTTAAATTTGTTTTACGTTGTTTATTTATTATTAGTTATATTATTATTTATGCGATTAGAATGAGTTGTGGTTAGGTTGCGGTGGGAGCGAATAGGGCCTGCCGTTATGCTGGCCCGACCACGCATACGAAAATCTAGGAGTAGTCTTTAAAAATTTCAAGTTTACCTTATATATGTATGTATTACTTTAAACTAAAGAGGATTCGTTATATAGATGATATGTGTGAATTTTTATGGCGCCATGAGGTGAACTAGACTGGTGATTATCCATTTGTACAATTAATTGAAGATATTCTACAGAAAATAGAAAGTCGATAAGTCGGTAAGGTAGAGAGCGACATTGTAATGATAAAAAAATTTGTTTCGAGTCGGGAAAAATCCTTCTGCCAATCGTCATTTTAGTAAAAAAAGAACCTATTTTCAAAATTTCATCGAATTCTGAGATGGGAGGTAAACGGAAGTTTCGACCAATTCGTCCTAATTTGAAAAGTACGAACAATTTTACGTTTTTGTCGAGTTCTTCATGCTTCTAATTTAATTAGGAAATTCCGACTTGGGTCGTGTGAATATTGATTCATCTACAATGCTAGCGAAATATTTTGTGTTTATGGTACGTAATTTTCAAGTAATATTACCGCAGGCAATTTTCCTACTAATTTCTTTCTTCTTAGTTGCAGTTTCTGTTCAAAGTTATGAGTAAACAATAATTTGGTTGACCGATGTTTGGCATTTCCACAAACCGCTACGTCGTTTGCTGGAAACAATGTTCAATTAAATGTTCTCTAATTTCGAAATCCAATACGCTCACCAACATTTACTTGTGCACACGTGTTTATCAATATACTCCAATTACTGGATCGCTCGGTTATATACAGAATGCAAACCATAACACTGTATATCGTAGCAGTTGCAGTATTTTGTTTGCATTCTTCCGCGTGTCGTTATTATTCATTTATTTGGAAACTTTCTAGTAAAATACACCGTGCCATTTTGTTTATTGTACTCCACCTCAGTGAATTCGAACAGTTAACGAAAGTCATTTTATTTCGTATATAAACACAATGAATACAACTCCAAAGATTTATTTATATATATTTATTCGAAATTATATATTTTTAGTATGCATTAGCATACTTAATTTACAATACAAAAGTTCGTTCTGCATTTTCATGTTGAAGAATATAATGTTTAAGCATCTATAAACACATGTATACATATTATTATTATTTACAGTGACTGCGACTAATATTCGGACACTCATAAAAAGACCATAACTTTTTTGATATTGGAATACATGATTTGAAATTTTTGGAGAAGTTAGAACAATTGGTTTCCTAAGGTGAAGTGCCCTAAGTCTGGACAGTCCAAAAGTGGTAGCTAAATCTGGACAATTGAATTTTCATAGTAAAATCAATAATTAAGAGATTAAATAATTATATTATATATTCTGAGGCCTTAGCTACAAGTAGGTGTAAATATTATTTCATTAAGACATCAATTGAAATTTAAAAATAAATTCAAAATTCATGTGAAAACATGAAAACATGTGTGCATTTATAGTTTGAACTTTTGTTAGAAAAAAAGATATAATTTAAGTCCTCAGACAAAAAATAATTATCATGCATAATAATATTGATATTTTAAAATAAATTGGGAATCAACTGAACGTAAATAATAATTATTAATTCAAATATTAGATGTTTAAGGTTAGGACTGTTTTGAAATATATGTACTCCATACTGGGACGCCATGACAGTATGTAGTTGTCCCATTCTAAGCTTATACCAATGTGCATACGCCTAAAGCTGGACACGTGTTTGCGACTAAAATCAACGCATTGTTTGCAAATTATTTAACTACATGTACGTATAATTAGTCTTCTATTAGCTTGAATAACAAAAAACAGGAAAAAGAGAGAAACAAAATTATTATACAAAAGAAAAAGAACAAGAAAGATATTAAGATATTAATAAAATTAAAAGATTAAAGATATTAAGTTAAAAATCAATGATAAATCTAAAAAAATAAGGTCTAAAGTAACTAATGATAGAAAAAAACATGAAATTAAAAAAGAGAAAACAAAATTGTGCACTCAATTACAGAATATGGAGAAAAAAGTATTGTTTATTGAAGTGGTTGCTTTACAACAGAAAGTAAAAATTATAGAGGATAGAATATAATACGATAATATTTTGATATGTAATTTGTTAAAAATTTAATAAAGTTCGATGTTATAGATATAATAATATGTTGTGGGCTCGTAATTAACGAGAAGTACGTTCAATGGTTAACGATATAAATATAAATTTGGTTAAATAATTCAATACTATAATCTATGATACGATTACTACATATTACGCAAAGCATCTTCTATACGTCATGCGCAACCAACCAACGTTCTTGGTTACGTTCGCTTGATCAACGCGTAAATTGAATCGTCAAGGGAACCATGGGTCATAACTCAACTCACCCATGATTCCCTTGACACTTTTTGTCCCCATGATGCGTAGAAGACAATGCAATTACACCAAAATTTGCCCTTGAACTTCAAGGTCAAGGACAATTTTGCAGCAACTATTTTTCACAGATCTTCACCGATCCGAAGATGTAGAATACGCCTATGGCAGCCAGGACCAAACATTTCTTTGCACTCTGCACACTGCTTAGCACTGGAGGAATACTGTTTCTCGGCGATCGGGCATTAGTCCTTGAAAGACAAAAAGAATGTGCTGGCCTCTTCGAGACCCTTATAGTAGTGTTCCGAGGACCACCGGGTTTCCCATGGACCTTTTCATGGAATTTTCCATGTATGTCACAACATCCTGTCGGCCTTGACCGAACTAGTTCAACAATGAACGCTGGATGTACAGTGACTCCCATTAATATTCGGACGCTATAAAAAAACGATAACTGGTTTAATATTGAACTGTACGACTTGAATTTTTGTTGGGAAGCTAGAGCAAATAGTTTGCTACAGAATGTGGAAAAACTTTTTCTCAAAAATTGCAATTCATCGGAGTTGTAGAAAAAATACTAAAAGTTGCATTTTACAACTTTTTTATGTGGGACTATATTGAAAATTTAAAAAATACGTTTTGTAGATCTGTGTCAATTAAACATATTCTGAAAATTTCGTCAATATTGTTCGACGTTGCAATGAGCTACAAACGTTTAACAATGGTAAAAATTTCAGATTTTCACGATTTTCGGGCTATAACTGCAGTCAATCTATAGATTCTCACATCTTTCAATGCCTGTCGTTTTTTTCCGCATCAACCGATTTCGATGAAACTTTTGCAGTGCATATAATTGACACAGATCTACAAAACGTATTTTTTAAATTTTCGATATAGGCCCAGATAAAAAAGTTGTAAAATGCAACTTTTAGTATTTTATCTACAACTCCGATCAATTGCAATTTTTGAAAAAATGTTTTTCCACATTCTGTAGCAAACTATTTGCTCTAGCTTCCCCAAAAAATTTGAGTCGTATAGTTCAATGTTTAACCAGTTATCGTTTTTTTAGAGCGTCCGAATATTAATGGGAGTCACTGTATGTATGTATACATAATTTATGCTGACGTATGATATAGGATGCGTAATAATAAACTAGGAGTATAAACTACTACTCTATAAACTAGAAGTACATATACAAACTACAATAACCATAATGATAATATTACCGAGTAACTAACTAATTATGATGTATTAAGACACATTAATAATGAGGTAATTTATGATCAGTATACGCTATCAATACATTCTAAATCATTCCACAGGGTGTCCCAAAACTACCCTAGGATCCGAAAATGGGAGGTTCCTTGGGTCATTTGAAGCAACATTTTCCTTTACAAAAATGGCGTCCGCGGCTTTGTTTAGGAGTTATTTACGAAAAACACGGACCAATCAGAGCGCGACCTAGACGCGAGTTAGCACAGTCGGCCCGACGCGCCAACTGTCAATTGGCCGAACATGCCATCGCATGTCTAGATCGCGCTCTGATTGGTCCGTGTTTTTCGTAAATAACTCCTAAACAAAGCCGCGGACGCCATTTTTGTAAAGGAAAATGTTGCTTCAAATGACCCAAGGAACCTCCCATTTTCGGATCCTAGGGTAGTTTTGGGACACCCTGTATAGGCAAAGGAGATAATTTAGTTATGTCGCGCTTATACATACAGTCCCTGAGCAGTCTTAACTGTGACCACTCGCACGATCTTGTCGTTGCCCGGATGAACTGTAGCAATTCTGCCCAACCTCCAGTTCATAGGAAGGACATTGTCTTCTTGAATTGTCACGAAAGTTCCAACCTTCATTTGAGAAGTACCCTACTTATGCCACTTGTTGCGAGTGTGTAGCTCATGAAGATAATCTTTGTGCCATCTTTTCCAAAAGTGCTGCTTTACTTGCTGCATGTGTTGCCACGACGACAACCTATTTGCAGGGAATTCTGACAAATCACACTCTGGTAGATTTGTGAGCGAATCTCCTATTAGGAAATGCCCAGGAGTAAGGGCAATAAGGTCGTTTGGATCCGAGGAAATTGGGATAATAGGATGGGAATTCAATATGACTTCTATCTGAATAATTAAACTATTACACCTGTTGTTTTAAATAGATGTCTCTTGAAAAATTTTACCGCCGCTTCCCATAAACCTCCTAAATGTGGGGATCGCGAAGTCGAAAAATGCCAGTTTATATTGTCGTTACTCAGAGAATCTTGAATTGTATTATTAAATTCCTCAGACCATATCAGTGATTGTAATTCTATGATTTGATTGCGCGAGCCAACAAAATTGTTACCAATATCTGTATATTTTTTTGTCTTTCCTCTTCGGGAGAAAAATCTTGTTATTGCTCCTAAACACGTCTCAGTGGTTAAATCTGTCACAAGTTCTAAATGTATGGCTTTAGTTACGAAACAAATGAAAACCACCACGTAAGCTTTAACCTTCAATGTGTTGCAATTTTTCTTTTCTTTAATAAAAAACGGACAGCAAAGTCTATGCCCATATTTTCGAAAGGTCGTGATTGCTTGACTCTAGAACTAGGTAGTCCACCAATTAAGGGGGTAGAGGCCCCACGTGACCATGGTATTTTTCATTGTGACCAACCCCCGCGCGAAAAACCAATTTGGCAACAGTGATGAACATACATTTGCATCAATCTAACGCTTCAATTTCGCTATAATTACAGGTTTTTTTCTTTTAATCATTATCTTCATTGCTATTAATGGATCCGAGTGGCTTCATGCCCTTTACACTTTTGTTGTTACGAATCTACGCTGATAGTTCACCTGACTAAGCGCCATCTCGTCCAAGTAGCTGAACTAAAATGGCGTCTACTGACCCTTCATGAAGGGAATCTGGGGAACAATTGAATGCGATCACGCGGGAACGTTTCACGTCCTCATACGATTATATTTTGAGCTGAGTGAGGACTCATTCGAAAGAGGAAGGTTGCACGCAGTGCGGTCTTCTCGATTTTTTTGCGAGAAAAATCTTTTTGTGCACGATAAATACATTAGAATCTCCGGAATTTTTCTTCATTTGTTTCGCCTACTTTGGACACTCATATTACGTCATATAAACATCATCTAAAGAAAACATGAGAAGAGCGCACTGCGTGCAACCTTCCTCTTTCGAATGAGCCCTCACTCAGCTCAAAAAATATTATCGTATGAGGATGTGAAACGTTCCCGCGTAAACCCCTGTTTTCACTTGTTTTCTAGTAATATTCAGGTTAGATTCTAGTAATGTCACGTGGGTACTCTACCCCCTTAACGGGCCGGAGGTCTTAGGATTGAACCTATAACATCGCATACATTGACCAATAATTCGTTTTATTACTACCTTAACACTTATGGGCCAATACCTTTAACGAATCGCATTCATAGTTGCATGAACCCCACCATGCAAGTGACATTCATGTTCATATACAATTGTCAAATTGGTAACATGATGTGAATGTAGTAAGATTAAGGAATGCTTCTGAGAAAAACTAATAGGAGCATTTTTTAATCTACCACCTACCCTAAGTAACCCATATTCATTCAAAAACGGCTTTAGATTTCTTAATTTGCTTTCTCTTCTAACTACCGTATGCTTCTTCAGGTTATTTATATCTTCTGAAAATGTTTCCTGTTGTACTAAATGAATGACTCTGTTGCGAGCTGCTTGTATTTCTACAGGGTGTCTCAAAATAAGTGTAACTCCCGAAAATGAGACGTTCCTTGAGTCATTTGAAGCGACATTTTCCTTCACAAAAATGGTGTCCGCCGCTTTGTTTAGGAGTTATTAACGAAAAATACGGACCAATCAGAGCGCGGCTACAGCGGACAGAGTCCGACATAAGGACAGGTCCCACTTAGCGCGGTGTTGCCGTTGGTCGAGCCAGAATCAATCCGCTGTAGACGTACCGTGATTGGTCTTGGTTTTTCTTTAATAACTCCTAAACAAAGCTGCGTACACTATTTTCATAAAGGAAAATATCGCTTCAAATTATCTCGGGAACCTCCCATTTGCGGATGTTGAAGAAATTTTGGGACACCCTGTATACATATATTTGCTTACAATACTATTCTTAAAGAAAAACTAATAAAGTTATATATGCTGTTACCGCATTGCAAAACCCGAAAATCGATTTTTTAGCAGATCTTCACGTTTCATGGTCATTGGAGTCATTTTAGACTATTTTTATCAAATTGTTAGTATCTGTGTGTGTGTGTGTGCGTATGGCCGTTTGTATGTTATCAAATTTTTCGTTAACGTTTTCTGAAAAAGTAACAACTCGATCAGAATGATGAATGATGCAATCGATGTGCCCCATCGTAACTTAGAGCTGATTAGATTTTGGTCCATATTGGTCAAGTAGTTTTTTAGATTTTTTAGTTTTTTTCGAAAGAAGTTCATTCAACAATGCAATTTATACGAGAGGGTGGAAATTTTCCACCGAATAAACAAACGTAAGTATTGTGACGTTGCAAATCAGCGACGTCACTTCGCCGTTAATTGCGAGCACATTTTTAATAGTGCGAAGGACCGGACCGTGCAATAACGAGACGCGAGACCGGGAAACACAGGATTCGAGAGCGTTCCGCGAGGAATTTCCATAATTTAGAGCGCGCATTGACACCTAGCGTGCGCGCCGAGAACGGCAAGTTTCAGGGCCGAATAACGAACCAGGCACAGGAGCCCCGACCTTCGAGATTTTCCTAGGAGACGATTCCGGTACAGAAGGACGTCAGACGAAAACCCAATGGCATTTCGAAGCCCGACTAAGGGCCACTACGGTTATCGAGGGCACCCGGTCAATCGACTTGGAGGCGCCGAAGGGACAGGAACCCATACCGACCACCGTACCATTTCGCGGTCCCGACGCCGCCTCATCCCGCCATAAATAGGGTTCCAGCGAGGATGGTGCCACCGAGAAGCCAGTACGAGGCACGAGCCTCCTCCCACGTCTCCCGAAAAGTGAGACGATTTCGCGAAGGGGTCCAGGAGCCAAGGACCCCGTCGAGACGCCCCTGTTACGCGAACGTCGCGCGCGAAAGGGCGCCCTAGGAAATTCGGCAAGGAGGTCGGGTGGGGGGAACGAGAATCGATGCGGCACGCGCCCGGAAATCGATGATCACTGTTGCGTTAGCCTCTCGCGAGACGATAAGAATTTGTTGCGACATTGCGAACGCGATGTTGTTGCGCCTCAGCATCCTAATAGCGCACGCCGGTCTCGCGGCCGTCTCGTGTCCGAAGTGGTGCCCCGGCGGACTTCTCGTTCGCCCCCGAAGAATAGCGAGAGCGAAGCCCGAATTATCGTGTGGCGGAAAGAGGCCCACAGGAAGGGACTAGCGGCGGTGAAAGAACGGTGAGTCGCACAGTGATCCTCTCGAATATTCGGTTAGCGTGTTGGCTCGATTATCGCGCGAGGACGACCATTTGTCGTTTCGTCCTCGATATTTCGCGAAGGCCGAGACGCCAAGCGTCTCGTGCCGTCGGCTCGGGCCGTAGCGACGGTCCTTTGAGCGGTATTTCGCGTAGAGAGTTCCCCCAAAATCTCGCGCTCGGAAGTTTCCTCGGAGGAATCGCGTCTCGCGAATATTTCGTCCGACGCCTCGCAAACATCTCGAATCCTGTGTCGTATGGCGTAGCGAACGCGTTTCAACTCCGTCGCCGTTCGTATCGTCCGTCGTGTGCTTTGCGTACGCGTGCTATCGCGACAGTCTTGTATCGCGCCGTCCATCTGCGATTCGCGCGATCCCGTCCGTCGGGCAATTGCTATCGTCGGTACCGGTCAACCGTACCCTTTTCGCGCGATTTGATTTAGCGACAACCGCGCTGCGACCGATCAACCGTCCGCAAAAATCTGTATAAAGAGCGCGGGCTCTCGGGTTGCGGTCACGTGACCGCGATATTATAAATTCGCTGACAAGGAAATAAAACATCCACTCGAGACCAATTACGTTGTCGTTCATTCCCCGTGAGATCCGTCCTGCCGTAAGGGCTGTCCTCGTCCTTCCGTGTTCGAACCACCGGACCCCATCGCGTCCTCGTTACGATCCGCGTGCTTCGAAGGTTCGATCTCCGAGTACGAAATTCGTGTCGTGTTTCGCGTGACACTTTTCACGGTGTCTGGCGCCCGAACAATCTCGCGGAAATTTCGAACCTTCGGACGTCCTTTGTCTCGGGCGGACCACGGGCATACGGCGGCCCGCGGCCCGGCCTAAGGGCCTGTAAAAGCCCGAAAGTCGCTCGATCGGAGGTTTCCTAGCCTCCGCTCGCGAGCGACGTGACAGTATATATATTTCATTTTTATTTAAAAAAAATAATTTTTTTAAATTATGCAACTAATGCTAATGTTACTGCTTACAATAATCAAAAAATATCCCAATGCAAGAGTGAATTATTAGTTATTATTACTTATTATAATGATAATTATGTACTGCAACTAACGAATCGGGAAGTTCTTTGTGTGGCTCGTGGAGAGTCACACACAAAATAAAAAAAAACCATTAATAGCTGTATGCCCCACTAGCAATGCGTACCACTAACCCTCTCGCAAGAGCAGTTCTACCCGCGAGCTCGCCAAGCGAGCGAGCAACAATAACCAGCTGTAGGATACGGGATTGGATTTCGCTTCGCAAAATGACAGGAAATGGGTATATCTGGACATAGAATTTATTTTCAAAGATTAATCTCACAATATGGGAATGTTCGTATAATTGTGTAATAAACCTTAGACGAAAACTAGCAACAAAAGGTTAGCAACGAATGGTTTAAACTAATTATACGATGGAAGAAGTTCCATCATCGGGCGTCCGGTTTATTTCAACCGTACTCTCCCTCTGAGGAAATAACGATGACTCGGAATCACCCGGTGTCTCCTGTCCGCTCGGCGGCCGGCCTTCATGGCCGTCCTCTCCGAGACGTACAGAGGAACCAGGCGTTCCTACTTTCAGGCGGCCAGAAAGTTACCCTGTTCTTTCCTCTCGGCGGGCGGCCGGCCTTCATGGCCGTCCTCTCCCATTTAACCCGAGAGGCGTCCAGGTGCAACCCCTGTCCTCTCCTGAGCTGCCGGGGGTCCGATAGCATTGCTTCGTACTCTCCCTTAACCTATGGGCGGCCGTGGTCTTACCTCGTCTTCTCCCACAGGCGCAGCTAAAGTAAGCGCTCTGCGATATTCTACCGGTATTTATACCGCTTCGTTGCTAACCTTATCAACAAGGTGTTGCTAAGGGTTTAGAGTTTCCCCGATTTCGCGGCTTTCTAGAATATTCTGTCGCGGCGCGATTCTTCTGTCGCTTCAGGGTGGTGTCAAGGCGGGCTGGCGCCCCTCGTCGCGTTACACAGCTAGTTTTTTAATCAAATTGTCTTCATCTTATAAAAAATTGTAAATGAATTTTTTGAATAATTGTACTCTCCGAATAGTAGCTATATTCAGTGGTCTACAGTATTGTCGCGTTTTTATGCTAGTGAGATGACAACACGATAATTTTGAAATTTTGTAACAGTTTATAATTTTTTGCTCTATAACTGTTTAGTGTATCCTAACAAATTTTGAACATAATTATATTACATGTCTGGTTCTCAATGATAGTAAGCATGATAGTAGTCATGCTTGTCATGCTTCACATCACAACGTTCAACGCATATTTAATCTGAATTTGGCGCTCTTCCATCGCCTACTTCTCTCTAATTATTCCTTTATTCTCATATTGTTTCGTTGTGCCGAAGCATCGAGAACGTTTTTTCGCATAGCGCTCAAAAGATAAGGTAAATTTTAACAAAGCTTTATTTATAAAATGCCAGACAACAAGAAAAAGAAACGGTCGAGATCTCGTTCACGAGAGCACCGTAATTCTAAGCGCAGATCTGATGAAAAATTCGATCAACTGCAGAAACAGTTAGATAACCTAACAAAAGTGGTAGACTCTTTAGCGAATTTACAAAAAGATCAGAATTCGTCAAATCTACCTTCAAAAGACATTATAATCGGTAAATAAAATTACTGTTTTAGTTGTTTCGCTCGGTTTTCTCAGCTTTCCACACGAAAGTTGAGAGGTAATACCCATACGGACTTACCAGTCCATACGACAATAAAAATCAAAAAGATTATCACAGTCAATACGACTTTATAAAAAAAAAATGTTATTGTGATTATGTTCAATAAGAATGATAATATCACAATTGCACAACAAGTGCTATTTAATATTTCTTCTGCTCCTTAAATTTCACAGATGTAGAAAATAAGGAGAATAATTCGAATTTAGTCGAAGTTGAAGAAGAATTATTAAAATCTTCCGAGCTTGAAACATCAAAAAGTAGTGTGTTGGAGATACTAGGAATAGATCCCAATGATTCCAAATTCAAAGAGGTTAAATATCATCCAGAACCAAAGAATACTTGGTTGAAATGGAAAAATGAAGGTCTTCCAGAAAAGAATAAAAGGGAAATTCTAAAATTCTATAATAGAAAAGGAGACTTTTACACCGAAGCCCCTAATTTGAATTTGGAAATAAGTCCATTGCTTTCAGAAATTACAAAAAAGAGGGATCAACATTTTATGGAAACACAGAATTGTGTGGGCACAGCCATAGCTGCCTTAGGTGCTGCAGTCTCTTTGTTAATAGAGCCACCAGAAGATGGTTTAGATGAAGATACGTTTACAGATTATATAAGCCATGCTGGTCAGATTTTAACTGATGTTTTTCATCAACAGTCGGTGGCAAGAAAATCTTTTATCACACCGCAGTTAAATAAAAGTGTCAAACCAATGGTAGACACGATGTTTTCAGACGAATGGCTTTATGGCGATAATCTCAAGGACAAAGTCAAGGATATTAAACAGATCGAAAAGGCTTGTGCGAATATCAAGGAGAATCCTCCTCAAAAATATTTTCCTAAGGCGCGGGAGCAGGGAAACTGGAAATATCCACTAAATTAACAAATTTACAAATTTACAAATTTTTTTTTTGGAGTTTCTAGTTGCGTTTTTGTAAGGTTCAAATAGTGTTTGAAGTGGAATTTTATGAATTCTCCATAAGCAGACGTATTAAAAGGTGCAAACTTTAAGTTGCTATAAATATTGAACGGTGTAGTGAATCTAACTCAAACTTTGGTAATTGTATTAATTTAGTAAGAATTATATCTTGTCAAATTTTCAAAAATTTTGTTGCGTTTTTATATAGCTCCAGAACATCCTTAACGTGTACTTGAACCTGTTCTGCTAGTTTACGTAAATTGGCAGGAGTGTCTTTGTAATCTCAGGTAAGTCGAATGATTGTTTCAAATGAGCTTGTATTAACTGGCACGGTCTGTTACAACGTTTCTGAAGCATATCCCACGCGACTAGATAATTTTCTGAGGACGCGTTTAGGGAAGCAACGACTGGAGACATTCTCTCTGAACAATTACACAATGTCAGTAGCAAAATTTTATTATCTTTTTAGTAAAATGTTTAAAGTTGTACGTATACTTACCCGTTTTTGATAGAAGTACGAAAGTTGAAATTGCCGTAATGAAACATTGTTTGCGTAAAATTACATAGAAGAAGTACCGCTGTTCCATCCATTGTACTTTTCAATAAACATATCGTTTGTGAAAATTTTTCATAAATATCAATTTAGATATTGCAGAACTGTTGCACAATGTTTCGCATTTTTGCTAATAGAACGTAATTAATACCGTGTTTTATTAAAACTGTTGCATTACTCGTAGAATTATAACACTGACTGAAAATGAAAATACCGGTACTGCTACAGCATACATATACATAAATGCGGCATGTGAGGTGACGTAACGCGCAGACAATTTTCTCTTATTTCGTGACTTCCTTTATTACGTATTATTTCCTCTCGTTCTTTCATTTTCTTCATCCTCATCTTCTCGCCACTCCGTTTGTTTGTATTTCTGTCCTGCTCCTTCTTAGGTTGCGTCTTCTTCCTTTTTACTTCTTTCTTTACTCTTTTATATGTTTTGCTCGTTCCGGGCCACGATAAAAGTGATCACAACGTAGCAGAAAATTGTCTGAAACTTACGGCTACCCTCTGGAACACCAATGTATACGCATACGTGGATAGGATCATATACGTATACTTGTAGTACGTGAGCATGCTGTGAATTATAAATGGTGACCTTTTGTAACATATGCCTAACCACGAACTTTAAATTCTCTTCAGTCTGTAAGGTAAAGGTACCAGTAGTTGACCATGTACGAGTAGTTGACCATTTTATAGAAAAACATAAAAAATAAGATTTTTGTAAGCTGTACACTTTTGACGAAAGTGAACCTCGGATGCCATACCACCTGTTGGTTTTTCTCTATACTATTCTCTATTAACTCGCAACGTCTAGTCTGTTCCTCAATGAAACTTTTTATGGGATTGATTTGTTTTATTTCTTATTTCATTCTTTAATTGTAATTTGTGCTGGTAATTGTTGAAACTAAATGATAGTAAAATGATTTCCAACGTTATTGCTTTAATAAGAATTAATATTTTTCGCGGCGCTATGGTTCGATCATTATTTACTTTACTTGGCTCTACTGTAGCGAATATGTCAAAGTGACATACATGTGCTCGTCCATCAAGTAGAGGAAAAAGGAAAGGTGGTTTTTTTGTGTTTCGTCCTAGACCCGCTAGAGGACTCATCAGTAAGGCTAACTAAGGCTAACTAACTAACTAGGCAGGGCCCGCTAGTTAGCCTTACTGATGAGTCCTCTAGCGGGTCTAGGACGAAACACAAAAAAACCACCTTTCCTTTTTCCTCTACTTGATGGACGAGCACATGTATGTCACTTTGACATATTCGCTACAGTAGAGCCAAGTAAAGTAAATAATGATCGAACCATAGCGCCGCGAAAAATATTAATTCTTATTCAAGAAAGTACGATCGATAAAAATATTCACTATTCTAGTTATTGCTTTAACCCTCTTTCTAGTATAAGTGGTCAACTACTAACGAATAGGAGGTCAATTACTAGATTATTCGTTTTCAAGAGTGGTCAATTTCTGAAGCAATTACTGAATTTTTAAATATGTTTCTTAAATTTGTATAAGTAAACTGTTTTTAAAAAGTGGCCTTGGTACATAATTTAGAAGACTTAAAGAGTGTTTTCAGGCATCGACTCTCGCTATTTGATAACAGAGTAAGTGGTTACTATTGTTCACGTGGAGAACTTCTCTTAACTGGTCAACTACTAATAACTTTACCTTAGTACCTAACAAGGGAAGCAGCCCAAGTGTCCGACGTCGATTTTGATAATTTTTTGTGAGACGATGGTACAGTAAATCCATGAACATATACAGTAATGTCGCGATAGTTGTCGCAGGAGCTGTTCCAGGGAGTGTCGACTCCCATAGCAACGAATATGATTCTAATTCAAACACTTGGGGTATGGTGGCAGCACAGTAGTGCCTCGGTGGTGGGGAAATCCTATCTTTGCCTTGCGCGTCATTCAGCTATTTGACGCCATCAGACGCCATTTACAGTAATTTCTCGATCTATGACTAGAAAACGGGGATTTTAAATGTCATAGATCGTAAAGGGTATGCTATTTTTTTCTCGGAATCGATCGCGCCGTGACTTCAAAAGAGTGCCGAACATAGAGAAGGACAGAATGATACACGGATCGAATGACCGAGCGTGCCGCCGTCGTCGACGCAGTTTAAATGCCCGCGTGTGCTCACAATGTAACGGCATTTAAAAATGCTTTATTCATTAAGTGTTTAATTACATATTTTTCTATGGGAGTTTTAAATTAAAAAATATCATCAAAAAACGGTGCAAAAGTGGTGCATCTCCGTCTTTAATGCTTATCTAAACATGTTTCAACAATCATAATGTATTATTATTGCACATCACCGAATTAGGGAAAGTCTAGAGAATCTTTTGCTATAAAGAACAATACAATATCTGTTATAATAACATCACAATCTTTATTCAAAGTCGAAAAATATGTTTTTTTTCAAACTCAAATTTTCTCAAAAACTGTGCGTCTAGGAGAAAAATTAAAACCAGAATCGAAATCAGCACGGAAAACTGTACAGGGTGTTCGATTACAGGTGGGAGAAAATTTAAGGGTTGGTTCTTAACGATGATATAAGACGAAAATGAAGAATAAAAAAATTGCGATTTCAGCTTCGTTATTCAACTATTAACAATTAAAAATCAACAACGCGTCTAACAAAAGTGTACGTTGTATACGTCAAAGAGTTCAATGTTGACCAACGATTTGTTAAACATTTTCACCTCGCTGGGGCCCCAAATGAGAACCAAGTTATGCATGCATCTGTCACTTGATACGTGACTGTCGCGTTGTTAATAGCTAAATAACGAAGCCGAAATCGCAATTTTTTATTCTTCATTTTCGTCTTATATCATCGTTAAGAACCAACCCTTAAATTTTCTCCCACCTGTAGTCGAACACCCTGTATAAAAATTGCATAGTGAGAATCGATACTATTTTTGGCTGTTGGACCGTGTAATTATATGAGCGTTTACTGTAAACTACGTTGTACCCAAACCGACATCCATAATCGTTGCCCTGCAGCGCGGCCCGGCAATAGAGTGAGTAGGCGCTGGACAACGTTTACGTAGATGTCCTCGGACAGTATTCAACGATTGATTAAAAAAGAACAGGCGGCGAAAAGGCCTGAAAAGAGACACCCCTGGTGTGTTACGAAAAGTAGGTCCCCGGGAGGCCTAGTTTGGGCATAATATGAAAGTAGAGGGGCAACCTATTGGTTGTCCCGGGAGGTGGATTGATTTAGACTTTAACCACCTCCCTTGACAAAAAAGAAGTACAGCAAAGTTCCGATTCCTGTTCAGTTTGGGAGGTCCCGATTCTTGTTCAGGCCTACTCACTCCACTGCCTGTCAACGCTGTCCCGCGCCGCAAGGCGGCGACTATTGTTCTCGGCCCGGGTATATCGGTGTGAACACCACTACATTGACACAACGAATCGAATGTTCAAACATCTTAATTTTTATTATTTTTTTATGGGACTTTTAAAAACGTATTTCTGGCATTTTTCTGATTAAAACAAGACCAAACACGATATAATTTCAATTGTATTTATTGGTGTAATCGACTGTGAAAGTTTTGTATAGGAAAGAAAGAGTCGCATTCCTCCGTTGTTTATTTAAACATATGCTATTTAATATGTTGAATGTATGATGGATTATAAATTATGCTTCTCACATGTAGAATAAATATGGGCCAAATTATATCGTGTTTGGTCTTGTTTTAATCAGAATAATACCAGAAACAAGTCAGTGAAAGTCTCATAAAAAAATAATGAAAAATAAAGCATTTTGATATTTTAAACTGTGTCGGCGTGATCGGAGTAGTAGACCCAGCAGTAAATCAGAAAAGCAAGTCTAGTATAGAACTTTGCTGTATTCAAGGATGACTGTATATGAATCGCTAATTAAGGTAAAGGTACCAGTAGTTGACCATGTACGAGTAGTTGACCATTTTATAGGAAAACATAAAAAAGAAGATTTTTATAAGCTGTACACTTTTGACGAAAGTGAACCTCGGATGCCATACCACCTGTTGGTTTTTCTCTATACTATTCTCTATTAACTCGCAACGTCTAGTCTGTTCCTCAATGAAACTTTTTATGGGATTGATTTGTTTTATTTCTTATTTCATTCTTTAATTGTAATTTGTGCTGGAAATTGTTGAAACTAAATGATAATAAAATGATTTCCAACGTTATTGCTTTGACCCTCTTTCTAGTATAAGTAGTCAACTACTAACGAATAAAGGAGGTCAATTACTAGATTTTTCATTTTCAAAAGTGGTCAACTTCTGAAGCAATTACTGAATTTTTAAATACATTTCTTAAATTTGTATAAGTAAACTTTTTTTTAAATAGTAACCTTGGTACATAATTTAGAAGACTTAAAGAATGTTTTCAGGCATCGACTCTCGCTATTTGATGACAGAGTAAGTGGTTACTATTGTTCGCGTGGAGAACTTCTCTTAACTGGTCAACTACTAGTACCTTTACCTTATGTCTGCAAAATATTAGATGTGGATACTCAATAGCTTTAAAGATATAAACAATTAAACTTTCATACCTTCTTGATATACATACCATGTTTCCATCTCAAGGTTTAGAAGTTTCATTAGCGATGCAAAGTGGAACCTCTTTTGCGTGCCTGGACGCAGCGTTTTGTTATCCACACTTCATTCTTCGCAGCTCTTTCCTGTGCCTCTGGAAGCACAAGTTTGCGTTCCTATCATGCGATTTGGTATGTCTTTCCTTGTTTTTCACTTGCGAAGAAAAGCGAAAGAGCATCGTCCAAACTCAAACACGTGCGTCGATCGATTTGTGATATGTGTTCGACGCAGATGAATGCGTTTGTACTTTTGCTTCGAGTTCACTGAATGTTCCGCCAGACCTAAACGCAAGCGTTCTTTGACCAGACGCAGAGCCATGCGTTTGTCGATACACTACTACAGAATACTTTTTGAACTACTGTTTCGGATTTTGTTGAAATTTGGATGTGTTGTAATCTGTAATTATGTATGAACCCATCCCAAAGATCTTTTCGAAATCTTCAAAACTGTTTGTTTTACGTACGTGTAAAATGAAGCGTCAACTTTCCATTTATTCCATTTATTCGATTCAATTATAATAGCTGAAGTAGCAAACCGAGGAAAATGAGTTTTTAGGAGCTTATAGTGAGACGATAAGAATATCCACTCAAAATGTTGTTACTTGAAAAAATGTTTTTTTCACCATTTATTTTTCTATTGGTTTTAAACAAAAGCCTTGTTTTCATAGTGGGCCTCCTTCTAAACAATTGAACAAATGGAGATATAGCACGCAGTGTCCCCTTTATGGACCACTTTTTAAAAACATGGACAATTGAAAATTGACAATATTAAAATTATTATATTTTACAACTTGCTTTTTCTCATCTTACAAGGAGAGTGCAAGGCCTTCAGGTCACCGATTTGGTTGAGATTTTGTATACTTATAGATCTCGATCTCTCATTCACGAATATATGAATATCAATATTGCACAGATCTTTATTATAATTATACACGACTTCGGCAAACAGAGAGCCAGTGAAGTGTAGAGTACATAAAAAAAATCGTGTGCGCGTAAACCACGCGCGATAAAAGTGAAACTTATTGCTTATTAGGTATAGATACAGATAAATTATTATACCTAATAATCAATAAGTTTCACTTTTATCGCGCGTGGTTTCCACGCACACGATTTTTTTTCTGTTCCACACACGGTAGTTTAAAAAATATATATACATCTCTAATATGTCTATAATATATTTAAATATATTAATTTAATTCATGTAAATAAAAATAAAAAAGGGGTTTCACGTGCTGTTTTAACAATTCGCTATCATTCTGGGATCGTTGGTTGTCCAAGTGGTTAAGAAGTTGGACTATCAATCGGTAGACCGGGGTTCGGATCCCGTCGGAGTAAGAAATTATTTTTCTACGTTCATTCTCAGTTTAAATTTTCGCGCCACTCGACTTTCGACTTCCGTAACATCGACTTCCGTTACATCAAAAAATTGATACACTCAGCAAAGAAGTTTCACTTCAAAAAGAATATAATAGAAAGAGGGCGCGCGAGCTGTTAATGAACGCGATGAATTTAAATACCGGGTGAGTCCGCAGAAACGGAACACCTAAATATCTCTGTTACTTTTCGTTGTACAAAAAATCTTCTTAGGACAAAGTTAAACTGTTTGAAGGGCCACATGTAACGGTATAAGGGAAAAAATGTTCATGGTTATTCTTTTACGAGATTTCAAAGTCATCGATGTTTTTTTTAATAGAATAATATATCTTCGTTAATGTAATGTTGTAGCTGACAAAATAACGAATTCATCCGTGTAACACAATATGACCTACAAATGACCTTCAACCCAGAAAAATGAAATAAATAAAATTCAAATATTTTTCTGCATTTAATGTTCCGGTGATAAAGTAAGGCCCAATTATTTGGTTGTTTAAAATTCCACACCAAACATTGACGGACCATGGTCTTTGTTTGTCGACGAGATATTTAGGTGTTCTGTTTCTGCGGACTCACCCTGTATATAGAATATATTTCTAATAGTGTGTTTCACCACCGGGTCGCTACTAAGTAGGAAAGTCGTTGGCGTAGACTAGTCAATGTCTGTTTCACCACCGGGTCGTCCATTAGACAGATAAGGTATTAGGAAAGGTCGGCTCTCGTAACTTTTTAAAAGAATTGAAGATAAACCTCGAGTGGTAAAAGTTTATCGAAGTGGGATGATTTGCTAGATACTGGAATTCTAAATGGATGTGGAGAATGGGATTAAAGACTCTCAGACGTCCGGTAAAAGTACAATATATTCAAAAGCAAGTTAAAATGGGATAAATTTGTTATTTGTACCGTGTGATTCGCAAAAAGCTAACTCCGGAGCTATCAGTTTTGACGCACTGTGAAATGCGGGGCTAGAGTATTCGACTTGCCATTAAGAAACGCCTTCTTTGACAATGAATGAAGTTCTATCTCACAGGATACGTAGTGGTCCGCATTCGATTCAGAACTAAACTCAAAATGGACTAGCTAGAGCCCTTTATACACTAGAAAATTGTTTATAAAAATGGTAGTGGGGGCTATGGGAAATCTGGCAGAAGTTAGTAACATTTCCAGCTGCATGTACTTTTCCCATAAGGGGAAAACTCTTTATTTAGATAATGTGAGTCGGACTCCTACATGAACACATGGTTTCAAGAAGGGACCAAAAAGTCACATAGGCAAAGCCTCCGTACGTAACAGCATCAATGTAATGCTGCAATCTTCTTAGTGCCTTGATTAGTGTCTCACCCTGCATAACACCTAGGTATCTTTCTAAGTGGTTGTATGGAATTGTTGTGTTGAATATTTTTAAATTTTTTGTGACTTTATCTCTTTTGTGGATGAAAATGATGATTTCGGTTTTTGTCTCAGATAATATTGATTTTCTAATTTTTACAGTTTGCAAGCAACGCATTTAGGTCTTGTTGCAATGTCGTCTGTACATAGTAAAATTTGAGTGTTTTCGTTTTTTGGGATGTAGTTGGTGTACAATACATAGGAGAATAAAATTGGGCCTAGTATTGATCCTTTTGTAACTTCGAGAGAAATATTTCTTATAGAGGAGTTTAATCCACTTATACAGGGAGGTCCGTTTAAACAAGAACACCTAAATATCTCTTCAGGTTATTGTGGTGCAACAAATATTTGTTACGTAATGTGCATGGTGCCAATGGACCAAATATCTGGCAGGAATATTTTTTTCCGAGGGTCATTTCTTTCAGAGTTGTCAAGGTCATCGATGTTTTTTGGTACATAACTACATTGTTTTATTGCATCGTGTAACTGATGGTAAAACACATTGAGATATGTATAATAACATGACCTTGAAATGACTTATCCTTTTGCACCGAGCAACCGAATATCAAAGTCATTTCGAGGTCATGTTACTATACACATCTGAATGTATTTTTCGATCAGCTACACGATACAATTTTTAAAAAATGTAGTTATGTATCAAAAAACACCGATAACCTTGATAATTTCGAAAAAATTACTTTCTGAAAAAAATATTCTTGGCAGATATTGGTCCATGGACACCATGCACATTACGTAACAAATATTTGTTGCACCAATAACCTGGAGAGATATTTAGGTGTTTTGATTTAAACGGACCTCCCTGTACGTAGATACACCGAATTTTCTGCTGGTCAAGTAGCTTTGCAATATTTTAATGAGGTAGGTGGAAGTGTTCATTTGTTGTAATTTATAGACAACATCTTCGTTCCATACGATTTCCATTCTAGATTCTAGAAGAACCATTTGAACATTTCTGTTTTTGCTGTTTTCTAGTACTACTCTCTAGTGACTCTTAATAAGCAAAATATAGGTACAAAATGTTCACAATTAGAAACGTATTGTATTGAATATCATGCGAGATATTTGAAAGGAAAGTCATTAGTTTCAATAAAATAGACAAGATTAAATTTTTTTTTAATTTTTGCATTAAATACTAATTTATGTTTGTGTGCGTGAATCAAATGAAGATATGTGTTTCTAGAATTATTTGCTTATTTTATTCATTTTACATTATATTTATTTTATTTGTACCCTTTTGTTATTCATTTTACATTATATTAATTTTATTTATACCCTAGATTTTTTATTCATTTTACATTATATTTATTTTATTTATACCCTAAATTTGTTATTCATTTTACATTACATTTATCTTTTTTATACCCTAGATTTTTTATCCATTTTACATTATATTTATTTTATTTATACCCTACAGTTTTGGTTCATTTTACATTTTATTTATACCCTAGATTTTTCGGCATAACTACTATAGATGAGAGTATAAAACCTATTCGTTCTTTAGTGATATGTGGTAAGCCTGCTAACTGTTTGTAGACGTTTATATTGGAAGTTTTTATTGATTCCCAACAATTTCAACTATGTCTGCACATCTAAAATAGGTATACAAGAATGATAAAACACCAGAATTGAAGGTACGCGACTATCGAATAAGTGGAGATAGATTTAAGTAGTAACATCTACACGTTAGTAATTCTATGTATTCTCACAGGTTTTGTAAAATATATTTCCAGTGAAATGTGAATTATGAAACAGGTCGATGGAAACAATTGAATAAAACTCAAGAGAACATTATGTCAAACTTGAAGAAGGAAATCCTGAAGTTACAGATACTCGAGTTCCGAGCCAGATCGATGTAACGGAGAACCGACTGTTAATTTCAAACCCGACTCTTGATTGAGGACTCAATTTTTCAATCCAAACTAGTATTTAAACTTTTAAGTCTCGAAACGTTTTCAGATTATGAAAAACGGGGCCTCGGATCGAAGGTCGGGTTGAAAAATGATGGATAACCGGACATATTTATGCGTTATCAAACTTTTGGGGTATTGATCTGACCCGACTCATAATTCCGGGCACCCGCATGCCTCTACACGCCGTTTTAAGAATAGTATCGAATTCAGCATTACTTTTCCCACAAATCATAAAAGAATCGGAGTTTAATATTTAGTACAACAAATCCTGGAAGAATTGCAACACATACAAACGAAGAAATCTAAAATAAGATGCCGTTATCACCCTTCACATTGTGTTTATCCTAAACGAAATGGTTGGCTGATCATAATATCTTCAGGATTTGAAAGAAATTAAGGATGTTATGGAGGTACAGTAAAATATTCATAAATGTCTTAAAAGTGTGGCCTTTAAAAGTCCCGGAGCTATCCCCACTACTGCGGGGTATACCTTCTTCAGGGGCCAAGAAACTCGAGAGGCCTCGGTCGCCGAAAAGTATGACATCATGCGGCACGGGTGTCTCGGTGAGACCGTCTAATCCAAATTTCCAACTTCCTTATTTTTCATTATTTTTTTATGAGACTGCGATTACCATATTTGTGGTATTTTTCTAAGAACAATGATACCACATATGATATAATTCCGATGATATTTACTTGTGTAATAGACAGTTAAAGTTTCGGGCGCGTAGGATAGCGTATGGGAAAGACAGATACGCCGGTAACTGTCCTTCCTTGCGCCCGAAACTTTCACTGTCTATCACACCTAAATATCATCGGAATTATATCATACGTGGTATCATTGTTCTTAGAAAAATGCCACAAATATGGTAATCGCAGTCTCGTAAAAAAATAACGAAAAATAAGGAAGTTGGAAATTTGGATTAGCTATGATTACATTCCTCGACGACCGAGGCGTCTCGAGCTCGTCTGTCCTTCTCTATGTTCGGCAAAACTCAAAGAACAGTGGCTCTGGCTTATAAATGTCCCTCGGCAGACCCGTGCTAGGGACTTATATCAATAAAATACTGTAATAAGATTTTCAATAATTGTGCTATACCAAAAGAAGGTGTAGAAATCTTCTTTTACATTGCATTCTTAAATGAAACTATTAGATGACGTTATTGAGGGTGACTTGTTAGTTTACACTAAAAATTGCTGTTGCTATTGAAGGTTCCATTAAAAAATATTTAGCCATGTACCATAGGTTTTTCAAAATTATGCAATAATCACCAATCGGTAATGTGTTAAGAGAAAAATAAGTAAAAAGCGGTACTGCGAAGGAGATGACCGCAAATAAAAAGAAAACAAGCGACACCGAAAGAAAATACCATAAGTTTCGGGCGCGTAGGATAGCGTATGGGAAAGAAAGAGACGCAGAGAGTCGTAGTCGCCAGCACATTTCAAAGGCTCGCCGCTAACTGTCCTTCCTTGCGCCCGAAACTTTGACTGTCTATTACACACCTAAATATCATCGGAATTTTATCATGTTTGGCATCATTTTGCATTAGAAAAATGCCACAAATATGGTAATCGAAGTCTCATACAAAAATGATGAAAACTAAGGAAGTTGGCAATTTGGATTAGCTATGTTTACATTTCTCGGCGACATACGCCTCTCGAGCTCGGCTGTCTTTTTCTACGTTCGGCAACGCTCAAAGAATAGTGACTGTGGTGCATAAATGTCCCTCGGCAGACCCGTGCTAGGGACTTATATGGATAATTTACCGTATATAAAAACGCAACAAAATTTTTTAAATCTTGACAAGATATAATTCTTACTAAATTAATGCAATTACCAAAGTTTGGGTTCGATTCACTGCACCGTTTAAGAATTATTGCAACTTAAAGTTTGCACATTTTAACACGTCTTCTTATGGGGGTGGCTCGATTAAACACAGTACGATTGGAAACTTAGCTATTGGACACATATCTTTTAGAAACAACATCATTGGACACATGAAGCATTGGACACATCTCTATTGGACACAAATAGAATTGCGCACAGTACTTTTGGACACAAATGTACCGACACCAAATGAAATTAATGGTTTTTGGAGTGTAACAAATTTTTGGTTATGTTTTTAGTCGGACTTTTTACTTGAACTTTTACTCGACTATTACAATCTGAAGACGATAGAAGTGTACATTAATTAAATGTAAATATAATACGTGCAACGGAATGATTATCTAAGGTTAGGATAGGGTTAGGATAATTTTAATCGATTTAGTAGTTGGCTATCGTGAATCTCTCATTTCTGAAGACGAAATTTCGGTTGTGTTTCCGTTTACGTCTATTCTCAGAATTCGATGAAACTTCAGAAATAGGTTTTTGTTTTACTAAAATGACGATTGCCAGAAGGATTTTTAGCGACTCACAAAAATTTTTTATCATTTCAATGTCGCTCTCTACCTTGCCGACTTACCGACTTTCTACTTTATGTCCGTGCTGTGCTCGATAATTCTGCATGACAGCAGATACAATGCAAAGATTTTGTGATCCGAATGAGGTGTGGTTAGGTCGTAGTGGCGGCGGATAGCGACCACACATACGAAAATCCAGGATTAGTCTTTAAAAATTGAAAATTGTTTTTCGAGTCGCCAAATATCCTTCTGGCAATCGTCATTTTAGTAAAAAAAAGAACCTATTTTAAAAATTTATTAATGTACTAAATTATCTATTAATTTAATTTGGTATCGGTACATTTGTGTCCAAAAGTACTGTGCGCAATTCTATTTGTGTCCAATAGAGATGTGTCCAATTGTACTTGTGTCCAATGATGTTGTGTCTAAAATATATGTGTCCAATAGCTAAGTTTCCAATCGTGCTGTGTCTAATCGAAGGCCTCTCCTTCTTATGAGGGTACCAGACTCATGGATCTTACTAGAATATTACTAGAAAAACAAGTGAAAACAGTGTTTGCGGAAAACCATTGTTTGTTCTTATACGAGCATGTTACGAGCTGTGTGAGGGCTCATTGTAAAGAGGAAGGTTGATCCCGCTTCGCTCTAGTCATGATTTATGTCAAAAAAATCGTTTTGTATTAGAAAAATACATAGGAACCTGAGATTGGTCGTCTCGATTTTTTCCCCTATTTTGGACGCTCATATTGTTAAATATAAACATAATCTCGTTAAATCATGACCAGAGCGAAGCGGGATCAACCTTCCTCTTTAGAATGAGCCCTCACACAGCTCGTAACATGCTTGTATAACTACAAACAATGGTTTCCCGTGATTGCATTCAACTTCTCTTATTTCGTTCATACAGACAGAGTCTAGAGCAATTCCAGAGCCAATTTTAGTTCAGCTAGTTAGACCAGATGGCGCCTAGTCAGGAGAACTGTCAGCGGAGATTCGTAACAACAAAAATATAAAGGGCTTGAAGCCACTCGGATCCATTAATAGCAATAAAGATATTGAAAAAAAAAGAAAAAAAATTGTTATGATAGCGAAACTTAGTTTAATTAGCATTAGATTGATACAAATGTATGTTCATCACTGTTGCCAAACTGTTTTTCAGCGTGGAGGTTGGTTACACTGATATATACGCTAGATCCATGGGTCTGGTACCCCCTTAAGGGGGTAGGGTACCCACGTGACATTACTAGAATCTAACCAGAATATTGCTAGATTTTGGGCCGAAAAAAGGGGTTCACGGGAACACACCTCACGTCCTCATACGATTATATTTTGAGCTGAATGAGGGCTCATTCTAAAGGGGAAGGTTAAATGAAGCGCGCGTGGGTCCAACTTTAGTTACATTATGTTTATATCCAGTAATGTGACAGTCTAAAGTAGGGAAAACAAATGAAGAAAAATTCCGGATATTCTAATGTATTTTTCGATCACAAAAAGATTTTTCCTGCTAATTTAGGGATCGACGCGCGCTTCATTTAACCTTCCTCTTTCAAATGAGCTCTCACGCAGCTCAATATATAATCGTATGAGGACTTGAGGTGTGTTCCCATGATCGCATTCAATTGTTCCCTGGATTCCGTTCATGAAGGGCAATGAAGGGCAAGTAGAAGCAATTTTAGTTCAGCTACTTGGACGAGATGGCGCTTAGTCAGGAGAATTATCAGCCTAGTTTCTTAACAACAAAAGTGTAAAGGGCATGAAACCACTCGGATCCATTAATAGCAATAAAAATAATGATTAAAAGAAAAAAACCTGTATTTATAGCGAAATTGAAGCGTTAGATTGATACAAATGTATGTTCATCACTGTTGCCAAATTGGTTTTCCGCGCGGAGGTTGGTCACAATGAAAAATACCATAGTCACGTGGGGCCCCTACCCCCTTAACCCAAGACTATGGTATCGTTGAATTCCAACAATTTTCCTTTGCAAAAATGGCGTCCGCGGCTTTATTAAAGAGTTATTAAAGAAAAACACGGACCGATCATAGCACGGCTACAGCGAACGAAGTCGGACTCGGCGAAAGGTCCTGGGTCCCGCTTAGTGTGACGTCTCCGTTGGCCGATCCAGAATCATTCCGTCGCACAGTGGTCTAGAAGTCAGTTCTAGCGCGAATTAATTATTGTGCGAGGAAAAAATTAAGGAGGAAAATTACAACGAGGAAAATTACAAAGTTGTCAGATAATAACTATCGGACGTGGAAAATTGAAATGAAATGGTATTTACGTGGTAAAGGTTTATTAGACCACGTGCTGGGTAATATCGTACTGGATGATACAGCCACAGCAGAACAGAAAAGGCTGCATAAAGCAAGTGATGACAAGGCCATTGCATCGATAGGGCTAAATATTGAGCCGAATCAACAAGTGCATATAGAGGATTGTGTTACCTCTCACGCAGCATGGTTGACATTAGAACAAGTTCACCAACCAAAATCGAGAGTGAGGATAATGCAACTTAAAAAGCAACTTTATCAATCAAAACTGAAAGAAGACGAAACCATTTCAGCATATATATCTAAAATAAAAGTATTGGCTAATAACTTAAGGGAAGCTGGTTCCGAGCCAAGAGACGAAGATCTAGCGTACATTATATTAGCAGGACGTCCAGATTCATACGAGAATCTGAACATGTCACTAGCAGGGTTACCAGACGATAAGTTTACATCAGCTGAAATAAGCAAAGTACTGCTGACCGAGTTCGACAGGCGTAAAACTAGGAACGCGGAGGAGGATGTGGACCACAAGGAGGCATTACATTCAAGAGGCGTCAAACAGGTACCATATAGAAACACAACAGCGTACAATAAACCAAAACCTGCATTCTGTTCACATTGCAAGAAACAAAGGCACGACGTAAAGAATTGCTGGCTGAAAAATAAAGGTAAGAACCACAGTTATCAACCTACACTAAATTATAAAACAAGATGTAGCACAATATGATCTAGAAATGATCTTCAACCCAGAAAGTACATTGCATTTTTACGAGAATCGTTACCAATTCTCCTGGAAAATACACCCTTGGACATTCGTGAAGATATGTGGTATCAACATGACAGATGTTCAGCCCATTCTTCCCGTGTTGTAACACAATTCTTGAATAACAATATTCCAAATCGTTGGATTGGACGTAACGGACCCGTATTATGGCCAGCTCGCTCACCAGATCTTGCACCCCTTGATTTCTATCTATGGGGAAAACTGAAAGACGATGTCTGTCATGAACCACCAACCACTGTAGACGGCATGAAAGAAGAAATCGTCAGAGCTTGTGCGTCGATTTCCTCAGAAATTAATTACACAGCAGTGCGTTCTGTAACTTCACCGCGAAATAAATGTATCGCAGCTCAAGGGAATCAAACAAAGATCATGGTCCGTCAATGTTCGGTGCGGAATTTTAAACAATCAAATAATTGTGCCTCACTTTGTCAACGAAACATTAAATGCAGAAAAATGTTTTCCGTAACAGAAATAAAACAAATGAATCTTAAACGTTGAATTTTATTTATTCCATTTTTCTGGGTTGAAGGTCATTTGTAGGTCATACTGTGTTACATGGATGAATTCGTTTTTTTGTCAGCTACAACATTACGTTAACGAAGATATATCATTCCATTTAAAAAAAAACATCGATGACTTTGAAATCTCATTAAAAAATGACCTTGAACATTTTTTCCCTTACACCGTTACATGTGGCGCTTCAAACAGTTTAACTTTGTCCTAAGAAGATTTTTTGTGCCACGAAAAGTAATGGAGATATTTAGGTGTCTTTTTTTCTTCGGAATCACTCTGTATAGAAGAAATGTGACAAATGTATTTAATGCGTACCTAGATGTATCCATTGCACTCGGAGCTATTTTAACTGGAAAATTAATTTTTACAATATCTTAATTAATGTTTACAATATCTTGAATAATGGTACAGTACCTTTTATTGGCGAGTCAGTGTCACTGAGTTAAAGCTTTTCCGCGAAACAACCTTTATATTTTACCATTTTTCGTACCAATTAGAGGTCGGTATCAGAGATACATAAGGCAGATCGCTGTCTTCGTCTGTGACAAAATATTTCCGATATTTTTCATATGTACTAAACACGTTTGGCACTCGATAACACTGTCGAGAAATCTCGGGCCACACAAGATATTATATAAGGTAAAGGCTACTCGTACAAACCTCTACAACGATGTAACTCGCAGAACAATATCGCCATAAACCCTATCACAGGAAGACACTAACAAACTCGACATGGTCAAGGAAACACATAACCGTCGAATTGAATGCAGTTTTCATGTGCGGTTCATCTTAAAAGGAAGGTTTGCTCCACTGCAGTGAAGAGGAAAATCGGCGTGCATTTCTCTTTTCCGTAATGAAAACCCATTAGAGGGTAGTATTCAGGAAAACGCCAATTACCCGATTTCTAAATTCTTCTGCCGAAGCGTATACGTGCGTTCAAACACGTCCTCACTCATTTCAACGGAATTATAAGTGCGCAGCGCAGAATTGACAACCTTACGATCAACAAATATACGTACAGTAAGGAGCATAACTGAACCAACAACCACAAGTTTTGTATACATCATTATTTATTGCTAGGAACATAAAAGAATAACAACAAGTCAATATTATAATTATTTTTATCATACTCAGAAGTAACTTAAGAAATTTTTTTCAATAATTAATGTCTTCATTATTTATTAAAATCAATAATTAATCGTAGATAGAGCTACGATTAGCAGAAGCATTGAAAAGAGATATAGTATTACGCAATAGAGCACACGTGCAAAATATAAAGATTAAAGTATAAATTAAATTGATAGTGTAGGCAGAGAAATAATTATAGTAAACTTAAATTGTCGTTTCTTTGTTTACAGGTAAGGGTGTAAATAGTGTAAATAGTGTAATTAAATGTTGTTAAATAATAAAACAAAATTTCTTTGTTTACAGAGAAACATATTTTCGTTTACTTCATTGTCTAAAATAATTGTCTTATATATGTATATATGTATATATATATATATATATATATATATATATATATATAAATGGATGTTTGTTTATTTATGTATATTGACATACTTACGATCAAAATCTAAATTCTTCTCACATTTAGCACGGGCGAAGCCATGTCGGGGGCTGCTAGTTTAATATATTATTTATATTTAATATTACGTCCATAACCCTTGTGCTTGTAAAACTGCATTAATTCGCTTTGACATGAATTCTATCGTACAAATTTGTGATTGAAATTGGGAGACATATGAATCCCAAAATCGTCTTTTTAGTAAATCCCATAGATTCTCTATGGGATCGAGGTCGGACTCTATGCAGGCCATTCCAGAACAGAACATTTTTTAGTACTGAGTCAATTTTTTACACTTTTAGCAGTGTGCTTAGGGTCTCGGTCATGCATGAAAATTACATTTTTTTCTTCAAAAGGCATATTTTTAACAGCATTTATGAGATGATCTTGTAAAATATCCTTGTACATGTACTGATTGATGATGCCATTAATTCGGTGCGGTGATCCAACACCAAATGCTATTAGACATCCCCAGAACATTAGGGATCCGCCTCCATGCTTTAACGTTTGTTACACATGTCGTGGTTTACGCCTTTCCTTTTTACAAATCCAGCACCAAGACATGCCAACTGAACAAATCCTGTTAATTTTAGTTTCGTCTGACCAAGTAACCGGTTCCCAGTCAGTAGTTGTCCAGTTTTGATATGTTGTAGCAAATTCCAAACGCGTTTAATATTTTTTTTTCAAAACGTCGGCTTCTTTTTCTTCTTAATGCTTCTAAACTGAGCTCCTTTGAGGGTTCTCCGTGCTGTCCACTGGCTTATTTGTATATTCGTATCTTCTTTTAATCATTTTGCTGCCATAATGGCACTTGAAACTTCACCAGATGTGAAAAACCGTATAATCCTTCGTTCATCCTGCGGTGATAATTTTTTTGGACTGGTGCAAAACTGATTCATTCTATTTTTTTGTTAATGCTAAACGAGGAGATATTAATTATTGAAAAAAATTTCTCAAGTTACTTCTAATTATGATAAAAATAATTATAATGTTGATTTTTTGGTATTCTTCTATATTCTTAGCAATAAATAATGATTTATACAAAACTTGTGGTTATTGGTTGAGTCATGCTCCTTACTGCAATCTATCGATCGAGGGTCAACTATCATAATTATAATATCTAAAGTGGTTTCAAAGAATGATCACTAGGGACACCCTGTATGCTGTTATAGACGGCGTAGAAGCAACCAAAAAGTATGATTCAACATAATTGGACAACGAATGCAAATGCTGAATTTAAACGTTTGCATAAAATATGTGTTTAAGTATGTTTAATCATACTTTTGGTTGGCCCAAATGCTCATTGTTAAACAAAGATATACTTTTGTCAAGTTCTTTACGGGAGACTCGTTTCTAGTCTTGCAAGGGTGCGTGACACGTCTTCTCATTTCTTGATAATCCAAAGATGGGGTTTTCAGTAGTGAAAAGCGCTAGATAAAAGATCTAGGCCGCAATCGCCCTCAAAAGTCCTATTTTTACGTCTGCGGGGCGTAATTTGCATTATTCGGAAGCATAAAGCTGCGCATGTAGCAATTTTCATAAAGCTGCGACTGTTATGTACATGCTACCGAATAATGCAAATTATGCCTCGGATACGTAAAAATAGCACTTCTGAGGGCGATCGCGACTTAGATTGATCTTTTATCTAGCTCTTTTGACTACTGAAAAACCCCATCGCATGCATTATCGAGAAATGAAAGCTACTAATTAAAAACTATTAACATCATGTTAACACTTGGCATAAGCAAACTATTTAATTGTCGCTGTCGGTGGGTTCAGTTAACGGTCTACCCCCTCTGTTCTTATTCCATTATTCTTCGTTCTTTGTCTATTCTGAGCGACACGGCGCGGCGTCGTTGCACAGGTCAATGCCCCTTTTTGCTTACTGATTCCCGCCGGTGCGCTGCGCAGTCTCATCCACCAATTTTAATTTCCTCACTTTTCATTTCTTCGCTCAACCCATTATCCAATAAGAAAAAGGACGTTGAATCGTCGTGCCACTAAAAACTCTCATCATGCAATTTCTGTCACACTCTGCTTTTTACTTGGTTTACACGTTCTGAAGAGGTGTGGTGCACCTCCCTCAAACAGATTATCTCAATATATTATATGTAGATCCATTCTATCATTTGACATGTAAATTAGTGACGGTTTTCGTTTACGTTTGTGTACATTATGTACGCACACAATAATAGTCAAACGCGTGGCAACAAAAAATAAAAGGAACATAATGATTTGGACCAGCTTTGATTATGATGGAAAAACGGACCTCGTATTCATCGATGATCAAATCAATGGCATCGCTTATCGTAATTGAATGAAGCAATGTATAGCTTCGTGATAGCGATTTCATTGTCCATACTGCCAAAACTGTTAAATATTATTATTCATCTGAAATTATTCAATTTCTTGGTCGATCAACATATCTCAAATAAACATTGTTCGTGCAGTTTACTGTTTGCCGTACTATCATTTAGGTAGTATCTAAGGTGTATAAGCAGTATCATTTCGCTGGTCGTATTTCACATGTATCCTTTTTAACAATAGATAAATCCATAATTAACTTCCCGATTCATAAGGAAGTTACTGTAATTACCCCGAAAATCGAAAATCGATTTTTTAGCAGATCTTCACGTTTCATGGTCATTAGAGTCATTTTAGACTATTTTTATCAAATTGTTAGTATGTGTGTGTGTGTGTGTGTGTGTGTGTGCGCGCGCGCGTGCGCGCGTATGGCCGTTTTTATGTTATCAAATTTTTCGTTAACGTTTTCTGAAAAAGTAACAACGCCATCTGAATAATGAATGATGCAATCGATGCGCCCCGCTGGAACTTAGAGCTGATTAGATTTTGGTCCATATTGGTCAAGTAGTTTTTTAGATTTTTTCGAAAGAAGTTCATTCAACAATGCAATTTATACGAGAGGATGGAAATTTTCCACCAAATAAACAAACGTAATTATATATATTTCATTTTTTTTTAAATTATGCAGTTAATGCTAATGTTACCGCTTACAACTAACGAATCGGGAAGTTCTTTGTGTGGCTCGTGGAGTCACACACAAAATTTAAAAAAACCATTAATAGCTGTATGCCTCACTAGCAATGCGTACCACTAACCCTTTCGCAAGAGCAGTCCTACCCGCGAGCTCGCGAAGCGAGCGAGCAACAATAACCAGCTAGTGTAGGAATTATTTTATTTTAAATTATCATTTTATCATTCATTCATTAAATTGATTAAGTGGACAATTAATTGAAATACCATTTATTAAATTAAGATTCTAATTTACAATTATTTCTTATATTTTATATTTTCGCCAATGTTAAATTACTTATGAGATAAATTAATTTACTAAGTTAATAAGCTTTAAAGCAGATATTTTAAGAATATGATTAAGATACTTTATCTAGTAATTTAAATTTAAACTAGCTGGTTATTGTTGCTCGCTCGCTTCGCGAGCTTCGCAGGTGGGGGTATTGTAGCTCGCTTTGCGATTTCGCGAGAGGGTTAGTGGTACGGATGTTATTTTGTGTGTGACTCTCCACGAGTCACACAAAGAACTTCCCGATTCGTTAGTTGCAGTATATTATTATCATTATTTAGTGTACGTTTTAAGAAGATTATACGTCCTCAGGGAAGGTCAGTAGTTTTCTACTTATCAAAATGTTTTCTGTATGGCGTCGCATTAAACCAACATCGTATGTTCGTTGCTCGCATGCTCCCTTAACCATTTTTTTATATTAACTTTCAATTTCATCTCAGTTAATAATTCGTATTGAACTGCTTGTTTTTTTAATAGATTGTAATATAAATGTTTTTGTACTTTCATCGATATTCTTTGAAAATGTATTCTCGGCAGTAGCGATGAATAACTCACTCTTGCATTGGGATAATTTTCGATTATTCTAAGCGGTAACATTAGCATTAGTTGCATAATTAAAAAAGGAAAATAAAAAAAAAATTTTTTTTAAATAAATTTGTTTAAATTATAAAAAAAAATATATGTAATTATTATGTTTGTTTCTTCGGTGGAAAATTTCCGTCCTCTCGTATAATTTGCATTGTTGAATGAACTTCTTTCGAAAAAAACTAAAAAACTACTTGACCAATATGGACCAAAATCTAATCAGCTCTAAGTTACAGCGGGGCACATCGATTGCATCATTCATCATTCTGATCGCATCGTTACTTTTTCAGAAAACGTTAACGAAAAATTTGATAACATAAAAACGGCCATACGCGCACACACACGCACACAAACACACACACACACACACACACACGCACACACACACACACACACCATTTTGATAAAAGTAGTCTAAAATGACTCCAAAGACCATGAAACGTGAAGATCTGCTAAAAAATCGATTCTCGATTTTCGGGGTAATTACAGTAACTTCCCTATGAATCGGGAAGTTAAAAATAGTCTAAAATGACTCCAATGACCATGAAACGTGAAGATCTGCTAAAAAATCGATTTTCGATTTTCGGGGTAAAAAAACATTAATTGCTGTATGCCCCACTAGCAATGCGTACCACTAACCCTCTCGCAAGAGCAGTTCCCGCGAGCTCGCGAAGCGAGCGAGCAACAATAACCAGCTAGTTTTTATTTTGCTATTTGTACGTTTTAAGAAGATTATATGTTTTCAGGGAAAGTGATTATAACACTGTATTGGGCATATAGAGTATGCCCAACCACATGACGTATGTAGTCTTTTGAATTTTTCAAAAAAAAAAAAAAAATTTTTTTTTTTTAAAACTAAAAAACTACTTGACCAAACTTGACCAAAATCTTATCAGCTCTAAGTTGCAGCGGGGCACTTCCAATGCATCATTCATTATTCTGATCGCGTTATTACTTTTTCTGAAAACGTTAACGAAAAATTTGATACCATAGAAACGGACATACGCACACACACACACACACACACACACACACACACACACACACACACACACACACACACACACACATACCGACATTTTGATAAAAATAGTCTAAAATGAATCCAATGACCATGAAATGTGAAGATCTGTTAAAAATTCGATTTTCGATTTTTGGGGTAATTACCATAACTTCCCTATGAATCGGGAAGTTAATAAATAAATAATTCTTTTACCCTTAAAATAAATAAAATATACATATATTAAAGATAAAGATAAAAATCTTTCCAACATATGTATTGTATGTTAATTCATCATAACGAATTCGAGGCAAAAGCTCACGAATTCAAATTACAAAAAATATATAAAATAATATAGACAATATAAACTGAATTCTTATGAAATAAATTCCTAAAAATGTAATTAGTATCAAAAATCTTATAAAAACAATATTTAAATATTCCAATATAAAAATTAAAGCAAATAAACTTCTAAAATATTCAGTATTACACCCAGAAATTAATTCAAATTCCCCTCAACCAAATCAGAAGGAGTTCGATTTAATGCAATTAATACACTATAAATATTAAATAAATTGAAAAAATTATTAATAAAACTTTAATATTTTCTCGAAATTTAAAAAATCTTACTATTGAAAACCTCTTAATTAATAAAATTCTAATTATGTACGGTTACATTAAATTTAATGCTTAAATGTTCATTACAATTGTATCTATAACATGTACATTTGCTAGGCTTTGTTTGAAATCTGCATCGCCAATCTCACTAACTCGGCAAGTGGTTAGTTTCTTTTGGAAATTAGACCTATTCGGAGAATAATGGTTCAGAAATGTACCGCTAGGGGGCCAAGGAGATGAAATGCTTTTCCGCAGTTAAAATGATACGGTATAGAATTGAAGTATCGTCCAGAAGGGGATGATAGCATACTTACCTGGCGTAGAGGTTACCGTGATCACGAAGGCGGTTCCTCCAGGGTGAGGCTCTTCCATTGCACTTAGGTTGAAGCTGACCCTTGCGAATATCCCTAATGTGGATATCTCGAACGTATAATTTTTGTTAGTCGGGACTGCGTTCGCGCTCTCCCGGATAATTAATTTACAAAATTAATAATGTCCTACATATAAACA
Organism: Lasioglossum villosulum; assembly: GCA_963971365.1. Classification (NCBI taxonomy): domain Eukaryota; kingdom Metazoa; phylum Arthropoda; class Insecta; order Hymenoptera; family Halictidae; genus Lasioglossum; species Lasioglossum villosulum. Next base: position 26,822,135 of record OZ020498.1, on the reverse strand, counting down.
ATATTATAAATTCTAATCGTTGAGTTGTTCATGTTAATTTAATTAAAAGGCTGTATTTAGTTACTCTTTATTTTATTTATAATGAACACTGACTCATATAATATAAACTATTAATCAAAAAAAATACTTCTATTACATAAAGCACGTCTTTACACTTCGGGGTTTCACAGGAGAAGAAAGAGGAACGCCAACGCCGCTAACGCCGCCAACATCGCTGTGTTACCACACATATAAGAAAACGTTGCCAACCTTTACAAACTTAACACCCTCTCTCAACGTTTTCCTATATCACACTTCATACTTTATCACTTCTTTTACATATTTACATACCTCATGCATTCTAGCACTCTATTTATTTCTACAGGTGCCCTCTCTTAATATTAGACCTACTTGTTCAAAATTTGAATAAAATTTAACTCTACTAGGACCTTTTGTAAGAATATCCGCCAACTGAGATTCAGTATTGACATACTCAATTGTCACAATTTTATTCTTTAACGCATCACAAACAAAATTTATTTTAATGTCTATATGTTTTACTCTTTTATTGTTTTCAGGATTCTTTACTAACGCAATGCATGACTGATTGTCTTCAAACACCTTGAGATTCGGGATCTCTAAACACATATCTCTCATTATCTTACGATACCATAGTCCTTCCTGCACTGCAGCACACAGTGCTACTAATTCCGCTTCGGTACTTGACAGTGCTACACAGTTTTGTTTCCTCGTACTCCATGAGACTGTGTTTTCAAAAACTTTAATCAGATACCCTGTAACTGACTTTCTGTCCATAGTATCCTGTGCCCAATCCGAATCAACGTAGCATGTTAAAGGCATCGCATCCTCAATCCTTGTATAGACCAGCTTCATGTTCTTTGTCCCTTTTAGGTATCTCAACAATCTTTTTAAATGTATCCACACTTCATCTGAATTCTTACTCTGAAAACGACTCAAATAATTGACAGCGTAGCTAATATCCAGTCTTGTTCCTAACATTAAATACATTAGTGCACCTATTAACTCTCTAATCGGTTTATATTCTACTGCTTCCTTCTCTATGTTTAAGTTGAGTTTTGCTTCTATGGGTGTTGAGCAAGGATTACAATTTTCTAACTTAAATTTTTCTAAAATTTTCTGCAAATACCTTTCTTGATTTAATTTCAAAATACCCTTTTCTCTATCATAATCTATTTCTAAACCAAGAAAATGTTTTACCATACCAATATCTTTAATTTCAAATTGTTTTCTTAAGTAGCTTTTACAATCATTAATACTGCTTAAGTCTGAACTCGCTATAATAATGTCATCTACATATAATAATAAATGTATAACATTACACTTTGATATTCTCGTATATAAACAATAATCATTTAATGATCTTTGGAAACCGTATTTCACTAATATATTATTAATTTTATTATTCCAACATTTTGATGCTTGTTTCAGCCCATATAAAGATTTATTTAATTTAAATATTTTACCTTCTTTATACTTTACTCCCTCCGGTGGATATATATAGACATTTTCTCTTAACTCACCGTTTAGAAACGCAGTCCTGACGTCTATTTGTTCGAAGTAATATTTAAATTGGTTTCCAATCGCCAATAATGTCCTAATTGTGCTCAATTTTACGACTGGAGAGTATATCTCTTCATAATTGAATGACTCTCTTTGAGCACACCCCCTTACCACTAATCTCGCTTTGTATCTATCCTCCATGTTTTCTTCATATGGTTTCAACGCAAATACCCATCTTGTATTTAAAATTTCTACGTTGTTTTTCGCATCGACTTCTTTCCATGTCTTGTTCTTCTCAATAGCTTCTATTTCTTTCTTCATTGCATTTCTCCACTGTCTTTTATCTTCTCTATTTTCTAATTCCTCCACTGTTGTTGGTACCTCATCTATAAAAGACATAGCATCAAACGCCAAATACATCTCGAATTCATCATATTTCTTTGGTAGTTTGGTCTCTCTTCTAGTTCTGTTTCTCTTCCCTTCTTCTTCTCTTGTCTCTCTTCTTGCTTCTAATTCTCCATTTTCCTCTTCACTTTCATTTTCCTCTTCATTTTCACCTTCGTTTTCATTTTCGTTTTCATTTTCGTTTTCATTATCATTGTTGCCTATTTCATCCCTTTCTTCATCTTCATTTTGCTCAATGTAAGCTTTATTCTTCTTATAGTAGAATTTATTTTCTTTAAATATTACATCTCTCGCAGTTATCACTTTTTGTTTACTTATATCCCATAATCGATATCCATTGTTGCTATATCCAATCATTATGCATTCCTTTGCCTTTGGATCAAACTTTCCTCTAATCTCTCTTGGAATGTGTGCAAATCCCTGTGAACCAAATACTCTCATATTACTGACATTTGGTTTCTTACCTAGCCATATCGTTGCTGGTACTTCCTCGTTTGAATTTCCTGCACTCGGACTTCTATTTAATGTATACGCAGCCACTCTTACTGCCTCATTCCAGAATGTTTTTGGCATATTTCCTTCATTCAGCATTGTGCGACCTTTATCTAACAGACTTCTATTGAACCTTTCGGCTTTTCCATTCTGTTCAGGGGTGTAAGGTATAGTGTAGTCAATGTATGTTCCATTTGCCTTACAAAATTTTTTAAACTCGTTAGATACATATTCTCCCCCATTATCGCATCTCAATACTGAAATCTTTGAATTAAACTTTGCCTGGACCAATAATGCATACTCTTTAAAACATTCTAATACATCACTTTTGCTTTTAACCATGTATACGTGTACAAAATTTGAATAATCATCGATAAATGTGACGAAGTACTTCTCTCCATTGTGTGATAATGGTGTAATTGGACCGACCACGTCACTATGAACAATTTCAATTATTCTATTAGCCTTTCTTCTCGTTCCAAATTTGGATCTCGTCATTTTACCCTTTATACACGCATCACATATTTCTATGTTATTTATCATTACATTTTCCAATCCCTGTACCAATTCTCTTGTTATTAATTTCTTTAAATTCGAATTGCAAATATGACCATACCTTTTATGCCACAATTTTCCATCTTGATATTCTGACTCTATATTCAAGCTTTCAATGTTTCTTATTTTGAATGATATTTCATATAAACTTTTTCTATAGCCAAAGCCAATCATATCCTTATTATTGTACAACTTGACTTTTCCATTTTCAAAAATTACTTTAATACTTGCCATTTCTAACCTCTTAACTGACAGCAAGTTTCTTCTTAGGTTAGGAACATATAGTACATTTTGAATAGTGCATTCCAAGTCTTTACCATATATATTACTGATTACCTTTATATTTCCTACACCAGTTGCCTCCATGTAATTATCGTTTTTCGCTACAGCAATCTTGATAGGTTTATTTAGCATTACAAGTTCATGAAAATACGTTTTGTCACTCACCAAATGATCTGTGCAACCTGAATCAACGCAAAACTTTAATTCATTATCAATTGGCTTACATGTTTCTTCCTTCCTGTCTGACATGAAACAAACTCCTCTTTGTTCACCATGTTCTTCTCCATCCACGTGGTTTCCTTTTCTATCATCGTTACTCCTATATGCTGGTCTCCTCATATAGCGTCCTCTGTAACCTATCATTCTACCTCTTTGTCTTCCTCTTCTGTGGTTCATTGTTCCTCGATTGAATCTTTCATATGTATTTTCTTGTAGTTTTGGACAATTCCTTTTAAAATGTCCAGCTTCTCCACATAGATAGCATTTACTTTGCTTGCACAAGAATGTTGCGGCTTTTTCTTCTTCTTTTCCTTGTTCAACCCTTCTTACTGCTCTCTTTCTTTCCACCTCTGATCTTAACCTTGCCTTTACTACATCTATTGTCAGTTCCTCAGGTGGCATGTTTTCTAATATGGTTATTACTGTTTCAAATGATTTGGGCATGGCTAATAATAAGTTACATACAATCTCTTGCTCCCCTGTTTTGGCCCCTGTGGCTCTCAATTGTCTCACTATCTCATCAAATTTAGTTATAAAATCATCTAGACTTCCATCTTCCTCTAATTTCATTTGCATTAATTTCCTTCTTAATACTATTTGTCCCGGCATACCCTTTTTTCATATCTTTTCTGTAAGCTTGCCCACATGCTAAAAGCTGTATCTTTTCCTCTGACGTACTCTATTTGTGAATCTTCCAGACATTGAATTATCAGCGACTTGCATTTATTATCTCCTTTCATTGCTCTTTCTCTTGCTTCATCCTGCGCGTACTCATCTGCAATGAATTCTTTTCCTATCCATTCAATGACTTCTTTTTCAGTCAACAAAGTTTCCATTCTAAATTTCCACGTGTGGAAGTTATTTGCATTTAGCAAATCTATATTATAATAGTTCTTCTTATCCATTTCCCTTTTCTTTCTTACCTGTTATCTTTGTATAACCTATCTTTTACACCACTTCGCCACGTGCTACTTATGTGAAAAATTTTTTTATTTCTTTTATTTTACCGTTATGGGATCACACCCTGGGCCCATAACCTGTTAATTTAATTAAAAGGCTGTATTTAGTTACTCTTTATTTTATTTATAATGAACACTGACTCATATAATATAAACTATTAATCAAAAAAAATACTTCTATTACATAAAGCACGTCTTTACACTTCGGGGTTTCACAGGAGAAGAAAGAGGAACGCCAACGCCGCTAACGCCGCCAACATCGCTGTGTTACCACACATATAAGAAAACGTTGCCAACCTTTACAAACTTAACAGTTCAATGTATTTTTTGCCAATACTACTAGACTGTAAACCAGAGTTGGGCAGTATCTGAATAAAAAATTATTCAAATAAGTTTAAGATAAAATAAACTGTATCTTTTGTCTTTTATTCAAAGTCGGATGCAGCGCGAGAATTTATCTGTAACTGTATCTCTAAGCGCTCGGTTTGGAGAGTTTATTCATCTGTTTCGCCGAGAAATTTTCTGGTTATCTTCAACTTTTATTCGTAAGCCGAATACAGCGCCACGATGTATCTTACGGTTGTATCTGTCGTTACTTGGTCGCAGAGTATCCGTCAGATTTTATTGGAAGAAATAGATTCGTATTCATATGGATTATTCGAATCCAGATGTCGCGCGAGATTTATCTGTCATCTTTATTCGTTATTTAAAGCTCGATTTAGCCGCACCATTTATTTGACGCTTTTATTCGTAACGAGTATTTCGAAGAGATAAAAATCAGATGTATCTTTATTCGTAATTTCTATTTGATTTCAAATAACTGAGATCTTGATTCGACGTTGCCACGTCGTAATACGTGTACGTATACGTAGTAGGTACAGTAACTTTCATTAATGTTGTACATAATACATATTCAATATTCGGACACTCTTAGAAGGACAATAACAATTGTTTAAACAAATAGATTTTTATTATTTAAGCAATTGTTTAAACAAATAAATTTTTATTATTTTAGCACGTGTTTAAGCAAATGAAATCGTATTATTTAAACGATTGTTTAAACAAATAGATTTGTATTATTTAAAGAAATGTTTAAACAAATAAATTTTTATTATTTCAACATGAGTTGAAGCAAATGAGATCGTATTATTTAAACGATTGTTTAAACAAATAGATTTGTATTATTTAAACGATTGTTTAAACAAATAAATTTTTGTTATTTCAACATGTGTTTAAGCAAATGAAATCATATTATTTAAACGACGTGCTGAAATAATAAAAATTTATTTGTTTAAACATTTCTTTAAATAATACAAATCGATTTGTTTAAACAATCGTTTAAATTATAAAAATTGATTTGCTTAAACACGTGCTGAAATAATAAAAATTTATTTGTTTAAACATTTCTTTAAATAATACAAATCTATTTGTTTAAACAATCGTTTAAATAATATAAATCTATTTGTTTAAACAATTGTTATCGTCCTTCTAAGAGTGTCCGAATATTGAATATTAATGAAAGTCGCTACGTACTGCGTAAGTAGTTAATTTAATACGTATTACGTTTTATGATTTGGCAACATCGGATCAAGATCTCAGTTATTCGAAGTCAAATAAAAATTACGAATAAAGATACATCTGATTTTCATCTCTTCGAAATACTCGTTACGAATAAAACAATCGAATAAATCATCTTGCTACATCGAGCTTCAAATAAATCTTATGGTTAAGATGAAATTTTTCCATTGACATCTGACAGATACATTTCCATGGCCAAAATCTGACGAATACGCCGTAAGATACATGGCGGCGCTGCCTTCGACTCTCAAATACTCGTGAAAGATAAACTAAAAATTGTCGGCTGTATCTTACGAATAATGCTTCTCGAATAACATCTCGCCGCTAGAGGCGTTGAATAAGCAATACGCCGTTACTTCGAGCTTCGATAAACTACAGATGACGAATGAAATTTCTGGAGAGTATCTTACAGATAAACTGTGTCGAATATGTATTTCAAAAAAATAAGGAGAAATAAAAGATAACTTTCGTTTATCTTTTATTTAAAAATTTTAGATAAATATTTGCCCAACTCTGCTGTAAACTAGTGTTCAGTACTAGACTTTTGTAGTAGCCGATCTTTGTGCAAAGTAGAAAATATTCTGCATTCATTACTGGAAGCAGCAATTAAAATAAAAATTGATTTCATCCCTTAAGGGGGTACCGTACCCATGGATAATTACTAGCATATTACTAGAATATTACTAGAGAAACAAGTGAAAACCGTGTTTACGGGAAACCATTTTTTGTTTTTATACAAGCTGTGTGAAGGCTCATTCTAAAGAGGAAAGTTGATCGCAGGTCGCTCAGCTCATGATTTTGTTAAATTATGTTTATATCTAATAATATGAGCGTCCAAAGTAGGGGGAAAAAATGAAGAAAAATTCCGCAGATTCTAATGTATTTTTCTAATACAAAATGATTTTTTCGACTTGAATCATGAGCTGAGCGACCTGTGACGAACCTCCTCTTTACAATGAGCCCTCACACAGCTTGTAATATGCTAATATGAGAACAAAAAATGTTTTCCCGTGATCGCATTCAATTGTTCCCCAGATTCCGTTCATGAAGGGCAATGAAGGGCCAGTAGAACTAATTTTAGTTCAGCTACTCAAACGAGATGGGGCTTGGACAGGAGAATTATCGGCGTATATTCGTAACAACAAAAATATAAAGAGCTTGAAGCCACTCGGATCCATTAATAACAATAAAGATATTGATAACAAGAAAAAAACCTGTATTGATAGCGAAATTGAAGCGTTAGATTGATAGAAATGTATGTTCGTCACTGTTGCCAAACTGTTTTTCAGCGTGGAGGTTGCTTACACTGATAAATACCCAGATCAGGGGTTACGGTACCCCCTTAAGGGGGGGCGGTATTTGTACCCATGGATATTACTAGCAGCATATTACTAGAATATTACTAGAAAAACAAGTGAAAATAGTGTTTACGGAAATCCATTTTTTGTTTCTATACAAACATTGTTACGAGCTGTGCGAGGGCTCATTCTAAAGAGGAAAGTTGATCGCAGGTCGCTCTGCTCATGATTTAACAAGATTATGTTTATATTTAACCCTTTGCACTCTGAGCTACTTTAACTAAAAAATTAAACATTTTTTCCTACTTGGAATATTTCCATTCCCTATGATTTTAAAAATTGTATGGATATGATATTGATGTAATACCTCATACAATACCTAACTGTTTAGTAATTGATTAGATACCCATGTATTTAATAATGTATACAATATTTTGAATAATGGTACAGCAATTTTTAATGGTGCCTCAGAGTCACCATTCGAGTGCTAAAGGTTAATAATATGAGCGTTCAAAGTAAAGGAAACAAATTCAGACAACCACCCTCAGGTTCCCATGTATTTTCTAATACAAAACGGTTTTTTTTACTTAAATCAGGAGCAGAGCGACCTGCGAACAACCTTCCTCTTTACAATGAGCCCTCACTCAGCTCATAACATGCTTGTATAACTACAAACAATGGTTTCCCGTGATTGCATTCAACTCCCCATATTTCGTTCATACAGACAGGGTCTAGAGCAAGTCCAGAGCAAATTTTAGTTCAGCTAGTTAGACCAGATGGCGCCTAGTCAGGAGAACTGTCAGCGTAGATTCGTAACAACAAAAATACAGGGTGGGGCAGTAATTATTAGCACCTCAGATATCTTCGAAATTATAAGTTTCACAGAAATATTTGCTGAAATAAAATTGTACAGTACGAAGGGGGCCATCCGGTGGCTATAATAGTTTTTTTGTAGGTGGAGGTACCTTGGACTTTTGAAGGTCACCTCAATTTTTTTAAATGGAATGAGGTATTTTTGAATACATCAACCGATGCAGCTGGACATTCGTTACAAAAAAGTACTAACCTATGTATGTCGAAAAGTTAGTAGTTCAGGAGATATTACAATTTAAATAACTCAAAAACACCATTACTTTCCTACTAAGACGTTACAACAGTAAGTAACACTAACGTCTTACAAGGGAACATATTCAGGTGAAACAAACCAATCTTGATGAAACTTATGCGAGATGTAGTTCTTCGAAAAATATTTGACACGTATTTTCTTTTATTGGCGACCATCCACTTTGAAGGGGTGAAAACAGCCCTCAAAGTTCGCTGTCAGATCCATATTTTTTTAGATATCTTGGAAACCAGAGATCGAAAAAATTAATATAATTTTTTTTTAAATTGTGTTTTTCTTTTAACGGGCAATGTAGTAGTGCAAAAAATTTTAATAAAATATGTTTGTTCAAACAATACATTAAAAATTGTATGTTTTCTTTCGGTTACTCTTATGTATCGTTAGTTAATTTTAATGTACACTGTGTGTGATTTTTTATCCAAAATAGGGGATACATGTTTTAGGATCTTCTTCTCTTTCCATTTAACAATATTTATGCATAATGAAATATGGGCTTGCACGTGGTGTGCGGAGGAAGGAATTCTGGCTTGTTTTACAGTAATATAAGCGTTTATTTTTAACATATTATTTAAACAAATGTCTTCTGTTAAAATTTTTTTGCACAACTATATTTCCCATTAAACACATACTATTTGAAAAGAAAATCAATTTTCTTCCACCTTTGATTTCTGAGATATCTCAAAAAGTATGACTCTGATCACGAATTTTCAGGGCTGTTTTCACCACTTCAAAGTGGATGGTTGCCGATAAAAAAACACCTGTCAAATATTTATCGAAGAACTATATATCTGACATAGGTTTCATCAAAATCGGTTTGTTACACCTGAATATGTTCCCTTGTTAGTACGATTGCAATGGTGTTTTAGAGTTATTTAAATTGTAATATCTCCTGAACTACTAACTTTTCGACATACATAGGTTAGTACTTTTTTGTAACGAATGTCCAGCTGCATCGGTTGATGTATTCAAAAATACCTCATTCCATTAAAAAAAATGGAGGTGACCTTCAAATGTCCGAAGTACGTCCACCTGCAAAAAAACTACTATCGCCACCGGATGGCCTCCTTCGTACTGTGCAATTTTATTTCATAATAGATAGATGGTTTCGGCGCACAGGTTCGATCAATTATAAACTAAATTTCCATGTTTTATAACAAATTTGCAAGTTGAAATCTCGACGTTTCGATCCTGATGAGGATCATTTTCAAGAGATTTTTGCGTCTGAAACAAAGTGTAACATTGCAAAAATAACTGTATTTTAAAAGAAAAGGAAAAAACAAAGTTTTGAACTCGAAAAATGAACTTATTTTTCTTACATGTTGTATAGGAAAGAAATTTATCTTTTATGAATAATGTGTTACTTCCATGCTGGTAGATAATGTACTAAATCCTTGTTAAAGTTTATAATTGATCGAACCTGTGCGCCGAAACCATCTATCTATTATCAATTCTTTTCGATCGCAAAACTATTGTTCAATATAAATTTTATTTCAGCAAATATTTCTGTGGGACTTATAGTTTCGAAGATATCTGAGGTGCTAATAGTTACTGCCCCACCCTGTATAAAGGGCTTGAAACCACGCGGATCCATTAAAAGCAATAAAGATATTTATTGATAAAAACAAAAAAACCTGTATTGATAGCGAAATTGAAGCGTTAGATTGATACAAAAGTATGTTCATCACTGTTGCGAAACTGTTTTTCAGCGTGGAAGTTGATTACACTGATAAATACCCAGAATCAGAGGGTATGTTTACCCCCTTAACGACTTTGTTACGTTAATACTTGAATTTTTTAAATGTACTACTGTTTTATATTTCGCCCAACTAATTTCTTCATAAATGTTATTACGGCGCTTACTACAAAAAAATAGGTATGGTGTAATTCTCGCTGTTTAACAACACGCATAAACTTTAATAATAAATTTCTTTAAAACTTCATAAAACCAATTTTTTTAAATTTCTTTAAAAATGTTTAAATATAATAGTCAGGGTGTACTGTATAGTGTACGGTTGGACATTGTTTACAATTTACAGGTTTATTAATAAACTGTTCATTGTTGTATTAATCTATTCTATTTATTTATAAAAAATAATATAATGACGTCATTTTAATGTAAAGATTTGTTTTGGTACGACTCTAAAATAAATAAAATGCTACTCTATCGACAGACAGTATAATTAAAAGAACATTTCTGAAACTTTGATGAAAATCGATAGTTTTTTAACGAATTAAACTTCTACTACACCTGTCTCCTATGATCGAGCTTCTACTACGAGTACTTATAGCAACACCAAGGTGGTGATGCTTATACTGAATCAATACTTTAAGCCATCTAAACAGCGAATGACCCGTTTGAAACTGAAACGTCCGTTGCTTTTATAATTTAAGGAATTGTTGTAAACCATTGCTTAAAGTTACGCGCGGCGATTCTCGACACCTACTGGAAAGAAATTTGAGCGTGATTATCCAAACAGTGTAAATAAAATAGTGTAAACTTTGTTCTTGAATGGTGACTCTGAGAGAGGCATCACTACAAATTGCTGTACTATTATTCAAAATATTGTTTACTAATTTAGGTATTGTATGAAGTATTACACTAATTTCATATCCACAAAATTTAAAAAGTCATAGAGTATGACAATATTGTTGGTCGAAAGAAACATTTAATTTTCGAGTTAAAATAATTCCAAGAGTAATTTTCAAAGTCTTTGTACTTTGTAGTAAATCAATGTCGTCACGAACAGAGGATCACGGAAACGTGCAGGTCTCTGCTTATGCATTCAACAGACTAATCTAATTTCCGATTTGAATCTCGACTTCCAATAAACTGTATTCTATTTTTAAGACAATGGAGGATTCGTAGTCTACGGGAAAGGAAATTTCGATACTCAAAATGGTCTCGATGATCGAACCAAACGACCTGACTTTTTTGAGCAATTAAAAGAATTAACTTACCAAATGACACGACAAAAAGATTTTGAAAAAATTGCAGTTGTTAAGAATTACATGAGAAAGTAAAAGAGGCACCATTTACAACCTTTTTATTAGAATTTAGTTCAATTTTGATACATTTCACATCTACAAAGGCTACTACCACTGAAATTAATATGTTACTTGGTTTTTCCTTCTTAAAAATCGTCTTGAAAAATTACAAATTGCATATACTTCAGGATAAAGGAAAAATTCTTATCGATCGAAAAATTGAAATATAAATTATAATTATGATATCGGCGCCAGGTTCGATCCTTTTTAAATACAACAAATGTGCAAGTTAAATATTTAAATTTCTCAATTTAAATTTCTACATTTGAAACAGTATATTTAATTTCAAAATCTTTAATATTAATTTCTTTTTCATTGGGATCGAAACGTTGAGAAATTTAAATATTTGACTTGCACATTTGTTGTATCTAAAAAGGATCGAACTTGGCGCCGATATCATAATTATAATTTATATTGCATATACTTCAGCCGTCTAATCGTCACTGTGTCAAAATCTCATGAGGTACAATGTCTCGTATCAAACAACTAGAGTGAGAAACAACACTGTCCAACAAATTTTAACTCTTTTCATGTTTCCAAATAAGTGTTGGGTGGATCTTTTAGAGTTTTTCGCGCTGATTCCGAACCTGGTCTTAATTCTTCTCCTAGACGCACAGTTTTTGAGAAATTTGAGTTTGCAAAAAAACATATTTTTCAACTTTGAACAAAGATTTTGATGTCATTATAAAAGATATCGTATTGTTCTTCACAGCAAAAGATTCTCTAGACTTTCCTGAATCCAGTGATGTGCAATGCTAATAGATTATGATTGTTTAAACATGTTTAAAGACGGAGATGCACCACTTGTGCATCGTTTTTTATGATATTTGTCAATTTATATAAAAAACCAGCCCGTCTTCAAAATCAATGTTATTAATTATCACATATTTTATATTAATTTCCAATTTAATCTCAGTTAATAATTCGTTTTGACTGATTGTTTTTTATAAGATTGCAATATAAATTTTTTTTTTGGTACTTTCATCGATATTTTTTGAAAATGTATTCTCGACAGTAGAGATGATTAACTCACTCTTGCATTGGGATAATTTTCGATTATTGTAAGCGGTAACATTAGCATTAATTGCATAATTTAAAAAAAAACAAATTTTTTTAAAAGAATTATATATGATTGTTACGTTTAATTCTCGGTGGAAAATTTCCGTCCTCTTGTATAATTTGCATTGTTGAATGAACTTCATTCGAAAAAAACAAAAAAAACTACTTAGCCCATATGGACCAAAATCTAATCAGCTCTAAGTTACAGCGGGGCACATCGATTGCATCATTCATTATTCTGACCGCGTTGTTACTTTTTCAGAAAACGTTAACGAAAAATTTGATACCATACAAACGGACATATACACACACACATATACAAACATTTTGATAAAAGTAGTCTAAGACGACTCCAATGACCATGAAACGTGAAGATCTGCTAAAAAATCGATTTTCGATTTTCGGGGTAATTACAATAACTTCCCTATGAATCGGGAAGTTAAATAAGGGTCCAGAGGAAATTCGAACTACACCACACGATAGAGCAGACTTTTATCTGGAGAAACCACCCTTTCAACTTTCCAACGTCGACGTTTTTTTTATCCAGAAAGTAAAGTATCTTCACCCGACATGAGTTGCCACCACTGGCACTCACTACTAGAAATTTAGTGACATGTGTTGTAAATTTTGAACCATAAGAGATATCGGGATGAAATTTGCAGTAAAATTCATTAAAAAAACTAGCTGGTTATTGTTGCTCGCTCGCTTCGCGAGCTTCGCGGGTGGGGGTGTTGTAGCTCGCTTTGTGAGTTCGCGAGAGGGTTAGTAGTACGGATGTTATTTGGTGTGTGATTCTCCACGAGCCACACAAAGAACTTCCCGATTCGTTAGTTGCAGTATATTATTATCATTATTTAGTGTACGTTTTAAGAAGATATACGTTTTCAGGGAAGTTCAATAGTTTTCTACTTATCGAAATGTTTGCTGTATGGCGTCGCATTAAACCAACATCGTATGCTCGTTGCTCGCATGCTCCATTAACCATTTTTTTATATTAACTTTCAATTTCATCTCAGTTAATAATTCCTATTGAACTGCTTGTTTTTTTAAAGATTGTAATATAAATGTTTTTGTACTTTCATCGATATTCTTTGAAAATGTATTCTCGGCAGTAGCGATGAATAACTCACTCTTGCATTGGGATAATTTTCGATTATTCTAAGCGGTAACATTAGCATTAGTTGCATAATTAAAAAAGGAAAATAAAAAAAAAATTTTTTTTAATAAAAAAAAATTTGTTTAAATTATAAAAAAATCAAAATAAAATATATGTCATTATTATGTTTGTTTCTTCGGTGGAAAATTTCCGTCCTCTCGTATAATTTGCATTGTTGAATGAACTTCATTCGAAAAAAACAAAAAAAACTACTTAGCCCATATGGACCAAAATCTAATCAGCTCTAAGTTACAGCGGGGCACATCGATTGCATCATTCATTATTCTGACCGCGTTGTTACTTTTTCAGAAAACGTTAACGAAAAATTTGATACCATACAAACGGACATATACACACACACATATACAAACACACACACACACACACACACACACACACACACACACTAACAATTTGATAAAAATAGTCTAAAATGACTTCAATAACCATGAAACGTGAAGATCTGCTAAAAAATCGATTTTCGATTATCGGGGTAATTACAATAACTTCCCTATGAATCGGGAAGTTAAAAAATAGTCAATTCGAACTATAGACAAATTAATATTTTTTCATTTGTAAAACAATAATTTTTAATTAATTTTCATCGATAATGTTCACTAAAAAAAAATTGTTTAAATACAATCTTCTAAACCATTTTTTCTGTCTAAGAGTGTATTTTATATTTATGTTTCACACATGCAATGTTTTAGGGAATTTGCAATTAATTATTTATGCAATTAAGAGCAGACTCGGAATCAGCGCAAAAAACTCTATAAGATCCACCCAACAGTTATTTGGAAACATTTTTGGTGTTGGACAGTGTTATCGTTCCTAAAGCCAGTAGAAATTTCTAAAGAACTTGCCGAAACCGTAGCGTTATTTAACAGCGAACATTACTATAATTTAAAACATTTTCAACTTTATAAGAATAGAACGTATTTGACGACATTACTGATTCATGAGAAATCCGAAGTGGGTGACAAATCTGGAAAGGCAAAAACTGTAGCAATCAAAATTTTATATGGCATTGTCTGAATAATGGGATTGTTGATCCTTATCGATAAGGGGGTATGAGGGTGAATATTCATAGAATGTAACGTCTATATCCTACAATTTGATTTAATTGGTAAAGTGTGTTCCATTAAATATTTGTTGGATTACGTGACACTAACATGATGGTGAACCCAGCTTATTATTCACGAGAAGCTATTTGAGTGCTCAATCAAACATTCCCAAATTGTTTGATTTAGACAGGAACATAGCATTTCAGAAGACATGATCAAATGTATAATTGAAGCTCCCTGCCTTCTTGCATCTGGTACAATCGAAACAGTATTGCAAGTAACGTTTATTCGTTTTTCGTAATGTATAACGTTGAAGGGATATTAATTTCACATACCATTTTAACAGTTTCTTCTTCAAATTGGGTTTATAGAGTAATTTTACTGCTTTTTAACCGACTTCGGAAAAGGAGGAGGTTACTCAATTCGACCTGTATGTGACTTTTTTCGCTTTTTTCTATGTATGTTCACCGATTACGCCGAGATGGGTGGACCAATCAGTACGAAACCTTTTGCATTTTGTAGAGTATGTTCCTGGGGTGGTCCCGTTATAAAGAATTTTGCATTTTTCCATTCCTGACGATTTTTATTGCAAAAAACGTATATTTAACAAACTTCTTCGACGTTTGCTCAGCAAGGTTTGTACCGATCGCGATGAAACCTTTCACATTTAGTTGGAGATACTGCAGCGATGATCCCACTTGCAAAAATTTATGGAAATGGTTATTGTTAATAACTATTGTTATAGCAAAAAAAACCTATTCGTTGGATTTACTCTGCAAAGAATTTACCGATCGCGAGGAAACCTTTCATAGTCAGTAGGAGATTTAGTTACAAAAATTTATAGAATTTGTTATTATTAATAACTATTCCCGACTAGAAATTTAGTTAGGCAGGCCGTTAGGTCCACATTAGGCTAGCCTAATTTCGCGTTAGGCCCTAGTGGGGCAGCCCCATTGGGCAGGCATGCGGAATGTAACGCAGTATTTGATCACTGCCTAATTGGGAAAGCCGTATGAGGCCCGCATTAGGAAACCCGCGTATAGGGCCACATTAGGTTTTCCTAATGACTATCCAATGCGGCAAACCGCATTAGGCAACATTAGGATAGCCTTATTAGACCCTCATTAGGAGACATAAAGGGAAATCTCAAGGGATAGTCCCGAAAAAATGACATCATATCATTGTTCCCTCCATGTCGAACAATTTTTGTAAATAAATTTTTTATGTAACTTCAATGCGTCACGATCGAGATATTTCCGTTCAAAGATAAACGAAATACCCTATATATGCTATGGCACCTGTTAGGAATGCCCAACCTAGGCGTGCACTCGGCAATCCCCATTTGGACCACGTATGGCACCTGTTAGGAATGCCTAACTTAGGCGTACACCACTCTTTCCGCATTAGGCCCATGTATGGCAACTGTTAGGAATGCCCAACTTAGGCGTACCCCAATGCTTTCCGCATTAGGCCCACACTCGTCGTTAGGTATGCCTAACTAAATTTCTAGTCGGGTTGTTATAGCAAAACCCCATTCGTTGGTGTTTCTCTGCAAAGAATGTACCGATCGCGAGGAAACCTGTCACAGTCAGTAGGAGATTTAGTTACACAAATTTATAGAATTTGTTATTATTAATAATTATTGATACAGCAAAAATCGTGTGCGTAAAGTTCATGCGCGACATAAGTGAAACTTCTTGCTTAAATGACATAGATAGAGATATATAATAATAAAAATTATATGTTGTATTTAGTTGTTTTTGTATTATTAACCGATTCAATTCCATCAGTATATTGTTTATGTGTATATTATTTGTATATTACCGAACCAATAAGACCGATAAACCATCTTACCGTGTTCTATAAATTCTGCTCGTTCCACTAAAAAGTGTGAAATAAAAAGAATTTTTTTAAGTAAATAAAACCGACTTCGAAAAAATTTAAACAAAAAGGGAATGAAAATAAAAAGGTATGAAGACAACAAAAAAACGAAAATGCATTAAAAAGTATGAAATAATTTCCATTTAATTTATGTGTATACACACGAACTGTTAATATAAAAAATAAAATATTAAAGACCACATTAAATACAATTTAATTTCCTTTTGGTTTGTATGAATACACATCAATTGTTAATAAAATTGATTAAAATAAAATATTAAATACCACATTAAACACAATAAATCTTTTCGGAGGCGGCGGAAAATTTTCATATCACAAATGTTTCTGATTATGATTTCATTGGAATATGGTGTACTTGGAAATCAGTAGGTGAGAAAAGAAGATACATTATTATGTGAAAGCATGCAGAAGCATTTGAGGAGTTTCTTACGCCGATACAGACATAATTCCATTTTATTCTAGAATGCCTGTGTGCGAAATTTTTCAAATGATAGATGTTGTTGAATTTAAGAATTTTCGTTATGTCTAGTGTGAAAAATTTTCGATTTTGCGCCGCCTTCGAAAAGAGTTATTGTGTTTAATGTGGTATTTAATATTTTATTTTAATCAATTTTATTAACAGTTGATGTGTATTCACACGAATCAAAAGGAAATTAAATTGTATTTAATATTTTATTTTTTATATTAACAGTTCATGTGTATCCACATAAATTAAATGGAAATTATTTCATACTTTTTAGTGCATTTTCGTTTTTTGTTGTTTTCATACCTTTTTTTATTTTCATTTCGTTTTTTATTTTTATTTTCATTCCGTTTTTTTTAAATTTTTTCGAAGTCGGTTTTATTGTTTTATACTCTTCGGTGATTTTGATAAAATAAACAATCAAAAGAGATATAATTTTTTTTTAGAAAATTAATATGTATCATGTAATAACTTTTTTCTAAGCATAACACATCTTTAATTTTTTGTGAGGTTAATCAGTAGACATTGCTTTATACAATCCTTAAAAGTTTATTTGCAGACTGCTGCTGAAACATACCTTTTTATGCGATATAGAGCAGTATGGGATGGATCGACCGTATATATATGTCCGTGTATATATCATATGACTGATAATGATGAAATAATAGAGCTGTAGGATATAGATACTTCAAGATAAATGAAGGAGAATGAATATCACTATAGCTAGAATATTTAGTTTATGTTAACGGAAGAATGTAATCGTGGTTTAGCATTCGAGTGACAGTGTTTCTTCAAATACTGTTATGAGCATGAGCAAGTTTCCTTGCTAGTAAAGTAATCATGGCTCAGATTTTTACATCATTGCCTTATTTTTCCACATAGGCTACGAAGGACATTACACAAATTTCCCTTGTTTCCCTTGTTAGGTCTCCACCCATGAATATGATAAATTACAGAATGAGTGGTGACGGATACGTGCAATGAAAAGTGTTTGGGACAGAGTGGACAGTTTCAGAGATAGATTAGAGCGAGTTATTTATAACAGTGAGTGTAAAATGAGTTTTGAGCGATTTAGAATTAAGTGTCTCGTTGTTAATAAACTATGATTTTGTTATTTAGACTTTGTGTTTAAATCTTTATCACAGTCACGCGTGAAATTTGTTTGCAATAGCAATTTCTCTAAATCTGATGAAAAAATATTTTAAATAAAAGTTTAACAGTATTCATACATGTATGAATTGCAATATAAAAAATATTGAAAAAATTTTGTTTAAAAGAGACAAAACAAGATTGCTTCGATTTTTTAAATATTAAATTGTATTTTTGATTTGATAATGTTGTAGCTAGTGTGGAGACGAATCCAACGATATATAATATTATGACGTTGACACTATTAATAACGTTGCAATAGTTTTGGCGCGCTAAATTGGCCAAAAAAAATATTTTTTCCTTATTTCCAACATTTGAAAAAAACAATTTTTTAATTTCAGATTCATATTCTATATCACTGAAAACATGGATACTTCAAATCTCAAGGCGATACAAAAACTGAAAGGGGTGCTAAATGCGATGTCCATTCGTCCCACAGTACGCCGCACAGTGGGCTATTTGGCCAGTTTAGCGCGCCAAAACTATTGCAACGTTATTAATAGTGTCAAGGTCATAATATTATATGTATATCGTTGGATTCGTCCTAACACTAGCTACAACATTATCAAATCAAAAATACAATTTAATATTTAAAAAATCGAAGCAATCTTGTTTTGTCTCTTTTAAACAAAATTTGTTCAATATTTTTTATATTGCAATTCATACATATGAATCATTTATATAGAAAACTTGCTAAACATAAGACGTATTTTTGATATTCTATAGTTTTTCCATGTTCTGTTGACAATTCACACTGCAGAACCTCAGAAAATAATTTTCAAGTTAATATCATGAGATATCTTTGATTTTATTACATTTACAGAATTTTATTTTTGTCTCATGGGTTTTTTTTTAAAAATCTTGATGTTTCTATAAGTACTTGGTTTTTTGAGTTCACTAATAATTTTATTAATAATAATAATATAATTGCAATAATAACCTATTATACAGCTTACAAAAATAAATATTATATTAATAAATAAATTTAAATAAATATAATATTAATACATAAATTTAAATAAATTATATATCTTATAAAATTGAAATTAATTACGTAATTAACTATTCAAGTAAAAGGACTTTTAAAGTTTCAGGAAATAAAGGCAAACTAGATTTTTGAGTGTGACGTGGTCTTAATGATGATATTCTTGGATCAGAATTGATTAAGAGACTGTGGACAATATCTTCGTTTGTCTTCTCTACCGGTCGGTAAAGTGTTAAGTACCTATCAATAAGTACCCATATCAAATTTCAATCCCATCAGTGCCAGTTATTTGGTCCATTGACACCATGCACATTTCGTAACAAATATTTTTGCATCACTATAACCTGAAGACATATTTAGGTGTTCTTATTTAAATGAACCTCCCTGTGTATGTCATCAAAGCCTCATCGCAAACTTTAAATTTTAGTCAATTTCGCGGGTTTTTGTACATTCGTCCCACTTTGCGGCGGTCTCTGTTTGCTGTAGCCACACTCTGATTGGTCCGTGTTTTTCGTTAGTAACTCCCAAACAAAACCGCGGACGCAAATTTTGCAGAGGTAAATGTTACTTAAAATGACCTCAGGAACCTTCCATTTCCGGGATTTGCAGGAGTTTTAGGATACCCTACAAATCTGATTTACCTACGTATACATATACATATTTGAATAGCCAATACTAAAAGCTTATTGTTTCCTATAGAGAAACAGTTTTTAGAAATCTACATTATGATATAACGATATTAGTAACAGATTATAATGTAGTATTATATAATCTACATGTGTAATGTTGAAGGGGAAAATATTGTGTACTCCCACTTTCGTTCACTGCGTGCAACACTTTATTAAATGCAGGCACATAACTCAAATCTGATCTCGGACGCGAACGCGGAGTAACGTGAGAACCTCGGTATTAGGGCTATACCGTAACGACTCTGCCAGCTATGGTACCTTAATAACAATCAGAACGTCTAGGTAATCTTCGAGAAGCTGGTCAGAAAAGCAAGGCGCCCGCCGCTGACCTCTAAGGGCTATACAGAATGTCCCAAAACAAGTGTAACTCCCGGAAATGGGAGGTTCCTTGGGTTATTTGAAGCGACATTTTCCTTTGCAAAAATGGCGTCCGCGACTTTGTTTAGGAGTTATTAACGAAAAATACGGACTAATCAGAGCGCGGCTACAGCGGATTGATTCTGGTTCGGCCAATAGCACAGCCGACTCTACTACTAGCCGTGCTGAAGGTAAAATGGCAACCGCGCGGGAGTCCGGTTGTCATGTACATTTATATGTATATCTACATCTCTCTCTCTCTCTCTCTCTCTCTCTGTGTGTGTGTGTACAATATATACAGGGTGTCCCACATAAACGATAACACCTAAATATCTTTCGTATTTACAGTCCTATCAGAAAACTTCACAGGACAAAGTGACACTATTGCAGGGGGGCAATATAATAATGAAGACAAAAATTTTTTATGTCGTGTTTTTAAATGAAATTGCAATGTCACCGATGTTTTTTTTAATAGAATAGTATATTTTTTGCGATAGCATGATAGACAATAAAAAAAATGAATTTAGTGGGTACCACCTTTTTGACCTTGATATGATATGTAAAGGTCAACCCGACGTAAACAACGCGCAATCTTTGCGAGACTGCTCTTGCGAGAGGGTTAGTGGTACGCATTGCTAGTGGGGCGTACAGCTATTAATGGTTTTTTTTTATTTTCTGTGTGACTCTCCACGAGCCACACAAAGAACTTCCCGATTCGTTAGTTGCAGTACATTATTATCATTATAATAACTAATAATAACTAATAACTCATTCTTCCATTGGGATATTTTTTGATTATTGTAAGCGGTAACATTAACATTAGTTGCATAATTAAAAAAAAATTTTTTTTAAATAAAAATTAAATATATATAATTACGTTTGTTTATTCGGTGGAAAATTTCCATCCTCTCGTATAAATTGCATTGTTGAATGAACTTCTTTCGAAAAAAACTAAAAAAACTAAAAAATCTAGAAAACTACTTGATATGGACCAAAATCTAATCAACTCTAAGTTACGATAGGGCACATCGATTGCATCATTGATCATTCTGATCGCGTTGTTACTTTTTCAGAAAACGTTAACGAAAAATTTGATGACATACAAACGGCCATACGCGCACGCGCGCGCGCGCACACACACACACACACACACACACATACTAACAATTTGATAAAAATAGTCTAAAATGACTCCAATGACCATGAAACGTGAAGATCTGCTAAAAAATAGATTTTCGATTATCGGGGTAATTACAGTAACTTCCCTATGAATCGGGAAGTTAAAAACGGTCGTTTCAAGTGCAATAACCTAATATATTACAATATAGTCTGTAAATATTAATGTGGTTTTCCCCAATAAGCATCAGGCCATTCTAATTATATTATTTTTAACATATTTCAGTACCTTCCTATACAAACGTATTATTATATTATTTTTATACTATAATCTATTAGTTACTATACAATTGATTTATTAAGACTTGTTTTACAGAAATTATTACTTTTCACCTAAATCTAAAGGAATGTATGGATTAATCGATATGCGTTGTTTTCCTTTTCTGATTGTCGAGCCCGCAGCGAACATTGAAGAAAAATCAAACGATCAGTTCTCACGAACGTTCAAAGAGTTCGTAACAAGCATTCGTAAAGTTTCAGCGAACACGTGCACAAGACAAAATCGACCGTCGCGTCGACTAGTTCGAGACGACATCGATACTTTAGCAATACTTCCTTACCAGCGAACTTTGGTAACTTGAAAATTCCGATTTTTTTCAACTCTCCAGATTTGTAGAAGTCTCCAAAAGAAGTGTTCTATAATATTCCTGTTTTTCGTTCAGGGAAAAAACATTTTTTAACCATTTAACAATATCGTTACCCTTTCACGTTTTGTGCAATTGTTCCACAATCGTTACGAATGTGTTATATGTATAAATAACAAAATTGTTCAAAATTCTCAACTTTGTTTCCAAAAGGTTTATATCTTTATTTCAGCACAAAGAAATCAATATTTCGTTACTAAAAATATATACAATGTATAGTGCCCGAAATTTCTACATAGTCACCAAGATTTTTTGGTGAAATCGTATAGTTATGTCGTAGTAATGAGAATTTGAGCACGATGGCATTTTAGGATTAATAAAAGAAACTGTTTACATGATTATATCCATAGATATATTATTTATTTACAAAAAAACGTAATGTTATGTAGTCTAACAAAAAACGATCTGCGAAATTTCCATAAAGCCACATGTTCTTTAAATAGATAACATCAAGATTAACGAAAGTTTCTTCTATATTTATAAATGAATACAATTAGTATAATTGCCGTTTCTTCGAATAACGTCGAAAATTCGATTAGGCATTGATGAAATCAAAGTACGAAGAGTTTCTGCTTCGATGGATGTCTACGCTTCGTTTACCGCAATCCATAACTCAGAAACAGGGTTGTACTGTTTAAATATAATTGCCGTATACTTTTCTTTATATACTTTTCTTAAGTATTCCCCAAATGTTCTCAATTGGATATAAATCTGACAAATAAGCTGACCATGTAAAAATCCTCGTATTTTTGTCGTCTAACCATAATTGGTTTGTCTTGATGCATGAATTGGCGCTTTCAAGCTGAAAACTCGAGTTGTCAGGCTCAATTTCTTCTATAAATGGTATCAAGACCATCTCCAACAGCTCCGTATAATGTGTCGAATTCAGTTTATGATCAATTCGACAGATCGGTGCTTTTATTAGCTCGGAATGCAGACCAAGTCATTAATGAGCCACCACCGCAGTTACGACTCGTACGACGTTGCATTAAGTTGTTGATAAATCTCTAGCTCTTACTGAATTTTACTGGCATTCTCCGTAGATGAGAAGCATATCGATTTGTTCTTCGAAAGAATACATCGTTCACAATCGCTTGATTCGATGATACTAATATTCGCCCTGGTCATGATTTAATTCAGAAAAATCGTTTTGCATTAGAAAAATACATGGGAATCTCAGGGTGGTCGTCTCGATTTTTTTCCTCTACTTTGGACGCTCATATTATTAAATATAAACATAATCTCATTATATCATGACCAGGGCGAAGCGGGATCAACCTTCCTCTTTACAATGAGCCCTCACTCAGCTCAAAATATGCTTGTATGAGGACGAAAAGCCGTTTCCCGCAAACACTGTTTTTACTTGCTTTTCTAGTAATATTCTGGTAATATCCATGGGTGACCGTACCCCCTTAAATAGGGTTTGAAGTGGAATTTTATGAATTCTCCATAAGAAGACGTATTAAAATGTGCAAATTTTAAGTTGCTATAAATATTAAACGATATAGTGAATCTAACTCAAACTTTGGTAATTGCATTAATTTAGTAAGAATTATATCTTGTCAAATTTTCAAAAATTTTGTTATATCCTATTTTTATATAGCTCCAGAACATCTTTAAGAGTTCTAAGCTGCGAATTATGTGATTTCGGCTTCGTTATTTAGCTATTAAAAACGCGACAGTCACGTATCAAGTGACAGATGCATGCATACCTTGGTTCTCATTTGGGGCCCCAGCGAGGTGAAAATATTTAACAAATCGTTGGACAACATTGAACTCTTTGACGTACACAACGTACACTTTTGTTAGACGCGTTGTTGATTTTTAATTGTGAATAGCTAGATAACGAATCCGAAATTGCAATTTTTTTATTCATCATTTTCGTCTCATATCATCGTAAGGAATCACTCTTTAAATTTTCTCCCAACTGTAGTCGAACACCCTGTATGTATATATTAAATCGAAGCGATTTGAAGTGATTTAGATCCCATCGCTACTCTCCACTGAGTTCAATATTTTTATGCAGTGTAAATGTAAACTGAAGGATACGCAAGTCTTGTAACAACAAACAGTAAAGCTAATTTATAGAATTTATTGAGGAAATCCTGTTAATAAATGAACAGGAAAGTAATCGTTCAAATTGTTGAAAGAATGGCACGAATCACTGCAGGCCGGCTTATTAAGGTCATATTTGTCATTAGGCACTATCTAATTACGTGAATGCATGCATTCAAATTTACTTAAAAGTGTGTTGTTGTTGGATGCAGTAGGAATGCCAGAAAGATAAATTTGCGACAGAAAGGGGCTTTGTTGACCCGCCTTTTGTGAAAAATGGGATAAATGGATATCATGTCCTTTGACCGAGGAGAATAAACAGGCGACGCGATACACGGACTCGCGTTGGTGCTGCTTTTGGACTCGTCAAAAAATGGAGGTCAGATGGAAAGATTTACCTCATTGTGACTAACGCTTTTATTCTGTGATTTCTCACAGTGATTCATGATTTTCGTGATCGCATCAAATTGGCGGAGAACATAATTGTTCTTCGAGCAAGTCACAGAGCCATAACCTGACAAAATTGCGAGGTGTATTGTATTTTTATCAAATTAATTAGATTCTTAAGACGCTTCTCAACCTGTCATTTGGGTTTCCAATAACACGGTCCAACAGCCAAAAATGGTTTCGATTCTCACTATGCAATTCTTATAGAGTTTTCCGAACCTGGTCTTAGTTTTTCTCCTAGACGCACAGTTTTTGAGAAATTTGAGTTTGAAAAAAAACATATTTTTCGACTTTGAACAAAGATTGTGATGTTATTATAAAAGATATTGTATTGTTCTTTACAGCAAAAGATTCTCTAGACTTTCCCGAATCCAGAGATGTGCAATAGTAATACATTATGATTGTTTAAACATGTTTAAACAAACATTAAAGACGGAGATGCACCGCTTTTGTGCCTTTTTTTATATTTTTTCAGATAAATTAAAAAATATCATCAAAACACGGCACAAAAGCGGTGCATCTCCGTCTTTATTGTTTGTTTAAACATGTTTAAACAATCATAATGTATTACTATTGCACATCTCTGGATTCGGGAAAGTCTAGAGAATCTTTTGCTGTAAAGAACAATACGATATCTTTTATAATAACATCACAATCTTTGTTCAAAGTCGAAAAATATGTTTTTTTTTCAAACTCAAATTTCTCAAAAACTGTGCGTCTAGGAGAAAAACTAAGATCAGGTTCGGAATCAGCGCGGAAAACTCTATAAGAATTGCATAGTGAGAATCGAAACATCAAAAAAAAGTTGAAATTTGTTGGACAGTGTAATTGTTAAGTGACAGATTAGTATTTTGTAAAACTTTATACACAGCATAGGTACACATACATAAATATACAAGAAATTGTCTGCACTTTTATATTATTTAAAATTTGTGGGGAAGAATTAACGTTTATCTTTTTTAAATATTTAAATAAAGTGCGTAAAAGAAGATTGAATATTTTTCACATCTGTCATTAAATGAAGTAAATTTTCGTTATATGGAGAAAAGGTAACTTAAATTTAAATTTACCTGATACAGATATTTTAATGGAAGCTTAATTCATGTATTTAAAAAAATAACTTATTCGATCGAAGTGAAGAATTGAAACGACAGTGAGCGAATTCACTTTAGATTAAAAAATCACGATTACGACTTGAATAAAGTTAAAAATCACGACCGTAATCGTCATTCTGTGATCACTGTGATAAATCAGGATTAGTGATCCTGCACGCCATCCGTAATCAGTGGCACGAGGAGATGCGTGACGTCACATTATTCTCACTACGAGGAGTATTGAGCGTCATTTAGTGGTAGAGGAGTCTGCCAACGTTAATCACATCAGAAAAAAACGAACCAGTGAAAAATATTAAGTCAAGTAATAAATAAATAGCGATTGTAGTTCGGTTTGAACAGTCGTTGCGTCGAACGTGTCGGGCGTGTTTGTAAACTGAGCAAACAGATGAACGAGCTCCATGAAAGTAACAACAGAAAAAAAAATTTATTCATATATATATATATATTAACGTATGCAGCTGCAACACAAAGCGTTACATTTTCGTCTAAAGAAAAAGCTGTAATCATAGATGTAGTCGATGGTGTTTCGATAAGAAATTTACATTGGCAATAGCTAAAGTTATTTCACCGGTTAATATAATTAACTTCCCTGTAGAATTTCGAACGACAAAATCGGTATGCAGGTATCTTACCAAGCAACACCTAATACAAGAAGAACTTACGGAGATTAACGTAAATGTAAGCACTCCGAACTCGCGCACTACGAATTCTATCTTTCATAGTCAGGGATCAGAGAATGCTAATTCCGCACGATATAATTGAAACCAAATAAACTGCTGTGACAATAACCTAACATTTGTAAAAACTGATACGAGTGAACTGGTATTCTTTCATACTTGAAGTTTTCAGTGTAAATGTCGAACACAGTGATGCAGTCAAACTCCAGATAGATTAAGATGAAGATTCAAAGAGAATTAATCAGTAGATACTGCACCTGATGATGCCAATGCCATCAATGACACCTTTAAAATCGCTGAACCTAACATCAATGATTACAGAAGACATGACTAAAGATTTTGATCTACTATCAAGTCTGGTCTAGATTTTGATCTACTATCAATTTTTATAAATCAGGAACATAGTTACAACAGTAGACGTGCAAAGTGAAAGAAAACAATCACGAAAATACAAACAGAATCGTATAACAGCGATCATAAATTGATATCGAGATAATGATTCTACCGATCAAGGAAATTCTTACTCAACACTCAAACGCATTCGATGGAATTCGAACGACGCAATCTCTTTGGCATGTTCTTCATACACACACTACAAAAATCTACATGTCCTATGAAGTAGATGAATCCGAAGAATTAGATGAAAATGACAATTCCTGATTCGCTCGTTTTGCTGCTGACGGTTTTCATTTTTTAGATGGTATTTTCTTTCGGTGTCGCTTGTTTTCTTTTTATTTGCGGTCATCTCCTACGCAGTACCGCTTTTTACTTATTTTTCTCTTAACACATTACCGATTGGTGATTATTGCATAATTTTGAAAAATCTATGGTACGTGGCTAAATATTTTTTAATGGAACCTTCAATAGCAACAACAATTTTTAATGTAAACTAACAAGTCACCCTCAATAACGTCATCTAATAGTTTCATTTAAGAATGCAATGTAAAAGAAGATTTCTACACCTTCTTTTGGTATAGCACAATGATTGAAAATCTTATTACAGTATTTTATCGATATAAGTCCCTAGCACGGGTCTGCCTAGGGACATTCATGACCCAGAGACACTATTCTTTGAGTTTTGTCGAACATAGAGAAGGACAGCCGAGCTCGAGAGGCCTCGGTCGTCGAAAAATGTAAACATAGCCAATCCAAATTTCCAACTTCCTTATTTTTTTATGAGACTGCGATTACCATATTTGTGGCATTTTTCTAAGAACAATGATACCACATATGATATAATTCCGATGATATTTAGGTGTGTAATAGACAGTCAAAGTTTCGGGCGCAAGGAAGGACAGTTACCGGCGTATCTGTCTTTCCCATACGCTATACTACACGCCCGAAACTTTAACTGTCTATTACATAAGTAAATATCATCAGAATTATGTCATATGTGGTATCATTGTTCTTAGAAAAATGCCACAAATATGGTAATCGCAGTCTCATAAAAAAATAATGAAAAGTAAGGAAGTTGGAAATTTGGATTATGCGGTCTCATCGAGACACCCGAGCCGCATGATGTCATACTTCTCGGCGACCGAGGCCTCTCGAGTTTCTTGGCCCCTCAAGAAGGTATACCCCGCAGTAGTGGGGATACATCTGGGACATTTATCGGCCAGACTTTTGGGACACTTACGGATAAAATATTGTAATAGGCTTCTGATAGGTAAAGTGTTCATATCGACAGATTATCTAGTAAAGTTAAAATACTGGTTTTCATCTGCTGTCGTCCACGATAGGACTATCCCGTCTCGAGACAGCCTTTGCCTTAACAATTTGATCAGTTTACTTGAAAACACTAAAAACATGATTTCCATTCATAAAAATGACATTCTTGTTACTGCAGTTGTTGGAATTTTCCTTTAGTTGAATGATTTGGTCATTTCTGTTTGAATCAAGTGACATTTCGAATCCTCCTAAAAAATAATGACGAAAGTGCATCACGATTGATGACTTGGGGAGTAAGAGATACAGGGGAAAGCATAAAATGAAAGATACTATGGTATGTACTTGCTAAATATACCTATGTAAACAAATTATTTACACGCATGTGTATATGTTAATAGATATAGTATATTTACTACGTGTAGAGAGGATCAATATTGTAGGAAATGAAGTATATAACAAAGGAATGAATATATGAAATTCACGTGAGAGCATTTGATTGCGTGGAATCTAGTTTGTAATAAACACAGCGCACGAGCATTGTTAGAGATGGAATGAAAAAAAGCAGAGTCATGATGAAATAGTGAAAGGGTGCGGTGTGCGTCGTATAAGAGCAGTGGAGTAAAGAATTAATAAAATCGATTTATCGCCCTGTCGCTATCTGTATATGTGTGTATTCTTATTTCTAAAGCCATACTATAATGTATACATATTTCCTACTAACTAAGTTAACCCTTTGCACTCTGAATTAGTTTTTTATTTTCTTACCAACAACTCCCTACTATTTGAAGTGTTCTGTTTGAAAATTACTTGAAAGAAAAGTTCCTCGACTACTTATTTTAAACAAATTTGTTTACCAATTATATTAAATATGGCTCTCAAAATTTGTTCTAATTTATATTTGTGAAACGTATATTTGTTTTAACTAAAAAATAAGACAACTAAATAAACGAAGGTAGAACCAAACACATATAAGAACCCGTTTCATTTACATCTTTCTTTCTCTGATGACGAGTCACATTCGACAAAGGAGTACAAAGAGTTAATACAGTTCCATAATTACTAAGTTACGATTACACGTAGTATAATTAACCATGGTAGAAATATAACATGCAAAAGCGGCTGCATTCCTTTCACGTATAATACGATACGCGTAGCTATATGGGTATGAAAATCGACATGGAATTGTGGGACGACGTAATAGATCTTTTGGAGGGGCTGCTGCGTAGCTTGAATTTTGAACATCGGCAAAAGTATGGTGAGTTAGAATCGATTGAACCGCTATGCGCTAGCGAGAATTCATATTTATTGCGCAGTAAATCTTTGAATATCAATGCGTCATATCTATCTGAAGTTGTTAAATCTTACATTCATTGTTATAAATAAAACATTGTATCCTAGAGCTCGTAACTAGTGTATAAATTCCTTCTTCGGTGAAAATTTAAAGATTGA
Source organism: Lasioglossum villosulum (assembly GCA_963971365.1). Classification (NCBI taxonomy): domain Eukaryota; kingdom Metazoa; phylum Arthropoda; class Insecta; order Hymenoptera; family Halictidae; genus Lasioglossum; species Lasioglossum villosulum. Next base: position 26,792,603 of record OZ020498.1, on the reverse strand, counting down.
GCCAAAACCGAACTTTTGTTTGTATTGTCATGAATTTGAAATCATGACTACGTCTGTACCAATTGACAGTATTGACACTAGATTTGGTCTCACACTTCGTGAGTACAAAGTCCCTAATGCCTTAATTGACAAACTTTTAACAGATTACATTGCCACTGCTGTCTACACTGATGACAGCAAAATGTCGGATTCCAACCGTGTTGGATTAGAGCGTGTATAATGTTATGATCTCAACCTGCGTATTGAAACATTAACGACCGGAAATTATAGTTTAATAGTTAATTGCGATTAACAATTGAAGTAGATTCGTCAATTGTTCATTAAATTTTTGCCGAACTTTGTGGCAATGCTGCTTATTCGACCCAACTAGAACATAGAACTAGACTGACTGATGATTTGCACAGGATAGGGTTCCTTCTAATCCTGAGGGCCGATTTGTCTTTTGCCAGACCCAACATTTGGGCGTGTTTGCGTATTTTTTCTTTCTTGAGAGAATGCAACCCACGTATATGTATAACCAGATATGCCTAACAATGTCATTCAAACCGTATTTCGTAACACGATGTAAATTACATCCAGCTGTATAGACTCCGCTTACAATTAGATGTCTGGGTAAGCTTAAATAAAAAATCTATTGTTTAAAAATAATCATATGTTGTTTTTATCGAAGAATCAAGTCACGTGGCAATGTACAGTGAAGGCCATATACATACAGTATTTTATCCGAAAGTGACCCAAAAGTCTGACCGACAAATGTCCCAGATTTATCCCCACTACTGCGTGCTATATCTTCTTGAGGGGCAAGAAACTCGAAAGGCCTTGGTCGCCGAGAAGTATGACATCATGCGGCTCGGGTGTCTCGGTGAGACCGCATAATCCAAATTTCCAACTTGCTTATTTTTCATTATTTTTTTATGAGACTGCAATTACCATATTTGTGGCATTTTTCTAAGAACAATGATACCACATATGATATAATTCTGATGATATTTACTTGTGTAATAGACAGTTAAAGTTTGGGGTGCAAGGAAAGGCAGTTACCGGCGTATCTGTCTTTCCCATACGCTATCCTACGCGCCCGAAACTTTAACTGTTTATTACACACCTAAATATCATCAGAATTATATCATACGTGGTATCATTGTTCTTAGAAAAATGCCACAGATATGGTAATCGCAGTCTCGTAAAAAAGTAACGAAACATAAGGAAGTTGGAAATTTGGATTGGCTATGTTTACATTTCTCGACGACCGAGGCCTCTCGAGCTCGGCCGTCTTTCTCTACGTTCGGCAAAACTCAAAGAACAGTGTCTCTGGCTCATAAATGTCCTTCGGCAGACCCGTGCTAGGGACTTATATCGATAAAATACTGTAATAAGATTTTCAATAATTGTGCTATACCAAAAGAAGGTGTAGAAATCTTCTTTTACATAGCATTCTTAAATGAAACCATTAGATGACGTTATTGAGGGTGATTAAAAAATATTTAGCCACGTACCATAGAGTTTTCAAAATTATGCAATAATCACCAATCGGTAATGTGTTAAGAGATAAATAAGTAAAAAGCGCTACTGCGAAGGAGATGACCGCAAATAAAAAGAAAACATGCGACATCGAAAGAAAACACCATCTAAAAAATCAAAACCGTCAGCAGCAAAACGAGCGAATCAGGAATTGTCATTTTCATCTAATTCTTCGGATTCATCTACTTCATAGGACATGTAGATTTTTGTAGTGTGTGTATGAAGAACATGCCAAAGAGATTGCGTCGTTCGAATTCCATCGAATGCGTTTGAGTGTTGAGTAAGAATTTCCTTGATCGGTAGAATCATTATCTCGATATCAATTTATGATCGCTGTTATACGATTCTGTTTGTATTTTCGTGATTGTTTTCTTTCACTTTGCACGTGTACTGTTGCAACTATGTTCCTGTGTATAAAATACTGTACTGTTATGCCACGGGAAGAGGAAATGAAGGGAATCCTCGAATCAGCTCCAAAGTCTTCCAGCACAACTTAGGTTTATTGGAAAATAGAGCGCCAAACAGGAATACAGAACAACTTATAAAACGAATTCACGGACTGACTGGCTAAGTCACCTCTGACTTCTCGAATGAATAACTAATAACTGACGCGTGCCCTTTCGTTGGGTCTTATATATATTTCCACTATCGCGGTTTGGTAAGGAAAGGATGATTAGTCCTTAGTGACAAAGAATGACGTGGAAGTCGGGGTTTTCGCAGATGTGATCTTTGGACCGAAAATATATGGCGAAAGTAAGATATTGAAAGTAATCAATGTAATCATAGGTCAGTTCGATGCGGAAGCCTGTGAGTCAGAGTAAATACGGTATTGCTCATGGTACGCATAACAGTACTTACATACAGTTAATAAAATTAAACATTATTTCCTGTACACTTTTGCGTTAAACAAGTATACGAAAATCAATTATATTTTTTATAAATTTACAATGTACATAATAATATACCAAAATAGCTTTTCTTAATTTACTATAATTAGACAGTTTTTTATATTTTTATTCTGAAGTGTGAAATTTTCTGCGGAAACATACTGACGTACTCGAAATGTCTATGATTTCATATGTTTCTTTAACTCATTATTATAGTGCATTAATATTTTGTATGCAGACATAGAATTCCATACTTAATTCCGGTACAATAGTACACTAATTCATTAATATTTTTCATTTTTTTTATATGTTTGCATATAATCCACATCAATCCACAGCATCTCGGTTGGATTCGGATCCGGAAATTGTGCTGGCCATTTCATTACGTGAATATTATTGTCACTCAAAAATGTCTTGACGACTTTTGCGATGTGTTCCGGGTCATTATCCGCTTGATAGATCCATTCTTTTGGCATGTATTCTTCGGCGAATGGTAACAATATATATTTTACAATGTCCAAATACACGTATCTGTCCATGATTCCAGTTATCCGATGAATAGGACCTGTACCTTTCACTGTCATAGCCCCCTCAAAGAAGTACTGATCCACCACCACCTTTTGCAGTCGGTTTAATACAGTTTTCATGAAATTCTTCACCTTTGCGACGTCTCACGTATACTTTACCATCGAATCCAAATCAATTAAATTTCGATTCATCTGTAAAAATTACTATAAACATTGCTAGGGGGTCCAATTTGAATGTCCTTTCGCGTAAGCAATCCTAGCCTGACGAATTTTTCTGATATGGGCGGTTTCATTCTGGTTTCATTCTCATATTCATTATTCATCCCAATAATTAAAACTCATTAACTTCATTATTTTTCCATGGAGATCTGTTGATATTTTATTGTAGATGGCAACTGCAGTTTTGAATTTGTTCGCTTCAAATAATCGGTGAATCTTGCGATCAGATCTTCGATCAGTTTTTCGAGGTCTTGCTTTACGAGGATTGTCGTCTGGTGTTCCATAAAGTTTAATATGTTGTATAGCTTGATGCAAGTCATAACTGGTATTTCTAATTTTGTGGAAATCATTCAGTAGGACATTCTATCCTTCCGAAGCTGTTGCACTGGTCGCCGTTGTTCTGGCGTAATATTTCTTCCTTTACTCGTTACAGCACTGTTGTAAGACGTTTAACTGTTAACACTGTTCAGCAGATCCTCTTAAACGTTGTTTACATTTGGCTTATCTTTGCGACACAGCATACGTACAGCATACGTAAGTAGTTGTCCGCTACTGAACCGACAGATTGGAACAGAATATTTACAAAATACTTATTTTCATTTTCTTTATTTATTTATTTATACAAGTTCCATCAACATCAATGTCAATAGTGACCTCAAGGATTATGACATATGATTACAATATTATATCTTTATAATAATATCTTAGTATCGATCGTAAATAGGTTTTAAACAAAATTTTTAACGGTATCAGCGCACTGGTTCGATCAAAAACTACTTCTACACTATTTGCAAAATATCACAAAATCAAAATTTCGACGTTTCGATCTATATTTAGATAATTTTCAAGAAATTAATAAAATTTTGCGTCTGTAAATTAACCGACAATTTCTATTAGTACTGTGGAGCAAATATAATTATAAACCTTTTTTTTATAATAAATTTTTAAATTTAAGAAAATTATAATTGTAACTCACTTGCTTAGTGTAAATATATAACTATATAAATATAATATAAATATAAATATATATCTTTATACTTAGAAATAGTTATAGGAGGGGTAACACCTATAATTTATTATTTATTTATTTATTTATTTCAAGATAGACAAAAATACACTTAAGTGTATAATAGATTAAAAACTAACTGTAAATATAAACTATTGGATCTATAACTTAAAAACCGGAATCTTTTTAGGAAATTTGAGCGTTTATTAAAGAAAATCTTGTACAATTCTCTTATTCAAATATAATAAATTGAATGATATCGGCGCTAGGTTCGATCATTTTTAGAAAACAACAAATGTACAATTATTTAAACAAGTTTCTAACGTTTCGAACCTGATGTGGATCTTTTCCAAAGAGACGCTTTTTCTCTTATTCAAAGTATTCTCCATCGGAAGTTACAACATTTCCCCATCTTTCTGGCAATTTGTGGATGCCATCCAAAAAACCGGTCATCTTTTGAATCAAAGGACTAATCGAGCCAATTTTGATACCTCGGACTGAAGTGAAGCGTATTCCGGGAAGTGCATTCTACATCGACCGAAACAAATGATAGTCAGAAGGCGCCAAGTCTGAACTATACAGGGTGTCCCAAAACTACCCTAGGAGCCGAAAATGGGAGGTTCCTTGAGTCATTTGAAGCGACATTTTCCTTTACAAAAATGGTGTCCGTGGCTTCGTTTAGGAGTTATTAACAAAAAACACGGATCAATCAGAGCGTGGCTACAGCGGATTGATTCTGAGTCAACCAATGGCGACACCACGCCTCGCGGGACCTGTCGCAGAGTCGGACTCCGTTCGTTATAGCTGCGCTCTGATTGGTCTGTGTTTTTCGTTAATAACTCCTAAACAAAGCCGCGGACGCCATTTTTGCAAAGGAAAATGTCGCTTCAAATGACTCAAAGAGCCTCCCATTTTCGGCTCCTAGGGTAGTTTTGGGACACGCTGTATATTACATATATATTAGATATATTTAACAAACAAGAGGTATGTATATAAATTACAAAATTACATTTAAAATAAAAATCGTGTGCGTGGAAATCACGCGCGACGGAAGTGAAACTTATTGCTTATTAGGTATAATAATTTAGTGCGAGAGAGTGTCTGTCCAAGTCTGCGTCGCTTGGTCCGTGGTCTGCCCGCAGGGCAGCCAACTCTCTATTTTAGTTCACCCTAGAGGTGGTCTAGGGGAATTCCTCACATAGGAACATTGAACTATGTTTGTAAACCTTTACTATTATACATTTTCTGATAGATGGCGCTTTCGCCAATATTTTCATGTATTACCCATGATCATAGCTTCAATTGTTTTCGTTTGGCATCAATCTAAACATGCACAACAAAAGAGAGCATTATCGACACTTAATGTATTGTTATTATAAAAACGGCAAGAATGCCATTCAGGTGGCAAAAAAGATATGGGCCGTTTACGGAGACGATGCTGTAAGTGACCGGACTGTGCGAGAGTGGTTTGGAAATTTTAAGATGGCGATTTTAACATAACCCTAGTAGCATTTACGGTTGGCCAACGGTGGCCGACGGTTGGGAGTTTGTTGGGGAATGGTTAGTGGTTTGCCGACAAATCCCCAACGTAGGGCCAACGACGAAAAATTATGTCAATTTGCCGACGAATGCTCAACGTAGGACCAACGACGAAAAGTTAACGTCAATTTGCCGACGAATAACCAACGTTGGGCCTACAGATATTATACTTGGTTAAGTAACGTGAAATTTACAACGATTATACTACATCGGCCCAACGAAAATCTGCCAATATTTAAACATATCGTCTAACAGATAGCAGTAGTGTTGCTGCAACCAAAAATACATTATATTCCAAATTCTTTTTCGTATGTCTAAATATACTTGAACTTTGTAATTTTTGCGCGATAGTTGATCCATTATAAAATTTTATTGTGAGAGCAGCCTTGGAATTTTTTCATTTTCCAAGGGAAAGACAAGGGGATGTTCATGTAGTATAAGAAGACCTTTTTGGATTTTTTCAAAATGTTTTCTTTTTATTTAGATACTTTAATTTTAATTTGTTGACGTATTTAGTAACCCTAATAATAGAATTTACGAACAACAATCGTCTGTATGTTCAGTGATAGGTCATGTACTAACTACGCAAGCGGGTCCGGGTTCAAGTCCGACGAGGGTATTATTTTAGTTTTTTCCTTTTTTCCCAAAATTTTACCGTGAAAATACATTTTTAATATGTATATTATTCATGATATACCATACAAAGAGAAAATTAGAATGTGGGCTCTATGGGTTCGTCTTGTAGTAACGTTGGTTCTAGGTTGGGTGTGATCGTTGGCCCAACGTTGGTCCTGATTGTTGGCCCAAATGCAAAAAAAGAGTGACATTTCCAACGATTGCCCAACGCATACCGCCAACGGAGGGCCAACAAAACGCCAACCATAAATGCTACTAGGGAAAAGATCGGCAACGCTCCGGTAGACCATCCGCGGTTGATGACGACCAAATCAAGGCCCTAATCACGAATAATCATCGAATTACCACTCGTAAAATGACAGAGTGTCTAAAAGTATCAAATTCGACCATTCTAATTGCGGCTTGGCTTCGTTAGCCGCCTCGATGTTGGGGTACCGCACAAATTGACGGAGAAAAATTTAGTTAACCATATTTCAACGTGCGATTTGTTGTTTAAACGCAACGAAAACGATCTTGAAGCGGATAATAACGGGCGATGAGAAGTGGATCTTATATAGTAATGTTGAGCTAAAACAGTCATGGGGTCATTCGAGTGAGCCGGCAGCAACCACTCCAAAGGCTGACATCCATGCTAAGAAAGTGATGCTCTTTTTGCTGGTGGGATTGTCAGGGAATTGTGTATTACGAGCTGCTACCGCGCAATCAAACCATCAATTCCAATAAGTATTGTAGTCAGCTGGAGAATTTGAAGAAAGAAATTGATCAGAAGCGCCCAGCACTAGCGCATCGCAAAGATGTGGTCTTTCACCAAGCAACGCTAGACCACGTGTGTCTTTGGCTACCAGGAAAAAGTTGTTGGAGTTTGGTTGGGATGTCTTACCGCACCCTCCATATAGTCCTGATTTAGCACCTTCGAACTACCATCTTTCCCGCTCCTTGCAAAATTCGCTTGACGGAAAAAATCTTAATTCTTTGGAGGACTGCAAAAAGCACCTGCAGAAGTTTTTCGATGAGAAACCATGAACGCTTTATGAGAGGGGAATTATGAAACTTACCAAAAGATGTTAAAAGGTCATCGAACAAAATGAAACATATGTCATTGAATAAACTAAATTATAAGTAAAATTTTTTTCGATTTTTATTTCAGCGAAAAATCGGCGGGAACTTTCCGAACGACCCAATATTATACAACATTAGATTTGAATCCATCAGTGAAAACATGGGTGTGATCAGAGTACTTTTGGGTGATCTTAAGGATGAATCAATTTTTGGATCAACCAAAATTTTGGGAGAGAGACCAGAGCGGGTCAGTTAAGGGAACAATCTATATATATATATATATATATATATATATATATATATATATATATATATATATATATAAAGGAAAAATTCTTATCGATCGAAAAATTGAAATATAAATTATAATTATGATATCGGCGCCAGGTTCGATCCTTATTAGATACAACAAATATGCAAGTTAAATATTTAAATTTCTCAACGTTTCGATCCCAATGCGGATCATTATCAAGAGACCCAAATTTTTGCGTCTGAAAAAGAAATTAATATTAAAATTTGAAATTAAATATACTGTTTTGAATGTGACACAGCCACGTAAATTACCAAAAATTAGTAAAATAGAAAAGGAAAAAATTAAATACGCACTTGCTGTGAAGAAGGGACAAAAACTTTTTAGAACACATAATTGTGAGTTACACTATTTCCACTTGTACCCCATGCTGGCGATAATGTAACTGAAGCATGATGTACTATCCCAACGCAATATATATATATATATATATATATATATATATATATATATATATATATATATATATATATATATATATATATATATGGTTAATAGACTTCGAAACTGTTTGACCAATCAACATGAAACTTGGCACATATATATGGCACATATATATATATATATATATATATATATATATATATATATATATATATATATATATATATATATGTATTTTTTCATGGAGAAGGTTTTTACGCTACACATTTCTTTGCAACTCGCCGCTGTAGATGGCGCTGCAATATATCAACTTCTATACCGTTGAATCTATCGCTATGAAAATTGATATACATAGGTATTTGAGCACGAGGTATTTTATACTGCGAAACACGTTCAGACACGTTCAAGGTCAAGTCTTCCTGGGAAAAGTACGCACGTGTCACATTACATACTGCGAAAAACCCCCCTCCCCCACGCCTACGAACAAGCTTTGCATCTTTCAAGTCTATATTCATTATTCGAACTATTATTTCAACAATAAATTGTTATTAATGAATTAATAATCTTCCCCAGGGTTATCATTTGTATATATACAGTAGCGTGCAATAATATTCGGCCGCTCTAGAAAAGACAATAACTTTTTTAATATAGTACTATACTATTTGAATTTTTTTGGGAAGTTAGAGTAATTAGTTTGCCACAGGATGCGAAAAAAAATTTTGTCAAAAATTACAATTGTTCGGAATTGTTGAAAAAATACTAAAAAGTAGCATTTTCTACTTTTTTATGTGGGCCTATATTGAAAATTTAAAAAATACGTTTCGTAGATCTGTGTGAATTGGATGCACTGTGAATGTTTCATCGAAATCGGCTGATGCAGAAAGAAACGTCAGGCATTGAAAGATGTAAGAAACTTTGGATTTATTGCAGCTGGAGGCCGAAAATCGCGAAAATCTGCAATTTTTACCATCATTAAACGATTGTAGCTCATTGCAACGTCGACTGATTTTGACGAAATTTTCAGAATATGTTTAACTGACACAAGTCTACAAACGTATTTCTTAAATTTTCAATATAGGCCCAGATAAAAAAGTTGTAAAATGCAACTTTTAGTATTTTTGCTACAATTCCGATCAATTGCAACTTTTGATCAAATTTTTTTCGCATCCTGTAGTAAACGAATTGCTCTAGCTTTCCAACAAAAATTCAAATAGTATAGTACAATATTAAAAAAGTTATCGTCTTTTATGAAGCGGCAGAATATTATTGCACGCCACTGTGTATATATATATAGCGTTTACTTACTAGTGTAACGTCTTAGTGCGACAGCAATGTTATTTTTGAGTTATTTAACCCTCCGATGCCCGACAAAGCCCCTGGGGACCTATGACGTTTTCAACGATGCGGCATTTCAATACGGTTCGTCCGAACAGCCGCAGCCTACGTGATTTTTATAAAAGGGATGTCTGGAAGCTATTACAATCGTCATCGATACGATTCCGTGAAATTTTTCATCATAAACGTCGGGTTGAAGTCATTTATGGCGTCGATGCTCGACAAGATCCGCAGGGACCTTGTGGGAACTTCCATGTAATTTGTTCTTGTTTTTTGATCGTGCAGGTATTTTCGTGTAATTTGTTCGTGTTCTATGGGTTGGACAATTGTTGATGAAAAGGTGTACTGCGAAAAAATGAGTGATTGTGTACGGATACGCACGTGCACGATCTGCACTGCGCGACGGTGACGCGCTGCCTCTTTATTATTTGTCGACCTAAAAATCGCTGCAGATTCCAAATGTTGGGTACATATTCGTGTAAACGTGCAACAAAACGATGGCCGCCTGCCATGTTTTACAACATCGTTGACATTGCTGGACTCACATTATTCATTATCTACGATGAATTGATCACCACGTTAGTCAGACCAAAGACGTTCATTTCTGAAGAAATTGAGCAGGCAACTAGTTACGTCTAATATTGCAGAACGGGCTAAACATTCGCATGTTATCTGCTATCCGAAGATACGTGCGGCTATGGAAGCATTCCAAGTAATGATACCACCGCCGAACAGAGATACCGCACCACCATTGGCACCGCGTCATAACCGTCCGTCATGTCGTTTGTGTCGTCAAGAGACGAATAAGCAACGCAAGACTGCTTATATCTGTTTTATTTGCGACATTTTCCTTAAAAATAATGGCGTCCACAGCTTTGTTTAGGAGTTATTAACGAAAAACACGGACCAATCAGAGCGCGACCTAGACGCGAGTTAGCACAGTGGGCCCAACTGTCAGTTGGCCGAACGTGTCATCGCATGTCTAGATCGCGCTTTGATTGGTCCGTGTTGTTCGTTAATAACTCCTAAACAAAGCCGCGGACGCAATTTTTGTAAAAGAAAATGTCGTTTCAAATGACCCAAGGAACCTTCCATTTTCGGGTGTCGGAGGAATTTTGGGACACCCTGTATATACATACACATTTTGCAGCATAGAAACAAACATAGAAACACAAAAAAAATGTAATAACACCATTACAGCTAACAATAAAAAACTATTATACGCATCTCACGCCATATTAATAGAGAAGGTCCCTGGGGACCTTGTCGGGCTATGACCGTTGAAAAAGTTGTTGGGCATCGGAGGGTTAAATTGGAATATCTCTTGAACTACTAACTTTTCGACATACATAGGTTAGTAATTTTTTATAACGAATGTCCATCTACATCGATTGACGTATTAAAAAATACCTCATTCCATTTAAAAAAATGAAGATGACCTTCAAAAGTCCGAAGTACCTCTACCTGCAAAAAAACTATTCTAGCCACCAGATGGCCCCCTTCGTACCGTGTAATTTTACTTGAACAAATATTTCTGTGAAACTTGTAGTTTCGAAGATATCTGAGGTGCTAATAGTTAGTGCCCCACCCTGTATATATTAATATACTTAAGATCAAAAATCTAAATTCTTCTCACATTTAGCACGGGCGAAGCCGTGTCGAGGGCTGCTAGTAAGAAATAAAAGAGGAAAATATTGAATAGTATCTGTAACGTAAGATTTGATACGTTGAGAAAGTGATTTTGGAAAGCTAGAGGGAGAAGGAAAACTTATTTTCTTGATATATGTCAAAGTTCTACTGCACATATGTAAATTGTTGATACCAGGTATTTAAGTTCCGCAGAAACAAGTCAGGTTTTAAATTTGCAATATGAAATGTACGTAAGTACACTATATGGTCGCCACTGTATAAGCGTTCCAATATTTATAACATATTTATAATAATAAGATGTCGTGTCTTTTTGAATAGAACGTCGCTTCTGGATTGATCGATTCAAGGAATAGTTTGTGAATGACGAGTTCCGTAATCACCCTTCAACTGGGTTAACACCAGTTAAAGGCCACACGGCTTAATGTGTGTCCGCTTGCCTAGCTAGTGTACACATGTGTTACGTAGATGTACGAAGTTGATTAAATCACTTGCCGAGATTCGGCCGGGAGAGCGCGATAATTATCGCTCGTTAGTTCGTTATGTTATCTGAGTTAGTAATCAATATCCGTGGAAATCTGAAACATTGGACAGCTCAGTCCTTTGACATACATACATATATTTGCAATCTTGCCCGCGTTGTATTTTAATTAATCGTAAACTAAAAGGCTAATTTATCTATCATTTGCCCTTCGGAAAGTGGTTATGGAATATTGCATGGCTGAAACGGATCAACTATAGAAATAATGACGATGTGTTTGAGCTTGTGCACACACTGCAACCGATTAATATTAAACTGTACGATTCAATTTCATATTAAATTACACGTAAAGTATTGAAAGCGTAATGGAACAGCATACAATTTAAAAATTCAATCATTTTAAAATCAATAATACTGTGGTATTTCTTTGTAGAGCTGAACAATTTTTCTATCGATATTATAGAATATATGTTCTTTAGGAGTATTAAGAATGTTTTGTACAATGAAATGTATAACTGAAAATTTCGATGTTTGTACTACACAGGTTTAGATCGCTATTTTTGAATAGTGACGGCGGATGTTTATGCAATTTTCAATTTCTTTAACCAAATTTTAAAAGTGGATTCAAATAAACTCTTATTTTCAGTGGTAGTAGCCTTTCTAGATCTGAAATGAAGAAAAAACGATACTAAATTCTATTGATCTTTATATTCTATCATTTATTGAAAATTTTCAGATGCCGGAAACGCGTAAAGATCCGCAGTCTAGTGATTACAATGCAGTCGTTATGTATTAAATACGACATTTGGAATAACTAGATTAGTAAGCGGTATATTACTAATCAGATATTTGATAATCTAATGAACAAATAAACCGATGGCGGATCTATGTATAGGCAAAGGTTTGCTGGATGTTCGCATTCGACAGTCAACAAACAGTATTAGGACACTAACACTAAGGAATTGTGTTTTCAGTATGTATCTAGTATTTGTTTGAACAGCGTCCTTTTATGTTAGTAGTCCATTACTGGTTTCGAACTTTTTACGAACATTCACACGTTTACACAATAAATACAAACAAAACCTGTTCTCGTTTCCTGAAATATACATTGTATCATATCATGCATCACGTTTATTAGAAAAAAAAAATTTTTTTTAATTAAAAAAAAATATATGTAATTATTACATTTGTTTCTTCGGTGGAAAATTTCCGTCCTCTCGTATAAATTGCATTATTGAATCAACTTCTTTCGAAAAAAATTAAAACACTACTTGACCGATATGGACCAAAATCTAATCAGCTCTAAATTACAGCGGGGCACATCGATTGCATCATTTACTATTCTGACCGCGTTGTTACTTTTTCAGAAAACGTTAACGAAAAAGTTGATACCATACAAACCGACATACACACACACACATACAAACATTTTGATAAAAGTAGTCTAAAATGACTCCAATGACCATGAAACGTGAAGATCTGCTAAAAACTCGGTTTTCGATTTTCGGGGTTATTACAGTAACTTCCCTATGAATCAGGAAGTTAAAAATATAATATTTCATTTAAGGGGGTATGGTACCCATCGATCTTACTAGAATATTACTAGGAAAACAAGTGAAAACAGTATTTGCGGGAAACCATTGTTTGTAGTTATACAAGCATGTTACGAGCTGTGTGGGGGCTCATGCTAAAGAGGAAGGTTGATACCGCTTCGCTCTGGTCATGATTTAACGAGATTATGTTTATATTTAATAATATGAGCGTCCAAAGTAGGGGAAAACATCGAGACGACCACCCTCAGGTTCCCAGGTATTTTTATAATACAAAACGTTTTTTCTGACTTAAATCATGACCAGAGCGAAGCGCGATCAACCTTCCTGTTTACAATGAGCCCTCACTCAGCTCAAAATATGCTCGTATGAGGACAAAAAGCCGTTTCCCGTGATTGCATTCAACTTCCCCATATTTCGTTCATACAGACATAGTCTAGAGCAAGTCTAGAACCAATTTTAGTTCAGTTAGTTTAGAAAAGATGGCGCCTAGTCAGGAGTACTGTCAGCGGATATTCGTCACAACAAAAATATAAAGTGCTTGAAGCCACTCGGATCCATTAATAGCAATAAAGATATTGACAAAAAGAAAAAAACTTGTAATGATAGCGAAACTTAGTTTAATTAGCGTTAGAGTGATACAAATGTATGTTCATCACTGTTGCCAAACTGCTTTTCAGCGTGGAGGTTGGTTACACTGATAAATATCCTAGAATCCATGGGTACCGTGGATATGACTAGCATATTACTAGAATATTACTAGAAAAACAAGTGAAAACCGTGTTTACGGGAAACCATTTTTCTTTTTTATACAAGCATGTTACGAGCTGTGTGTGGGCTTATTCTAAAGAGGACGGTTGATCACAGCCCACTCTGCTCATGATTTAGATACATTATGTTTATATCTAATAATATGAGTATCCAAAGTAGGGAAAACAAATGAAGAAAAATTCCGCAGATTCTAATGTATTTTTCTAATACAAAACGATTTTTTCGACTTAAATCATGAGCAGAGCGGGCTATGATCAACCATCCTCTTTACAATGAGCCCTCACACAGCTTATAACATGCTAATATGAGGGCAAAAAATATTTTCCCGTGATCGCATTCAATTGTTCCCCACATTCCGTTCATGAAGGGCAATGAAGGGCAAGTAGAAGGAATTTTACAAGAGAACCTATTTAGATGAGACAAACCGATTTTAATGAAACTTATGTCAGATATAGTTCTTCGAAAAATATTTGACACGTGTTTTTTTATCGGCAACCGTCCACTTTGAAGGGGTGAAAACACCCCTCACAATTCGTGGTCAGAGTCATATTTTCTGAGATAACTCAGAAACCAAAGGTCGAAAAAAATTGATTTTCTTTTTTAATTGTGTGTTTTAATGGGAAACGTAGTTGTGCAAAAAATTTTAACAAAAGAGATTTGTTTAAATAATATGTTAAAAATAAACGCTTCTATTTCGGTAAAACAAGCCAGAATTCCTTCCTCCGCACACCAGGTGCAAGCCCATATTTCATTATGCATAAATATAGTTAAATAGGAAAAAGAAGAAAATCCTAAAACATGTATCCCCTATTTTGGATCAAAGATCACACATAGTGTACATTAAAATTAACTAACGATATAGAAGAGAATCCGAAAGAAAACATAAAATTTTTAATGTATTGTTTGAACAAACATATTTTGTTAAAATTTTTTGCACTACTACATTCTCCATAAAAAAAAAAAACACAATTTCTTAAAAAATCAAATTTTTCGATCTCTGGTTTCCAAAATATCTCAAAAAATATGGATCTGACAGCGAACTTCGAGGGCTGTTTTCACCCCTTCAAAGTGGATGGTTGCTAATAAAAGAAAATACGTGTCAAATATTTTTCGAAGAACTACATCTCACATAAGTTTCATCAAGATTGGTTTGTTTCACCTGAATATGTTCCCTTGTTAGTTCAGCTACTTAAACGAGATGGCGCTTAGAAAGGAGAACTATCAGCATAGATTCGTAACAACAGAAATATAAAAGGCTTAAAGCCACTCGGATCCATGAACAGCAATAAAGATATTGATGAAAAGAAAAAAACCTGTATTGATAGCGAAATTCAAGCGTTAGATTGATACAAATGTATGTTCATCACTGTTGCGAAACTGTTTTTCAGCGTGGAGGTTGGTTACACTGATAAATATCCTAGAATCCATGGGTACCGTACCCCCTTAAGCAAAGTAGGTTGATCTTCAGATCTCCTCCATTACTCCACCCACAAGGATACAATGAATACTACGTAACGTAGCCTGTCATACCAAACAACTTTTGTAAGAACACGTTTTTGATAACGACAACGCTTTCAGAGATATACTGCGGTTCTTAACTTAAACAGGACACCCAGTATGTAAATGTAATTAGTTTTCATTCATTTTACTCGTATCATATGTTTAGTTTACTATACTCGAAAATGCACGCCCCCTGCGAAAAACGGTACTGAAAAAGAATCGAGAGTATTTTTCATTATTGCTCTATATTATATATAAAATCTGTTATAATACGATGTATTGTATTTTTTGTTGCATAATTATTAATATACCTCTATGGCAGTAAAGATAGTACTTAATTCGCCAAATACAAGTTAATTGTAACTGTATAATGATACAATTAACCGTACGTATATTAACGGCAATAATCGACGAAGTAGAGACTGGAAATTGTTATGGACTCTGATTGCTAAGGAACTTCTGTTTTCTAGACGAAAGAAAGTTTCATCTTTGAAGTTTTTTAATCTCTAAAGTGACGCATTCGTGTCAAATGCAAATTCTGATGAATATCGAACCCTTAGGGGAAATGTTTCCCTTGCAAATGAAAATATTTGTAATTTGAATTTCCAATTGGATTGAATTAAGTAAACGTTATTTCCTTGAGGAAATTCGAATAGATCGTATACATTGTTATCAATTCAATTATAATTTAATGTAATGTTTGAATTATCGAATTCAAGTATGCATCTCTCTAGACCATTCAATCTTATTTAAACATTCTTCGCTACGAATACTAATAATGATGAAAATCGAGGCGGTAATATGTAGTGAACCACCCTGAATGTTGAATGCATACAGTAGAGATTCTAGTTGATACTCTTGCAATTTAAAACGACAAATTACCATATGCTATAAAATTATCCATTCGGAAAGTAGAAAGTTGATTTTGAGAAGTCCATGATCTGCAAAGGAATAAGAAGAAAGATATACTTTTACGAATTTATTCACAACAAACACAGTTTTATTTCTTGTAAGAGTACAACATTTTTGATATTGTTTCTTTCATGTTAATGTCTTTCACATGTTAATAAATGAACAAACAAGTATGGCAAAGTAAATAGTTCAAATATGTTTTATTTTGCAATAACTGAACTAGAAGAGTGTAATAAAAGATTAATGAAAAAAAAGAGTATAATATACTCTAAAAAAGTGCAATAATTTTAGCAATAATGCAAATATCTGTTCTATAAAGTTTTCTATAAAGAAAAACCTAAATTCTATTTTCTCTTCGCTTTAAAATAATACAGTAAAAAACTGAATGTATATACTACAGTTTAGTTTTCCAGATAATCATTTGTTGAATAATTGATTTAGTAGGTGGTTGGTATTATAGTGTAGAAGTAATTCCGAAAGTTATTAAGGGTGGGCCAAGCAAGGCTGCACTTTACAAGTAATTATACCGAAATTAAACTATTAATTTATCTATCCGACTCGCCCTGTTCACAGCGATGAACATGGGACGAAGCGTGAAAAGCACAGGATGTACCAGAACTGCGGGAAAGAAGTTACACTTTACGCGAAAACTTGGGAAAAGTTCTTAAATGAACGAGTAAACGACAAATTTGCCGTTACACTTTGCATAGAAAATGTAGCTGCTTAAATCGTTTGAAACTCGTTCTATGTGTATCGCGATCGTTAACGGATTATTCGCGAACAACAGGTATTGTTGTCTGTTGATAACCATAACAAATTGTGTTATATCTTTCCGCTGTTATCTGCATTCAACATGTAGGACAACAGAAACTCATTTTCTCGTACGACAGTCAACTGTAATTGAATCGAATAAAACTGAAAGAGAAATAACAAAACAAATGTTCAATCTATCTAGATCGCAGCTCTAAGTAGGTGATGGAGTTCGAAAATCCGAGCTATACATTGACAGTCAAACGCGTCGCAAAATTTGCAACGTCACAAACTACATTTTAATTGGATATCATTTTTCGTTTCAGGTTCATGCAATTTATGCACAAATGATATCGGCGCTACAGGTTCGATCAAAGATAATCTAAGATAATCGAAGATTGATAGATGATAATCTTCGATTATCTTAGATTATCTTTGATCGAACCTGTAGCGCCGATATCATTTGTGCATCAACAACAATTTACGATCGTTAAAACTCAAAATTATTATCATGCAATTTCCGTGAAATTTTGTTGCTTGGAATGATAACAATGAGAATTTCATTATGTGTAGATGATTACTAGACAGCGGAATTTCATGCAAATTAGAAATTATTTAAGGTAAAGGTACTAGTAGTTGACCATGAACGAGTAGTTGACCATTTTATAGAAAAACATAAAAAATAAGATTTTTATAAGCTGTACACTTTGGATGAAAGTGAACCTCGGATGCCATACCATCTGTTGGTTAAATTTCCCTAATACTATTCTCTATTAATTTGCAACGTCTACTCTGTTCCTTAATTAAACTTTTTATGGAATTGATTTGTTTTATTTCTTATTTCATTCTTTAATTGTAATTTGTTCTGGAAATTGTTGAAACTAAATGATAGTAAAATGATTCCCAACATTATTGCTTGAACCCTCTTTCTAGTATAAGTGGTCAACTACTAATGAATAGGAGGTCAATTACTAGATTTTCATTTTCATGTGTGGTCAACTTCTGAAGCAATTACTGAATTTCTAAATGTGTTTCTTAAATTTGTATAAGTAAACTTTTTTTTAAAAGTGACCTTGGTACATAATTTAGAAGACTTAAAGAGTGTCTTCAGACATCAACTCTCGCTATTTAATGACAGAGTAAATGGTTACTATTGTTCACGTGGGAAACTTCTCTTAACTGGTCAACTACTAGTACCTTTACCTTACCTGATTTTCAACAAACTGGAGTGAAATAAAAATTAATTTTCTTTCTCAATACGTTTAATAGGTTGGAATTAATATAATAGTATACTTTTAAATTCTTACAATGTTTTAATAAATCCGCTGTCTCATGATTACAAAGTTTGAATACCCAGTGTCTGAGCATGTCTACAAACGTACTATTTCAATGAATGAAAAGGAATGTGCCCCTCAAAAGACTTTAATAAATATTGTTAATAACTAATTAACTAGTATTGTGTCTTCCATTGAGCAATTTTTGAAGAAGTATATTTGAATATTATTATTAACGACAACATTATTTATCATGCCGGAAATAGTAAACAATTTGTTGATTAATCCGTTGATTATCCTAGCGACTATTAAATTTCATGAAAACTGCAATATGCAATAGGTATTAAACGTAAAGTGTATTTCCACGACAACTCGCAAGTCACGAGTATTGAACTTGGGATGGGTGAATTCAAATATAAATGGGAAAAGCTCGCGCGTCAAAGTGGTTTATATTCAATACTACCGATTCCGAAGATTTCTTTGGGGATCCTTAAAGCAGTCAGGTTTCATGATGGTACGAAAAAAGGAAAAGCTGTTGTATGTGTCACGAATAAATTTTCCATTGCTATGTATGCACGTATCGCATATTATACATGTAATAAATATTGAATAGTTTATATGTACTAAGATACTATATGAATAGTATAATATTTTAGTACGTAAGATAGCGATTAAGTTAGTTATAAGCTGTTCTATATGTATATATACAGAGTGTTCAGGCTATTACTAGCCAGCATTTTTTGTGTAAATAGTAAATATTAGAAAAAAATGATGGAGGAAAAAGTATTACTGTTTTTTATGTGCAGCACAATGATATATGCATTTTTGTTTTATTTACATTATTTTGATAGAACTGAAGGTGACCTTCAATTTTTTAAATGGAATGAGGTATTTTTTAATACGTCAATCGATGCAGCTGGACATTCGTAATAAAAAAGTATTAACCTATGTATGTCGAAAAGTTAATCGTTCAGAAGATATTTCAATATAAAAAACATAAAATACCATTACTGTCGTACTACACTAGTAAGTAAACGCTAACGTCTTAGTACGGCAGTAATGATATTTTTATATTTTTTACATTGAAATATCTACTGAACGACTAACTTTTCGACATACATAGGTTAGGACTTTTTTATTACGAATGTCCAGCTGCATCGATTGACGTATTAAAAAATACCTCATTCCATTTAAAAAATTAAAGGTCACCTTCAGTTCTATCGAAGTAATGTAAATAAAACAAAAATGCATATGTCATTGTGTTGCACATAAAAAAACAGTAATACTTTTTCCTCCATCATTTTTTTCGAATATTTACTATTTACACAAAAAATGCTGGCTAGTAATAGCCTGAACACCCTGTATATGTTTTCTCTCTCTATATATATATTTAGATATAAGTAATTATTTTATAAGGTAAAGTAAGGATAGATTAAGAACGGCGTAGGGGGGAACGAAATGGAAGAATGAGGAATGGTTTATGTGAATTGTAACCCTAAGGGGAATCAAAATAAAGATATATACTAAGATACTATACAGGGTGTCCCAAAATAAGTGTAACTCCCGGAAATGAGAGGTTCCTTGGGTCATTTGAAGCGTCATTTTCCTTTACAAAAATGGTGTACGCGGCTTTGTATAGGAGTTATTATCGAAAAACACGGACCAATCAGAGCTCGGCTATGACGATCGGAGTCCGACTCGGCGACAGGTCCCGCTTAACATGGTGCCGCTATTGACCAAACCAAAATCAATCCGCTGTACCGCGCTCTGATTGGTCCGTGTTTTTCGTTAATAACTCCTCAACAAAGCCGCGGGCGCCATTTTTGTAAAGGAAAATGTCGCTTCAATTGACCCAAGGAACTTCCCTTTTCCGAGAGTTACACTTATTTTGGGACACCCTTTTTTTAAGGGCGGTGGGAGAATGCTACTTATGCACACCCGCCGAAAGTTGATATTTGGCGGGTAGTGACGGGCTCGGCTTCACATTAGATGGAGTTGTGTGAATTATATTTGCCTTTAGCAACCGCCATACCGACTAAACCCCCACCGCCCAGGTCTCTCCCGAGACCTTCTCCTCCTACTGACCGTCTAATTCCCCCCAGTGGCCCGCTGTTCGCATTCATATGGGGGATTATTACGCGGCCACAGCCACTCCTGTTCTTGGCTTAAAATTTTGGGACACCCTGTACGTTACTTTTGTAATAGTTTCCATCTTCCGCTGTCTTTCATGTAAATACACATTAAATAGTCAATTACAGAAATTAAATATACACATAATAGTATCATGTAAGTATATGTACTTCACATAAATACAGTATTTAATCGATATAACTCTTCAACACGGGTCTGCGCAGGGTCATTTATACGCCAGGGATACTATTCTGTGAGTTTTGCAGAACTTAGTGAGGGACAACCGAGCTCGAGAGGCTTCGGTCGCCGAGAAGTGTAAACATAACATAAACATAACTTTGATGACTATATTTGTGGCATTTTTCTAATAAAAATCATACCAAATATTATATTATTCAGATGATATTTACTTGTGTAATAGACAATTAAAGTTTGGGCGCGAGGAAGGATAGCGCGTGGGAAAGAAAGACATGCGGAGAGTCGCAAAGGCTCGGTGTCCTCACAATGTATTACCAAGAAATAACTTTTTTCTTTGCCGAGGGACATTTATGAGCCAGAGACACTATTCTTTGAGTGTTGCCGAACGTAGAGAAGTACAGCTGAGCTCGAGACGCCTCGGTCGTCGAGAAATGTAAACATAGCAAATTTTCAACTTCCTTATTTTTTATTATTTTTTTACGAGATTGCGATTACCATATTTGTGGCATTTTTCTAAGAACAATGATACCACATATGATATAATTCCGATGATATTTAGTTGTGTAATAGACAGTTAAAGTTAGGGCGCGTAGGATAGCGTATGGGAAAGAAAGAGACGCCGGTAACTGTCCTTCCTTGCGCCCGAAACTTTGACTGTCTATTACACACCTAAATATCATCGGAACTATCATATGTGGTATCATTGTTCTTAGAAAAATGCCACAAATATGGTAATCGCAGTCTCGTAAGAAAATAACGAAAAATAAGGAAGTTGAAAATTTGCTATGTTTACATTTCTCGACGACCGAGGCGTCTCGAGCTCAGCTGTACTTCTCTACGTTCGGCAAAACTCAAAGAATAGTGTCTCTGGCTCATAAATGTCCCTCGGCAGACCCGTGCTAGGGACTTATATCGATAAAATACTGTATGTACATTGGTGATGCAACAGTAATGCACTGATGACACTTTTTCGTCTTTTAATTAATTTTTTATGAGACTTTTACCATTATATTTATAAGATTTTTCTGATTATACATAGATATCTGTTTTTTTAAATGACGATGGAGTATGTTTTTGTGACAGACCAAAGAAATCTCAGTACCTTGGGACCGTATTCTTTTTACATTACGATGTTTATTTATATGAATTGGTTCCAACAACAACCTTTGGTGCAAATATGCTTCTTTGTCAACTATTTTTACATTCTCGAAATCAAATCTCTGATCAAACTCAATTGAATGTCTCGTGAATGCAGTATGCTGCAGTGGAGGTAAAAACATATTACATTTATGTTCTCTAATATTAGTTTCTAAATTTCTTGATGTTTGCTGTATGTACACCTGACTACATCCTCTATACAGGGTGTCTCAAAGTTTCTTTAAATCCGGGAAGTGGGAGGATCCTTAGGTCATTTGAAGCGACGCGACGTTTTCCTCTAAAAAATGGGTTCCGCGGCTTTGTTTAGGAGTTACTAACGAAAAACACGGACCAATTAGAGAGCGGCTATTGCGAACGGAGTCCGATTCGGCGACAGATCCTGCTTATTGTGACGTCACCGTTGACCTAGCTAGAATGAATCCGCTATAGCCGTGCTCTGATTGGTATGTGTTTTTCGTTGATAACTCGTAAACAAAGCCGTAGAAGTCACTTTTGTAGAGAAAAATGTCGCTTCAAATGACCCAAGGAACTTCCCATTTCCGGGATTTAAAGGAATTTTAGGACACCATGTATGGTATTAAATATACTATATTGCAACTTTTTAACAGTGGTACCTTATTCTTGACTGCTGGAAACAAATTCTTTAAATAGTGAGGTGTTTTAAAAATAATATACAGGGTGGGGCATTTTAAACAGGTCACCTGAATAACGCGGCTGCTATTGGTATTAGGAAGAAATGCATCAGATGGAACTTGTATGGTATCGAGAGGGCATTATTCTGATGTTAGTAGCTTTTTTGTAGGTGGATGCGCAAAGGACATATGAAGGTCAACTTCATTTTTTTAAATGGAATGAGGAATTTTTTAATACGTCAATCAATGCAGCTAGACATTCATAATGAAAAAGTATTAACCTATGTATGTCGAAAAGTTAATCGTTCAGAAGATATTTCAATATAAAAAACATAAAATACCATTACTGTCGTACTACACTAGTAAGTAAACGCTAACGTCTTAGTACGGCAGTAATGATATTTTTATATTTTTTACATTGAAATATCTACTGAACGACTAACTTTTCGACATACATAGGTTACTCTTTTCGTTTTTCAATAAATAGAGGGTGATATAAAAAATTCACAGAGTACCCGTATGTTTTAACATATTCTTTAT
The DNA here is from genome assembly GCA_963971365.1 of Lasioglossum villosulum. Lineage (NCBI taxonomy): Eukaryota > Metazoa > Arthropoda > Insecta > Hymenoptera > Halictidae > Lasioglossum > Lasioglossum villosulum. The sequence continues at coordinate 26,769,637 of OZ020498.1, read as the reverse complement.
TAACATCAAATTATTTAATCTAAACTCAGGATCCGATAGTAGGATAGCACGATCTATTAATCCTTTGGTTAAGCCCACTTTATGTTGCATCGGATGGAATAAATAGAAATTAACATATCTACTTGACCATCTCGATTTATAGAACCAGTTAGTTTTTAACTTCTTTTCTGCTCTAATTACACTGATGTCAAGAAAATTCAGACTTAAAGTGTTTTCAATTTCGTGTGTGAACTGTAGTCTTTCATGAAAGTTATTGAATGTGTCCAACACAATTTGGAACTGCTCAGATTCTATACATGTATGTAATTATATCATCTACATACCTTTTATAAAAAACCATTTCAAAATTACAAATATTGATTGGACTAATCTCAATCTCTGATCTGATACGTTTTAACCAAATGTTCACCTTCTATCTCAGTGTCTCGATAACCAACATGTGTTTAATATGTGATTTATAGTATTAAAGAACTTATTAAGATTAATACCTTACATTTCTGCTCCTAAGCATAAATCAATTAATTTATCATTATCTCTATCTTTATGAATTAGTTTTATATGATATGGATGATTAATTAATTCAAACAAAATATTTATTCATTTACTCCCTATAATAGGTACACATGGATTACTAACTTCCCGATTAATAGGGAAGTTACTGTAATTACCCCGAAAATCGATAATCGATTTTTTAGCAGATCTTCACGTTTCATGGTCATTGGAGTCATTTTAGACTATTTTTATCAAATTGTTAGTATGTGTGTGTGTGTGTGCGTATGGCCGTTTGTATGTTATCAAATTTTTCGTTAACGTTTTCTGAAAAAGTAACAACGCGATCAGAATGATGAATGCTGCAAACGATAGGTCTCGTCGTAACTTAGAGCTGATTAGATTTTGGTTCATATTGGTCAAGTAGTTTTTTAGATTTTTTAGTTTTTTTCGAAAGTAGTTCATTCAACAATGCAATTTATACGAGAGGATGGAAATTTTCCACCGAATAAACAAACGTAATTATATATATTTCATTTGTATTTAAAAAAAATTTTTTTTATGCAACTAATGCTAATGTTACCGCTTACAATAATCAAAAAATATCCCAATGCAAGAGTGCGTTATTAGTTATTATTAGTTATTATAATGATAATAATGTACTGCTACTAACGAATCGGGAAGTTCTTTGTGTGGCTCGTAGAGAGTCACACACAAAATAAAAAAAAACATTAATAGCTGTATGCCCCACTAGTTCATAATTTTCATTGAATCTATTAGTAATTTTATTCGCCCATGAACTCTCGCTATTCGACTATCTACAATGGACGTTAGATTCTAAACAGTGCGTACATACAGACGATTCTGTTGGCGAAACCTTCATTCATATTATTAAACATTACTGGAGCATGCGATCTGGTGAATAAATTCCAGTGAAATTGAATACCCGTCAGACTTTTCAAGAGCCTGATAATTAGACAGGTTGAAAAATGTATTCGCACAACTCCGCCGCCTTTGACCAGAGTCGGCGCTACGGTGGTGGTTTCTAGTGCACTGACAGAGGACGATGATGCTTAAAAAGCGACATTTAGAAAAAAAGAAACGTGAGCGCAAACGAGAAAAATTCAGCGTGAAAAGAATACGTGTTTTCTTAATTACGTTTTTGTTATACTCCCCTTTTTACTATTTTCTTTGCGTCTTTCAACAGTTCTGAAAGAAACCCTAACAATTTTACTCTATGTTGTAGTTGTGCTTTTAACGTACAATATGATCGCAATTGTTTCTATAATATTTAATTTTATAATTAAGCGTAAATCGTTATCAATTTAATTGTTATAACACTTCTATATTATTACACGCGCTCTTAATTATCTTTTTCATTATTATTAACGAATTGAGAACGCTGTAATTATTATTACAGAATAAAAAAGGGATTTTTTGTTCCTGGTTATTCACTTGTGGATGTTCTTGTCAAAAAGCCCCGCTTATACAGAATACTGAATCAGAATTAAATGCAAAATTATATTTTATTACTCTTCGCATTCGGTGAAACATTTCGTTCAATCCAAACCGTAATGAATATCTCATTTATAATGAACGTTTTATTTAATTCCTACGCTGCATTATAAGCTTCTCTGTTTATTAGTTCTCGTTACGCCATTAAACAGTTTCTACAGACTGTTGCTGTTGTGGCTCACGCAAGTATTTGAAATATTTTATTTATTATAATAGGTATATTATACAATGCTTACGGAAATATTATTAACATTATAAATAGGTATGACTTTCTAGATTATACAGATCAAGTTTCAAGTGAATCGAAAAGGGGAAAACTATGTACTTACGAATTATTTCTTACGAATCTAAACTTTAGTGATGTCACAAATTATTTGATCAGGCAACTTTTGAAGCTTTAATATTTCGTAAGTCCACCTTTGACACGAATAACATGTTGTAAACGAGTATGCATACTGTTTACTAACTTTTCTGTAAAACTCGAAAATTTAGAATTGATCACTTCGAGTACTTTTTCTTTTAAACTTGCTTTGGATGATCTATTAAATTTTTTAAATCCTTTTCGTATTATTGCGCATAGACATTCAATCGGGTTAATATTTCAGGTTGCTTTGTGATGGTGTGGCCAACATGTAGGGGGTATTGTATACAGGGTGTCCCAAAATTCCTTCAACATCCGGAAATGGGAGGTTCCTGAGATCATGGGAAGCGATATTTTCCGTTGTAAAAATAGTGTACGCAGCTTTGTTTAAGAGTTATTAACGAAAAACGAGGACCAATCACAGTGCGTCTGCAGCGGATTGATTCTGGCTCGACCAACGGCAACACCACGCTAAGTGGGACCTGTCACAGCCTACTGTAATACTAGCCATGCTGAACAACTTGGCAACACTGCGAGAGTCCTGTTAAGATATATCTATATATATCAATATATATAGATATATCTCAATCGGAAAACCGGACTCTCACAGTGTTGCCATTTTACGTTCAGCACGGCTAGTATTAAAGTAGGCTGTGGACCTGTCCTTATGTCGGACTCTCTTCGCTGTAGCCGCGCTCTGATTGGTCCGTATTTTTCGTTAATAACTTCTAAACAAAGCCGCGGGCGACATTTCTGCAAAGAGAAATGTTTCTGCAAATGATCTAACGAACCTCCCATTTCCGGATGCTGAAGGAATTTTGGAACACCCTGTATATGATCCATACCTTAACGATTGCTGCGGTGGGTTTTTAGGCTCATTATCCTGCTGAAAGTAAAATTTTTCGAATATACCCAATTTTCTTGCACTTTCATGTATATTTTATTGTAAAATGTTGAAATATTTGGTTTTACCCATTATTTCCTTTATGAAGACCATATTCCCGTAACCGCCTGCTGCCACACACCTCTAGGTCATATATGAACCATCTCCATGTTTTACCGTAGCACGCAAGTTTTTCACTATTCATACCGTTTCGGTATTTGTTTGTCTTGAATTTCTTTTCTACTTGCTCTACTAATGTTGCATGGGAAATAAAATATCAAAATATTATAATTAATAATTAATATTGGATTATCATATATTATACTATACTGCGAGCGATATAATTAAGGAAAATCTATAATATATATTTAGCCGTAGACTACATGAGATTAGTAACCCATTTGATTTATTTCAAACTCAACAAATTAAGAACACAGTGAAATCTATTTTATTTGATAGGTAAATAGAACAGGGTACCGCTGCTCGCGCTTACGGCCCTTATGATCGGCCAGTGGGGGGAACGCCAAGCGGTGCGGTGGCGTGGCGTTCGGCAGTGCGTGTTTGAGAGCGTTTGAGAGTGGTACAAGCATAGAAATAGAGATTATAATGTATCTTTGTTATATACATACTAATATATATTATTAATAAACAAATATTTATATGGGCAAGGGGCACGTTAATAGACCAATCCATGCTAAATCCTATCATTATTAAACAAACGAAATATTTCGAAATATAATATGCGAACGAATAAATCAAACGAAACATCCGTTGAAATTTATTAACATGTTACGTCCTAAGGTGGACGTTTAAGATGTTGTGGCGGTGACAAGATGGCGCCGCGTCTCCGCCATGTGTTTACTTAAAGGGGGTAAGGTACCCATGGATATTATTAGAATATTACTAGGAAAACAAGTGAAAACAGTGTTTGCGAGAAACCATTGTTTGTTCTTATACGAGCATGTTATGAGCTGTGTGAGGGCTCATTCTAAGTAGGAAGGTTGATCGCGCTTCGCTCAGCTCATGATTTAACGAGATTATGCTTATATTTAATAACATGAGCGTCCAAAGTAGACGAAACAAATTGAGACAACTACCCTCGGGTTCCCATGTATTTTTCTAATACAAAACAGTTTTTTCACTTAAATCATGAGCAGAGCGACCTGCGATCAACCTTCCTCTTTACAATGAGCCCTCACACAGCTCGTAACATACTTGTGTGTGGACAAACTATGGTTTCCTATTATTGCATTCAACTTCTCCATATTCCTTCGTAGAGATAGAGTCTAGAGCAAGTCTAGAACTAATTTGACTTCAGCTACTTAAACGAGATGGCGCCTAGTCAGGAGAACTATCAGCGGAAATTCGTAACCATTATTCGGATCCACTAATAGCAATAACGATATTGATAAAAAGAAAAAAACCTGTATTGATAGCAAAATTGAAGCGGTAGATTGATACAAATGTATGTTCATCACTGTTGCCAAACCGTTTTTCAGTGTGGAGGTTAGTTACACTGATAAATACCCAGAATCAGAGGGGGTATTATAGTTGAGGGAGTACCGTACCCATGGATATGACTAGCATATTACTAGAATATTACTAGGAAAACAAGTGAAAACAGTGTTTGCGAGAAACCATTATTTGTCCTTACACAAGCATGTTATGAGCTGTGTGAAGGCTAATTCTAAGTAAGAAGGTTGATTGCGCTTCTCTGAGCTCAAGATTTAACGAGATTATGTTTATATTTAATAATATGAGCGTCCAAAGTAGGGGAACCAAATCGGGACAACCACTCCCAGGTTCCCATGTATTTTTCTAATACAAAACGGTTTTTTTAAATTAAATCAGGAGCAGAGCGACCAGCGATCAACCTTTCTCTGTCTAAAAGAACCTTCATGCAGCTCAAAATATGATCCTTTGACGATAAAAAATGGTTTCCCGCAAACAGTGTTTTGTTGATGAAATTAGTATTTGCGGGAAACCATTTTTTGTCCTCATGCGAACATGTTATAAGCTGTGTGCATGCTGATTTTAAATGAAGATGGTCGCAGGTAGCTTTACTCATGATTTAGTTAGATTATGTATACAGGGTGTCCCAAAATTCCTCCGACACCCGAAAATGGGAGGTTCCTTGGGTCATTTGAAGTGACATTTTCCTTTACAAAAATGACGTCCGCGGCTTTGTTTAGGAGTTATTAACGAAAAACACGGACCAATCAGAGCGCGAACAAGACGCGAGTTAGCACAGTCGGCCCGACGCGCCAACTGTCAATTGGCCGAACGTGTCGTCATATGTCTAGATCGCGCTCTGATTGGTCCGTGGTTTTCGTTAATAACTCCTAAACAAAGACGCGAACGCCATTTTTGTAAAGGAAATTGTCGCTTCAAATGATCCAAGGAACCTCCCATTTTCGGGTGTCGGGGGAATTTTGGGACACCCTGTATATCTAGTAATGTGAGTGTCCAAAGTAGGATAAGCAAATGAAGAAAAATTCCGCAGATTCTAATGTATTTTACTAATATAAAACGGTTTTTTTTACTTAAATCATGAGCAGAACGACCTGCGATCAAGCTTCTTCTTTACAATGAGCCCTCACACAGCTCATAACATATTCGTATGTGGACATAAAATGGTTTCACGTGATTGCATTCAACTTCCCCATATTTCGTTCATACAAACAGCAAGTCTGGAACCAATTTTAGTTCAGCTACTCAAACGAGATGGCGCTTAGACAGGAGAACTATCAGCGTAGAATCGCAATAACAAAAATATTAAAGGGCTTGAAGCCACTCAGATCCATTAATAGCAATAAAGATATTGACAAAAAGAAAAAAACTTGTATTGATAGCAAAATTGAAGCGTTAGATTGATACAAATGTATGTTCATCACTGTTGCCAAACTGTTTTTTAGCGTGGAGGTTGGTTACACTGATAAATACCCAAAATCAGAGGGTACCGTACCTTAAGTTAAGGGGGTACCAGACCCATGGATATGACTAGCATATTACTAGAATATTACTAGAAAAATGAGTGAAAACCGTGTTCACGGGAAACCATTTTTTGTTTTTATACAAGCATGTTACGAGCTGTGTGTGGGCTTATTCTAAAGAGGAAGGTTCATCATAGACTGCTCTGCTCATGATTTAGAAAGATTATGTTTATATCTAATAATATGAGTGTCCAAAGTAGGGAAAACAAATGAAGAAAAATTCCGCAGATTCTAATGTATTTTATTAATATAAAACGGTTTTGTTTACTTAAATCATGAGCAGAGCGGGCTATGATGAACCTTCCTCTTTACAATGAGCCCTCACACAGCTCATAACATGCTAATATGAGGAGAAAAAATGTTTTCCGTGATCGCATTCAATTGTTCCCCAGATTCCATTTATGAAGGGCAATGAAGGGCAAGTAGAACCATTTTTAGTTCAGCTACTCAAACGAGATGGCGCTTAGACAGGTGAACTATCAGCGTAGACTCGTAATAACAAAAATATAAAGGGCTTGAAGCCACTCAGATCCATTAATAGCAATAAAGATATTGATAAAAGGAAAAATACCTGTATTGATAGCAAAATTGAAGCGTTAGATTGATACAAATGTATGTTCATCACTGTTGCCAAACTGTTTTTTAGCGTGGAGGTTGCTTACACTGATAAATACCCAGAATCAGAGGGTACGGTACCTTAAGTTAAAGTATGTTTGAATGAATGGCACAGGTTGCGTGCTGTGCGATAGCGTCGAGAGGATTTTTGGACTATTGGGTTGAGCGTCGCGTAGAGTGAGTGTGTTTCGTTTCGAGTGAAGGCGAACTGTGAGAGTGAGAAACGATGTTTTTAGTGAGAATGCGTTAGCGAGCGAATGGTTAGTTTCTAAGTCAGTTCTGCTAGAGAATTCATGAAGAGCGGTCACGCAGGCTACGCGGGTTGTAAAGATCGACTCTCTTTCGAATAAAGCTAAGTTCAGTCGCTGTACCCTTACATTCCAGTCACCCACGCTTCAATGTAATACTAATTTAAAGATTTTGATTGAGAATAAATCGCAGTTTTTGAACCTACCTGCATTCACCAGTTTCGATTCAGGTAATTGAGGATTTCTTAAATTAAATGACTTCGATTGTGGATTCGGAAGGTTGAAATCAGAGTCAGGTATTTAAAGATGATTTGTGAGTTTTATTTCCAATAGTAAATTAAACAAAATTTATTTTAAGCAACAAATTTCGGATACATTATGTTTTGAGATCTTATTATAAATTGTTAGTAATTGCCTAAGTTGGTTCGCCTTTCACTTTAGAATGATAAGGTGGTGTGGTTTTCCAACGTTGACGTTTTTGGTTGTTGGATGAAAAAAAATATCCGGCGGGTTCACACGCCTTCTTTTGGAGTTCCCCGCACACTGCACTCCCAATTGTTTGACTGAAGTTTTACTGAACTTGACTAACTGTTTGAACTAACTGAACTGATTGAACTCGACTGACGAGAAGTATTTTGATTGTTAACGAAGCTTTATTGACTGAACTCATCCTGATTCTACAGATCGATCAATCCATTGTTCTAAATTTAATCTTCATAGGGTGGGTGCATTCTCATGAATTCTCCGCAATCGCTTTTCTTCTTAATTTGTCGTTTATATTTTGACCCGATGTATAATTTTCGATTCATTTTTACCATCCTGTTGGCTGAATTATGTGGCTCTATGCATCTCTCTACGTATTAGTCACCAGTCTATTGTTCATCGATTTTTTATTTATTTCTTCTACGTAGTGTCTATCTTGGTTTCTTCTTGACTAGCTTTTACATTCTTTCGTGATGATGAATAAATTTCAACGGATGTTTCGTTTGATTTATTCGCTCGCATATTATATCTCAAATTATTTCGTTTGTTTAATGAAACAGATTTCGCTATGTTCCTAATTTGTTCAATGAAGTTCTAAATTCAAGCTGAGTTTATAATATACGATAATTCAATATTAATTATTAATTATAATATTTTGATATTTTATTTGCCGTGCAACATTAGTAGAACAAGTAGAAAAGAAATTCAGAAAATATATGTTATACATGATTGACTTTATTAATTATTATCAATGGCTGAACCACCAGACGTGAAAGTCTCCAAACAAAACTGCATTCGTCTGACTAAAAAACGTTAAGTTCCGATCCATTCGAAAAAATTATTATTCCAGAATGCATTATCTTTATTAATAAATTTCGTGGCGAATTTTAATCTCTTTTTCTTATTAATATAGTACAGTCGCGATATTTTTCTGCGACCTTCTAACCAGGATTTAATCGGTGCCTACCACGTCACTGCGGGCGCCGCACAGTGGCCGAAATCCAGCTGAAATTGACAAAATTCGATAACTCAGTGAATTCTGCAATAAATTTTTCGAAAATTGGTATCTCTAGGTTGTTTTGGACGTAGATTTCAAATTTTTAATCAAAATTATAAAATTCAAAATGGTCGATTCAATATGGAGGACCGAAAAATTAAAACTGAATGGATTTTTTTGAAAATTGATATATACAAGTTATTGGGGATGCTGATTTTGAATTTGGATTTGAAATCAGGTTTTTTGTTTTTTTATTTTTTTGTTTTAAATTTTTATCTTTTCTTTTCATTTATATTAATGCGAGAATATTTAATTTTATGTTTTATGTAGTTAACACAATTTTATTCTGGCTCTATCTAAATAGTAATATTATGTTCTTCAAGATTTTCATAAGATTTGTTCAATTTCAATTGCGAGTTTAAAGGTTATCCTATATTCCATCTAGCGGACAAAATGTAAAGTTCGAATGTAAAAGCGAGTACATTATATGTCAACTTCTGTCAACACATATCAACTGGTATATTTATTTTTAAATATATTTATTTGTTAATAAGAATTTGTTATTAACTTTAAAATGTCATTAACACATGAAATAAACTTAATTCAAGCTAATTTTTTTACAACAGATTCACATAAATAGTCTTTCTTGATTCTGGGTATTCGCACTTAACTGTCTGCATGAAAATACATACAGTATTATATTATTAATATCTTTTCAATGGGCAAAAATCGGCAAACGGGGTTTGTTTCATAACTTTAAGGATACTTTAAGAAAAATATTTATCCTAGTTTCGTTTGGGCATTATGAGGCAAACGTATAAAATTACGCATCGGAAATTTACTTTTTTTTAATTAAAAATCGAGTTAATACGCTGGTTGAATAAGAAACTCGAAAATAATTATTAAACATATTCCAAAAAGTTTCAAAGATTTTTTATCGATGCAATGTACAAAGAGCCATATAAGCAAATTTTTTTATAATTTTACATGCAACTGTAGCTGTGTAAGAGGAGTTTGAACAGACACAAATATTATTAAATTAAAGCGATGAGCAAACAACGACGATACTTAAATATAAATCTCTACTTCACTTGTTTTTCATAAACTTCAGAGTATTGTTAAAGACGTAATATAATTGACTTCGGTCATTTAAACAAAAGTTAAAAATTGATTTTTGTCCAAGTTTTGGCCACTGTGCGCCGCAGGGCGGCGATGTTTAATCTCGGCTCAGGCATATCGGTGTGAATCACTACTTATCCAATTACAAAACTTCTTTATTTTTTATTATTTCTTTATGGGACTTTGACCAAGTTGTTTCTGGATTTTTTCTGATTAAAATGACACGAAAACGATAGGTAATTTTGACTGTATTTAGTGGTTTAATCGACGATGAAAGTTTCGGGCGCATGAAAGGACAGCGTATGGGAAAGAAAGAAACACGGACAGTCGCCGTCGCGTCCTCTGCACAGTTCAATCTATTTCTCATACGCTGTTCTTCGTTGTGTTCGAAACTTTTATCGTGGATTATTTCGCTAATTACGGTTGAAATTATATCGTGTTTGGTGCCATTTTAATCAGAAAACTGCCAGAAATATGTTGTTGAAAGTTCCATGAAAAAATAACAAAAGATAAAGATGTTTTGTAATTTGATTAGTGGTGGTACGCACAGACATGTTTCGGCCGTGCGATCCGTAATTACATGCTGTCCTTTTCTAGTTCAACATCGTCTGTACTCTCGCCGCGGTCGGCGTGATAGACGCAGTCACGAAAAATTATCTCTACACGATATGTCTCGGTGCAGAACACAGTCCGTTGAAAAATATGGCGACTTTACTGTATCACTATTGTACGACTTCATTCTGGGAACCCTGGCATGATAATCATTTTCACTCTTCTTCTTATTTATTAGCACTTTTCTACGTAATTCTGGATTTACATCTTTCTTGAAGTAATCTTCAACTGTCGTTGCAAGTTGAAATCACTGCATTTCTTTTCTCTTTCCGTTAATTTTTTATGTACGCTCTGAACGGTAGTTGTTTTTTACATTTCCTTCAGATTTCGATCGTTTAAGAATACAATGTATGGGTGTACCTCCGAAAGCGACAATCCTCAGATTTTGCTGAAATTTATGCCAAAGCTTATCCTTGATTAGAGAAGAAAGTTCCTAAAAGGATTTTTGGCAACAAAGCCTCGTTTGTCCACCAACCCCCTTCAAAATTTCGACAGTTCTTACTAAATATTTCTGAAAACATGGATTTTAGAAAAACAAGTTTTAAACAAAAAATGAAGCTCATAAAAAGCTCTAGAAAAGAGGTTATATGCATTTTTACGTATACCTATTATTTTGGCTCCTATGACCCAAAATGCATTCAGAATTAGTTTGGTTTAGCTGGGGGTTGGGGCGGAGACCACGCAGACGAAAATCCAACTTCTATGAATTATATGAAGTTTTGAATATTTAATATCGTTTTTCTCAAAAATTACTGTTTTTATGACAAAAATCAATACGACATAAAATGTGTATTTCGATGAGACCTACAATTTTTATGTGAAATATTTTCCAAAATTACAATTATTTACGGAAATAAATGGAAAAAGCTACGATTTTTTAATGGTTTCCGCCATTACAATAAACTTTGCGCCAATTTTCACTATCATATTCGTAATCAGCACGTCAAAGTACGTAAGAATTCAGAGTATAAAAATAATCGGAGGGTTGACGCTTTCGGAAGTTCATCCTAATGTATTGTAGATCTATTTATATTTAATAATTTACTTATTTCGTCATACGTATTTCCTTCGTTACGTCACTTCACAATTCATTTTCATTAATTTTCAAGAATTTCAGATGTTTCGGGACACATGTTCAATAGAATATTTTACCGTGAATGCTACACTACGACGGTCGCGACGCACGTAGAACTACAAACAACAAATGTTAATATTCAATGCCTGAGAAGCTTTGTTAACATTCATTCTTAGGCCTCGTACAGACCTAAACGGTTTGCCGAACCATTTGCCGAACCGTTTGCCGAACCGTTCGCCAAACCGTTTGACGAACGCACATTTCGCCAAACATTTTGCCGCGCCGAACGCCGTGCAGAACGACACGCATCGGTTAACAGCAAACAGAACGGATTTGTGCTATTTTCAGAATTTCTTGCGAACAACTATGGAAACTGGTATGTATATTACTATGGAAATTGGTAGTTTATTCAGTGAATTAAAGTTTATAAATGAAATGTACAATCAGATTCGAGACTGCATGACTTGAATGTTTGTTTGCCTATACGTTTGCCGAACCGTTTGCCGAAACGTTTGCCGAAATGTTCGTCAAAATGCACGGCGAAATGCGCGCATTCGTGTTTGCCGTTGATCCATCACCTCCGGGAACGACGACGAACACGAATGTGCGCATTTTGACGAACATTTCGGCAAACGTTTCGGCAAACGGTTTGGCAAACGGTTCGGCAAACGGTTCGGCAAATGGTTCGGCAAACGTATAGGCAAACAAAAATTCAAGTCATGTAGTCTCGAATCTGATGTCTTTAATGCTTCGTCCTGACCTGAACATTTCATTTATAAACTTTAATTCACTGAATAAACTACCACAAATCTCTGTTTTTCTTTGTGTAGTATATGCCGCTGCAGTTTCCATAGTTGTTCGCAAGAAATTCTGAAAATAGCACAAATCCGTTCCGTTTGCTGTTAGCCGATGCCCGCCGTTCTGCGCGGCGTTCGGCGCGGCGAAATGTTTGGCAAAATGCGCGGTTCGACAAACGGTTTGGCGAACGGTTCGGCAAACGATTCAGCAAATGGTTCGGCAAACCGTTTAGGTCTGTACGAGGCCTTCGAGCATATTTCAGCGTGTTCAAATACTTTTGTGGCATCAGCAAAGTATATGTTTGTAAGACATAATTCATAACCATTCTATACTTACATATCTCGATTTATACCTATTTACAATGTTAATAATATTTCTGTAAGTATTGTATAATTAAAAATGTATATGATAATTGTTTCATTATTGTAATGATTAGTATTTCATGGATAGTGTTGTAATACTTTCGTGAGTGTCTATACATCTGATATTTAAAATTGATTAATTCGTTGTCAGATTATTGCTTTGTTGAAAGTATTGGATTCGAACGAAAGTTCGTCGCTTTGTAAATTAAAATTGAAAGCTAAAGTTCAGATATTTATTCATAGATTTATTCGATAACAAATTTTCCATTCTGTTCTATTACTTTTTGCCATTTTCGAGGTAACTTCTCGTGTTATTGAATGAACATATGAATAAATACCTTAATTTTATCTTTGATTTTTTAAAATTTGAAAATGCTACAAACTTTCTTTCCAGTTCAATAACAGTACAATAATAGACACGTTATGTCCCCTAAGTATGGTTATTCAATTTTTTCCTCTGAATGACCTAGTATAACTTTAGAGAAACTTGTACTGTGGACTATGAATTCTTCACAGCGACATCTATCGGAATATAGGAAAAAGCTATAAATTCTCATTTGAAAAAATGAATTGACCTGGAAATCACCTAAATTCATCCACCTACGACGCCGCGCCACGCTGCGCAACACCGCGCCGCCGCACAATGGCGATTACTTATCATTTGCTGAAGATATTGGATTAAAACTTTACAGACTTTTTGCCCTTATAGTGTAGAGTACCTGTACTGAAAATCATTCAAATCCAACAAGTGTATCAAGTTTATTCTGTTTCCATATGTTCGTTTTCTTCAATGATATCAGGTATTGTTGAAAGTTGAAACGCTTCTGGAAATAGGTCTTATTTTTTTGTGCTAATTCTGGTCGAAGAGAAGATATCAGTTGGTCAGATGTGACGAGTAAATTGTTCAATATATCTTCATTTGTAGTCACCATGTTAAACCTAAAATTCCCGGAACTGTTACAATTCTTTGTTTCTTGCTTCTTAGGCTTCTTCCGATAGTTGCCTGATAGGTACTATAGCTTTCTCAACAATCAACAATCACAGACACCTTTATTCGACATGGCGTGTAAATATTATACGAAACATTGTAACCGAAATTAGGTTTATAATAAACATTTAATTTTATTTGAAGCTGTAAACATTTCTACCCTTTTCAACTGAAAGACTAATTGTACGCGTGTTCATTAAAGTACATATAGCTACTTTATATAGAGTTGTGTGAGTAACGCGAGTATCTATGTATAAGTGTGTTAGCGTTTATATCTATATACAGGGTGAGTCCGCAGAAATAGAACACCTGAATAACACGGCTGCTATTGGTGTTAGAAAGAGATGCATCAGATGGAATTTGCATGGTTTCGAGGGGGCATTAATCTGATGTTAGTAGCTTTTTTGTAGGTGGACGCGTAAAGGACATATGAAGGTCAACTTCAATTTTTTAATGGAATGAAGTATTTTTTAATACATTAATCGATGCAGCTGGGCATTCGTTATGAAAAAGTACTAACCTACGTATGTGAAAAATTTAGTAGTTCAGGAGATATTTCAATTTAAACAACTCAAAAATACCATTACTGTCGTACTAAGTTGTTAGCGTTTACTTACTAGTGTAACGTCTTAGTACGACAGCAATGGTATTTCAGAGTTATTTAAAATGACATATCTCCTGAACTACTAACTTTTTGACATACATAGGTTAGTAATTTTCATAACGAATGTCCAGCTGCATCGATTAATGTATTAAACTAGCTGGTTATTGTTGCTCGCTCGCTTCGCGAGCTTCGCGGGTGGGGGTGTTGTAGCTCGGTTTGTGAGTTCGCGAGAGGGTTAGTAGTACGGATGTTATTTGGTGTGTGACTCTCCACGAGCCACACAAAGAACTTCCCGATTCGTTAGTTGCAGTATATTATTATCATTATTTAGTGTACGTTTTAAGAAGATTATACGTTCTCAGTGAAGTTCAATAGTTTTCTACTTATCAAAATGTTTGCTGTATGCTTCATTAACCATTTTTTATATTAACTTTCAATTTCATCTCACTTAATAATTCGTATTGAACTGCTTGTTTTTTATATTAATTATCAATTTATTCTCAATTAATAATTCGTTTTGACTGATTGTTTTTTAAAAGATTGTAATATACATTTTTTTTGGTACTTCCGATATTCTTTGAAAATGTATTCTCGACAGAAGAGACGATTAACTCACTTTTGCATTGGGATAATTTTCGATTATTGTAAGCGGTAACATTTGCGTTAGTTGCATAATTTAAAAAAAATTTTTTAAAAAATTTTTTTTTTAAATTATAAAAAAATTTTTTTAAAAATAAAAAAAAATTATATATAATTGTTACGTTTGTTTCTGCGGTGGAAAATTTCCGTCCTCTCGTATAATTTGCATTGTTGAATGAACTTCTTTCGAAAAAAACTAAAAAAACTAAAAAACTACTTGACCAATATGGACCAAAATCTAATCAGCTCTGAGTTCCAGTGGGGCGCATCGATTGCATCATTCATTATTCTGATCGCATTGTTATTTTTTCAGAAAACGTTAACGAAAAATTTGATACCATACAAACGGACATACGCGCACACACACACACACACCAACACACACACACACACCAACACACACACACACACACACACACACACATACAAACATTTTGATAAAAATAGTCTAAAATGACTCCAATGACCATGAAACGTGAAGATCTGCTAAAAAATCGATTTTCGATTTTCGGGGTAATTACAATAACTTCCCTATGAATCGGGAAGTTAAAAATACGTCATTCCATTTAAAACTAGCTGGTTATTGTTGCTCGCGAGCTTCGCGGGTGGGGGTGTTGTAGCTGGCTTTGCGAGTTCGCGAGAGGGTTAGTGGTACGGATGTTATTTGGTATCTGACTCTCTAAGAGTCACACAAAGAACTTCCCGATTCGTTAGTTGCAGTATATTATTATCATTATTTAGTGTACGTTTTAAGAAGATTATATGTTCTCAGAGAAGTTCAATAGTTTTCTACTTATCAAAATGTTTGCTATATGGCGTCGCATTAAACCAACATCGTATGCTCGTTGCTCGCTTGGTTCCTTGTTTTATTTTGCGATTCGTACGTTTTAAGAAGATTATATGTTTTCAGGGAAAGTGATTATAACACTGTACAGTAATTTCTGAATCGTAGTCCCAACACCCGTGTTTTGAACGGACTACGATGAAGTAGGTGGCTATTTTTTGATTTATGACTGCGTCTACCCTACCGCGCCGAGGCTTCAAACGACAAGCCGAACGTAGAGAAGGACAGAATGAAATAGTCCCCGTCGCCGGCACAGTTTAAAGGCCCGTGCGTCATCACAATAAAACACTAAGACCTTAACTTCTTTATTTTCGATGATATCATTATGGAACTTTCACCAACATATTCGTGGCATTTTTCTGATTAAAATCATACCAAACACGATATAATTTGGCCAATATTTAGTGGTTTAATCGACGATGAAAGTTTCGAACGCAACGAAGAAGAGCGTATTGGAAAGAAAGAGACGCGAAAAGTCGCCGTCGCCGGCATAGATCAAACACGCTGTCCTTCTTGTAAGTAAAACTTTCATCGTCGATTAAACCACTAAATATTGGCCAAATTATATCGTGTTTGGTATGATTTTAATCAGAAAAATGCCAGGAATAAGCCAGTAAAATCTCATAAAAAAATAATGAAAATTAAGTAGTTTGAAAATTCGATTCACTCGAGTCAATGTAGTGGTGTTCACACCGATATACCCGAGCCGACATCAAACATCGCCGTCCTGCTGCCCGGCGCAGCGTTGACAGGTGGTGGAATGGGTAGGCACTGGACTACGATTGAAGAGGCGACCGAGGACTACGATTCAGAAATTACTGTATTGGGCATATAGAGTATGCCCAACTACAAGACGTATGTAGTCTTTTGAATTTTTCAAGAAAAAAAAAAATTTTTTTTTTAAAAACTAAAAAACTAAAAATCTACTTGACCAAACTTGACCAAAATCTTATCAGCTCTAAGTTGCAGCGGGACAGTTCCAATGCATCATTCATTATTCTGATCGCGTTATTACTTTTTCTGAAAACGTTAACGAAAAATTTGATACCATAGAAACGGACATACGCTCGCGCACGCGCGCACACACACACACCGACATTTTGATAAAAATAGTCTAAAATGAATCCAATGACCATGAAACGTGAAGATCTGTTAAAAATTCGATTTTCGATTTTCGGGGTAATTACAATAACTTCCCTATGAATCGGGAAGTTAAAAATGAAGTTGACCTTCATATGTCCTTTACGCGTCCAACTACAGAAAAGCTACTAACATCAGATTAATGCCTCCTCGAAACCATGCAAATTCCATGTGATGCATCTCTTCCTAACACCAATAGCAACCGCGTTATTCAGGTGTTCTGTTTCTGCGGACTCACCCTGTATACTGTTATTAATTCGGTTCTCGGACGCAGAGAGCGCTGAAATACTTGTTTCATTTTTAACACGGCAGCTTACACCCTGTGGTCTTACCTCGCATTTTCCCCACTCTGCAGAGTAACTCCGTCCACGTGCACGCATTCCAAAGGAGCCGACTTTGATTGTCGCAGGCGTTCAAACGTTTCGACTGCGCGTAAGAGAAACCGATCCTGACTGTCGCGGCCGATCAAACGTCTCAGCCGCGCTACAATGTAAATACACGCACGAGCACTCGACAGCCAACCTCGGCAACTCTCGATATTCGGCAATCGCTTAACCTATGCTTATCCTGAACGCTCTTAAAGCTATGACACATTTATGACTTATAAAATTTTTTAAAAATGCTGGAGTATTAAATTCGATAGAATTTATTCCATTTTTATTTATTTTGAATGTACAAATGCTTTTACTGATGAAAATAGGATTTTATTTGGTCCTACTTTGTTAAGATTTGTCTAATCATGATTATATTGCATTATTCATTAATTCTTTACAGAATTTGAACCATTTGAAAAACATAAGATATATTGAGAGCTAGTTGATAATGAATTTAATTAAATTTCTCCTGGCCAATAAAACAAATTTTATAATCAACATATTTATATATTTGAAACTAATATAAATAACAGTGAATTGAGTTACGACTCGTAAGGGATAATGTTTTTTCCACATAATTCCAGATCATAATTTCGTGTCTGCACTTTTCATCACACAATTAATTTGCTACAACAACTATTCATGGGATTTACCTTTTCATGGGATCTTTTTTCATGGGATTACTTGCACGCTTAATTAAAATACACGGAGCAAACACAATCAATCCTTTCTACGATATGCAACGAAAAATCCCGAGCAAAAATGATAAAATCAAACTGAATATTATCGATTCACTAAATTCTTACTGGAACAAATAAATAAGTATAATTCGCCGTCTTGCTTTGATAAAGCTAAAATGGTAAATACGACATTGTTCACAATATTATTGTTATTACAAAGGAATACTTAATGTCATTGTGATCCAGAAAAAACCAAGATTCGAAGGTCATACAAAAAAATTTTGGGAACAAAAAAAAGATGCTCCTGTTTATTTTCAACACAGCAAAGAAAAAATCATCAAGATTCATCACTGGAGTCCCGAGATATTCAAGTTTATGTGAACTAAAAAAATTATGGTTTTTTGCAATTTTCTAGAAATCAAGGCCGAAACAAAAAAAGTGGCAGGGGTAAAACTTGTTCCATTTGGGGTTCTTTATAGCTGGTTTACGTTTGTCCGTTTAAAAACGGATGACCCTGTATATCAAAAATTGCGATCGATAAAATATCCACTACTTTTAAAAAATAATGGAGTTAAAAAAAAAACCTCGAAAGAGTTCTGTGTTCTTCGTGATTCCGCGCGAAACTCTGCTCTCCCCGCTTACAATATTGTCGATGAAGGCAGATTGTTTGAAACAAAGAGTTGTCGATAGTCGACATCGATACAGGGTGTTTGGTAATTTTTCATGTACTTGGCGTCGAGACGCTACCGCGTCTCTAGATAATCGAGAAACTCTTGTTCGTTGCGTCATCGCGGCGTGCCTCCATCACTCGGCTGCCAGCTCGCTGCGCTGAACCTGGCAATACTCGTCTAGGTCGCGCTCTGATTGGTCCGTGTTTTTCATTAATAATTCCTTACCGAAGTCTACGATGACAGTTCTCTGTATCTCGATCGTCAATTATTCATAACAATATATTAATGTTATCGGCGCCCTGGTTCGATTAATTGGAACAATAAGCAAGTTTGCAAAATAGAATGAAATTTAATTCAACGTTTCGGTCTATAGTTTAGACCATCTTCAAGAATAATATATCTCATTATTGCGTCTGTAAGGGTTATCAAAAATAATTTTTATAAACGTGATTTATATTAACAAAGGTGTGAAGAAAACCAGATTCAAAGACAAAGTATGTAAAAACTTACATGCTTATAAAAGTATAATTTACATTCTTAATGAGTATTGAACAACATGTTGGTTCCTTGCCGGTGACATGTTCATCTACGATGACATTTTCGTAAAGGAAAATAGTGTTTGAAATGATCTCAGCAACCACCCATTTCCGGATACTAATGGAATTTCGGGACATATATAAATGACAGTTATTATCGCGGTAAGGAGTGTGTGAAATAAGAATTGCGTAGTTACTTAAATATTGACAACTGACTTTTGGGTGATGCACTGACGATGCGGGATATAACGGAGTGCTTGACAAATTGGTCGAAATAGATTAATATCGAACTCGTGGAATATATACGGTTATTTGATTCGAAAGGGTGACTAGGCCCGATCTCAGCAGATACAACCAGTTCCAAGACGTGATTCAGCGTAACGACCTATACTATCTGTTTGTACATTACATCCTGTCCCAAGAGAGTTAATATTGGAGGGTTCATATGTATACTGCGAAATCTAAGTGCAGATGCTCTCATTATATTAGGAAAATCCTGAGGATGCTCTCGAAATGTCAATACGGTGGGATCTCGATTAACCGGATTCCGATTATAAACAAATATGCGTATAAATATGATTATATTATGAAGGGAAATAAAATCATAATATTACTTCAGGTGTGAATCGCGATACTAATCAATCTTATTTACAGGATACACAAACGATGCACATTTCCATGTGAAAAATGTTAAGTAGAGCAGTAATACAATGCGTAAATGAATGGAGGCCGAAAGTACTCCAAAAATATTTTTCCGAAAAATTATTTTAAAATAGTCTAAACATAGTTAAAAAATGTTTTTACAAAGGTTTATCAGCAATCACACACAAGTGAAAAAAAATCTGTTTAACGAAAAGAAAAATTAACCTAACCGGGATTCGTTCCTGGTCCAAAAATTCTTCAGTGTTTCCGCAACCGGAGACCACAGCCACTGCACTAACTGGAATCGTTGAAATCATCTTCGAAATACTCGAATATATCATACATAATATTATTTTCGTTTTTTGTATTACGCAAGTATTAAAGTCTGGAAAATGTTTCTGAACGTAGGAACGTTTAATATTATCTATATACATATATAAAAATGGATGTTTGTGTGTGTATATATACAGGGTGTCCCACATAAATGATAACACCTAAATATCTTTCGTATTTACAGTCCTATCAGAAAACTTCAGAGGACAAAGTGACGCTATTGCAGGGGGGCAATATAATAATGAAAAAACAAATTTTTTATGTTGTGTTTTTAAATGAAATTGCAATGTCACCGATGTTTTTTTAAATGGAATAGTATATTTTTTGCGATAGCATGATAGACAATAAAAAACTGAATTTAGTGGATACCACCTTTTTGACCTTGAAATGACCTTGAGCAAGAATAATCATGTTGAAGCGGATGAAATGTGGAAGTTTAAAACTTACGTGTTTCAGCAAAGGGTTGACCTTTACATATCATATCAAGGTTATTTCAAGGTCAAAAAGGCGGTATCCACTAAATTCAGTTTTTTATTGTCTATCATGCTATCGTAAAAAAATGTACTATTCCATTAAAAAAAACATCGGTGACATTGCAATTTCATTTAAAAATACGACATAAAAAATTTTTTTCTTCATTATTATATTGCCCCCCTGCAATAGCGTCACTTTGTCCTCTGAAGTTTTCTGATAGGACTGTAAATACGAAAAATATTTAGGTGTTATCATTGACACAGGTCTACAAAACGCATTTTTAAAATTTTCAATATTGGCCCCCATAAAAAAGTTGTAAAATGCAACTTTTAGTATTTTTGATACAATTCCGATGAATTGCAATTTTTGACAACATTTTTTTTCGCATCCTGTGGCAAACTAATTGCTCTAACATCCCAAAAAAATTCAAATCGCATAATACGATATTTAAAAAGTTATCGCCTTTTTAAGAGTGTGCCAATACTTTTTTTACCCACTGTAGATACGTTCCTGACGAAATTCGCGCATGCGCGTTAAAAGGGCCAACACTGGCAGCTCTTACCCAGTGATGCCAGATTCGTGGGATGCACCGTCGTTGCTACGTAGTTTCTACTGCGCACGCGTTACACACAAAAGTACCTCTACTCTGACTGTGTGAGTGCCTGTTCGATTGCACGCGCGCTACACCCACCAGTGTACCTCTACTATGTCGACGACGGTGCGTCAGAGTGGGGGGTCGAGCCGGCTGTGCGAGCGGAGGGAAAAAATCCCAAGATCCATGAACTGGCATCACTGCTCTTACCTCGAGGAACTTGCACCTCCGGCTGAGCCGCCTTTCTTACTTCTACTAGTTCTACTGCGCACGCGCTACATACGACGTACCTCTGCTTTGTCCGCGTGAGTCACGTTCAGAGGTATGTCAAGCCGGAGGGGTAAGTTCCTCCAGGTTCCTCCTTCTGGCATCACTGCCTCCAGGTTCCTTCTTCTGGTACCACTGCTCCAGGTTTCTCCTTTTGACATCACTGGTTTCAATCTGTTCACGCACACTCTCGCTCTCAGAGGTTATGTTGCTCGCATAACGTGATTGGTGACACTCTTTTTACGATAGCTGACTAATGACGACTCATTAAAAACTGACTAAAGACTAATTTCTCTCTCTCTCTTTTGACGCTTGCGCCTATCCCGCGTACAGTTATAGATACATGATATATGTACAGGGTGTAAAAAAATGTTTGGTCCTGGCTGCCATAGACGTATTCTACATCATCGGATCGGTGAAGATCTGTGACAAAAAGATGCCGCAAAATTGTCATCGAACTTGAATGTCAAGGTCAAATTTTTTTATTATTGCGTTGTATTCTACGCATCATGGGGACAAAAAGTGTCAAAGGAACCACGAGTGAGTTGAGTTTTGACCCTTGGTACCCTTGATACTTTTTGTCCTCATGATGCGTAGAATACAACGCAACAATAAAAAAATTTGACCTTGACATTCAAGGTCGATGTCAATTTTGCGGCAACTTTTTGTCACAGATCTTCACCAATCCGAAGATGTAGAATACGCCTATGGCAGCCAGGACCAAACATTCTTTTACACCCTGTACATTCAACGATTCAACACAGATAGCATTCTTACTTGACATTGCGGATATCCCCTTTCTTACGATTCGTTCTCACCGCACTTCGCGTCTAAAATCAAGTCTACACATATTGCTTCTATTGAACCAAACATTTTCTTCCTGAAATATTTTTTCGTATTACTAAAACCAATGGCGATATTTTCGGTGAGAGTTTTAGGTGCTTCACCTTGTATAAGTAAATTCGCCTTGACGTCAGCTACAACATTATGAGATAGAAAATACATTTTAACATTTAAAAACTCAATGTGATCTTCAATTTTGGTCCAAAATAGTATGTTTTTAACATTTTTTACCGTTGAAATTAGTAGACACGTAAGTACCAATTAACTTTTGTTCGAAACATTTGTTTGTGAAATTATCGGAAACACGTCGCACAGTGCAGTATTTTATCAGAAAGGCTTGCAAAACCTGTTACGTTATTCGTAGCCTCACGGTCATAGTTAGAGACCGTACGGTTAGGTAAAGTCACGCGAATCTTTTTATTTATAACTGCAGTGAGAGCAGCGTATTTTCCGGCAAAGTTTTGTAACATAATTTACATTGTCAAGAGAAGCTTCATGAAACATAAATCAATAAGGAACGTATTACTTGTTGTTAGGATATTGTCCCGGCATACAGAATGTAAAGGAATCGTTTGTCACACTGTTAGGACTACGAACAGTTGGTAGATTTATACCATAGCGCTGAAGGGATATTGCAAATTTTCCAGCAACGCGTAGCACATCATAAATCTAGGGCGATGAGAACAGTATTCTTCACTGCAACTTGACCAGTGAGGACCTCTGGGAAGGAATTTGTATCAGCACAATTTCTGAATGTTCAATTCGTTTTCTGGTAGCAAGAATACAAAATATTAAATAAGCAATGTTGGATTGCTGTGCTATTGATCGAGCACTATAAATATCATCAATCTTTCTTATTCTTACTGACTGTTTGAGCGTGCCTAAATCGCTGGAAAAATCAACACTTCGTTATACTACTAATTATTACCAGCTCGAAATTAAAAATAGCTACTTTACCTTTGTATATAACAACAGTAATCAAAACTTTATTAATTTATTAATATACTGGTCTTATTGGCAATGAGAAGATAGACTTACTTGCGAAAGAAGCGACAAATAATATGCGCACGTTGGATACCAAATCCTCAAATTGACCAACTTTCTCAGCGACTTTAAATTCCAATCAAGGAAATTATTCTATTATATATATTTTATATACACCATATATAATAATTATCATTATAATCTAATCGAATAGCAAGGTATACTTAAGAGTAACAAGTACAGGGTGTCTAAAAATTATATGTCACGGCCACCATAGCGTGATTCTACACCTACGATTTAGTGGAAATTGACATAAAAAACTCCCCGCAAAATTGACCTTGACCTTGAAAATCAAGGTCAAAAATTTTTTTTTTTAGTCGTGTTCTACTGGTCATAAGGACCAATTTTGTGAAAGAAACCATGGGTCGTATTTTAGAGGATAACTAGGGATTATTGAATTGGATCCTCAAATAAATTTATAAGACTGAAATTAACTATTTAATTTTATTTATAACTTATAACATTGAAAATAAATTATTTAAAAGTAACAATTTTAAATCTTAACACTATGACCCTTCTCCAATGAATTCAGTTTATCGATTAAACATTTTTAAACACTTTGTCAAACATTTTTTTTTCAAACAAAATAATTCAAAAAGCAACTTCACAATAGTGAGAAAGTTCATATTGATGAGAGTTGACTAAAGGTAGCTACAGTTACTACAGTATCTCAACGTTCTCTTAAAAAACCATGTTGCATTTCTTATCATTTTTTCAACTTTATTTGGAAAATTTTTACATTCAGCAACGATATATAATTAAATAGCGTACTAATCTCGCTCCTTCAGTGAATTGCAGGCTGCAGTCCAACATCTCAGATCGGATAAACAATTGCTGGCGACTGAAATGGTCCATTTTCTTAAGGATTGCTGTGAAAGTGCGATAATTAAAATTTTTGCATTACATAAACATAACATCTGAGACACTTACTTTATTCAGTTTATGTTTCTTCTACGATGGACTAAATCATCAATATTAGCCGCGATAATGAATCGCATAAAAAACTGTCAGCTATATGGTCGTAGTCGTCTCAATCAAAATATTTCACATGACAACATTCTGCGAGTATCATTAGTAAGCTATCTCGTTAGGCATGAAATTATCAGAATCATGATACTCCTATTTCACTAATTTTAAAATGAAAGAACGAACATTGTGAACAAAGAAGTTGCAAAAATCATAAGAAATGCAACATCATTTTTTAAGAGAACGGTTGAGATACGACCCATGGTTTCTTTCACAAATTTGGTCCTTATGACCAGTAGAACACGATTAAACAAAAAAATGTTTTGACCTTGATTTTCAAGGTCAAGGTCAATTTTGCGGGAAGATTTTTATGTGAATTTCCACTAAATCGTAGGTGTAGAATCACGATATGGTGGCCGTGACATATAATTTTTAGACACCCTGTACATTCGTCGTATCCATAGGAATGATGATAAGTAATGGTTTAATGACCGTAGACTACCTAGGAAATTTGTCACTTTTGTCATTAGGTGCCATTCTAATCAATATTATTTAAATGCTTCGTTAGCCAGAGAACTTTACTTTTGGCAGCACTTGCGAGTGTGGTGCTGAATCCCAAGCTCTAAATCACGTCATTTGTCATTGTCCAAATTATGAAGATGAACGCCATACAGTTTTATAAGCGCTTTTCCGACGCAAGTACTGTCTCCCGCTTTGCTTCCTATGTTACCCAAATATTAAAGGCCCGTCAATTATTTTCGATTTTATTAAGCGATGTGTAATTAAAATTTAATTTCATTACAGTAGTGTAACCAAGTAGAAGCTATATAAACTAGTTTTAAGTTAAGTTGTGCATTAAACTATTATGTTATATGTTAATATGTTCGTGCATTGTATATGCTGCATAAACCGTATACTTGGTTTAAAGCACCAAATAAATAATAAGTAGTATTGGATTCTGCAAAATTTCCCTGTATTGGAAAACTATATGTTTATCAAAAACGATACTAGAAGCACCTGTTCACTTACATTCCGAAGGAAACGGCACGTCGCGAATGATGAATGTTCCTATGAGCAACTGAGGATTGTTGAGGGTCCCATGGCGGGGACAATATACAGCGACTCTCAAAACTGTTGTAATGATTAGAATTATTGATTAAAAATTAAATAAATATCGTATAAACGCTTTCGAAAAATACGAACTTTATTGAAAATTAAAGTAATATTATTAAACTTTTTCAATAAATCCTAAAAATATGATCTAAAAAGGATTATACATACTATTAAGGACCAAGATAAATGACTATTTTATGTATTTTGCAAAGTTTAATAATATTATTTCAATTTTCAATAAAGTTCGTATTGGTAATTATTTAAAAAGTACTACTCATCTCCGATTTTTATGAAATTTAAATATGTTATCCAGTTACACATTTTGAACAACGTTTTCCTTTTCTAAAATAGGGGGGTCGCTTTTAATTTTCGAGATATTCGCAAAAAACTATTATTAATACTGTATTGAATTTTCCGTATTCTTGCACTCTTCGTGGCAACGTAAGACAGGTCCAGTGCTGGGTGTGTTACCTTTTTTTGTAAACACGCTGTGGAGATAACAGAGAAAACAGGATCTCACTCTGGATATACATATATAGGGAGCCTACCAATTTTTAAAGACTACTCTTCCATTTTCGCATGCGTATGCTCTCCGCCCCCCACCCTCTACGACCTAACCACAACTCATTCTATTCTCATAATCTTTGCATTGTAGCTGTCATCCAGAATTTGAACTAGTAACGAAAAACTCATCCGAATAGAATGAGTTATTGTGAGGTCGTGGAGACGCCGGAAAGCATACGCTTACGAAAATCGAGGAGTAGATTTTCAAAATTGGAAACTCACACTATATAGAGTGAGGCTCAGTTTTCTCGCTCGTCTCCACAACGTATTTATAAAAAAAAGTAAGCAGACGCAGCGCCGGAGCAACTTTACGTTGTCACGAAGCGAATACGGAAAATTAAATACAGTATTAGCAATAGTTGGCGAAATATCCGTTTATCGTACACCTCAGAATTCCTTCAGAATTTTGAAAACAGGTTCTTTTTTTACTAACATGACGATTGCCAGAACGATTTTTGGCGAGTCGAAAAAAAATGTTGTATCATTTCAATATCACGGTCTACTTTACCGACTTACCGACCTTCTATTTTATATAGAATATCGTCAATTAATTGTACAAATGGATCATCACCAGCCTAGTTCACCTCACAGCGCCATAAAAACTCACACATATCATCTATAAACGAATCCTCCTTAATTTAAAGTAATACATATATAAAGTAAACTTGAAATTTTTAAAGACTACTCCTGGATTGTCGTGTGCGTGGTCGGGCCGGCCTGACGTCCCCACCCCGACCTAGTAGTAGTAGTAGTAGTAAATAGTATGGCCGGGGAAGAGATGATCGGCATCTCCCCCAAATGAGGGGAGAGGGGGTGGTGCCGCTAGGCACCTCCCCTCTCCCCGATCGCACACCAACAGCTTAGTCGGTATCATATGGCGACCGGCCCTCGGCCCCGAAGGGTTGCGAATACCTCTGCTTTCGATCGCCACTCTGTTTTTTATAGCCCGGGCAACTTACAGAGCCGACGATCTACTCATCAGGGAGCGGATCATCATTGATGAGAAGGCCATTCTACCTATCGTTTGGGTTTTTGAGCGTTTTACGGCTCGGAGCGTAATGTTGGGCCTTACTCACCTTCAGATCCTGCAGGCTCGCCACACCTGCCCTTATCGGCCCCCCCCCTCTTCACCATAGAACCATATTGTGCACCTGTGAGTGTTACTTCCCTTTCCCTAAGCTGCCTCGGCTGTCCAAGGCTTACCACCCCGACCTAACCACAACTCATTCTAATTGACACATGCGCATAGCACGAACATAACGTAGAAAGTCGGTAATTCAGTAAGCCGGTAAGGTAGAGCGTGACATAGAAATGATAAAAAATTGGTTTTCGACTCGCCAAAAATCCTTCTGGCAATTGTAATTTTAGTAAAAAAAGAACCCATTTTCAAAATTTCATCGAATTCTGAGGTGAACGGTAAACGGAAGAACAGCCCTATGGTTTTTTGCAAATATCTGGAAAATTAAAAGCGATCCTATATTGGAAACGAGAAAAGTTGTGCAAAAGGTCGAAATCTATAATATATTGAAATTTCATCAAAATCGAAGATGAGTGGTACTTTCCAAATAATTACCGAGTTAATCCACAACGGTGAGTGTAATTTGGTTAGAAGTCCCAATTTTACGTGTAATAAACGAATCCGTGTAACATTAATCATACGGGTATCCGGGAATTTACTTCATATGTGTATTTTAATAGTCGGTAATATTACATTGAACAGTTGAGTGTGGATTTATTGATGTTTCGCTTGCGCTTCGATTGTAACATCAACAGTCAAAAAGAATCAGATTCGAATACAAAAACTCCGAACATTGATTACTTCCTTAGAAAGGGGTGATCCCTCAGGTCATTCGAAGTAACAATTTTCATTACAAAAATGTCTTCCGAGGTTTTGTTAACGAATTATTAAGAAGAAACACGGGCCAACCAGAGCGCAACTGCAGCGAACATTTGCATTAGCATTTTCCGAGTTGGAATCTGTGGGTTTTTCGTTGATAACTACTTAATAAAGCCGCGAAAAACATTTCTGTAATGGGAAAAGTTACTTAGAACGACCTCGAGAATCGACCCTTTCAGGGAAGTACATACCCAACACTTTTGAGATTACACAGTGGTGTAGTGTAGAGACTAGATAACATAATAAAGTATGAGAAAAATACACACAACTTGTATAAATATTTTCGCAACATAAGCTTCTGTACTTTTTATTTCTTACTGGAATCACATGCAACAATACACAATGTAGGATAAATAACACATCAAATTAAATTGTAGAAATTAATATCATCGGTACATGAAGTTTAATAAATAGTTACTTGTTGAAATTTATTTCACAAATAAAGAACAAAATTAATCTATTATTTCTTCAGAAGGAAGGATTGATTGAATCGGCTCGTGTACAGGGTGTACCAAAATAAGTGTAACTTCCGGAAATGGGAGGTTCCTTGGGTCATTTGAAGCGACATTTTCCTTTACAAAAATGATGTCCGCGGCTTTGTTTAAGAGTTATTTTCGAAAAACACGGACCAATTAGAGCTCGGCTATAGCGAACGGAGTCCGACTCGGTGACAGGTCCCGCTTAACGTGGTGTAGCTATTGGTCGCTCCAGAATCAATCTTTTAACTTTTCCATGAAACCGGTTTAAACCGGTTTCGAAATTTTACAGATAGAAAACAAGACACATTTACTATTTAAATAGAAGTTATTAATTTTTATATTAATAACAATTCAAAAATACAAAAAAGGAAAAAGTAAGGTACATATACATACTTAATTAAATGACCTTGAGCAAGAATAATCATGTTGAAGCGGATGAAATGTGGAAGTTTAAAACTTACGTGTTTCAGCAGAGATTGCACGTTGTTTACGTCGGGTTGACCTTTACATATCATATCAAGGTCATTTCAAGGTCAAAAGGTGGTATCCACTAAATTCAGTTTTTTATTGTCTATCATGCTATCGCAAAAAATATGCTATTCCATTGTTACGTATGCGGCAGCGACCGTTGGTAACCTTTGGCCCTTCTGGAGCTGCACATCGAAATAAAGAGTCTATTCAGAACAGGGAAATTATTCAGTATAGGGCACTCATTAAGATTTTGGGGCACTTAGAGACGATACATCAATCTGCATCGTTTCTGGGAACCCTGTTTTATCAATAGTCCCCACTCTTGTCTAGGCCGATATTGGGGACTATATAAGGGCACTGAATCCCTTCATATTCGGGCTTTCATCTCAAGAGTTTTACACTGTACGCGTCGATTCACGTCGTGATTACTGTCGAGCAAGATCGGGTATTAGTTCTCTTTCGAGCAAAACTGTTACATCTCTTCCGGTACGAATCCCATCAACGGGATTCTGTAGTAGATAGCCCCCGCATCCCTCGGTGCGTAAACAGAGAGGTTAGTCCGCGACACCGCGACAATTTACACTCTAAACATTTGTATTCCTTTCGATTCAAGATTATATTATCGTGTGTTAAACTTAAACCTAGAGTTCAGTTTAATCATAACCTTTCCTATTTCGATTCCAGTCGTTAGCATCCTATGACGATACACCTTTACCGCTCAAGGTGTATCTATAATTTCAAATAAGTTACGAGTCGGCGGAACCACGACCTTATCCTTTCCGACAGTGGCACAAACGGATATCCTGGTGTTGAAAGATACACTGGCTAGTCCAGAGTGTACCCCTTAAAAGGTAATTCCACTGAACCCTATTTCCACACAAACGGATATCCCGGTGTTGAAAGATACACTAGCTAGTCCGGAGTGTACACCTTATACGGACGACCCGGTGGTGAAAGACACATCGGTGGGTCCTCCTCTGTTCCGCACACACGGACGACCCGGTGGTGAAAGATACATCGGTGGGTTCGGAGTGCACTACTCCTACCTATACCAAAACTATTAAAAATCCCAAACAATCCTCGGTTTCCGCACGCTGCCAAACCTCGGCTCGTAACACCATTTAAAAAAAAACATCGGTGACATTGCAATTTCATTTAAAAACACGACATAAAAAATTTGTTTCTTCATTATTATATTGCCCCCCTGCAATAGCGTCACTTTGTCCTCTGAAGTTTTCTGATAGGACTGTAAATACGAAAGATATTTAGGTGTTATCATTTATGTGGGACACCCTGTATATACATGGTCCACATATTATACATGGGAGTTTACTCCCCTGGTTTGAGCCGAGTATTGCACGAAAAACGACCGGAACATGAAACGAGGCCGCATAAAGTGATTTTGCTTCATGACAACCCTGGGCCTGATGTCACAAAACTTACCAAAGAAACGTTAGAAGCACTTCGCTGGGAAATGCTACCCCATGCGCTTCATTCGCCAGACTTTGCCACGCATTTGCTGAGGACCGATTTAATTCTTTCGAAAATGTCGAAAAGTGGTTCTCTGACTGGATAACCTCCAAAGATGACCCATTCTTTCGCTGCGGAATTCACTTGCTGCCCGAAAGATGGCGAAAGTCATTGCTAACCATGGATAATATTTTGATTAATATACTTTCCCATTTTATTTCTTAAATAAAGCTCTACTTTCCGATTGACTAATATCATAAAAGTAAAAGAGTCATTCGAGGCTCTCTTATAGCGCGCGTGTTTTGTTTGCTCGATTGCTTGTCCAAAGGAAATTAGAATCATCCATAATTACACGGTCCAACAGCCAAAAATGGTTTCGATTCTCACTATGCAATTCTTATAGGGTTTTCCGCGCTGATTCCGAATCTGGTCTTAGTTTTTCTCCTAGACGCACAGTTTTTGAGAAATTTGAGTTTGAAAAAAAAACATATTTTTCGACTTTGAACAAAGATTGTGATGTTATTATAAAAGATATTGTATTGTTCTTTACAGCAAAAGATTCTCTAGACTTTTCCGAATCCAGAGATGCGCAGTAGTAATACATTATGATTGTTTAAACATGTTTAAACAAACATTAAAGACGGAGATGCACCGCTCGACACAAGTTGTTGCCAGTGGCGCTCTTCCACAAGCACGAACTTACACCGCGCTGCGTGCTGTATCCCGTCGAACGACCGCGCTAGTGGCAGAGCACCACTGGTGCGTTATCGTGTTCCGCGATAATGTTTTGCTTTCTGGCTCGGTAAAAATGTCGATGTTATCTTCGATATTAATCTTGGGTAGCCAGTTCAATGGATTACGTGAATACAAGACAATGATTCGGTCGGATATAATTTATTACATACATTAAAAGAAGCGTTTCGTCCTGGACCTGCTAGTGGACTCATCAGTAAGGCTGATCTAGCAGCTCCTGCCTTATACGCGCGCAGATTTGAATAATCCTAACTCGGATTTAATAGAGACAAAATATGACGCTCGCGGATCTAATGAGAGACGCGATTCCGTACGCGAAGGATCTCGACTGATGCGATTCCGTTTGACGATTGTCCTCATCGCTGAGCAACGATATATCGCGATGCAAACTTGTACTGAATGAATGACAAGACAACGGCCGGTGCGTTTTACAGTAAATTATCCATATAAGTCCCTAGCACGGGTCTGCCGAGGGACATTTATGCATCGCAGTCACTATTATTTGAGTGTTGCCGAACGTAGAAAAGGACAGCCGAACTCTAGAGGCGTCCGTCGTCGAGAAATGTAAACATAGCTAATCCAAATTGCCAACTTTCTTATTTTTCATTATTTTTTTATGAGACTTCGATTACCATATTTGTGGCATTTTTCTAATGCAAAATGATACCACACATGATATAATTCCGACGATATTTAGGTGTGTAATAGACAGTCAATGTTTTGGGTGCAAGGAAGGACAGTTATATACGCTATCCTACGCGCCCGAAACTTTAACTGTCTATTACACAAGTAAATATCATCAGAATTATATCATATGTGGTATCATTGTTCTTAGAAAAATGCCACAAATATGGTAATCGCAGTCGCATAAACAAATAATGAAAAATAAGGAAGTTGGAAATTTGGATTAGGCGGTCTCACCGAGACACCCGAGCCGCATGATGTCGTACTTCTCGGCGACCGAGGCCTCTCGAGTTTCACGGCCCCTCAAGAGGGTGTACCCCGCAGTAGTGGGGATAGCTCCGGGACCATTAAAGGCCACACTTTTAAGACATTTATGGATATTTTACTGTACTTGTCTAACCGGAGATTCAAAAGATGCTTGTCCGAAAGCTAAAAAGGAACTGTCGGAATTCGACTTCTTGTTCGTACGCGATGAGACCGAAAATGCACTGATTGGTTCCTGCCGAAAGTTGCATGCACCAATCAGCACACTTTGACTGTTTAGATCTCCTTCCCATAGCTATGATGGAACCTTGGGAAGGAGGAGTGAAACGATACTTGACTCGGTCAACGACGGAGCTCGGTAATTTGACACTACCTAGGGTTATCGTTCTGAGAGACAAATTTATGGTCCCTTGTCCTTAAAGCGTACAAAGAATTAGGCATCTGGCAATGCCTCGACTGGTCGCTGAATGACTCTAGTTTACTTAATCATCGAGGAGGACTTTAGTCACGAATGCACCATAAATATTGTACAAAAGAAACCCACGTGTCCTGTTTCGACGCGACGGAACATGTATCAAAATTGTATTGATACGTTTATGGTACAATAAAGATTCGAAAATTGTCCCAGGTTCGAAGTTCTCGTTCTTGTCCAGGCTTATACATTCCACTACCCGTCACCGCTGTGCCGCGCCGCAGGGCGGCGAATATTGTTCTCGACTTGGGTATATCGGTGTGAACACCACTACATTAACACAACGAATCGAATGTTCAAAGAGCACCACTGGCGGCGACTCGTGTTCCGCGATAATGTTTTGCTTTCTGGCTCGGTAAAAATGTCGATGTTCAAAATCTGACCGGGTGGTTTCTCAAAATAAAAGTCTGCTCCATCGCGTGGTGTAATTCGATTTTCCGCTGGACCCTTATTTTTTTAGATAAATTAAAAAATATCGTCAAAAAACTGTACAAAAGCGGTATATCTCCGTCTTTAATGCTTCTTTAAACATGTTTAAACAATCATAATATATTACTATTGCACATCTCTGGATTCGGGAAAGTCTAGAGAATCTTTTGCTGTAAAGAGCAATACAATATCTTTTATAATAACATCACAATCTTTGTTCAAAGTCGAAAAATATGTTTGTTTTTCAAACTCAAATTTCTCAAAAACTGTGCGTCTAAGAGAAAAACTAAGACGAGATTCGGAATCAGCGCGGAAAACTCTACAAGAATTGCATAGTGAGAATCGAAACATCAAAAAAAAGTTGAAATTTATTGGACAGTGTTATTCAAGGATATGGTACACAACTTAATAACTTCAAATGTTGTGACCAATACTTGATGATGTCTGATAAGATGTATCCTCTGCAAAAACTTCGCGAAGGGTGTGCAAGTCTTGTAGGCCGCCCTTGACACGACTCTTTAGAAGAGGGATTGGAGGTACTCTATGGCGTAGGGATGAACGGTACTTTGGCAACACGCAAACTTTCCGCTGGGTTCCACTATCCTCACGGTGGCAGTTCCCAGTAACCGTTAAGACCAAGGTGCGCGATGTTACTCTTTCGAAACCTTGAGTTTATGACACGTCGATAGCCATACAAGACTTCTCTAAGTTGCGTGCACCTAGAACATTTGCTTCCGAAATGTCAGGGACATGTTCCTTTAAATTCCTGGAGATCATAAAATATCGTAAGCGCCTCGCATCCGTGTGCTTGTACTAAATTCTTGCAAGCACGTATATTTGTCGTTAGGTAATATGAAGCTACAACTTCGAATAGGCTGACACTTAATAAAAAGTGAATCGAAAATATGAAATTATATTGTCGATTATTTTCAACATTTTAATTCAGTGAACTAATTACACTGCCAACAGCCGAAAAACGTTTCGATTCTCACTATGGGATTCTTATAGAGATTTTCGCGTAGATTCCGAGTCTGCTTTTAATTTTTCTCTTCGACAAACAGTTTTTGAGAAATTTGAGTTTGAAAAAAAAGACGTATTTTTGAATTTTAAACAAATATTGTGATGCTATTATACAAGATAATGAATTGTTTTTTACAGTAAAAGATTTTGTTGACTCTCCTGAATCCAGTGATATCTAATACCAATACATGATTTTTTAAACATGTTTAAAGACTCATTAAAGACGGAGAGACACTACTTTTGCACCCATTTTTGAGGATATTTTTCATCAACCGATTGAATCAATCGTCCATTTTTTCAATAATTACTTTTTTAATCGTACACATTAATCAATCAATCTTGGTTAAAATTTTAATCGATAAATTCCCAACTCTACACTTTGTATACAGGTCAAGAGCCGATTCAATTGTTCCTTCCTTCTAAAGAACTAATAGATTAATTTTGTTCTTTATTTATAAAATAAATTCAACACTAATCGCGCTTGCATTCTTTCAAATACAACTTCTGCTGTACCTACTATTTCTACACTAGCATTTGAAGATGAGCATAGCAAGTGTTCAATAACTAATATGTACAGTGAATCACAGTAATGTTCGGACACTTTTAAAAGGATAACATTTGAAATATTAGATCATGCGACTTGGATATTGTTTTAAAAAGTTAAAGCAACTAGTTTACTACATGACGTAAAAACAGTTTTTTCAAAACTGCAATTGGTCGGATTTACAGAGAAAACACTAGAAATGGTCGTTTGCAACTTTTTTATGTCCTATATCGAAAATTTGTAATATAGATTATGTAGATCTGTGTCAATTATACATATTCTGAAAATTTCATCAGAATCGGTCAACGTTGCAATAAGCTACAAACGTTTAAAGTTGGTGATGATTTTTAGCCTATTACCAAAATAAATCTAAGGATTTTCGCATCTTTCAATATCCGTAACTTTCTTCTGCATATGCCAATTTTTGATGAAATTTTCAGAATATAAAAAATCGGCACAGATTTACCAAATGTAATTTTTAAATTTTCAATATTGGCCCACATAAACAAGTTGTGAAAATTTTTAATAAAATAACAGTATTTAAAAAATTCCTTTTTCACGTCATGTAGTAAACTAATTGTTCTAACTTCTAAAAAAAAATCGAAGTCGTATGGTCCAATATAGAAAAAGTTATCGTCCATTCAAAATTGTTAAAATATTACCTTAGAATATTAATAGAAACCTTTTTCACATTCATTTCAGTCGCCAAGAAAGTGAAATCCACGCGATATTGCGTCCTCTTGCAATATTTTTGATTATTGATTTATTTTGATCATATTTAAAAGTAATGTTAGGCATAGCTGAACAGTTCAGATAGTACACGCTCAAACAATTAATAATTAAACGGGATCATACAGGAGATACCATTATGTTTTTTAATTATAGATATGTAATGTCTTTAATGCTATTGTTAATATTTTATCCACTGAAAGAGTTGTTTATCTACGATAAGAGAAATATTTTTGAGTGATAATATGTATACACGCGGTAGATAATATACCATAAATGGAAATAATTCGTAATAAACATGAGCAAAATATGTAGAGTTTAAGTGCGCGCGTATGCGGTATGCATATATTCAATATCGATTAGTTCAAAGTTCAAAAGCAAAGCTTTATACATATGTATGTACCTGCGAAAAGCTTTCGTTGTATATTACCGAGTTATTTTTGTATGCAGTAGATCCTTTTCAGAAATTCAACTTTTTGATAAACATATTTTAGTCAAGAAGAAAAAACGTACAATAATATAAATAGTTATTTTATTAAAACCGGGAACGCTATCAACAAAAACTAAACAAACAAAATGTATTATATAATAAATTGAATGATATCGGCGCTAGGTTCGATCATTTTTAGAAAAACAACAAATGTGCAATTATTTAAGCAGAGGATCTAACTAAACTAAACTAAACAGAGGATCTTTATGCAGAATCAAAATTGTCCACCTGAATCGCAACAAACTGGAGAGAATTGGATAATTATTTGCATTCGTAATATGTTTAATAAATTGAAAATAATATAAGAATTTGTTTAAATTCTTCTAATGCTTTTACTGTTTTAAATTACACTTACTCACTTTTGTCATAAATGCATAAAATCCGCTATTTAATTTCAACTATACATACAATTATGTACGCATTCGTGTAATATGACCGAGGTAACCAATCAATTGTGTAAAAATCTCTATTCCTTATCATTGCTATTACGATTACAATCGGAATAAAATACCTATTTCTCCTATTATCGTTTCCCATTTCGTTCACGTATCTAAGCAACCATTCGTACTATACATTAATTAGCAATATGTAACCGACGCGGTTCGCTTCCAAATTATCAAGATTGCAATTACTGAAATCTCACATATTCACTACATAGATTCAGAATGTTCATACCTACATTGCAGTAAGTATACATGAATTAAAAGAAAAGTTATACTATCAACACTATACAGTGCCCGAAATTTCCATAAAGCCACCACGTTTTTCGGTTTAATAATATGTTATAATTATTCTGTAATATGATAAATTTCAGTGTGATTTCATTATACATATATAATATATATAAATTTCGCAATTTATTTTATAAAAATTTATATTTATCTTTATCGTTTTAAATAAATTTTATTTCTATTATTTCAATGTATATATATATATATATATATATATATATATATATATATATATATATATTTGTGTGTGTTTTTAGTACGCCTAAAATGAAATCACACTGAAATTTATCATAATTACATTGAAATAATAGAAATAATATTTATTTAAAACAATAAAGATAAATATAAATTTTTATAAAATAAACTGCGAAATTTCTGTAAAGCCACATTTTTTAAAAATGAGTGGGTTCAAAATGAACGATAAGTTCTTTTTTATTCCTATATTAATTAGTAGAACTGCCATTTCTTCGAATAACTTCGAAAATACGATGGGGTATTAACGAAATCAAATTTTGAAGTGTGTCTTCTTGAATAGATGCCCATTCTTCGTTCACCGCTTTCCATAATTTATTAATAGTACTGTATCGCTTCCAAATGGCATATATACTTTCCTTGCGAGTATCCCCCAAAGATTTTCTATTGTGTTTAAATCTGGGGAATGAGCTGGCTATGTCAAAACCCTGAAATATTTTTGAGCTAACCACTGCTTTGTGTAATTTAATGTATAGATAGCAGCGTTATCGTGTTGATAAATGAAATTATCGTGTTCCATATCTTCACTAAATGGTATTAAAATAGTGTCTAATAATTCTGCATACTTTTCAGAATTCATTTTAGGAGTAATTTTTAAATAATTCCCTTTCCCACCCTTAGGAGGTAAGAGTGGAGGGTCAATTATGGTGTTATTGAATAGCATTTTTTAAAATATCAAATACGTGTACTTTTATTTTTCTGATCTGATGTGCATTTCTCGAGATATCCCCAATTTTCAACGATGTTTTACTCTTTTTAATTTTTGTCCATTACAGTGCCATCTGTGAACCAAAATGCAAAAGCTCCTAAGTCAAATTAATGTATTTTTTGTGGAGAATCCAAATCTGTGTTGAAAAATGGGGGTTCCCATTTAAGTTTTTTATATTTCCCCACTCTCACTCCCAGGGGGTGGCGGTGGGGGCTCTAGTTTGGTATCATTGGATGTTCACCTTCGCGACGGACAACTTTCATTACCCATTTGTTTTGATCCGATGCATAGTTCTCGACATATTTCAATGTCTTCAGATAAAATGACCACTCTGTATTTCAATAATAATTTTGCTACGTCTACACCAGCTAGAATTGTTCAGAAGTCGTTCGCGAGGAACCCAAAAATCGAGTTCACTCATTTTATATACAGGATGGCAATTACAAAGTGTTACAGACGAATTTCTCCCAAAAAATATTGATTATACGCAAAATGTTTTAGATGAAAGTTGTTCAGTATCGAGAGATACATCATGTGGTGAGATTTTCATTTATCCTAGTGGATACTTCAAGGTGAGGAGTAGGTCATCTTTCTTTTTAACTTCCCGATTCATAGGGAAGTTACTGTAATTACCCCGAAAATCGAAAATTGATTTTTTAGCAGATCTTCACGTCTCATGGTCGTTGGAGTCATCTTAGAGTATTTTTATAAATTATTAGTATGTGTGTGTGTGTGTGTGCGTGCGTGCGTGCGTGTGTGTGTGTGTGTGTGCGCGCGCGCGTATGGCCGTTTTTATGTTATCAAATTTTTCGTTAACGTTTTCTGAAAAAGTAACAATGCGATCAGAAT
The DNA here is from genome assembly GCA_963971365.1 of Lasioglossum villosulum. Taxonomy (NCBI): domain Eukaryota; kingdom Metazoa; phylum Arthropoda; class Insecta; order Hymenoptera; family Halictidae; genus Lasioglossum; species Lasioglossum villosulum. Next base: position 26,731,530 of record OZ020498.1, on the reverse strand, counting down.
GATGAATGATGCAATCGATGTGCCCCGTCGTAACTTAGAGCTGATTAGATTTTGGTCCATATTGGTCAAGTAGTTTTTTAGATTTTTTAATTTTTTTTAGTTTTTTTCGAAAGAAGTTCATTCAAGAATGCAATTTATACGAGAGGATGGAAATTTTCCACCGAATAAACAAACATAATTATATATATTTCATTTTTATTTAAAAAAAAAATTTTTTTAATTAAAAAAAAAAATTTTTTTTTTAATTATGCAACTAATGCTAATGTTACCGCTTACAACTAACGAATCGGGAAGTTCTTTGTGTGGCTCGTGGAGAGTCACACACAAAATAAATAAAAAAACCATTAAGAGCTGTATGCCCCACTAGCAATGCGTACTACTAACCCTTTCGCAAGAGCAGTCCTACCTGCGAGCTCGCGAAGCGAGCGAGCAACAATAACCAGCTAGTTTTTAATGGAATGATATGTTTCTTTTATCCGCCATCAAATAGTATGTTTTAAGATGAGTTCACTGACGTAAGACTCAAGGACATTCATGGTCAAACTTGCAAGGAAATGCAGAAAAGGCGTGGCCGTTTTATTTGTACTTTAGTTCGTGCCTTCGTACATTCACACAAAAACAATAACATGTGTTCAATTTCAGGATTACTCAGTACATATTAGAAAAGAACAGGCGTGCAATAGGTCCGAGAACAGTCACCTTAGGCGTAATGCAAAAAATAGGTCTCCGAGGTGAACTAGTCCGGGCTAATATGACATTAGAGGGTCAGCCCATTGGTTAACCCGGGTGTGGGTATTTACGGGTTCGTCCGGTTTTAGCCACACTCTTAAAAAGAAAAGAAAAAAAAGGACTATTCAGTACAGCATTACAGTCATTATGAATTAAATGAAAACAAACGTATTTATGTGTTACTGTGCTCTTCTGCAAGATAGTCAGTTTAGTTTCATTATTATTCGTGCTAAGGTAAGCTTTGCTGAACGATAGTACTTAAATAAGTGGAGAAAATGATGTATTGTTGCGTCGTCGTTTTGTGAATTTAGGAGGACACTCGCGAACGTTGCGCGGATGGATTCCACTCAAGGTTGTAAGGCTTGAGTCCGGTAAACGCGGACGCGTAGACTCGCGAATGTCCTCGCACGACGTGTGTTACTACCCGCCAAATTAATCTTGGGTAGCCAGTTCAATGGATTACGTGAATACAAGACAATGATTCGGTCGGATATAATTTATTACATACGTTAAAAGAAGCGTTTCGTCCCGGACCTGCTAGTGGACTCATCAGTAAGGCTGATCTAGCAGGTCCTGCCTCATACGCGCGCAGATTTGAATAATCCTAATTCGGATTTAATAGAGACAAAATATGACGCTCGCGGATCTAATGAGAGACGCGATTCCGTACGCGAGGGATCTCGACTGATGCGATTCCGTTTGACGATTGTCCTCATCGCTGAGCAACGATATACCGCGATGCAAACTTGTACTGAATGAATGACAAGACAACGGCCGGTGCGTTGTACAGTAAATTATCCATATAAGTCCCTAGCACGGGTCTGCCGAGGGACATTTATGCATCGCAGTCACTATTATTTGAGTGTTGCCGAACGTAGAAAAGGACAGCCGAACTCTAGAGGCGTCCGTCGTCGAGAAATGTAAACATAGCTAATCCAAATTGCCAACTTTCTTATTTTTCATTATTTTTTTATGAGACTTCGATTACCATATTTGTGGCATTTTTCTAATGCAAAATGATACCACACATGATATAATTCCGACGATATTTAGGTGTGTAATAGACAGTCAATGTTTTGGGTGCAAGGAAGGACAGTTATATACGCTATCCTACGCGCCCGAAACTTTAACTGTCTATTACACAAGTAAATATCATCAGAATTATATCATATGTGGTATCATTGTTCTTAGAAAAATGCCACAAATATGGTAATCGCAGTCGCATAAACAAATAATGAAAAATAAGGAAGTTGGAAATTTGGATTAGGCGGTCTCACCGAGACACCCGAGCCGCATGATGTCGTACTTCTCGGCGACCGAGGCCTCTCGAGTTTCACGGCCCCTCAAGAGGGTGTACCCCGCAGTAGTGGGGATAGCTCCGGGACCATTAAAGGCCACACTTTTAAGACATTTATGGATATTTTACTGTACTTGTCTAACCGGAGATTCAAAAGATGCTTGTCCGAAAGCTAAAAAGGAACTGTCGGAATTCGACTTCTTGTTCGTACGCGATGAGACCGAAAATGCACTGATTGGTTCCTGCCGAAAGTTGCATGCACCAATCAGCACACTTTGACTGTTTAGATCTCCTTCCCATAGCTATGATGGAACCTTGGGAAGGAGGAGTGAAACGATACTTGACTCGGTCAACGACGGAGCTCGGTAATTTGACACTACCTAGGGTTATCGTTCTGAGAGACAAATTTATGGTCCCTTGTCCTTAAAGCGTACAAAGAATTAGGCATCTGGCAATGCCTCGACTGGTCGCTGAATGACTCTAGTTTACTTAATCATCGAGGAGGACTTTAGTCACGAATGCACCATAAATATTGTACAAAAGAAACCCACGTGTCCTGTTTCGACGCGATGGAACATGTATCAAAATTGTATTGATACGTTTATGGTACAATAAAGATTCGAAAATTGTCCCAGGTTCGAAGTTCTCGTTCTTGTCCAGGCCTATACATTCCACTACCCGTCACCGCTGTGCCGCGCCGCAGGGCGGCGAATATTGTTCTCGACTTGGGTATATCGGTGTGAACACCACTACATTAACACAACGAATCGAATGTTCAAACATCTTAATTTTCATTATTTTTTATGGAACTTTCAAAACGTATTTCTGGCATTTTTCTGATTAAAACAAGACCAAACACGACATAATTTCAATTGTATTTATTGGTTTAATCAAAATATGGAAAAGAAAGAGACATGAATAGTTGCCGTCGCCGACAATTCAAAGGCCCGCGTATTCTCACAATGTGTATTGCCAATTAAAAATGATTTATTTTTCATTACTTCTTGGTTTCGTTGACTTTATGGTGTAACTGTAGAATATGGAAGAGGATAGTGATTGAGTAGGAAAGAAAAACTGTATTGTTGCTCTATTCTTTAAAACACCAATGCGATTAACACATTTATCAATAACTTATTAAATGATTATTTTTCTGATTGGGTATTCTTTGAGAACATATTTTTGAGATGTTTAGTTGTTCATTTCAACATATGCTATAGCGTATGTTGAATGTATGATAAATTATAAATTATGCTTCTCACATGTAGAGTAAATATGGGCTAAATTATATCGTGTTTGGTCTTGTTTTAATCAGAATAATGTCTAGAAACAAGCCAATAAAAGTGTAGATAGTAATAGTAAGATAGTAATATGTACTGATATGAAATAGTAAGATATAGAAACACGAGATATGGAAATACGTGAAACAGAATGAGGGGACGACGATTGTCCGAAATGGAACTGAATGAACGGAACACCAGTGTTCCGATCAGAACCAAAACAGTAACGTATCTATAATGACGTAGCAGAGCAACCAGAGCCCTGACGCCCGGAGGCAATTATTTTGGCGGGAAGGTCCCGTTATTATTGGCGGGACGAGTATTCCGTCTTGAAACTTCATTGCTAACGTTTTAAAGGAAGATCCCTTGCTTTCTCATATGTATAATACTAATAATTTTTATAAATTCGACGGAGTGTTCAAGGTACCCTATTCTATAGAGAATTTTACTTTACTGAGGCTGAAATCGCCGCGTATGTGCGAGAAAAGATGGTTCTGATCAGTGTTCGGATATGGCGCATCGATTCGCACGCGATGGCCACCAGATGGCGGCGTCTTCAGCCTCAGTAACAGAAAAATGGGGTACCTTGAGTACTCCGCAGAATTTTAAAAATGTATTAGTATATACATATGAAAAGATAATAGGGTTAACCTACCCTCAAAACGTTAGCAATTAAGTTTCAAGACGGGACACATATCCCGCCAATAATACCAGTACACTCCCGGCAATATAATTGCCTCAGGGCTCTTGCCGCTCTGCTACCTTATTCTAGACACGGCACTGTTTTTACTCCATCTGGTGGCCGTCGCGTGCGAATCGGTGCGCAATATCCGAACACTGCGTGCAAATCGGTGCGCTAGATCAGAACCAGTGATGCCAAACGAAGGAACTTGAAGGCAGTGATGCTACGTGTGGCGCTTTTTTTCGCATATGCGCGAATATTCTGACGTCAGACGGCCTCAGTCAAGTACGAAAATCGGGTACCTTGGTCGCCCCGCTAACTTCGCAAAATTTATTATTTGATTAAATATTAACAATAACTTAACTGAAATTCTCGCAGCTCACTGTTCTTTCGCGCCTCGTGTCGTAACGGTCGTAACGGACTTCGCTAGACGTTCCCGCTAATAATAGTCTCCCACTACTTTCCCCCCAATAGTCCCCCACAAACTTTGGACGCAGATACTGTCCTGACGAAACTCGCGCATGTGCGAAAAAAGCGCCCCGCATAGCATCACTGCCTGGAGGAACTTTCCCCTCTGGCTAGGCCACCCACTCTTACTTCTACCAGTTCTACTGCGCACGCGCCACACACGAACGTACCTCTGCTCTGCCCGAGCGAGTCCACTGATATAAAAAGATGGATAGGAGATTCTTGAAACCAATTCAAAATCGCCATTGCTGGCATTGGCATGATGCGCCGCTATCGAAAACCAGTGGTACTATGTACTTCCCTTCGCCTCACCCGTGAAGCTCTACGCTTTGCCTCACTTCGCCACGCGCAGACGCACCACTGAAATAATATCAGTGCGCCGACGCGACACGAATGTTCAAATTCACTTTTTGCGAACTTAATTAAGAGCACCGTCTGGTCAGCAGACGACACTCGTAAGGGTCCGGGATTTTACGTCTGAGATCTTAATAATGCAATGACTGGATTTCTTAGTAGTCAAAATCGCTAGATGAAAGATCAATCTAGGATGCTACTTGGCTGAAAAGTCGTACTTCTACGTTCACGAGCTATGATTTGCAATATTCGACAGCACGCCCGTCATAAATGAAACAGAAATCAACGCTCGTAGCGGAAAATGTCAGAACTATATTTGAATGTCAACCTCACTGTGGCTTGGATTTTTGTAGAATTAAACGTACAGAATTTTTAATAGAAGTACGACTTTTCAGCCAATTAGCACCCTAGACTGATCTTTCATCTAGCGATTTTGACTACTAAGAAATCCAGTCATTGCATTATTAAGATCTCAGAAGTCTACTCCCGGACCCTTACAATTTTCGTGTACGTATATGTGATATAGCGATGTGTGCACTCACACACGTCAACGCGCGAGTGTCGTCTGCTGACCAGACGACGCCCTTAATCATTACTCAATTCACTTTGTTCTTATGAACCATATTTTTCAAGCTTCGCGCCATTTGCTGTAATACATTTGGTTTACGATGGGGGCGGTGGCGTCTAAAGTCCTCCTTCAATTTGTATCAATCGCTGTACGGCTGGCTTATGGTAATACCGTATCCATAGTATATACAGGGTGTCCCAAAATTCCTCCGACACCCGAAAATGAGAGGTTCCTTGGGTCATTTGAAGCGACTGTTTCGTTTACAAAAGTGGCGTCCGCGGCTTTGTTTAGGAGTTATTAACGAAAAACACTGACCAATCAGAGCGCGACCTAGACGCGAGGTAGCACAGTAGGCCCGACGCGCCAACTATCAATTGGCCGGACGTGCCAACGCAAGTCTAGATCCCGCTCTGATTGGTCCGTGTTTTTCGTTAATAACTTCTAAACAAAGCCCCGGACGCCATTTTTGTAAAGGAAAGTGTCGCTTCAAATGACCCAAGGAACCTCCCATTTTCGGGTGTCGGAGGAATTTTGGGACACCCTGTATATCAGTGAGCGAGTCACGTTTAGAGGTACGTTCGTGTGTGGCGCGTGCGCAGTAGAACTAGTAGAAGTAAGAGTGGGGAGTCCAGCTAGAGGGGAAAGTTCCTCCAGGTTCCTCCGTTTAGCATCACTGATCCGAAAACTGCCACACGCTGCGCTAGGGGATGTCGACTCCCATATAAAAAAGTGAACACTAATTTAGTTGTAGTTCAGTCCCCTTGGGCATGGTGGCAGCACAGTAGAGACCAAAGAGTAGGGATACAAGCAGTGTGTGATCACACGCACACCTAACTCACACATGATCAACCTTGCATATATGTACGTGTAATCGTATTCTTCGCTAGCTATTGATGGTTACGAATTTATTTTCAGGGAAAATGAATTGGTAAAGTAACATATAATAATTACATTGAACAATTACATTGAATTACATCAATAAATAAGCAGCAAATATGAAAACTCAGCAACAGTTTGCAACAGTTATAAATGGCGTCTGATGGCGTCAAATAGCTGAATGACGCTAAAAAGCAAAGATAGGATTTCCCCACTACCGAGGCACTACTGTGCTGCCACCATACCCTAGGGGTATGAATTAGAATTATATTCGTCGCTATGGGAGTCGACAGCCCCTGATGGGAGTCGACAACCCCTGCGCTGCGCGTAGCCGTCGCCGACACCGTCGCTCTATTGTAGTCTCGCCCGACATCATCGAAGCGGTAGACCCAGCCGTAAATCAGAAAAGCAAGTCTAGATTGCGATTCTTGTCCGCTCCAGGAACAGCCCCTTGGACGAGAATCAAGGGATTACTGTACTAGGAGAATGCAGGAAAACTTACAGAATGGGTGATAATTTGCATGCACAACGCTACCTAGATCGACCATCAAACTCGCATATGGCATTTAAAAGACTAGAACAGCGTTCTCCTACGACACATGAAAGCATGTAAGTCAAAATACGCGAAGCTTGTGCTATGATAAATGTTAAATGTTGAAAAAAGTCAGAAAATCATTTAAACAAAGTATGAGGTAAAAATGAGTCATAGGTCATTAAACTTATCTTAAAACGCATATTTAATGGTGGATAAAAAACCATATCATTCCATTTAAAAAAGGAAAGTTGAAAAACAAAAGTTCCACCAAATGATATGCCCCTCCCTTCTGAACAACTTTCATTTGAAATATTTCTGCCTATAATCAATATTTTTGGAGATATTCGTCTGTAACTCTCTATAATTCCCACCCAGTATATATGATATATATTTTTTTCAAATATATTTTAAAAGCATAGATGAAAATTTCAGAATAAAAAACTTTCCGAGTACCTTAAATTTACAATTATAAAGAGACTATTAATGTAATGGTTGTTGGTTATGAGGAAACATTGAATCTTTATTTTCCGCTCGCTTGTTGAACCTTATGAACGCTAATATTTCCAGAATATGTGTATCAAACTTTCATTGCATTTATTTTTTACCAATTCCATTATCGTCATATTTCACTGCGCTATAATGAATCATGTTTGAAAATTCGACAACCAGATGCACCTAGTAGGATTCCAGAAGTAAAATCAACCGGTTTTGTTGTATGAAATATGTGTGGACTCTGGCTTAACCCTTTGCTATAATTTCATTCTATATATTGTTCTTCATTTCATGGGAATGAAATTGATATAATACCTCATGCAATACTTAAATGTTTAGTAATTGGTTAGATCCCAACCGGTATAATAATGTAAACAATATTTTGAATAATGATACAGCAATGTTTAGTGGTGACTCTGAGTCACCACTCGAGTGCTAAGGGTTAAAATCCTAACCAACAAATACCAAAAATGTTTCTTTAAAATTATTCTAGACACTGCGAGCAAGGACCTGTAAACTAACTAGTGTGTTCTAACTTGTACAAAGTAAATAATTAAGTAGATCCATCTAATTTTAATAAAATTTTTCTGACATTTATGTTTTAAAATGATCACAATTAACATAACTATGAAATTAACTCAATTACTAATGAAAATAATAATGGTATACATATACATACGATATACTTCAAAATTTTTCGATTTTTGTGTAACATTCTTTTCAGTATCATCAATAGTTTCAGAAATATTCGCAGGCATAGATTAGAGTGTACAGAACACCCTGTGTATTAATAATGTCTGTATATCAAGTTTATATCTACAGTATGCCTGTTTCTTTATGTAGTTTAATATAACGTTACGGGAACTAATTGTGTTATAAAAAGTTATTATGTGCCATAAAATGTAACAGTTATTATGTATCACGTTGAGTACACGAGTCGCTGGTAACATTGTACCCCAACAGTCGACCAATAAAATTACTAATCCATCTATCATCTGAGTAAAAAGTTTTGCAATTACGGCATTTTATTACGTCTTCAGTACATTATGAATTTGAGTAATAATTTTTTTAAAATACCACGTTTTTAGACGGACTGAAAAGTATAAAATAATTTTTTCTAGTCCCATTCAGATTACTAACCCCATACAGAAAGTCCTCACAATTTATGATTGTGAATTTTTAATAGCTATGAAAATACTTGTAAGATTTAAAACGAAAAACGTGGGACGCATGTAATACATAATTGATGGATGAATACTTTACTAACAGTTTTATTGCAGTGCATTACAAGTATTTTCATGGCTATCAAAAATTTACGATTACAAATTTTGAGGACTTTCTGTATCGGGTTAAGAATCTGAATGGGGCTAGGAAAAATTATTTTATAATTTTTAGTCCGTCTAAAAAACGTGGTATTATTAAAAAATCTATTTTTATTTAAATAATTATTTTTTGCATTTTGGTCATGCATTTGGTGGGTATGTGCAATTTTTCAATCGATTTTAAACATTTTTATGAAATTATAACAAACATGAAGTCAATTTCAAACGGTATTGCGATCGCGACATTTCGAAAACAAATGCAAACGGTAATGGTGTAACGGTTCTTTCGCTTGGTAAATAAACATTAGTATAATATTTTGTAAACACCACACTGACAATGAACTGGTCGGAGTTGGAACGCGTAGTGGAGCAGAAATTAAAAATTAAAAATTTGGATCTAGATACAAATTTTGAATTACGAATCATATATACAAAATTTTTAATTAGATACTTTAGAATCTAGATACACAAAGATCTTATTTTTTTCGAGTAGTTGACTTGTATTTAGTTATATTTGGATCCGAACCGAAGGATCCGAAACTACGGATACATTTGTAACTAGGATCTGTATCTAGATACAGATCCTTTCGGATCCTTCAAGATCCTTTTGGCCAGCTCGAGGCTTGAATGAACACGTTCCGAGGCCCGAAGGTCGGGCCCTGAGGCCTGAGCCCAGAACACAATAGCAATGCAATAAACACGAATAACCCGACGCATAGTGGTCCCAAATCCCGAAATGCGGCCAAAACCTAAAAAAACTAGTGGGGCATACAGCTATTAATGGTTTTTTTTTATTTTGTGTGTGACTCTCCACGAGCCACACAAAGAACTTCCCGATTCGTTAGTTGCAGTACATTATTATCATTATAATAACTAATAACTCACTCTTGCATTGGGATATTTTTTGATTATTGTATGTTGTTTAAATTAAAAAAAATGAAATATATATAATTACGTTTGTTCATTCGATGGAAAATTTCCATCCTCTCGTATAAATTGCATTCTTGAATGAACTTCTTTCGAAAAAACTAAAAAATCTAAAAAACTACTTGACCAATATGGACCAAAATCTAATCAGCTCTAAGTTACGACGGGGCACATCGATTGCATCATTCATCATTCTGATCGCATTGTTACTTTTTCAGAAAACGTTAACGAAAAATTTGATAACATAAAAACGGCACACACACACACACACACACACACATACTAACAATTTGATAAAAATAGTCTAAAATGACTCCAATGACCATGAAACGTGAAGATCTGCTAAAAAATCGATTTTCGATTTTCGGGGTAATTACAGTAACTTCTCTATGAATCGGGAAGTTAACAAAATGAATTTCCTCCTAGGAGTTTGTAAGTTTAGGGTTGGGTACAGTGACGATATGACCGCTCAATGCCAGCAATGAAAAAGGTAAAGAGTTTATGGTACGGTTCTGTAGTCAGTTCAAAGGTAGCCTACGTTTGATGACCATTTGTCGTGCACATTATGTAGTAGGAAACTGAACGCCCCATTCCAAAGTGCATAACTTTTGAAATAATGCACCGATTTCAATTCTACGAAATGGATGCTGTTCCTGGAAGTAAGTAGAATCTTGATCTGTTTTTGTATCTCCAAAATAGTTAGTCATTACGTTACATCATGGCAATATTCTTTGGAGAACGTAGAAGGTAAAACATGATGCGCGTATTGTAGAAACGTAGACATAAGTTAAAAGTTCCACGTCGTGTCACCCTAATTCCTTTTCTGACGTATTGCAAAGACATTTATTTTCAAAATTTATAAAACTCAGCTGCCCGTTTGCTCATACGAGGGCAAACTTTGTTTCTTTTCTATGGATTTTAAGAATGCGATGTTACAACTTTCAGTAAGCTTTCTTTATAATCATTGAGAATTGAATAGACATCTGCAATCTTATTTTCCCAATATCCCAGTTCTTGAAAAAATTCAATTAATAAAAGAATTACAAATTGTCACCTTCGTAGATGTTTTCTGCTTTCACAGCACCCGCTACTCGGCAGTTTTCGGATAGATCTCTATAGGCTCTCTACAGTAAAAAGACAAATAGCTACCTAATAAACATTTATACGTTGCGTGGGTAAACTTGAACGCGTCGGGAACGTGGTCCGCAGGTAGTAGCGAGCCAGAGGAAACCAAAACGCTGAGCAGGTGCTGGCGCTCAAAATATATTTAATGCGGACTGTTGTCAAAATTTTAATCGGCCATTTTGTTCTTCAAATTTTCAATTTCATGTTCGTAATCAGCAACCCCGAAAATCCCAAAAAGATAATTTTTCAAGCAGACCCAACCATTTTTAATGCACATCTCCGCCATATTGGATCCGCCGTTTTGTTTTTTGGAATTTCAACTTCATATTCGTAATTAGCGACCCCGAAAATCCCTGAGTACTAATTTGTGAGAGCATTAAAGTACGTTTAGAGGTTTTGGCCGCTTTTTGGGGATTTGGGACTACTGTGCGACGGCCAGCCAGGTATATCGATGTGAAACCGCTAAAAATCCAATTGCTAAACTTTGTTATTTCACATAATTCTTTCACGGAGTGATATTAGAAGGGTTCGCGGCGTTCTTCTGATTAGAATAAGACTAAACTCGACAGACTTTCGAGCTGCGTCTAATAGTTGTAATCGTGAACGTATTCGCGGAAGGATTCGTAGACTTTTAAAAAATACTTTTCCTTATTTTCTGCTGGGGCGATGAGATGTCTGGCGACAAAGACTCTGTAGCTGTAGCCAAGTGGTGCAATAACACGGTTGGGTAACTCGATGACCAAGCAGGTGTATCCGTATGAGACGGCAAAAATCCAATTGGTAAACTTGGTTACTTCACATAATTATTTCACGGAGTGATGCTATAAGGGTCCTGGCGTTCTTCAGATTAGAACAAGACTTAAACTCAATAGACTTTCTAGCTGCTAATACTGAATCATTCAGTATTACAACCATTAGACACAGTTTGAATACTATGGAGTTTAGTCTTATTCTAATCAGAAGAACGCCATGACCTTCTGACATCACTCCATGAAAGACATGATAACGACATACCTGGCTGGCCATTGGGTTACCCGGCGTGTTTATTGCATTACTATTGTGTTCTTGACTCGGGGACCGACCCTCAGGCCTCGAGCCGGCCATGGATATCCGAAAGGATCGGAAAGGATCTTTTAGAGGGTAGGGTACCCACGTGAACTTACTAGAATCTAACTAGATTTTGGGCCACAAACAGGGGTTTACGGGAACACGCCTAACGTTATCATACGATTATATTTTGAGCTGAGTGAGGGCTCATTCTAAAGAGGAAGGTTAATGAAACGCGCGTGGGTCCAACTTTAATTACATTATGTTTATATCTAGTAATGTTAGGGTCCAAAGTAGGGAAAACAAATGAAAAAAAATTCCGGAGATTCTAATGTATTTTTCGATCACAAAAAGATTTTTCCTGCTAATTTCGGGACCCACGCGCGCTTCCTTTAACCTTCCTCTTTAGAATGAGCCCTCACTCAGCTCAATATTATAGGAATGTTTATTTTTTTGGTTCAGACATTTTGTGCGAAAGACATTGCGACTCTTATGGATATTAGACAATTCGATGCAATTCACAAATCGATTCAATAAAATATCGCGAGTTTATCCCACTTCTGAAGTTTATAGTGTAGGAAAATTGTACGAGAATGTTCCAGAACGTTCTATAACATTTAGTTGTCAGTTGTCTGGAACATTCGACGGCCCACCGTGTTGACACGTCGTCAAAACACGTTGTGAAGTAATTGCCGATGCATTACCAAATATGGTAATATCACCGAGCCGTGGAAAAATAATGAAGAAGCGCGAATTAGAGGAGAGGACTCCAGATATAAAGGGAGCGCCAACGTACTGCGAGCAGTCTTTTCTTCGCACGGAGCTTGTAACCTGTTGTTTTTATTTCAAATAAATTACTCATTTTTCTGGATACTACAATAGGAATGTTTATTTGAATTATCACAATATGTAATACAATACGTCAATACGTCAATGTCTGTTCAACTGAACTGCACTGTTATTATTTTATATGACGACGACGTGTCGTCAATGCCGTCAGGTGTTATCTCGCCATAAAGGTAGTACTCACACCATTATTCCCCACAATATATAATCGTATGAGGACGTGAGGCGTGTTCCCGTGATTTCATTCAATTGTTCCCCAGATTCCGGTCATGAAGGGTGAATAGAAGCCATTTTAGTTCAACTACTTCGACCAGATGGCGCCTAGTCAGGAGAACTATCAGCGTAGATTCGTAACAACAAAAGTGTAAAGGGCATGAAGCCACTCGGCTCCATTAATAGCAATAAAGATATTGATGAGAAGAAAAAAACAATTGATTGATACAAATGTATGTTCATCACTGTTGCCAAGTTTTCCGCGCGGAGGTTGGTCACAATGAAAAATACGAGTCACGTGGTTACGGTACCCCCTTAGGGGTACCCATGGATATGACTAGCATATTACTAGAATATTACTAGAAAAACAAGTGAAAACCGTGTTTACGGGAAACCATTTTTTGTTTTAATACAAGCATGGTAGGACCGGTGTGAGGGCTCATTCTAAAGAGGAAAGTTGATCGCAGGTCGCTCTGCTCATGATTTAACAAGATTATGTTTATATTTAATAATATAAGCGTCCAAAGTAAGGGAAACAAATTGAGACAACCACCCTTAGGTTCCCATGTATTTTCCTAATACAAAACGGTTTTTTTTACTTAAATCAAAAACAGAGCGACCTGCGATCAACCTTCCTCTGTCAAAGGAACCTTTATGCAGCTCAAAATATGATCGTACGAGGATAAAAATGGTTTCCCGCAAACAGTGTTTTGTTGATGAAATCAGTGTTTGCGGGAAACCCTTTTTTGTCCTCATACGAACATGTTATGAGCTGTGTGCGTGCTCATTTTAACGAGGAAGGTTTGTCGCAGGTCGCTCTGCTCATGATTTAGTTAGATTATGTTCATATCTAGTAATGTGAGTGTCCAAAGTAGGGAAAACAAATGAAGAAAAATTCCGCAGATTCTAATGTATTTTTCTAATAAGAACGGTTTTTTTACTTAAATCATGTACAGAGTGACCTGCAATCAACCTTCCTCTTTACAATGAGCCCTCACACAGCTCATAACATGTTCATATAAGGACAAAAAATGGTTTCCCGTGATTGCATTCAACTTCCCCATATTTCGTTCAAACAGACAGGGCCATACACACTGGCGCTTGATCAAAGGGGCGCCACAACATTAACAGTAAACAGATTTTTTGTAAATTCAAAAAAAAAGGTCATTCAAATCATTTTCATGTTTGAAGAGGGCGCACTAAATTTCTTTTGCAGGAGAATTTTCAGCGTAGATTCGTAACAACAAAAATATAAAGGACTTGAAGCCACTCGGATCCATTAATAGTAATAAAGATATTGATAAAAAGAAAAAAATCTGTGTTGATCGCGGAATTGAAGCGTTAGATTGATACAAATGTATGTTCATCACTGTTACCAAACTGTTTTTCAGCGTGGAGGTTGGTTACACTGATAAATACCCAGATCAGGGGTTACGGTTCCTCCTTAAGGGGGTAGAGTACCCACGTGACATTACTAGAATCTAACCAGAATATTACTAGAAAACAAGTGAAAACAGGGGTTTACGGGAATACACCTCACGTCGTCATATGATTATATTTTCAGCTGAGTGAGGGCTCATTCTAAAGAGGAAGGATAAATGAAGCGCGCGTGGGTCCAACTTCAGTTACATTATGTTTATATCAAGTAATGTGACTGTCCAAAGTAGGGAAAACAAATGAAGAAAAATTCCGGATTTTCTAATGTATTTTTCGATCACGAAAAGATTTTTCCTGCTTATTTAGGGACCCACGCGCGCTTCGTTTAACCTTCCTCTTTCAAATGAGCCCTCACTCAGCTCAATATATAATCGTATGAGGATGTGAGGTGTGTTCCCGTGATCGCATTCAATTGTTTCCCAGATTCCCTTCATGAAGGGTGAGTAGAAGCAATTTTAGTTCAGCTACTTGGACGAGATGGCGCTTAGTCAGGAGAATTATCAGCGTAGTTTCTTAACAACAAAAATGTAAAGGGCATGAAGCCACTCGAATGCATTAATAGCAATAAAGATAATGATTAAAAGAAAACCTGTAATTAAAATGCGAAATTGAAGCGTTAGATTCATACAGATGTATGTTCATCACTGTTGCCAAATTGGTTTTCCGCGCGGAGGTTGGTCACAATGAAAAATACCATAGTCACGTGGGGCCTCTACCTCCTTAAAGGATCTTTAAAGGATCCAAAAGTATCTGTATCGAAATACAGATCCTAGTTACAAATGTTTCGGTAGCTACGGATCGGAAAGTATCTTTAAAGGATCCGAAAGTATCTGTATCTGAATACAGTTTCCTAGTTACAAATGTATCCGTAGCTTCGGATCGAAAAGGATCTTTAAAGGATCTTTAAAGGATCCGAAAGGATCTGTATCTAGATACAGATCCTAGTTACAAATGTATCCGTAGCTTCGGATCCTTTCGGTTCGGATCCAAATGTATCTAAACACGAGACAACTAAAAGATTCTTTTGTATCTAGATCCTTCGGATCACGAATAATAGATACGTATCTTGTATCTAGATAATTTTGTATTTAGATGCTGGCCAACTCTGGCTTGCTGCGATAACGTGCTACCGAGCGTCGCGCAGCGAGAAGTGAAGGGGAATATTTAAATATTTGTTATCTCCTAAACGCACAGTTTTTAAAAAAATGTTACATTGTCATCCAGTTCTGAGCTATGTTTAAAATTTTAAGTCTCTAGTCCATCAGGAAGTTAGTTTAAAATCAATTGCAAAATTTGTACCAAACAGACAGACAGACAAGAAAGCGGGCTAATAAAAATGTGGTAAAATGTTTCAAAACTTTGGAGAAGAAGTAGACGATTGTAGAAAATGACATTTCTGGAAATTTCTGGAAAATTGTTGCCACGAATTTAACCCTAAATTAAAACGTTTACTAGTAATTCTATATTTCCTTGAAATATAAACATTGAGAAACATAACCAGTTTGTATTCACTGCACACAATTTAAGAATCAGATCTTTGCCAGAAATGAATGTCAACCTTGTTTCGATTTAATTTTCAAAATAAAATGTACGTATTTTCTGAACACTGCACAAGTGTTGATCGACAGAAGTCTTGTTAAAAAGTATATAAGGATGTTGAAAATTGATTTGACAGAGTTACATCTGGATATACTATCACCAAAGAATTTTAATTAATTAATAGATTTCAATCAAATATTTCGTTCAACTTGTTGCTTAGATCATACATCTTTCCAATACTATATTCATCAAGATTTGTACAAATTAATGGAGCATAATGTATTTACTATTTATGTGTAGCCTCTTCTCACTCGATCATGTTTTCTCTTACTATGTCAACGGCTTTCCGATATTTATTCTTTCATCAGTCCAAGAACTGATAATTTCTTAATCTGTTCTTAATCCGCAATATATTTCCCTTTCTCTTTTAGCCACTGGTTGTCTTTGTCCTACATCTAGCATCTGGTTTTTATTTTGTCTCATTTCGTTCTTCTTTTTGTTCTTTCATTTTGTCTTTCCATCTAGAGTTGTTTATTTTTTCCAAGAGTCTCGTTTATTCTCGTTCATGCACCACCTCCTTTACATTTTTTAACAGTTCTTTCTCGCCACATTTCTGCTATGCTCGCATACCTGTTCTCTTCTCTGCCATTCTTTGCCATTCTTCTTAAACTAAATTGTGTTTTTCTCCGTCTCTACGTCCAGTCGTCTTTCATTGTCTCTAACCTGCCTTTCTTTACATTTCACTACACTCATATTCAATTTCTTTTAATTCTTTTATTCGTATTTTTAGATTTACAATGTTCACTTTCGTGTAATTACCTCCATTGTTGGTTCCTCTGTCTTTCCACCCAGCCCTTTCACCACTATATTTCTTTTGCTCTTCATTTTGTTTACCAATCCCAGTAGCCAGTAAATTGTTGTTAAATTTTCCCTTTTTTCTCAGTACTGCTCTGCTCCCCCCTCCTTTCCGACTTTCTATCGCCTATATTCTCCACTATAATTTCATTATCTCTTTTCTCCATTTTTTCTCCTTCTTGGTTATATCCTCTCATATCGCTTTATCTCTATCTTTATGCTATCTTCGTCCTTTCTTCCTTGGTTCCCTTTTTTATCTGATGACCTCCTTACTCTTTTGTTTCCCTGGTAACTTTTTTCATATTTCTTCTAAACTTCTTCCTCTTTCCTTCGTTCTCCTCCATATATTTCTTAACTCTGCCTGTTTCCCCTCGATCCTTCCTTCTAGCCTTTCTTCTCTTGTTAGTCTGTTCATACCGTTCCCTTTCCCATAGATCTCTATCTTACTAAATTGTTTTCGTATTACAATAGGTAATTGAAATACCTATTTTAAATTTTTAAATATTCAATGCAACTTAAATAGAGTTTATTAAATATTTTAACGATGTTGGAATATTAAATAATTTGACCGATTTTGATAAAACTTTCGTATATTTATATTTACAGTGACTCCCATTAATATTCGGACACTCTAAAAAAAACGATAACTGGTTAAACATTGGACTACACGACTTGAATTTTTTGGGGAAGCTAGAGCAAATAGTTTGCTACAGAATGTGGAAAAACAGTTTTTCAAAAATTGCAATTGATCGGAGTTGTAGGAAAAATACTAAAAGTTGCATTTTACAACTTTTTTATGTAGGCCTATATTGAAAATTTAAAAAATACGTTTTGTAGATCTGTGACAATTAAACATATTCTGAAAATTTCCAAAATATGTTTTGGAAAAGGTACGTTATATGAAGAAGCAAACAAATCTATATGGATTAATATTTCCAATATTTGCAGACTTTGTAGAAGTAGTCATAAAAAATGTTTTGTCCAGTTATCACCTCGAATGGCAGCACTGTGCGCCGCGCCGCTATGGGACAATCTGGTGAAATCTGTATCAAAATCAAAGAACTTTCGATACAAATGAGATAGAGGGATGACGTTTTTTAAAATTAAAAATGAAACTTTACAGAACATGGGATAATTATGGAGATTGTGATACGAACGTTTTTAACCTTGAAAAAATAAGTTAAACTTACTTAATTCCAAGAAAATTGTAGTTTTCTCAATACCATGCGAGGATCTACAAAACGTATTTTTTAAATTTTCAATATAGGCTCACATAAAAAAGTTGTAAAATGCAACTTTTAGTATTTTTTCTACAACTCCGATCAATTGCAATTTTTGAAAAAATATTTTTCCACATTCTGTAACAAACTATTTGCTCTAGCTTCCCAACAAAAATTCAAGTCGTATAGTTCAATGTTAAACCAGTTATGGTTTTTTTATAGCGTCCGAATATTAATGGGAGTCACTGTATATATTTCTTTATGTGGTAAAGCTATGAGTTATTTAAATTGCTTAATATTTTACAGCTTATTCTTATTTAAATTCTCATTAATTATCAAATATTAGTAACTATTGCTTCGAGTCTTGTTCCGTGTATGATTGTCGCAGGTTCAAAGGCAATTAACACTCTGAATTTAAACAGTAAAAAGTACATACCTGTTTACACTTATATGATAGGTCATCCGGACAGTTCTCGATAACATAGACCCTTATTCCATTGAAACAACCAACAGAACAACTGGAGACCACAGTGATATATTTCTTTTCAATATTTATCACAATGAAACAAAATAGTTAAAGACAACAATAAACACAACTCCTTCATGAAAAATATAGCATTTGAATTATAATACAGTATACATATATGTAGGATTTCCCTATTTTATATTATATTTCGGTGGCGATCGAGTTAGTTAATCGATCTACGCGGGCGGGGTATGAAAGGAATCGACTCTTACTATTAGTAGGTTTAATAAAATAATAATATAATGAAATAATAAAATAATAAAAGAAGACGGAACAAAGATTTCGTACAACTTTACACGGCGACGACCGGCGAGAGACTCCTCGTCCTCGCCTGTTTCACGCATTTTACCACGGTCTTCGCTTGTCGTTTGTTTCGACAAACGACTGGCGAATTCATCTGTTCCTCTGTTTTTTCGTGGAACGCGCGCTTCGCCTACTTCTCGCGGGAATTTAGACATCCCACACTCGGCCATCCTGTGAATCTTCGGACCCCGAAGATGTCCTAAGATACGGCTTCATATAATCGGCCGCGGTCGACGTTATTCTCGGTCCTTCTATTCCTTTTAACTTTTACGATTTTATACGGCCCTAAGAATTTTGGCTTAATTTTTAGTCCAGTTCCAAACTGCGTCCTTTGTATTGCTACTAGATCTCCTTCTTTATATTTAATCGCTTCCTTACATTTTCGGTTATGACCGCGACGGTTTTCCTCCTGGATCTTAATAATATTTTCGGTTGCCGCTCGCCTCAAAGTATCACGGTTTGCATCGAACATCTCAACGGTTTCTTGTTCGATAAGCGAAAGAATTCTCATATCTTCTTTTTGTCGCATTTTGACGCCAAAAAGTATCTCGAAGGGAGTCATACCCACCGCACGCTGAAAGCTACTATTTAAACATCGTTGCAACCGGTCGACGTGTTTGTACCAATGGTCGGGGTTATCTAACGAAAGTTTTGTCAACACCGGAATAATGGTACGATTAACGCGCTCAACTTGTCCATTCGCGCGTGGTACACCCGTCGTAGTCGTAAGATGTTCGATTGACTCCGACGCACAATATTCTTTGAATTCATTTGACGTAAATGCGGCTCCCTTATCTGAAATAATACGCTTCGGATTTCCGAAGACCTTTTGTTGTTCGACCAACCTACTTAATACTTCCGCCGCATTTGCCGTCTTCGTTGGGTAAATCCATACAAATTTAGCAAAAGCGTCTACTACAACTAATATATACTTATATTTTTTGCACGTCGCTACCATCGGGCCTAGGTGGTCGATATGATAAGTACACAATGGAGTATCTTCTTTGGGAATGGGGTAGAGCATCCCTTCCTTCTTACCTTTTTTCCTTTCGGCTAGTATGCACGGGACGCAACAACTGATTACTCTTTCTACTCGCTCGCTTAAATTCGGAATATAAAATTCTTCCTTAATTCGGTCTACAACTTTCTTCACTCCAAAATGTCCATTCTCATGCACTCTTCGAATAGTATCTACAAACATACTCGCTGGTAGCACCACAACAGTTTTATCACCACATCTCTTTAACAATAAATCGTGTTCTATTAAATAGTCCTCGTAGGCTTCCCTTTCCAGAATTTGTTTTATGGCTCTAATGCGTTCGTCCTCGTTTTGTCCCTTTCGAATAATTTCGCGCATCTTATCTTCCACGATAAACACCGGATATCTACTTAGCGCATCAACGTGTTTCAGACGTTCACCCGATCGGTGTTCGATTTTATAATGAAACTCTTCGAGAGCCAACGCCCACCTCGCAACTCGCGGACACAAATCTTTTTTATACAGGGTCTTTTGCACCGCCTGACAATCGGTAATTATAGTAAAGTCTAATCCTAATAGGTACACCCGAAATTTCTGCACTGCTCTTACTATTGCCAACAATTCTAATTCATACGAGCTGTACTTTCTTTCTGCATCTGTAGTTTTTTTACTCATATAATGGACGGGATGGAACATCTTTTCGTCACACGTTTTTTGCAGTAGGACTGCCCCGTATCCGTCTGAACTAGCATCGGTGTGCAATTCTGTAATCGCTGTGGACTGATAGATGCGTAATACTGGCTTGCAACATAACGCGGTTTTTAACGCAATAAACGCCCGTTTTTGCTCTTTGTCGAACCGAAATTTAACACCGTCTTTTAGCAAATCTGACAATGGATATGCTATTTTCGCATAATTTTTTATAAATTTTCGGAAATATCCCGTGAGTCCGAGGAAACTCTGCACGTCTTTTTTCTTAGTGGGCTCTGGGAAAGCCTGTGCTGCTTTAACTTTATTCGGTGACGGGCCGACCTGACCATTCGTAATCGTATGTCCTAAAAATTCAACTTCTCGCTGGAGGAATCTACATTTTTTCCAATTTATCTGCAACCCATTTTTTTCCGCGACTTTTAACGTAATTTTCAAATTTTCAAAAGCATGCTCATCGGTTGTGCCCGGCACAATTAGATCATCCATATAGGTTATGACTGTCTTGTTTCTGACTAGTTCGCTAAAAACATTGTCGATAAATCGAAGGAAACTGGTAGGACTGTTACATAGGCCGAAAGGGGTTTTGATAAACTCGTATTGTCCGTCGGGTGTTACAAACGATGTGTATTTTCTGCTTTCTTCGGTAACGGGAACATGAAAAAATCCATTCTTTAAGTCAAGTACTGAAAAAACTCGCGCGCCCGATAAAGAATCAATACAATCCTCGATCAGGGGCATCGGAAATCTATCTTTGACTATCTTCTTATTTAATTCGCGATAGTCTATACACACGCGATACGAGTTGTCTTTTTTCGGTACAATAACCACGGGACTAGCATATTCGCTACAACTTTTTCTAAGTATTCCCTCTTCTAACCATTCGCGTATTTGTTGATTTAATATTTCCTTTTCTGTAAAAGCTAAACGCCTGGGACGCAGTCGGACCGGATTTTTGTCTACAACCGTAATTCGAGTTTCGATCGCTGTTGTTACATTTTTAACCGGCTCATACCTTTCTACCACGTTCCGCAACTGTTCTTTAAATTGTCCACTGATAATGTCCAATTCACTTTGTTCGATGCAGTTGACGCTCGCCAGGTCACCCATCAGGACAGCTTCCGATGCATTGGCGATTGATTCGGGCCTTTGCTTCACTTTTTCTATCACGACTTCACCTTGGTTTATCTGCACTTGCACATCTTTTAAAAAGTCTTGACCTAGTATTAACTCGGTTATTGCCGATGCGCACTTGCGTTGTGAATTTACCGACGGGTATCGTCTGCGCATTTCCGAAGCCGGTAAATACTCGCGATGTCGACTGTAACTTAGGACCACCGATTTTGCGACACGTGTCCTCTCGCATTAAATTCACCTCACTTCCCGTGTCTATAAGTGCGTAACACACAACCTTGTTTATCGTAACCGCACTCAGTCTGTTTTTAACACTTCTCACACAGCTGACATTATCTCCACTATTTAGCGGTTTTGCACGCGTTTGACAGTCTTTTGCAAAATGTCCGAATTCATTACACGCAAAACATTTAGGTCCCTTTCCTTTGTGACTGCAGTTTTTTACATCGTGTTCCACTGACCCACAGGCGAAACAATGCATCTTCTTCTGGTACCTCGCCTCCTGAAACTTAACTGGTCGTTGTTGCATCTTCTTGTTTTCTCCGTCGCGTTCCTTCTTCTCCCAGTGATGTCTGCTGCCGTCGGCGTCCCTTTCTTTCTCTTTTCTTCGGTCGTATAGTTCTAATCTTCTCCTTAATTCGTGAAGCGACATCGCTTCATACAGCATTGTTTTACTGTGTTCTCGATCTTGGATGCCATTAATAATATGCTCGATTAACGCATCTTCTTCCACAAGTCCTTGACTTGCAATTTCTTGCATGGCTCCCACATACTGTCGTGCGCTCTCATTCGGTCGTCTTTTTCGTTTGCGCAGTTCTTCATGAATTAGCGCGCCGTTCATTTCTGCCTTAAATTCTCGCAACAGCCTCTTTTTAAGAACCTTCCATGATACTATCCCTTTTTCATAGGTAACAAACTGTTTCGCCGACCCCTTCATCATTCTTTTTCCATACAGGAGCTTTTGTAAATCGTTCCATTCAAGCAACGCACTTAGTTCTTCGAAATCGTTGACCCACTTTTTAATTGGCAATTTATCGTCACCTGTGAAGTATGGGATACTATTGTCGACGTCTTTAATTGTGAATTTTATCACTTCATTTCTTGTGGTTGCCCGTCTCGTCGGTGTGCGATATTTGTTACAATCATCTATTGCACTTTCCATGTCTTCCTCGGAATCGTTGTCTGTTTCGTCGCCGTCTGTTTCTTCGTCTTCGGATTCTTCTTCCTCCTTCTCTGTTCCGACACGTCCGAAATTTTTCAGTCTCTCTCGCAACTCGTTCTTGTTGCCTGCATCTGTTAATTGCAACTCTCTTAATTTTTCTCGCAACTCCTTAACCTTCATTGCGTCTATCATCTCTTCTGATAATCCTTCGTTCTTCTTATCCTTAGTCTTTGTTCCGCTTCCGTTCAACGTATTCGAGTTGTTCTATGTACTTCCGTTCATCTTAGTAATTTTCTGATTACAACGTAATGCCGCTCGACGATTGTTAACAACTTCTTTCGGCTAGTGGCCAACTTACACACTGCCGTACAACTGAATAAATCGCGAATCGTCACTTTCCACTTCTCTCTCAACTGCACTTCGTAACTGAATCGTCCCGATCACACTCGCTTCAATTGCCCACACAACCACCGGACTGGACGAGCCCCCAAATGTAGGATTTCCCTATTTTATATTATATTTCGGTGGCGATCGAGTTAGTTAATCGATCTACGCGGGCGGGGTATGAAAGGAATCGACTCTTACTATTAGTAGGTTTAATAAAATAATAATATAATGAAATAATAAAATAAGAAAAGAAGACGGAACAAAGATTTCGTACAACTTTACACGGCGACGACCGGCGAGAGACTCCTCGTCCTCGCCTGTTCCACGCATTTTACCACGGTCTTCGCTTGTCGTTTGTTTCGACAAACGACTGGCGAATTCATCTGTTCCTCTGTTTTTTTGTGGAACGCGCGCTTCGCCTACTTCTCGTGGGAATTTAGACATCCCACATATAAACTATATGCATATAATACATACATATAAAAATAGATGCTTGTTATATGAAGCAATTTCTGGACAGTAAAAATATTAACATTTCCCAGTCGGTAAAACTCCCAAAGTCTTTTGTGTCGACAGAACTGTGTAAGCATTTTGCATTCATATTTTCCTACATTTTGTAAGGAGGTCTATAAAAGCTCATATCTAACTGATATCAATGGATATTTTTAAACTACGTATTGTACTTTCTTTTTTATATTCTAGAGTAAATTTTTATAATAAAGACTAACGGTAAATGTACGTTTTATTGTCGTAATTAATACCATGAATTGTATGTATATATTATAATAGTTATGTGTGTATTCAATATTCAATATTCAATATTCAACAGGTTCAAAGTAGACAATAAACGCCAATACACGGAAAATTAAAATTTTAGAGTAGATTTTAAGATGCGAAAATGTGCGGAAATGAATAATATTTATATTTTTCGGGACAGTGATCGGTGTTTCGCGTTCTAAATTTTTGGAAGTTTGAGGGAATTTTCATAAAGACAATCATGTTAATGGATTGTATAGATATGTTTTGGAAAAGGTACGTTATATGAAGAAGCAAACAAATCTATATGGATTAATATTTCCAATACTTGCAGACTTTGTAGTAGCAGTCATAAAAAATGTTTTGTCTAGTTATCATCTCGAATCGTACATACCACTGTGCGTCGCGCCGCTATGGAACAAACCGATGAAATCTGTATCAAAATCAAAGAACTTTCGATACAAATGAGATAGAGGGATGACATTTTTAAAAATTAAAGGTGAAACTTTACCGAATGTTGGATAATTATGGAGATTGTGATACGAATGTTTTTAACCTTGAAAAAATTCGTTAAACTTACACAATTCCAAGAAAATTATAGTTTTCCCAATACCACGCGAGGAAAAAATTTTTATTTTAACATGCTATACATTATTTCCCGTAAATTCTTTCACGCTGATTTCAAATGTGGTCTCAAAATTTGTCTAGCACTTCATAATTATCCCATATTCTGCAAAGTATCAGCTTTAGTTTAAAAAACTTTCATCGCTCTATCTCATTTCTATCGAAAGTTTTCTGATTTTTACACAGATTCCATCGGTTTTCCCATAGTACGGCGTAGCGAGTGATAACAGAGGGATGCTGCGTCGTGACTTCTTCCATAAGTTTCACACACCCAAAGCGTTTCCTTGTTTTCTCTTGTCGTATGTTAACTAGTCACACCCGTCATGAATAATGAATATTACGCGTTTCTTTTTATATGAAATAAAATTTGATTCGCTTGTAACCAATATTTAAGCATTAAAATAAATGTAGTCATACAAATAATATCAATTTTCTTTTCTCTTCTATGACAATTTTGGGGATAAAGACGATTTAATTACTGTAAGAGTAAAGAAAAAAATACGGCAAGGAATTAAGATCAAAGTCAAGTCGTGAATCAAAATTGACCTTAACATTGTATCCCAATATTAATCCCAAGATCAAAATTGTTTTTGTTGCATCCAACAAAGGTCTCGAAGAAACTATAGGTCTCAATTCTCTTAAAAATTCGCCAATTATTTTATTCCATGTGTCTACAGGATGTCTTAAAATGGTATAAACATGGAGGGGCTGATTCTACACGAGAAAACAATTGGAAAATATACAATAAATTTTTAGATTTGACGCATCGTTTTCGAGAATATTAACTAACAAACCGTCAAGTTCGCGTGCCTAGTATTCTTAAGAAGTAGAATGAGTCGGTCATGAACAAACGTGTCGGACCATTCCCATTCAATACCACGCGTAAAAATTTTTTTCCTTTATTAAAATCATTAAGGGAAGAAATAACATTCAATTTGGTTTCTACGTCTTGCAACCGATGCAGAAAATTTTTATTTTGCATAAAGATCCGTAGATTAATTACAGCATAGTAAAATTGATTCTTTCTATCCATAGCCTGAATTTCAATCTTTATTTTCAACTCTCAAAATCTAATATTTTGCTAACAATCAAAATACATTTTAACATGAACATATAATATTACGAAATAGTGTTTCTAAAATGCGCATGTATTTAATTTCGTAGATAGATGTATTTCTTTCGTTTTTATAATAAATTGATTGTGATCTATTTTTTCCCATTACGTTATCTAGATAATGCGATGAACGAGACAATCATTCAAATGAATAACCTAGAAAATGGTAACAGCACTTATTTCAATTATGTATCGATAGTCAGGAATGTATCTCAGACACGAGGACGTTACAAAAATTTCTAACGTTTATGAAGCAATGAGAGAAAATGAATCGAACATTCCACTGCAGATGCCTTTAAGAAAGGGAAGAGAAAACGTTCCATACGTACTCATGTGGGACGATGCTTCCGTATTAAATGAGTGTATTATGAAAGCTTATCCAGCTTGCCTTTTGAAAGGATCTCCTAAAAGAATTTTTAATTATAAAATATCTCGAGCAAGAAATTTGTTCAGGAAATTCGTTGATCTACGTTTCCAGAACATTTCGAAAACTTGTGCCGTTTGTTAGACATAATAAGATGTTACATTCTGTACTATGTCTCGTCAATTGGATTAGTCAGTAGAGACTTTGTGCTCGACTATTTATTAACTTCCCGATTCATAGGGAAGTTACTGTAATTATTTATATTATATTAACTCTTGCGTATTGGCGTACTTTTATCCCTCTTACAACGTTGTTGGGATCGTGATTGGAGAAATTGAAGGATATTTAACAGTAAACAAAGTATATATTTAATAATAAAATAGGTTCAGTCTACACGTGGTTGTTTGTAGGTTATGTATGCTTGCTCATGGTTCACTCTATGCGTTCACACTCAACAGATTCACACAATACATTATTTACACACTAGGGTGGTCCTTAGCTACACCTGGTAAAATTTTTTTTGCGAGAATTTTTCGCGGCCCCTTCCGAAAATTGTGCCTTTGGGTAAGAAAATAATGTCTGCAAAGTTGGAAATTGATCGGATATTTTTATTGATCGGAAGTTGCGAAAAACATGAAATTTCGTAGGAATGGGAATATTTGATCAAAAGACTTTTGATTATGACTAAACGTTCTTCCTGTGTCAACATATTGATTATAATAGTACCAAAATGTAATATTTTCAATATAACAATTAACTAATTGTCATATTTTTGTAAATGTATATGTCAAATTTTACGTATTTTATTGAAAACACCAATTCTTTTAGTTTTATTCTTATACTAATTTAAAAAGTAGTAAAATTAAGATTGGACATAAATATGTTATAGTTAATCAGAGCATAATAAAGTAAAGGTGAAGATAAGAAACTAAGAGGTATCGAGGTATTGAGTTTAAATACTATATATACAGGGTGTTCAGGCTATTATTAGCCAGCATTTTTTGTGTAAATAGTAAATATTAGAAAAAAATGATGGAGGAAAAAGTATTACTGTTTTTTATGTGCAACACAATGACATATGCATTTTTGTTTTATTTACATTACTTTGATAGAACTGAAGGTGACTTTCAATTTTTTAAATGGAATGAGGTATTTTTTAATACGTCAATCGATGCAGCTGGACATTCGTAATAAAAAAGTACTAACCTATGTATGTCGAAAAGTTAGTCGTTCAGTAGATATTTCAATGTAAAAAATATAAAAATATCATTACTGCCGTACTAAGACGTTAGCGTTTACTTACTAGTGTAGTACGACAGTAATGGTATTTTATGTTTTTTATATTGAAATATCTTCTGAACCATTAACTTTTCGACATACATAGGTTAGTACTTTTTTATTACGAATGTCCAGCTGCATCGATTGACGTATTAAAAAATACCTCATTCCATTTAAAAAATTGAAGGTCACCTTCAGTTCTATCAAAATAATGTAAATAAAATAAAAATGCATATGTCATTGTGTTGCACATAAAAAAC
The DNA here is from genome assembly GCA_963971365.1 of Lasioglossum villosulum. Classification (NCBI taxonomy): domain Eukaryota; kingdom Metazoa; phylum Arthropoda; class Insecta; order Hymenoptera; family Halictidae; genus Lasioglossum; species Lasioglossum villosulum. Next base: position 26,704,126 of record OZ020498.1, on the reverse strand, counting down.
AGTAATATTTTTCCTCCATCATTTTTTCCTAATATTTACTATTTACACAAAAAATGCTGGCTAGTAATAGCCTGAACACCCTGTACATAAGGCACTACATACATTTAATACAACAAATACAACTAAAGACATTTTACAGAGATTTCGTTAATGTAGTCTTTTTTGCGTCTGAATAGCGCTTTCTGTAGTCTGACACAGTTTGCATTATAAATTGTTTTTCTTTTTCATTTCGCGATAATAAATCGTTCAATTCTTCCATAAGTTTGACTCCTCCTTCTGCCGTATCGTTAACTACAACTAAATTATTTACTGTAATTAAGCCTGCGTTATAACTGGGATCACTTTCCCATTCTGAGGGATCCTTATTTATAAAATCTATGGAAATCGAAAATCTTTTACAAAAATTTATCATACATCATATTATCATATTACCAATACATCATAAACCGCAAGAGCTTGCTCTTCGCCAGTACCAGAAGGTATCGCTGGAATTCCGAGCAATTGTTCATCTCCATCACAGATTATTATTACTGGTAATCGGTCTACTTTTTCTTTGCCAGTTAAAAATGGTAACATTTTACCATCCCAGTGCAAAGTAATTGCATTATGCTTTTTTATTTATTTTTTTATTCGAATTTTGTGTTCATAGGCGGCATTCGAGGGTACCCGGGTACGGAACGAAATAAACATAAAAATAAACGAAAAGGACCTCGGTGCAACGGTTCAACGCGTCGCACCGATCGTTCTCACCGATATTACGCTTTGCGAAAATGGACTTTTTAGCGGAAAGGTGACGGATAGAATTTCGACAGGCTAATTAATTTAAAACAATCTTAATTCGTACAAAGTATAAAATACTGTATAAAACTTGTATAAAATATTTAACTTCAATTTTCAGTTTACGCTTTACATTTAGCGCGCTCTTACCTCTATTTCAAAACTTCGCGCTCGATGAGGCACGACTTCCCGATGTCCGGTTGCTTTAAAACTATGGATATATCATTTTTTCATTAAAAGGAACAATATTGGAGGGGGGGTCGCCGAAAATTTCATGGTCGTAAAATAAGGACCACCCTACTACACACTGTTCTCTCCCCACCTGTCTCACGCTCGCTCACATTCCGTCTCTCTCTCTCACACGCACTCCTTTCATACTCTCTCTCACTCTATCCATCCTTCCAGAACTTTCCTTCGTCATACACACACAAACGTTTCTCCCTCTACGTATATGTTAGACTTATGTTATATCAGCGATCAGAAAAACTCTATACGGAACAGACAGCAGTTACAACAATTGTTTCTATAATAGTATACTATATTAGTAATGCGCATCGTTCATAGGCAAAGAGGAGTTATACGACTCATTTATATTGACTCTATACCGTAAAGTCATACTATTATGCCACCCCTTAATTATGAAGCTTAGCGCAAAGTAATACCCTAACAAAAACATCCTGTAAACAGGAGCCAAGTTCTCTATGGCCGTAAAAAGTTGTGAGATCAAACAAAATACGGCCAAGTTCGTTAGTTTAGAAATACTTGTTGCAATACTGAAAAAGCGTTTGTAAAAATTAGTTTAAAAGAACGCTATTTAATTTTTAAAGATTTACATGGTGGATTAAATTATTCAAACTTGGCCGCTACCAAACACCTTTTATGGCCATTGGTTTAAAAAGTAACGGCCAATTTGAATAATTTAACCTTCCATGTAACTCTTTAAAAATTAAATAGCGTTCTTTTAAACTAATTTTTACAAACGCTTTTTTCAGTATTGCAACAGGTATTTCTAAGCTAACGAACTTGGCCGTATTTTGTTTGATCTCGCAACTTTTTACAACCATAGAGAACTTGGCTCCAGTTTACAGGATGTTTTTGTTGGGATTTCATCAATTTTTGTTTAAATTTCATCAATTATCAAGTAGGTATTACTCTTATCACTGATTCATTAAATTCTAAACATTTTTTATATTTAAGGCGGACATTAAGTAAATAAATAAAAAATTTTGAAAAAAATTTTTTCTTGAAAAATTTAAAAGACTACATACGTCATGTGGTTGGGCATTACCTATATGCTGTAGGTTAAGCCTTTTGAAAATTTCGTTATTTTTGCGGCAGGAAGAACCGTTACCGAAATACAGCCATTTTTTAAGACTAGCTCAGCTGACCATCCCCACCACTTAGGTTACGCTTTTTTTACGGTGTAAAATTTCAAAGTTCATTATTTCAAACTTTGTTTTTACAAGTTCTAATTCGTACAAGAGTCCATGGTTGAATTCAATTTAAAAAGAAAAAAATTTTTTTTAAATAAAAAAAAGTAAAATTTCAAACTTTGATAATTATTCCTTTGGGTGTTTGTTATGGTGGACCTATGTACCAAATCTCAAGCTTGTAGGTCAATGGAAAGTACCCAAAAGGTTTTGATGATCTGTCAGTGAATCAGTGAGTCAGTCAGTCAGTCAGTGACAAATTTAGCGATTTTTGTGGTCCTATATCTCGGAACCTACTAATGTTGGAGGATTAATGTTTTGCCAATATGGAGACTTGATAGCACTTAACAAATGTACGAAATTACATCTCTCCATCTGTCTTCATTTCCGAGTTACAAGCCTCTAAAAAACGGCCAAGTTGGTTCATGTAAAAGGAGATAGTGCGAGAACTTATTATAAATTACACAAATCACTTGCTAAAACTTTGTGGATTTATATACAGGGTGTCCGTTTTATTTCAACACAGTGAAATATCTTTTAAGAGAATCGTGCTATGAAAGAAATATTGCAATTGAACTGCCTCCTTATTATATTATTTTTATTTTTATTGTGTTCCATATATGAGAATATAATATGTATACTTTCGAACTAGTGGGCTATAAAATCATTTCAACGAAAAAATTATTTCATAGATTTTCTTCACAAAAATCAATTTTTTGCAAAATCCTGATATAGACTTTTGCGACCAGAATCAGCGTGACAAAACGTACGGGAATGGTGTATGGCATGTCAAGAAAAAAATCTATTCACAGGTGATATTGGATAAACCACAATTTTTTTGAAATTCGACAAGTTTGACACAGAGTTTCAAGGTTCAAAAGCGTTTGTACTGCGGTATTTCAGCTTTAATTTAAAAAGAACTCATTGCTCTATCTCATTTCTATCGGAAGTTCTTTTATTTTGACACATGATTCATCGGTTTACCGGTGTGCCGCGTATTGCTTGCCTCATCCGGACAACGTTCTACGGATTCGTTGATATTTATTTAACGGTTCATTTTAATGGGCTTTTCGAAGCGTATATAACACCTTTACCCTTGATTAATTGACACAGTCTGTAGACAGATAAATGGGTCAAGAATGCGTCGCAAATCAACAAATTCGATATTTCATCAAGAAAAGACGGATTATTGGTTATTCCGTCCATTTTTCTTATTTATTAGAGTTGCATACCAAAATTCTGTACAATATTTTTGTTAAAAAATGCAGAATTTTTTTTGCTCTTAATCTTAGTTAGAAAAACATGAAAATGCGAAAATTTTCTTCTTAAAATTTTGAATCAAGTCGGTACATTCATCAAAATGGATTGCTACTGCAAAACATAAAAGCATCTTTCATTTATCGTGTATTGCATTTTAATCCTGTAGATTTTGAGGTGAAAATGTAAAAAATCCAAGCTTTAACGTCCGGAATTAACTGGTTCAAAAGTTATGCGTGTTTAAAGTTGAACTACCTGTCAAAAACGTATATAATCGCTCAAGTTTCCACAGACATAACTTTTGAACCAGTGAATTCCCAACATCATTACTTGGCTTTCCGGCATTTTCTCGTCCAAAGGATTAATATCGTCAATAGGATTATTTATAAAAACGTTAAAACTTCCGGATATCTAAAGTGCAATTTAGCCGCATTTTCGAGTAAAGAATCGAGCAAATTTCCTCTCGTTAGACTGTATCCGAGCATAATACAAAATATTTTCCGTAACCAAAGAAGTTACTATTTCCTCGGTCAAGATTAAGAGTAAATTGACATAAAACGTATTTTATTGGCGAGCTAACTCTAATCGTGCCATCAAGGTCACTTATGAACTATTTGATATATTAAAAAATGGTTTCAACGAAAAAGTTACGTTCTTTCGTTAAAAGTGCATACCATGCTACAGTTACTTTTGTTCTCTTTTATTTTTTATCAAAATATGCAGATCACCTTGATCTTTTCTTATTGGGAAAACCTGTAGGGCTACATGGTGTAAAAAACGGATTGTTATCGAAGAGATATTTCCAAAATGGTGTTTAAAAATGTATTAACTGTAACATGAGAATTTCCCGTTTATGGGGAATATTCCAGTAACCATTAGTTTTTCAACATACCTTCACAGTTTCTTACTCAAAACTCAATTCTAGTATCTTCAACACGAACATAAGAACTTATCCTTTATAATAAAAACACTCATTATTACATTGTATGTTACTTTTCCAACATACCATCATAGTTTCCTACTCAAAACTCAATTCTGGTATCTTCAACAGGAACATTAGAACTTATCCTTCATAATAAAACACACTCATTATTACATTGCATGTTACTTTTCCAACATACCATCATAGTTTCCTACTCAAAACTCAATTCTGGTATCTTCAACAGGAACATTAGAACTTATCCTTCATAATAAAACACACTCATTATTACATTGCATGTTACTTTTCCAACATACCATCATAGTTTCCTACTCAAAACTCAATTCTGGTATCTTCAACAGGAACATTAGAACTTATCCTTCATAATAAAACACACTCATTATTACATTGTATGTTACTTTTTCAACATACCTTCATAGTTTCTTACTCAAAACTCAATTCTAGTATCTTCACCTGAAACATTAGAACTTAACTTCATAATAAAAAACACTCATTATTACATTGTATGTTACATTTTCAACATACCTTCATAGTTTCTTACTCAAAACTCAATTCTAGTATCTTCAACTGAAACATTAGAACTTATCCTTCATAATAAAAAACACTCATTATTACATTGTATGTTACATTTTCAACATACCTTCATAGTTTCTTACTCAAAACTCAATTCTAGTATCTTCAACTGAAACATTAGAACTTGTCCTTCATAATAAAAAACACTCATTATGACATTGTATGTTACTCTCGAAACTTTCATACAACTTTCGTTCTAACCATTTCCAATCAAAGCACTAACAAGGAGAGTGCAAGCACCACGTCACACCGATTTAGTTGAGACTTTGTATACTTATAGATCTCGTTCTCCCATTTACGAATATACAGGGTGTCCCAAAACTACCCTAGGAGCCGAAAATGGGAGGTTCCTTGAGTCATTTGAAGCGACATTTTCCTTTACAAAAATGGTGTCCGTGGCTTCGTTTAGGAGTTATTAATAAAAAACACGGTTCAATCAGAGCGTGGCTACAGCGGATTGATTCTGAGTCAACCAATGGCGACACCACGCCTCGCGGGACCTGTCGCAGAGTCGGACTCCGTTCGCTATAGCTGCGCTCTGATTGGTCCGTGTTTTTCGTTAATAACTCCTAAACAAAGCCACGGACGCCATTTTCGCAAAGGAAACTGTTGCTTCAAATGACCCAAGGAACCTTCCATTTTCGGCTCCTAGGGTAGTTTTGGGACACCCTGTACACCATTATAGGCGCAAACGCTCAATAGTTTTTGAGATATTCATAAACAAAGTTCTTACATTAGTGCTTACATTTGCTTTTCTGTATGAAACTTCCACCCGTTGAGTTAGGGTTCGATTCTCGTTTGATGAAAATTTTGTTTCCATATTTATTTATATTATATATTCGCTGTGTAACATTGACTTGTCTATATATGAGATGTACATTCATTACAAGTTAAAGAACAAAAGAATTAATAAATTATAAATAAATTCGCTGTGTAACATTGATTATAACAAATTGTTTATAACAAATTGTATAATTATAATTTTCTTAAATTTAAAAATTTATTAAAAAACACAGCGAATTTATTTATAATTTATTAATTCTTTTGTTCTTTAACTTGTAATGAATGTGCATCTCGTATATAGACAAGTTAATGTGACACAGCGAATAAATAATATAAATACACCAAGGTACACCAAGCCTCGGTCGATGTATACATCCTCTACAATAGCGAATGTAAGCACTAATGTAAGAACTTTGTTTATGAATATTTTAAAAACTATTGAGCGTTTGCGCCTATAATGGTATACATGGTGCCCCAAAATTACCCTAGGAGGCGAAAATGGGAGGTTCCTTGGGTCATTTGAAGCGACAGTTTCCTTTGCAAAAATGGCGTCCGCGGCTTTATTTAGGAGTTATTAACGAAAAACACGGACCAATCAGAGCGCAGCTATAGCGAACGGAGTCCGACTCTGCGACAGGTCCCGCGAGGCGTGGTGTCGCCATTGGTTGACTCAGAATCAATTCGCTGTAGCCACGCTCTGATTGAACCGTGTTTTTTATTAATAACTCCTAAACGAAGCCACGGACACCATTTTTGTAAAGGAAAATGTCTCTTCAAATGACCCAAGGAACCTCTCGTTTTCGGCTCCTAGGGTAGTTTTGGGACACCCTGTATATTCGTAAATTGGAGATCGAGATCTATAAGTATACAAAGTTTCAACTAAATCGGTGTGACGTGGTCCTTGCACTCTCCTTGTAAGTATGTATCATTTGACTGAGCCGTCCTGTAACGAAATATTCTCCGAAAATAAGATTATAGTTTCGTCAGACACAGGCAGGCAAGCAGACAGTTGGAAAATTTGAAGTAATCATAGTTGTATATAATAAAAGATCCGAACATCCGTCGAGACTTGTGTTACAGGTAGACGCGACGTGGGACGAGCCTCGTGTACTCGAAATTTTATGTATCGGCGCACCTGTACCGTACCCATACACAGGTTCGCACAAATACGGGGAATACTTTTCCTTGATACGACGTCCGGTATCGCAAGTTATGGGACATTCTGAGCGTACGTGGTGGAGGTCGGATACATAAGTACGTGTAATATGTACACACCAGCACAGCGCAGCGCAGCGTCCAGAGTGCCGGCTAGCAGCTGGTGCCAGTTTCAGGTTACATATCGTCTTCGTAGATTCCGCCAAATACGTATTCGCGCCGTCTGGCCCGGTTGGCACGCCATGCGTTCTGTTAAGAAGTGCAGTTAATTACGAAGATAATTTCGAGTCGTATGTTTGCGTGCTGCACATAACAAGCTTCCGACTTCGGGAGTTTCTCCCATGCAAGCCAATCTGCGTTACACCCTTCCCCTCCACCGTGCCTCTCGATTCATGCTAACCCAATCCCCGTCCCACCCCGTCCCACCCCGTCCCACCCGATTGCACCCTCTTCGACTGCCCCTTGCCACACTTTACCCTTTTGCCATATCCCTTGGCCGAGCGCGATCGTTATCTGCCGAAGAGATTAGGATGAAATCCTCTGATCATTTCCCAGAACTCTTTTTAATGTTCGTCCTGCACCCTTTGTGCGGACTTCGCCATCGTTATGAATCGACGAGATGATCTTTTCCCCATTCGTACCAGTCGAGTTAGCATCGATGTACAAATCGATAGCAGACACGATTTCCTTTCAATAGTTTGCCCGTTTGTCTAGTCGTAATCAGTTCACTGGGATCTTAGCTCGTGCCGACTGTCTTTTAGAACTGTAGGCCTTATCGCTTATATCAGATTTACAAATGAGACGAAGGATAGGACATCCGTTACTTCTTACATGTAACAGATAGATTATCGCGGAGAAAGCAGAAATTGTGAAAACTTTTTCCGTAGATAGCACACTTTGAAATTAATGTAATTTCTGTTTATTAGACGATAGAAATACAATTTTTTTATACAGATACTTTCAATGTGCTTCTCTTAACATTATATGAATGAAATGAAACGAGGCTTCATTAACTTATCTATTTTGATTTAAAATAGTAGAATCATTAACGAAATATAGAGGGACAAAATGATAGCACTATTAAAGAAAAACTTGAAATATAACAGAATTAATCGATAAACAATCAATGCTTTATATTTTGTAGGCTCTCTTCTCCTTTTCATCTGATCACTTCAATCATTTTGGTTGGACAAGATTTATACAAATTTTTGATACTGATTTGGCTAATATTCTACCATGCGTCGAAAATGCACTGATTTCAATCGTTAATATTTTGGAATTATCTTCCACTTATGTACACGGCTCTCGCGAGATGTCTTCGACAATTTTTAATAATGTTGAGGTCGGTGATCTTGACGGTCATTCCAAAACACGAATATTTTTTTTAGAAAAGCATTTCTTTACCGCCTTTGATTAGTTGTTCACTTATCAATTAAATATACCGTTCACTATTAATTCGTCCGTTTATTTTGTTTTTTGTCTTACCTCAATGTTCAATATCGGCCCAAAGTTCCACACAGCCGCCTCCCACTTGGTGTCGACTTAAAAATTGCTGTTTTTTACTCAAATCGTGATGGTAATAACCTAGACCGTCCAAATAAAATCTTTTTTCGTTAGTAAATATGACTAGGATTATTTTTCGCGATCGTAAATTGTTGTTAGACAAATAGAAATTGATGTTATCGGCGCACAGGTTCGATCATGATTCTACAAACATAATTTGAATGGTACTACAAACGTTGATTCGGGTTTGAACCTGTTTCTTGATCTTCAGAAATTTAAGACCATACGTTTGAGCTATTCCGAATGTTTGGAATAGATGAAAAGGAAAAAGGAAGGTGGTGTTTCGTCCTAAATTCATTCAAATTATTATTTATTAAAACCATTCAAATTATGTTTGTAGAATCATGATCGAACCTGTGCGCCGATAACATCAATTTCTATTTGTCTAGTAAATATGACTCTTCGCCGCTTTGATCTGATATTTATATGCTTTTGGGTAAATTGTAAGCGGAACGCTTAATACTCCTTCTTCAATTCTCTCCGCGCACAATGCTTGCATTTTTGTAAAACACGATGTACATTCTTCACGTTAGGGTTTACGCCAACATTTCCTGCGATTTGTCTCGCAGCCATTCTCGAATTTCATGGTTTTCAATATTGCACTTTTTCTATTTAACAAATTCATAATAACTTTTCGGCTTCTATTTACACCTTTTGATATTTGTGTACTTCAATATTGTTCTTCCTTTAATATGTATGTTCTTTTCTTAAATAATCACGAAAGAAGCTAGCACCCACTTTATCAATTACGTTTTCCAATGAGTGTTTGCTCTTCAGTAAGTCCTACACAACTGAGAAGCGTTAATCTGCTACTTGTGCTATCATTTTGTCCCTCTTGCAAATCACATTATTTACGGTTTCATTCCTACAATTCTGCTAGAGTAAATGACGATGATGTTTAGTACATTATACATATACGTTTCGACTGAAGAGTCACATGACCCTACTAGATTTTTAAGGCGTGAGCGTTTTCAAGGTTATTTCAAGGTCATTTTGTCTTTTTTCATCATAAACCCATATGTTTTATTCCGGAATCATATTCTACATAAAAAATGCACAACTTTGGTTTGAAACATTTTTTGTATGTTCAATATTTCTTAAGATCTTTAGCTGATTTTTCATGTTTATGTCAAGGATATTCTCTTTTCAACTTTCTTCCGAAAGGTTTTTTATTTCACTTAATAACAATAATAAACGTTGAAAATTTTGTACCCTCAACTTCTAGACACTTATTAATTCGTTTAATAAATGACTCATGAACAGATAATAACTCTTGCATAAATTGTTTAACATACAATACAGTTAAATGTAATACATGATGGACGTCTTTTTCAGGAGCCCGCAAAGCATACAAATTAATAGCTTCTTCAATATTTCGTCTTGATTCACCATAAAGAAGATTCATTTCACTTTTTTCTGCAATTATTAAATATTCCATTGCACTCACTACGTAAACTGAACTGACGATACAGTATTTTCTAGACTATGACTAAGAATTCAGTCACACACTTATCCTGTTTTGATAGCACATTGTCAGATACATTTGTGAACACAGTTATGTTTATCTGTATTCTACTTGACAAACAGACATTTCGAAACATTCTGGATCTTAAGCTACTAATAATATTTGAAGATCTAAGTCTACCAGAAGTGGTATCAGCATAAATTTTAAAAGATGTTTCGCTACACATCTTAAGAAATATTGAACTTACAGAAAAATGTATCCAACAAAAATTGTACAATATGCAATACACGACGCTCTTAAACATATATACACCTCCGATTTCCAAGACCACGTAATATATACTGACTCTATGAGTGTTACCCAAGCCTTAGGGAGTACCACGAAACACAACAAAAATGAAATTATAAGAGACACTTTAACATTATATACGGAACTCGTCGCCACCAACAAACAGATATACATCACATGGATCCCCTCGCATCAAGGAATAACTGGAAACACAGAAGCAGACCTGAGAGCCAAAGAGGCAACCACCCTACAGACAGAACAACAAACAACACAAATCCCGCTCCAAGAAGTTATCAATTACGTAAGAGAAGAAATCAAAGAAGAATGGAATAACATATGGAAGTCGAAACCAACCAAGATACACAACATAATCACAAATTTTTTCCAAGACATACCACGTGACCACATGAGCAGAAAAGAAAGAATCGTTCTTTCCCGCCTGAGAACTAGTCACTGTAAGATAACACATGAATTCCTCATAAAACAGATCCTCCCTTCTGCTGTAACACCCCGCTCACAGTCCACCACATCTTATACGACTGCCAAAAATTCTCCACCCAGCGACACAAATTCGGAATCAACCAGAACACGGCCCTGACATCCAACAAGCACGTAACAAACACCATTGAATTTCTGAAAGACATTAACTACCTCAACAATATATAAGGAAAAAAAAGAAAAACACAACAGTTCGTCGCTAATGACCTAGACGTTGATGCGACGTTAAACCTTAATATAAAAAAAAAATTGTACAATTTTTTACGTAGAATATGATTCCAAAATAAAAAATATGCGATTACGATAAAAAAAAGTCAAAATGGCCTTCAAATAACCTTGTAAACGCCCACGCATTAAAAATCTAGTAGGGTCAGCTGACTACTCGAAACATTAAAGGATATTTATCAGTTTGTTTTTTTTAAATCACATGTCTTCGAGATTTTTTACAATCTCAATTTAAGTGGGACACCCTGTAGGCATGTCAGAAGATGTTGACATATTAAAATATTCATTTTCTTCAGTTTATTCCACAAAATGAGAGAAGAAAGACAATGTGCTATCTTTTTGTCCCGGAGTTTACATACATAATCGAGATCGCGTAAACTATTTATAATATTTTTCTGTACGTAATGGAATGTGCAATGTATTTTTGATTGTGAATACGTGAACAAGTATTACATCTGAAATTCTATTTTCTTGCCCTTGCCCGCACGAAAAGAAATGGAGTAGGTATTGCTCGAGAGTTTTTGTAAATTTCACGGTTTTATATTGTACGTCGAATTGGCGCCAGCAAAACTGTGGTTATTGCAAGCTGTAGACATACATCAGAGTCTAAACTAGATCTACGTAGATTCATCCAACACTTACCAAGATTAGAACCACATTTTCAAGTACTATCTATTTTACAGCGCATCAAGAGTCTTCTATATGTATGTACGTATGTAGAATCTATAATACATTTACTTATGATTTTCTGAAAAACGCATCACCTTAATCGTTGGAATTTTCAATTGTAATAACTGAACCGTGGATTTTATGCTTTATAAGGCACAGAAGTATTTGAATCTGAAATAATCGGCGTTAAAGAATGTAAACTATTTTCGTGACGTCGCACAGTGCAGACAATATGGCCTAATATTCGGCACGTCTTTAACCCTTTGCACTCGGTTGTCCCCTCTGAGGCACCACTAAAAATTGCTGTAACGTTATTCAAAATATATATGTCGTGGTAGGCCGACCCCTTGTTCGATTCGACATTTCAAAATGCGTCAACGAGCTCACGGGTGCTGTAGAAAAGAAAAGACTACTCTCTTGACAACGCAAATCAATCAATATCTCATTGATATTGCCCTGTTTTCATATACACTGTAACCATCAGGAACGTGTCCATTCTACCACCCGTGGTCACGTTCAACAAGGACCTAAACCATTTTCCTATAAGACCTTGTCTCGCATTTCTTCAAAAATAAAACAAACGTAACAGTAACACAAATTTATAAATTACAATCAATAAAACAAACATGACATTAATAATAATAATACAAATTTTCAAATCATTGCCTATGTCAGCACGCCCCGACATATACATATATTGTTTGCATTATTCAATATATCGATATATAATCTATTACTAAACATTTAGTATTCTAGAGATAGATAGAAGTATTCTAGATCAGAAGAAATGTTTAATTTTCCAGTTAAAATAACTCCGAGTGCAAAGGGCTAAATTTGGTTATTAATGTATATATAGGCAATTTTTTTACAGAAAATGATATTTACCAATATAATTAATAAATTTATTAAGAAATTAACAATGTTTATTTAAACAAAAATATATTTTTAAAAACTAACAAATTTAAAACGAAATTAATAATAAATGAACAATATTTAATATTAATAGTAATAAACTTAGACAAATTATAATAGTATAAACAAAATTAACAAAACGCTATTCGCTATAAACATTTTGAAATAATTCCTTCTCCCATCCCCAGGAGGTGGGGGTGGGAGGTCAATTATGGTGTTATTGAATAGCATTTTTTATAACTAATAAATTTAAAAAGAAATTAACGAATTTTCCACAATACATTATAAAGGCAAGGTACGGGCATTTATCAAAAAGTTTATAAAATTAAGAGTTGCAGTTAGTTGCAGGCAAAACTATGAAATTCTTAAACTACAACAAGTAATATATCCGAATATGTCAAAATCTCAGGATATTTTTTGCCCTTCTCGAGGTATGTTAATTTGAAGTTTTATATGCAAGTAATAAATAAAACCATCGTTGAAAATTTATACAAAAAATTAATCTACTTTATTAAATGTAAAAAGAATGCATATACCTTGATGAGCATTTTTCATTATACAGAATTATTATTGCAACACTGATTTACAATTAATGTAATATTATTTGATTTTTGGGACTCTAGAGAGTGTGGCACATGGTAAAATCTTTTATAAAAATCTAAATTTGGTTAATAATGTAAATTCAATAGTAATTATTCACAACAACAAAATTTAACAATAAAATTAATAAATTTAAAAAAAAATTTATGCATAAAAATTATTATTATATGATTAATAATATCAATTACCACCTAATAAAACGTTTGGCAAAGGAATTGATCGTACATCGTGATACACACGTGTAGTGAGATATGCCACGTTTGTCCGCACTGTGCGTCGTTATAACTTCTAAGAAGTGAATAATTTTCCATCTAACATATTTGCAACTACAAATTAATCCATAAAAACTTACATTAAATGATTTCTTAAGTTCGTGGATGATCTGAGAATAAAATTCAATGATAAAATTTGAAAGAATACAACGTTATTAATCAATTAATTTTTCTGATTGTTGAAAAGATGGTAACTATGTGTATAATATTTTTTACACTTAGTCGTGAAGTACAGTTTGAAACATGTATGAAAGTCGGGCACGAACTTATGCAATCATCTAATACTATTGTGAAATAATTCGTAAATTTTGTATTATTAAATTTCATGTTAAAACGCATCTAACGAAATAGTATCGTAGTGATAATTAATATTAAATCTATTTAATAAAATATATCTCGAAACGCTGAAATTGTAATTACTGTTAGATTCGATGACATGTGTTGTGATATTGTAATAACAATCTATTGCTCCCTCTCTCAAGACGAGACGGGTCGGGTTCTCGAAAATTTCGGTATTCTCGATTATGTCAAGACTCTCGCAAATTTCGGAGATTTCAGTATTGGATTACCCCTATAAGACTCGCTTTAAAACCAATCGTGGTATGAGATTTTCAATATTCGACACGTTTCCAAAAACAACATTATAAAGTTTTTTCATTGAATCTCCTTTTTCTCTTGCATAATTCATTAGTACACAGGGTGTCCCAAAACTAGTGTAGGAGCGGGAAATGGGAGGTTCCTTGGGTCATTTGAAGCGACATTTTCCTTTACAAAAATGGCGCCCGCGGCTTTGTTTAGGAGTTATTAATGAAAAACACGGACCAATCAGAGCGCGATCTAGACATGCGATGGCACGTTCGGCCAATTGACAGTTGGCGCGTCGGGTTGACTGTGCTAACTCGCGTCTAGGTCGCGCTCTGATTGGTTCGTGTTTTTCGTTAATAACTCCTAAACAAAGCCGTGGACGTCATTTTTGTAAAGAAAAATGTCGCTTCAAATGATCCAAGGAACCTCGCATTTTCCGCTCCTACACTAGTTTTGGGACACCCTGTAGAATTATAAAGTTTCGAAAACTAAATAGAAGTAATGCACCAAATACTAAATAATTCAGCTAATAACTTAGTATTGAGTCCTTTTCTGAATAATTTAATATTTGGTGCATTACTTCTTAATCTTTGCAATTAATGAAATTTACTACTAATGAATTAAGTAAGAAAAAGGAAGATTCAATGAATAAACTCTAAAATGTGGTTTTCAGAAACGTCTCGAACATCGGGAAGGACCTAGCCGATTAAGATGGTCAAAACTGCCCTTAGAGGTTTTTCAATGGCTCTTGAACCATTCCAAAGCTGACCAAGAAAAACCGCTCTGAGTCAAATTTCAGCCCTCTAGCTTGCCCGTAAGGGTAGTTACAGGGTAAAATAGATTTTACGCTTTCCGGCGCATTTTCCGGTCTCAAATGCGTTCTAAAATTTTGAAAAAATGTGACACATTCCAGATCCTAAGGCGCATTTTTGAGATTTCTTCAAAATGTTTTTGTTGCAAACTGAGGTAGTAAAAAATGAAAAACCTCAAAAAAATCGGAAAAACGAGTGAAACGAGTCTATGTGTTGAGAATATTTTTTATTTAAATTGGTATGAATGATATACCTATATATAATGTGAGGAAGAATGGTTGGTACGAGTGTATGAGAACAAGGACTATAGAGAAGCGCACGAGAAAGATGTTGGTTTATTTGAAATAGTATAATTAGTATAATCGATAAACAAAAATGAATTTGTTTAATCCATTTGAATACTACTTCATAAGATACTTTTGTTTATCTTCACTTTATCACTTGCATTCATCGTGTCACGACGTCGTTCCTTGAATATAAAAATAAATGATAGTTTATTCATTTAAAACCAGATTCAGTTTATTTATCCCATATTTCCAATAAAAGAGTGGTTGGTATCGAAACCAAAGAACTGTACTAAAAGTAAAATAAATAACTTCGTTAAAACGTAAAATCATAATACTATGAAACGAGAACAAGTGAGATAAATGAACCTAATAGTAGATCGACCAGCTTGTTGGGACACCTGTTAATTCGTCTTTTGTTGCTTTGATGCTGTATTCGTCTTGTTAGTGGATTGTCGCGTCGCATATCCCGATATCGCACCATAATAAATGTCAATACCTTATAATCAGTTACACGAGTCCATCAGTGATGCTAACCGTGAAATACCCGGAATTAAGAATAAAGATATTAAGAAGGTGCCTAAATCGAAAAGTTTCAATCATGTACAGCAATCCCTTGATTCTTGTTCAGGGGTGGTTCTTGGAGCGAACAGGAATCGCAACCTAGACTTGCTTTTCTGATTTACTGCTGGGTCTACCACTCCGATCGCGCCGAACGAGACTACAATAGAGCAACGGTGTCGGCGACGGCTACCCTAAGCGTGCGACCGCAGCGTGTGGTCGTCGCCGACGCAGTTTAAAGGCCCACGTGTTCTCACAATGTAATGCCAATTCAAAATGCTTTATTTTTCATTATTTTTTTATGAGACTTTCACTGACTTGTTTCTGGTATTATTCTGATTAAAACAAGACCAAACACGATATAATTTGGCCCATATTTATTCTACACGTGAGAAGCATAATTTATAATTCATCATACATTCAACATATGAAATAGCATATGTTTATGTGTAGGTATTAGATAGATTTTAATATTTAGATGTGTTGGTGCCGATCGATCGTCGGTGACCAGCTGATCGTCTGCTGCTGGTCGTCGTTACGAGCCGACGATCGATTTGTTATTAACGACTGACGTTCGTTTGTATAAAACTTTTGTATTCAGATTGTAACATATCGTGAAACGAGAAACATCCATTTAAATAAAGCTCCTACAAAATAAACACAACGGAGGAACGCGACTCTTTCTTTCCTATACAAAACTTTCACAGTAGATTAAACCAATCATGTTTTGTCGTCGCTGTGTGATGAGCGCGACGTATTCCGGATCTGTGCCCGCCAATTTAATATTGGGCCAGTAGTTCAAAATGTTATAATAACATGAAGACGCAAAAGACATTAATCGGTTCGCAAGACAATAAAATACGTTAAACGAAGCGTTTCGTCCCGGACCTGCTAGTGGACTCATCAGTAAGGCTGATCTAGCAGGTCCTGCCTTATACGCGCGCAGATTGTATAGCCTAAATAGAATTGAATCGCGGTAATGTCGTACGCTCGCGGATCTGATGAAGATGCGATCCCGTTCGACGCGTGTCCTGATCGCTGGACAACAAACTGCCGTAACCCGATTTGAAATGACGCGACTGATTGACGAGACTAAACTGAAGAACGCGGTCTCAACGCGATGTCCGCCAGGTTTCTCGAACAGGAAAGAAGATGCACTGATTGGTTCCTGCAGAAAGTTGCATTTCCCAATCAGTACACTTTTGACTGTTAGGACCTCCTTCCTGTGGCACTGAATGAGGCCCTTGGAAGGAGGAGTAGAGCGATCCCTGTATCGGTCACAGACGCGTCTCGGTAATTCGACACGGGACGGTTAACGGTCGCGGGCGATCCTTCGGAGGGACACGATTTATGACACTTTGTATTTTAAGTGTAGAAAACAGCTAAATATTAGGCCAGATGCCTCGACTGGTCGTCGAATGACCATAGTTCGTTTAATCCTCTACGACGGTCTTTAGGCACGAACGGACCATAAATAATAATTGAAAGAAGTCCACGTGGATGATTCCGACGCGACGGAACAAATCAATACAATTGAAATTATATCGTGTTTGGTCTTGTTTTAATCAGAAAAATGCCAGAAATACGTTTTTAAAAGTCCAATAAAAAAATAATAAAAATTAAGATGTTTGAACATTCGATTCGTTGTGTCAATGTAGTGATGTTCACACCGATATACCCGGGCCGAGAACAATAGTCGCCGCCCAGCGTTGACAGGCAGTGGAGTGAGTAGGCCTGAACAAGAATCGGGACCCCCCAAACTGAACAGGAATCGGAACTTTGCTGTAATAGCGTCCAGGGGCATTACTGTAGTAGGAGACAACTTCAATATTACAAAGGAAGAAGACGTCTTGTGCAAAGTATGTGATAAGCAGATTCATTGAGACAGAAAATCGCAAATAAAACAATACTTAGATATACGGGTGTGCGTAAAAAAATGTTGAACATCATAATAAACGTATGGCTACTAGTTCGAAATACTTTTATATTGATTTGTGTGCAACTATGGTAACTGCGGAGGAATTTTCTTGAAAAATACGCAAGTTAAGATATTCCAAAACATTCGGAAAGATATCGATGACAATGATGTCCTGGATGTCCGTGGATGAAACACAGGATGTAACCGGTGGATATATTGCAAAAATAGTAGGCGAAACCTTTGTGAAAATGAAAAAACGCAACCTCATTTTCTAGCTTGCAAACAATAAGATTTAACCGATAGGAGGCACAATTTTACAAGTGATAATTTAGAAAAAACTATTATCACGTAGTGTAGTTTAAATTACAATAAATAAATCTTCTGCAAAATTACAAGTGATAATTTAGAAAAAACTATTGTCACGTAGTGTAGTTTAAATTACAATAAATAAATCTTCTGCAAAATTACAAGTGATAATTTAGAAAAAACTATTGTCACGTAGTGTAGTTTAAATTACAATAAATAAGTCTTCTGCAAAAAATTTTACACGTTCCACATATTATATCTGTATAAAGATCCGCTGTCTACTTGTAACGGTAATCGAGTCCTGAAAACCCCGATCTTTTCGAGAACCTCGATAACGTTATAAAATCCCATTAATTTCGAGAAACTTGTTAATTTTGCTAATCCCAAAATCTTCGAAAATTTCGAACATTTTCTGAATTTTCTGCATAATAGGGAATTTGAAAATTTTCGAGAACTCGACTCGATCTCGAAAAAAGTTTTCGTCTTGTCTTGCCCTGACATTTTCGTGGTCTCGCACACTTCTAGTAATTATAAATTCATATAGATGAGTTCTAGTAATGCACTATCTAGCTCTATGTATATTCACTTTCCGAATCCATCAGTTCACTTGAGGTAGTAGTTCACCTACCATTTATATAACCTTGTCAAAACAAATATGTTACACCATATATGTGCGTACTTACGAAATTAAACTCATTAAACGAAATTCATTAAACGTATGGTATAACATGTTTTTTATACGAATACTAAGATAAATTTGTATAGCTATATTTACATAGTTCACATCGAATGAAGTAATTTTAGCTTGAAATACTTTCCAAAATACTGCAGGTACTAAAAGTTATAAGCCTAACCTGATAAGCATTCTTACAACAGGGTTTTTTTATTATTATTATTTATTTATTTTATACGGACCGAAGTCCTTTAATACAAATGTTTGCAGTTAATGTAGAATAACAGAAAATAATCTTAAACATAAGTCTTAATCTAAAATATAAATTAATTATGGACAGTGCGAAACTAAACTAATGCAGGTACTATTATCGAATAGTGCGGCGCAATTTTGTTTTGAAAGCCTGTAACGTGCCATTGAAAAAATCAATATTGCTATAAAATGTGTTGGAGTTAGCAATAATGCGATTTAAAGGATTTATTGCTCCATATGAGGATTTGGATTTGATTGTTTGAAATCCTGCTCTCGTCCTCAAAACACGTTCAGGTACATACAAATTAATTTGCTTAAGAAGTCCAGGACAGTCTATATTATTATTTAACAAATTGAAGATAAAGCTCTGGTCTGAAACTGTTCTACGATTAGACAGTGTTTCAAGGATGACTGTGTTTGATATTGTGGAGTAATTATGATCGTAGATTGACATTGGGTTGTTTGTCTTATATGCACAAAACCTGAGGAATTTATGCTGCACCCTCTCCAGCATCATTTCGTATTTAAAGCTTTTCGGAGACCAAATGGTTGAAGCATATTCTAACTGGGGACGGACAAGGATAATATACAGTAATGTCGCGGTCGTTGCCGCAGGAGCTGTTCTCTGGGGCGACAACTTCCAAGACAACTTTTCGTCTTTTGATTTATGACTGGCCTCTACAGTCTACCGCGCCGAGACATCAATCGAAAGCCGAACGTAGAGAAGGACAGAATGATCGCGTGGCCGAGCGTGTCGCCGTCGCCGGCACAGTTCAAAGGCCCGCGTGTTCTCACAATGTAATGCCAATTAAAAATGCTTTATTCTCTATTTTTTTTTAATAAGATTTTACTGGCATATTCCTGGCATTTTTCTAATTATAACAAGACCAAACATGGTATAATTTGGCCCATCGGTAATGTCTTGAAAGTTGTCGGAGGGCTGTACGCGAAAGTTGCCGTAGTGCCTACTAGTCAATTTTCTACTCAATATTCATTATTTTTTAATGAGAAAAATTGTATTGTTTACTCATGAGTAAAATCTCATTAAAAAATAATGAATATTGAGTAGAAAATTGACTTGTAGGCACTACGGCAACTTCCGCGTACAGCCCTCCGACAACTTTCAAGACATTACCGATGGGTCTCATCGTCGATTACACCACTAAATAAAATTGAAATTATATCGTGTTTGGTCTTGTTGTAATCAGAAAAATGCCAGGAATAAGTCAGTAAAATCTCATAAAAAAATAATGAAAATTAAGCAATTTGAAAATTCGATTCATGGTGTCAATGGAGTGGTGTTCACACCGATATACCCGAGCCGACATCAAACATCGCCGCCCTGTGGCCCAGCGCAGCATTGACAGGTGGTGGAATGGGTAGGCACTGCGGCAACCATCGTGTACAGCTCCTGCGGCAACGACCGCGACATTACTGTATAGCAATCTAAGTGTATGGATAGAATGAAAATCAGTGGAAAAACGAAGTATGAAACCGAGCATTCTTGAAGCGGAGTTGACTATATGGTGAAAATGGGTGGAAAAATCTAAAGTAGAGGAGAAGTGGATTCCTAAGTCATTAACTTCTGTTATTAAGGTTAGAATACAGCCATCAAGACGGTAAGGATATATAAGAGGTACAGAACGACGGGAAGATCGCATAATATGGCACTTTTTAATGTTGAGATCCATACCGTTCCTGTGACACCAGACACAGAAACGATCTAGGTCTGTCTGTAATTTGGTTGCATCATCACGAGACGAGATTTTGGTTTTACATTGTTGGATCATTTTGGTTATGAAACCATTGTTATAATACGACATTTTCTCTACAAGCAACAGGAAATTCTAGTGACAACTTTAAAGAAATGACTCTAGTTTATACTACGAAATTTTTTTGTTTCTCATGAAAAAGTAGTGTAACAGACTTCTTGAAGGAGCGGAACATAAAAATAAGGATACTAGAAAGAAAATCCCAAGATGAATATTTTTCAAGAAAGGAAACGGTCTCGTCTAACGACGCGACGCTCGGTCGTGATAATCAATAAGAAAATGAGTTCATTGTCTAATATTAAGGTATAATATATCTCTAATATGTTAAATGATTTTAACAGAAATATACATTTGCTAGTTATACTAGACTGCGGATCTTTATGCATTTATGACTTCTAAAAATTTTTAACAAATGCTAGAATACAAAATTCCAAATAGTGTAGTACGATTTTTATTTATTCAGATCTGTAGAGGCTGCTACTACTGAAAATAAGATTTTATTTATTCCCACTTTCTTGAAATTTGCCTGTAAAAATCAAAAATTCCATAAACATCCGCAGTCTAGCTAAGACAGTATTAGAGAGAAGTGTAGTTTTAATTTAAATTTAATCTAATTCTAAGTTTTGCATAACGTAGCGATTGCGATAAACGCAACTGCCATGTTACACAGGTTGCCCGTAATTTATCATTTCGTGGGGAAACTTGTAAATTATATGATACATCGCGTACCGACATCCGCGGAACTCTTAACAAGATCGGCGAAATGTTGACTACGTGGGCTAAGGTACGGTACAGAAACGTAAACTCAAAGAAGTGTGGAGAAAAGCGTAGGGTGTGGAGCATTCACGCAAGGTACAGAGGGTGCCATAAATCCAAAGCGTTTGCAGAGCATTCGGACTGGAATAGATTAAGCTTCTCCGGAAGTTGTATCCAAATGCAAGAAACTTCTCGATCTCGCCCGTTCACTTTTTAAGTAAAGTTTCTGCTAATGCATCTGCGTTGTTCACACGTTGTGTGTTCACGACCGAAATCTCCAAGAGGTTTACTCTGAGTCATTAGAAATCATGTTTCCGCAAACCACTTTAATTAAAGATTAGCTAATTTGGAAACTTAAATTTTAAGAATCAATATGCTTTCATTCTTTCTTTTCGAACTGTTAATCATATTTAACCCGTTCACTACAACAGACAAGATTTGTTCAGTGTTTTCGGGAAGTTATAGCAATTAGTTTACTACAGGAGGTGAAAAGAAACTTTTTCAAAAATTGCATTTTACAACAACAAAAGATTTGTGTCAATGAAACATATTCTGGAAAATTTCGTCAAAATCGCTCGACGTTGTAATGAGCTACAAACCTTTAAAGATATTAAAAATATTTGCCTCTAATTGCAATAAATTTAATTCTTGTATCTTTCAATGCCCATCGTTTGTTCGCTCATCATCTAATTTCGATGAAACTTTCACAGTGCGTATAATTGACACAAACGAGCTGTAAAATGCAAGTTTTAGTATTTTTTCTACAATTCGGACCAATTGCAACTCTTTTTAAACATTTCTTTTCACATCCTGTAGTAAACTAGTGCTCTAGCTTATCAATAAAGTTCAAATCGTATAGGACAACATTAAAAAAGTTATCGTCTCTTTTAGAGCGTCCTGATATTAATTGAGGTCACTGTGAGTCGTGTATCTTTATTGTGGATGTGAAGTACGTGTTTTATTTGAATATTTGTCGCAAGTAATCAATTTTTTGACGTGTCATCCTTGGCGATAGGTGCTTAAAGATGATAGATATAAAATACTAGCAGCCCCCGACACGGTTTCGCCCATGCTAAAGGTGAGAAGAATTTAGATTTTTGATCTTAAGTATATTAATATATATATATACAAACATCCATATATATATATATATATATATATATATATATATATATATATATATGTATATATATAAAATTGGATGTTTGTATGTATATATACAGGGTGTTCGACTACAGGTGGGAGAAAATTTAAGGGTTGGTTCTTAACGATGATATAAGACGAAAATGAAGAATAAAAAAATTGCGATTTC
The DNA here is from genome assembly GCA_963971365.1 of Lasioglossum villosulum. NCBI lineage: Eukaryota > Metazoa > Arthropoda > Insecta > Hymenoptera > Halictidae > Lasioglossum > Lasioglossum villosulum. The sequence continues at coordinate 26,681,488 of OZ020498.1, read as the reverse complement.
GGCTTCGTTATTTAGCTATTAACAATGCGACAATCACGTATCAAGTGACAGATGCATGCATACCTTGGTTCCCATTTGGGGCCCCAGCGAGGTGACAATGTTTAATAAATCGTTGGACAACATTGAGCTCTTTGACGTACACAAAGTACACTTTTGTTAGACGCGTTGTTGATTTTTAATTGTTAATAGCTAAATAATGAAGCCGAAATACCAATTTTTTTATTCTTCATTTTCGTCTTATATCATCGTTAAGAACCACCCCTTAAATTTCCTCCCACCTGTAGTCGAACACCCTGTATATGTATATGATTAATAAACTTCGAAACTGTTTAACCGATCAACATGAAACTTGGCACATATATGCATTTTTTGATGGAGAAGGTTTATACGCTATTCAATTTGTTGTAACTCGCCACTGTAGATGGCGCTGCAGTACATCAACTTCTATACCCTTGAACCTATCGCTATGAAAATTTGTAGTCACAGGTATTTGAGCACGAGACGGCTCAACGTAGAAAGCTCGGGTTTGGACCATTAGACGCGGCGTTTCTTCGATTAGGTTTTAAGCAAAGATCATTCGAAAAAGTCTATTGGTTCAAAAGTTATGACGTCATTAGTGAACACGTGTCAACTTTTTCGCTCTCTTTTGCGCACGTTTCTGCTTATAACTTTTCAACGAATTGACTTTTTCAAATGCGGTTTACTCTGAAACCTTTCCGAAGAAATGCCGAGTCTAACGTTTCAAACCACAGCTTTCTACGTAGGTGACTGCGAGAGAGAGAGAGAGAGAGAGAGAGAGAGAGAGAGAGAGAGAGAGAGAGAGAGAGAGAGAGAGAGAGAGACAGGTAGATAGAGAGAGTGAGATAGAGGGGGAGGAGAGACAGAGAGAGTGAGAGAGAGCGAGAGAGAGAGCGAGGAGAGCGAGAGAGAGAGAGAGGGGGAGAACTACAGAGCAACGCGAAAAGCAAAATGGAATTGAACGAAATATGTAGATTAGCACAAACTCATTCAATACCTTTTAAAAAATAATGTGCCACAGCAAAGCGTGGCGGGGGAAAGCTATATATATATATATATGATAACCCTGGGGAATATTATTAATTCATTAATATCAATTTATTGTTGAAGTAATAGCTCATATAATGAATATGGACTAACGTGTCCGAACGTGTTCGAACGTGTCTGAACATATTTCGCGGTATAAAATATGATAACCCTGGGGAACATTATTAATTCATTAATAACAATTTATTGTTGAAATAATAGTTAAAATAATGAACATAGACTTGAAAGATGCAAAGCTCGTTCGTTGGCTTGGGGGAGGGGGGTTTTTCGCGGTATGTAATATGATACGTGCATGCTTTTCGCAGGAAGACTTGACCTTGAACGTGTCCGAACGTGTTTCGCAATATAAAATACCTCGTGCTCAAATACCTATGTATACCAATTTTCATAGCGATAGGTTCAACGGTATAGAAGTTGATATATTGCAGCGCCATCTACAGCGACGAGTTACAAAAAAATGTATACCGTAAAAACCTTCTCCATGAAAAAATACATATATGTGCCAAGTTTCACGTTGATCGGTTAAAAAGTTTCGAAGTCTATTAATCATATATATGTATGCAAACATCCATTTTTATATATACAGGGTGTCCCAAAACTAGTGTAGGAGAGGAAAATGGGAGGTTCCTTGGGTCCTTTGAAGCGACATTTTCCTTTACAAAAATGATGTCCGGGGCTTTGTTTAGGATTTATTAACGAAAAACACGGACCAATCAGAGCGCGACCTAGACGCGAGTTAGCACAGTCGGCTAGACGCGCCAACTGTCAATTGGCCGAACGTGCCATCGCATGTCTAGATCGTGCTCTGATTGGTCCGTGTTTTTTGTTAATAACTCCTGAACAAAGCTGCGGGCGCCATTTTTGCGAAGGAACATGTCGCTTCAAATTACCCCAGGAACCTCCCATTTTCCGATCCTACAATAGTTTTGGGACACCCTGTATAGACTACATATTTTACACAATTTGAGTTTTTATTGCTTATTGTGTGTTGTTGATTACAAAATAATTGTAATCGATGTAGAAAATCTAGTATACGAAAATACAAATCATAGAAAAAATCTCATCCAACAATAGAACGTGTACTTAGAGCGCGCGACTGCGGACTCCGTGGTTGCGGGTTCGATCCCCGCCGGCACCTTTGGAAATATTCCATGTATCATCTAAATACTGTGGTGTCCCAAGGTGGTTCGGAACCCACCTTAATAAACTGTAGGTCCCGCTAAAGATTAGGCTGAAATAGGCTGAAATTAGGCGATAGGGAGAAGTGGAAAGAAGGGGAGAGATGGTAAATGGATTTGAAACCCTAAGGGGACCAAATATTTAAAAAAAATAGAATATGTGTAGGATATCAGTAAAGTAACACGTCCGTAAAATATTAACAATTTAAGATTTAATTTTAAAAATATCAGATACAATATTAAAACACGTTTTTACTTGAATTAAACAACACAAATTATAAAACATGAATAACGAAAATAAATCAATAAATAACAAACTTCGTCGCGTCGTTACAGTTACTATCGACGCGAGATTCGATGGAACTCTCGCCGATTACAGACGACTTCTCCTTCAATATGTACTTTGCAAGAAAATAGCCGACGGAAGGGGACCAGATATTTCTGGAAAAATTGTTTCGTCACATTATGCGTTTCACCATGCTTTCAAGCATTCCACACAAAATGAACAATAAATACATTAATGGTGTGAAATATGGAGTATTTAATATTTATCATCATTAAGTACTTCCAACGGACGATGACATGTTTTCAGAATCGATTATTTGTGTTCAACTTACGAAGAAAACACTTCATATCAATAATTTTACACGAGATATTTCGTCTGCGGTAGTGAAAGGATAGTAGCATCTCAGATACTAGTTAGAACGAAATTGGAAAGTTTGTGAAGGTGTGTGAATTAAAAAATAACCACGTACAGTGATAGAAGCTAGTAACTGCATACATAATAAGTAGACAACGGCTTTTATGCATTTATGACATATGTACATGTGTAGATCTAATTGAAAACGATGAAAATATTCCAAGAATTTAGAAATACTGTTGTATTACTTTCAACTTGTCAAATTGATTAAGAAAAGACGTAAATACACACAGACAATACATATATTCTTTTCATAAGAATTCGCAGACTAACATCATAAGACATTAACACTAAACCTACTACGAAGCGTTAAATGATCCATTTTAGATTTTTTATTTGACACTTATTGAATTTGTACGGGTGTTTTCATGGGAATTTATTGACTATATTTTTCGACTCCTTGTTGTTTTTATAATACCATACATATCAGACACTTTTGATCGTCGGTAAGTTTAGTGTTAAATGCTAGCACTACCAGTTAGTACATCGTGTAATGTTAACATTCAACGGTAAACTTGGCAAATCTTAATCGACCGATTCAAATAAATATACAAAGTCCATTTTATTAGTCATTTAAACTTAACCGTATCAAATGTCTAATTATTATTAGTAAAATTGATGAAATTATTACTAAAAGCGATGCCATTACTATATTTGAGTATGAGTAGCCATTAATCCAAATCATATCAATCAAGAATGATATCTCCACGGCGGCGTGGCGCGGTGATAGCACTTCTGATACGATCACACGAGATATGCTGTCATACGCCAAATTGTGAAAGATGTCCAGTTTCAATATAGTGAATGAAAAATTATTAATGTATTGTTTCCTCTATACCAGGCAGTTACAACAAGAACCCCTGGCGCTTTTTGAGACACTTTCCTCGCTTAGATTCTTCCTCCACTCTTAGACTTCATGGTTATAATAAATAGTATACAATGTGGGTATTTTTTCCGAATTGAGGTAAGACCGTCCCCACCTTAGCGCCCAATGTCCCACACCAGCATCGCTTATTGCTATGATAGAGGACGCGCTTCGTCAGTATTCCGCTTACAAGGGAACATATTCAGGTGAAACAAACCAATCTTGATGAAACTTATGCGAGATGTAGTTCTTCGAAAAATATTTGACACGTATTTTCTTTTATTGGCAACCGTCCACTTTGAAGGGGTGAAAACAGCCATCAAAGTTCGCTGTCAGATCCATATTTTTTGAGATATTTTGGAAACCAGAGATCGAAAAATTTGATTTTTTTAAAAATTGTGTTTTTCTTTCAATGGAGAATGTAGTAGTGCAAAAAATTTTAACAAAATATGTTTGTTCAAACAATACATTAAAAATATTATGTTTTCTTTCGGATTTTCTTATATATCGTTAGTTAATTTTAATTTACACTATGTGTGATCTTTGATCCAAAATAGGGGATACATGTTTTAGGATTTTCTTCTTTTTTCTATTTAACAATATTTATGCATAATGAAATATGGGCTTGCACCTGGTGTGCGGAGGAAGGAATTCTGGCTTGTTTTACAGAAATGTAAGCGTTTATTTTTAACATATTATTTAAACAAATGTCTTTTATTAAAATTTTTTGCACAACTACGATTCCCATTAAAAACACACAATTTAAAAAGAAAATCACTTTTTTTCGACCTTCGGTTTCTGAAATATCTCAGAAAATATGACTCTCACCACGAATTTTGAGAGCTGCTTTCACCCCTTCAAAGTGGATGGTTGCCGATAAAAAAAAACACGTGTCAAATTTTTTTTCGAAGAACTATATCCGACATAAGTTTCATCAAAATCGGTTTGTCTCATCTGAATAAGTTCCCTTGTTAGACCATATATACTTATAGACAGGGCACAGATAATTTGTAATAATTACAACGGTAATGTGTGAGTCACCGTTTCAAAAGATGTACAAGCTATGCTCATCGACAGCGCCTACGCTTGGTTTATGAGGGTGAGGGGGTATACCCGGAAAGAATGGACAGGATAATTTCAAAGAATTTGGCATTTTATCGTGAAATAATCATTATGTAAAGTATATTTGAGATACAAATGTTTATTCTACATGTTTTATTCGGGTATTACAATGAAGTATCCCGCTAATGACGTCACAACTTTTGAACCAACAGACTTTTTTGAATGCGGTTTTCTCTGAAACCTTCTCAAAGAAACGCCGCGTCTAACGGTCCAAACCCCAGCTTTCTACGTTGAGCCGTTCTCAAGTGATGTCGTTACAAACATACATACATACGTACAGACAGACACTATTTTATAGAGATAGAGATAGAAATATAGAGATAGAGATAAAGATAGAGATAGAAGCGAGTTGGAGAAGTAGAATCACTTTTTCTATTGCTTTCTCTCTCACTCTCTATACCCTGACCCGCCATTATAGACTTCAACTCCATAAGTCTATGCTCCCACTCCACTCCATACCCTCACTATGACCTACTGTTGCCCCTACTTTCCTTCACCAACACGCTCGCGCGCTACACGAGCAAGCGTACTTCTACTATATCCGTGTACATAGTAGATCAGTGATGCTCTGTGGGGCGCTTTTCGCGCGCATGCGCGAGTTTCGTCAGAAACGTATCTGCGTCCGAAATTTGTGGGGGACTATTGGGGGGAAAATAGTGGTAGACTATTATTATCGGGAACGTCTAGCGGAGTCCGTTACGACCGTTGCGACACAAGGCGCGAAAGAACAGCGGACTGCGAGAATCTCAGATAAGTTATTGTTAGTATTTAATCAAATAATAAATTTTGCGAAATTAACAGGGCGACCAAGGTACCCGGATTTTCGTACTTGACTGAGGCCGTCTGACGTCAGAATTGTCACGCACCACACTGTGTCGAGTATATGGGAATTCGGGAAAATGTCGTAACTCTTAAACTATGCAATTTTCGAGTAAAGTACCTTAATACTTTTTGAAATAAAATGCAAAACCGAATCGAATGATGTAAAAAAAAATTTTTTTTAAATTATTTAAACAAAAAGTTTATTTTTTAGTTGCGATGATCTTGTTTTTTATGACTTTTTATTGAATAGAAAGTGGTTTACAATTTTAACGAAAATTTTTTTAAAAAGTACTATACTATATACATTGTTTATCTAATTGTAAATCTTCACAACGAGGAATTAAAACTTAGGAGTCCTTAAGAATTCCGTTTGTTTACCTAGAAAGAAATAAAGTGAATGAATCAATAAATTAATTAGCATAAACAATATGTTACCAAACAATATGTGTACATACTCTCAAGACACAATCTCAAAGGAACCTTTTGGTACTTTCTGTAATACTGAATTGGAAGATTGTAAATATTTAAACAATTTTAAAACTAAATATATAATTTATAAGAATAAAATTGACCACATATGTAACTACTTATCAAATGGCATGCGTTTAAAAATAATTGCAACAAATTTCTTCGAAAGACTACGCAGAAAGCCGCCGAGCGCGAGCGTCTTTATATGGTTTTTTATTATTTTCTCCCCTTGAGCAAATGTGAGCAGATTTAAACCAACGCGAAATTAAAGTTTAATATGACCAATTACTGTAAAAAAATTTACGGATGTACTTTGATGTACTTTTTTTAAAACTCTAATCAAAGTTGATAAATGTTAAACATAAAAAATTAGGACAAATTGCGATTATTTTAAAAAAATTTTGAGGGAGATTGAAGGTCTTATAATGCTAAACACACCCTCTAAAAATCTAATTAAAAAACCAAATAGCTTGCGAGGGACGCATGTTTAAAATAATGCACGGAATTTGACAGTAAAGTTTCAGCCTCAATTTTAATAACAAATTGATTTATTCAGTTAAAATTTAATGCAGTTTCAGAAACTACGTTTTGTTACGAACATTTTAGCATACATAAATTTTTTGATCTTACACTTTGATTTCCGGACTTTTTTCCATTGGACGACACACTGTGCGCACGCGCGAAAAAAGCGCCCGGCCTGGCAGCTCTGTAGTAGATACACGTTGGTCGTGTAGCGCGCGAGCACGTTGTAGAAGGACAGTAGGGGCAACGGTGGATCATAGTGGGGGTATTAGTACCACGGTACCACGATTTCGGCATCACTGGCTGTACGTAGTACAGTAAACGCCCTATTTTTATTGTCCGGGTGCGTGGGCACGATCACTGTTCAGTGCCTACCCACTCCACTGCCTTTTTTGAAGTGAAACTTCTTTGCTGAGGGTAACAATTTTCTAATGTAACGGAAGTCGATGTGGCGGAAGTCGAATGTCGAGACCGGCGTTCGGATCCCGTCGGGGTAAGAAATTATTTTTCTACGTTCATTCTCAGTTTAAATTTTCGCGCCACTCGACTTTCGACTTCCGTTACATCAGAAAATTGTTACCCTCAGCAAAGAAGTTTCACTTCAAAATAATAACAGCAATGGGATTTTTTTCGAAATTTATTGGGAAAACAACGATTTTATTATCTTTTCATGTTTTGAGAGTAAAGTCTTCGAAGCGGCTCACATTGAAGCGAATTATTTACCTCGTATAACAGACAATAATAGATCGATATTTATAGTATGCGTAATTAAATTACTCACCATGAATGTGAAATGTACAATGAATTATTTCCAATCATGATATTATTCATCGTGCACCAACTAAAGTGTGGCAAGCTATTTTCTCAGAATCTAATAAAACATCGATTTTTATTTTAATTAAACGGTTAAGCGGGCTAATATTTTAGAATGTATTCAATTTGTTTATTTAAGGTCACTTTTGGGAGGGTGAAGGGAGCCTCAGAATTGCTTTAAATGAGAAGGAGTATTTGTATTTGTTATTGTGCTAATAATAATAATTGGTAAACCATTCGAAATGTTTTTTAATGCGGTGGCCAACGAAGGACCGACATCACTACAGGGTGTCCCAAAACTAGTGTAAGAGCGGAAAATGGGAGGTTCCTTGGGTCATTTGAAATAGGAGTTATTAACGAAAAACGCGGACCAATCAGAGCGCGACCTAGACGCGAGCACAGTCGGCCCGACGCGCCAACTATCAATTGGCCGAACGTGTCATCGCATGTTTAGATCGCGCTCTGATTGGTCCGTGTTTTTGGTTAATAACTACTAAACAAAGCCGCGGACGCCATTTTTGTAAAGGAAAATGTCGCTTCAAATGACCCAAGGAACCTCCCATCTTCCGATCCTACACTAGTTTTGGGACACCCTGTATACTCGTAATACTGATGGCCAAATCGGCCCGCTAACATATTACATACTCTGATCTTCTCTTTGACGGTTATTTTTACAGTATATCCAGTGGCGCATTACGCTATGGGCAACTTGGGCAAATGCCCGGGACCTAAGCAAAAGGGGGTCACGAACACAATCCAAGATCCCGGATACAAATTCAACGTTTTTCTCATAAAAAAAATGTCACACTCAAACTCTAATTTGGGAAACTTCATAATACAGTAAAGTCGCGAGTCTTGTCAAACAGCCTGTGTTCTGCACGGGCAGTGTTCGCATATCGACATTATTTTTTTTGACTGCGTCTACTAGGAAATAACACTATTGCAAAAATAAAGATGACACTGTAAATGTGCGATTAAGTGGCAAGCAAGGTTTTATTGTAAATTGTTTAAATGTAATTTACGCCCAATTGGTGTTGGAAATTCAAAGACGTATTGTAGCTTATCAAATTATTTTTGATTATTTTATTGTTTTACTAACTGTTAACTTGAAAGATACTTCATCAAATGAATATGACGAATGTCTTAGAAACTTAATGGTGACATATTCAAGTGACATTGACAAGGATGTTTTTAATAATGAACTAGACCACTTCTTGAACTGTGCCAGAAATGAACATTTAAATTCCCCAGGAATGTATGAAATATATACGAGGAGGACGTACTTTAACATTTCCAAATGTTGAGGTCATTTCAACTATATTTTTAATAATTCCAGTTTCCAACGCATCTGCAGAACGTTCTTTCAATGTCCTTAAAAGAATTATGAACTATTTAAGAAATGGGAGTATAAACTGTCAAATTTATCCATATTATCTATTGAAAGTAATATAACTAATTGTGTTGATTTTAACGAACTAATTAACAATTTTGCCGCAAAAAGGCCAGAAAAGTAAATATTTAAATAAATATTGCAATCATGTCCGCATTAGATTTATAATGCTCTTTATACAGGGTGTTCGACTACAGGTGGGAGAAAATTTAAGGGTTGGTTCTTAACGATGATATAAGACGAAAATGAAGAATAAAAAAATTGCGATTTCGGCTTCGTTATTTAGCTATTAAAATTATTAATAAATTACTTGATTTTAATATTTTAGTAAAGTTCATTAATTATAAATTTTTCCCAGCGAGGTGAAAATGTTTAACAAATCGTTGGACAACATTGAACTCTTTGACGTACACAATGTACACTTTTGTTCGACGCGTTGTTGATTTTTAATTGTTAATAGCTAAATAACGAAGCCGAAATCGCAATTTTTTTATTCTTCATTTTCGTCTTATATCATCGTTAAGAACCACTCCGTAAATTTTCTCCCACCTGTAGTCGAACACCCTGTATATGAATATGTGTAATTGTTTACCAAATATTTTGTATTTTTAAGTAAATGATTTTCATGGACGAAGGAGAATATATTTCAGTTTTTATGCAATAATAAATATGTAGATGTTCTTACATTTGTTTTATTTTTTCCAACATGAATGTCATTTAGTTGCTGTAAGAGGCCCCGTAATTCTTCTTTGCCCAAGGCTCCAACTAGTTATAATGCACCACTGAGAACATCATAAATAATATACATATACGGGAGCTGATTATTATTTACGGTGCAAGAAATATTTCTGAGATGAATAATGTAGATTTGAAGAATGAAGCATTGATACGTAGATTTTAACAAAAGAACACATTATTTAACGGTTATTTATTAGTATTTGTGTGTAGCACATTTTTATACAATATAAATACTTACTAGTTTCGAGAAAATAAATTCCTGTATTTTGTTTCACTTCCATACGGGAAAACTTAATTTATTGTCTGAATCTCAGGAGGTATATACATGTATAGTTTTATTATATTTGAATTTAGCATAGTCCATATATCACGTGTAGAGGTTGCTTTACCACGACTAGTAGTAGAGTACATAGGTTGAGCCATTTTCTAGCGGTCGCGCTCGCGTGTATGTGTGTCTATCGTCTAACCGAATAAATCGTACATTATATGTATAATACTATAATCGATTCACACCCATGGGTTGCTGTACGTAAAATGTAGAGAGTACGAATTCGTTTCCCACGCGTCTAACGTATAGTCCTTGCAGGAATTATTTACTCGGGTTATAATCAATACTTCTGCTGACTAATCTATATAATATTTTCTTGATTTAATTTTTCAACGGCAGAATGGGGCACAAATCAACTAAATTATTAAAAAATGACTAATAGTCTGATTGATTGTTAGTCATAGCAAAATAGTCATTAGTTAAACTTTGTGACTCATAACTTTGTGATTCATTGTCAGTCATAACTACATGGCAAAGATTAGTCACAGCTCTAAGTAATCGTTAGCTATTGCTTATTAGTTATGATTAATCATTAGTTAGCTTAAATGATCAGTCATCAATTTTTTAGTCGTCAGTTACTATTGTGCGATTAACATATTAATTTAATTGTATACTTGAACTATATTTTTGAATTTGCAGTGATCAAGTCTAATTATCACTTCTACCCATTTTTAGTCATTAGTCATAGTGAAATTCTGATTAAATATTTATATGATAAATATGATTAAATATTTAGTCATTAGTTATGTCACTATAGAATATTCATCCTTAAAAAAATTTAGTCATTGTGCTGAAATATTTATGTAGTCGTTACTCATTAGTCACGTTCAAATATTTACTAAGACATTTATTACTAGTCGTTTTTCTAGAACTTATGATGTTATTATAAGTCAATAATCATAATTGTGACTAGAGTTTGGCCAACTCTGTTCCACGATTTTGAAAATTTTCAGGAATGGTTAAGGAATTTTTATGGAATGATTATCGCTATACATACAATATCTCACAGTTATTTCTCGTCTGTATATTAGAATATCTTACGTATGAATAAAGTTCACTGGCACATATTGAATGATTGTGAAAATTCGTGCCCGATTTTTGGAGAACCTGACATCTCCAATATTTATGAAATGTGAATCAAATTGTTTAACTTTGAAGAGAATTGTATAAAATGGTGGTGACCATTTCTATAAAATTTGGAAATTAATAAAATTGTTAGTTTATAATGTAACCATTTATTTTTTGTTTTTAAATCAGACACGAACTTTTGCAATTGTCTAATATATTATGGTTAAATGATATTACAGTGAATTTATTGTGGTAAATTATCTAAAATATTTTCAGCTTTAATAATTTTAGTTATGACTTCGAATCTTCATGTTTCATTCTCATTGAAAAATTCTACTGGATTAATTCTTTATTAACTTACCGATTCGTAGGGAAGTTACTGTAATTACCCCGAAAATCGAGTTTTTAGCAGATCTTCACGTTTCATGGTCATTGGAGTCATTTTAGACTATTTTTATCAAAATATTTGTATGTGTGTGTGCGTATGTCCGTTTGTATGGTATCAAATTTTTCGTTAACATTTTCTGAAAAAGTAACAACGCGATCATAATAATGAATGTTGCAATCGATGTGCCCCGCCGTAACTTAGAGCTGATTAAATTTTGGTCCATATTGGTCAAGTAGTTTTTTAGTTTGTTTAGATTCTTTCGAAAGAAGTTCATTCAACAACGCAAATTATACGAGAGGACGGAAATTTTCCACTGAAGAAACAAACGTAATAATTATAAATATTTAATTTTTAATTTTTTTGTATTATTTTTTTTATTTAAAAAAAATTTTTTTTTCATTTTCCTTTTTTAATTATGCAACTAATGCTAATGTTACCGCTCACAATAATCGAAAATTATCCCAATGCAAGAGTGAGTTAATCATCTCTACTGTCGAGAATACATTTGCAAAGAATATCGATAAAAGTACAAAAAAATTTATATTACAATCTTTGAAAAAGCAATCAGTTCAAAACGGATTATTAACTGAGATTAAATTGGGAATTAATATAAAATATACGATAATTAATAGCATTGATGTCGAAGACGGACTGGGTTTTTTTTTAAATTAAAGGACTACATACGTCATGTGATTGGGTATACCCTATATGCTTTAGCTTGAGCCTTTTGAAAATTATGTTATTTTTGCGGTAGGACGCTCCGTTCCCGAGATACAGCCATAGACGCCATATAGCAAACATTTTGTTAATTAGAAAATTATTTAAATTCCCCGAAAATGTACACTCCTCAAAAAAATTAAGGGATCACTTGTGCGAACCCGAAAAACTGCTACAACTTTACATAATCATAACTCCGGCCAAAATTGCTGTATCGATATCGTTAAGCAATGGTCTCGAAGCGTGGAACATCTAGTTTCAGTTTCTCTGTTTTAAATTTTTGTTATGTTGCTTTTTTACAAAGTTCGGAGTAGACGCGTTTAAGACGTTTTTAAGATGTACAGTAATTTCTCAATCGTAGTCCCAACACCCGTGTTATGAACGGACTACGATCAAGTAGGGTGGCTATTGTTTGATTTATGACTTCGTCTACCCTACCGCGCTGAGACTTCAAACGACAAGCCGAACATAGAGAAGGACAGAATGAAATAGGATCGCGTGGCCGAAGCGTGTCCCCGTCGCCGGCACAGTTTAAAGGCCCGTGGGTCATCACAATAAAACACCAAGACCTTAGCTTCTTTATTTTCGATGATATCATTATGGAACTTTCACCAACATATTCGTGGCATTTCTTTGATTAAAATCATTCGAAACACGATATAATTTGGCCAATATTTAGTGGTTTAATCGACGATGAAAATTTCGAACGCAACGAAGAAGAGCGTGTTGGAAAGAAAGAGACGCGAAGAGTCGCCGTCGCCGGCATAGATGAAACACGCTGTCCTTCCTTGTAAGTAAAACTTTCATCGTCGATTAAACCACTAAATATTGGCCAAATTATATCGTGTTTGGTATGATTTTAATCAGAAAAATGCCAGGAATAAGCCAGTAAAATCTCATTAAAAAATAATGAAAATTAAGTAGTTTGAAAATTCGATTCACTCGAGTCAATGTAGTGGTGTTCACACCGATATACCCGAGCCGACATCAAACATCGCCGTCCTGCTGCCCGGCGCAGCGTTGACAGGCGGTGGAATGGGTAGGCACTGGACTACGATTGAGAAATTACTGTAGCTGCACTATGTGCGGGTAATGCTAACGCCGGCGGTAGTGTATTCGGGGAGTCAGGCAGCCGCTGTAGGTGGAGCGCCAATTTCTGCGAATCACTAACTTCAAACACTCCTGCCACAGGGAAAACATAGTAGCAGCAGGTTCATGGGGTACTCAATCGAATCGGTAGAATCTCTGCTTTAATGTGGTAGGTCGTTTATGGTATTGCGATAATTTCTCGCCGAGATATAGCGAGTTGAAGGAAAAATGGAAATTATACATATTTTAAGCATATTTTCAGAAACACCTAGTATATCGAAATCTTAATGAAATTGAAAAAACAAAAAAAGTGCCTTCAAGAGAAAGAAACGCTGTTAATATTACTTTTTTGCACAAGATTCTATGACAATTTTTGCACTATCTGGAGCCAGTTAAAGTTAAAAAGCCAACATTTACTTCAATGTTGAATAACTTGAATTAAAAAAATCGCATACTAATCAACAACCACACATTTTACACAGGAAAGACAACCCTTCCAAACGATGTTAACGGGATTTATCAAAAAAATTTATTTAACCCCGTGTGACGTTACAAAGTTATACAAAATTTTTGTTAACCGTCAATGTTGTCATTAGCTCGCTATAACTTTGTAAAAAAGCAACATAACAAAAATTTAAAACAGAGAAACTGAAACTAGAGGTTCCACGCTTCGAGACCATTGCTTAACGATATCGATACAGCAATTTTGGCCGGAGTTATGATTCTGTAAAGTTGTAGCAGCTTTTCGGGTTCGCACAAGTGATCCCTTAATTTTTTTGAGGAGTGTATAATCTTGTTAAAATGTACATTTAATAATGATAATAACATATTGCAACTAACGAATCGGGAAGTTCTTTGTGTGGCTGTTGAAGAGTTACACACTAAATAAAGAACATTAATAGTTGTAGACCCTACTAGCCATGCATATCATCAACCCTCTCGCAAGAGCAGTTCTATCCACGATCTTGCAAAACTAGCGAGCGAAAACAGTCCCACTCGTCTAGTTTTTGTAATTAATTGTTTCGTCTCGATACAAATTGAGACAGAACATCTCGTCATGGAATTACACTCAAAAAACTTTTTAGTTTAAGACAAAATGTAATTATAGTACACGATAATGCGCACCCCTTCTTCCTGCGTAAACTATCAAAGAAAGTTGGAACAAATTTCTCACATTTTAATTTTGCCAACCTAACCCAGGTCTGTATTAATTATCATCTTAAGTATAATATTAACCCTCCGCGGACTAGGTAAAGTTTAAGTTAACCTCAACGGGTTTAAAACTGCTATTTTGAAAGATGCTAATAAGAAAATGTTTGTGGGTTTCAAAAATGAATCATTCATTTTTAAAGGATAAATCTTTGTTTTATTTGAATCTGATTCTATAATAAAATCGACGAAACACGCCGTTAAAGTGTATTTTGGTTCACGATGTGACTTTTATTCTTCTTGTTTGCAGAGGGTTAATTAAAGCCGCAGCAAATAACACGTTATAGAGTTAAAATTTGTGTCACTTTACTTCCACGAATATTCTGACTAATATTAGAACAAAGGAAAGAGAACGCATTTAACAGCATTAAAAATTCGTAAGTTTCCTTTCGTCTCCATCATCGCTTAGAGTCTCCCCTGCAAACTTTCCACTAGATTTTAAAAATATTTCCAGTTCTTCCAATGTTTTTTTCTTCAATGTTGTAAAATGATGTCTCTTATTGGTTGCGTCAATCTGTTTTGGCTTATCACGAAATTGATCAAGGATTTTTTAACGGATTTGAATTAATGCCTTAGGAAGGATTCACATATGTTGTTAAGGTCGACATTTTGAACAACTTCTATCCATACTACCTGAATAATTACAGTTCATATTTACATCTTTCTGTAAACACGCTGTACCATAACGAAAATATCAGCTATTTATCAGGAGACAAATGTAAATGGACGTTAAATGAAATGCGTAATATATGAAACACATAACAAAATTAACAATTGGTATTGCCACATTTTGCTTGTATTACTGCTTCCAGACGACAAGGAATACGTTGTATTAAAGTATTTACTTTTCAGTATGGTCGTTACTAATTTTTTCAAAATTCAGACTGTAACCTTTTGAAAAAATCAACTCAATTATTTCGTTAGTCAAATGGAACGTTTGCATCCAGTAAACGTCATAAGTTCTCGATAGGATTCAAGAATTTAATATCGGAAAGTTAATACGAAGTTAATTGAAAGCCAGCAATACAAAGTACAGTAAATATTCAAATGCTGTCTTACAGGCGTATTCTGGACGGACAACGTTTGAACCCTAGACTTGTTTTTCTGATTTATGGCTGCGTCTGCCGCGCCGTGTGCGCCGAGCGAAACTTCAATAGACAATCGAACATAGAGAAGGACAGAATGAAATACGGACGCGTGACCGAAGCGTGTGGCCCAGCCGCGCCGTCGCACAGTGCGGTACCACGTGGACAAAAATCTAAAAATTCATTGTCTAATATCCATAGGATTATATGTTGAAACTATGTTTTAATATCTAAATTATCATGTTTGTCAATAGAAAATTCAAATAATTCAGGAGGGGATTAGTTGCAAACGTTTTTCTTCTCAAGAAAATGCTATATCAAGCAGTTTACAAATCCGAAGCGTCACTTACTTTCATGGTATCAGGAAAAAGAATTTTATGAATTATGTCCTATGGGATATAGCTTGAAGTCCAACTAATGTGACTGAAATTTCAAAATTTGTAAGTCTCTTATATGCATTATACTAGTAAATAATACATTTGAAATGATTTTTGTCACGTTTTCCTACTTTAAATAGAGATATTTCAAGAAGGGTTCAAAACATCCTGTAGTTTTTGTTTTTTCGTAATTCGTAGACATTATACTTCAATTTCCCACAAGTTTTTGAGAATGCTACGTCCGACACCGTGCGGCATGCAATAGACACGAACCAAAATAATCATAGTTCGATTCCAATCTAATTATCCGATAAAATCATCAGTTGGTAAATAAGAAATGTGTATGTAAAAATTAGTTACCAAGAAAATAGTAATTGAAAGTTTCGATTTACATATAGGCTTTCTTTTCGAAGAAGCATTAGATACGAGTCATAAAAAAATTATAAAAAACCGATTAAATCATACTCGCAAAACAAATAGGAAATTTAGTAATGAAGAATTCATAAAAATATCAACACTTTCATCGGATCCCTTCATATCAAGCTGCATGAAAAATGCTTCAAAACAGAGATCTTGAGGACATAAGACGGTGTATTGATATCTAGTACACAACGGAAGATATCCCGCAAAAATTAGGTTTTTTTGATTCAGAGTTAGGGAACGAATTCTTATACGAATTATCATTAACGTGATTTTATTAAAATGATTTATTTACGTGTTTTTTTATCGATATTTATTTATCTGTTTCTTACACGTAATATATGTACTATATGTCTATATTTCATTTTTACATTATACATAAAATATGCCTCTTATTGTTTCTTTCAAATTTATTTAGCGTAAAAGAATGAAAAATTCTAAAAAAGTATTCCAAATGTTCAATTATTTTTGGATTTTTCTTCCCAATTCCTATCAAAGTACCGCACTGTGCGTCGCCGACACAGTGTAAAGACTCACGTGTATTCACAATGTAATGTCAATTTAAAATGCTTTATTTTTCATTATTTTTTTATGAGACTTCGATTGGCTTGTTTCTGGCATTATTCTGATTAAAACAAAACCAAACACGATATAATTTGGCCCATATCTACTCTACATGTGAAGTATAATTTATAATTTATCATACATTCAACATATACTATAATGTATGTTTGAATAAACAACTTAACATTTCGAAAACATGTTCTCAAAGAATTAGACGATGCATAACGATACTTTCGATAAAAATTTGGTCACTTCGTACAAGAAGCCTCCCTTTGGCGGACCTGGTCAGTCCTGGTACATTATGTACTCATTTGGCGACCAGATCCATGCAGGTCTAATCCTCTCCTATGCCTCTTTCAGGTTCAACATTTTTTAGGTTATGCAACGTCAAAGAAAAGGAAACTCGCGTAACAAATATTTAAATGACTTAGTTTACATAATCTGAAAAATAATCATGAGTAAGTTATTAATGAAAGTGTTAGCATCACATTGGTATTTTAAACAATAGAGTGAACAATACTGTTTTTCTTTCTTTTTCACTCGCTATCTTCTTCCATATACTACAACTACTCCATAAAATCAATGAAACCAAAAAATAATGAAAAATAAAGCATTTTGAATTGGCATTACATTGCAAGGACACGCGGGCCTTTGAATTGTGCCTACAAGCCTGTACAGTATACAGGCAAGCGGGTGGCAGTGTTGTACATACAATTAGAAATGTGTACTTAGAGGGTAGTGTCTTTCGCTGGTAAGGATACCACTCGCCAAGGCGCAAGAGAGGATGGACGTATGTATGACGGCGTACATTGACAGCGGTTAGGCGGTGGTACCATTTTAGAAGACAAGAACAGGCGTGGTGCTCCCCATTAGGGCATTCTCCGGGAGTGATGCGTAAAGTAGGTCCCGGAAGTCTATTAATGGGCAATGCGTGATAGAGGGGCAGCCCATTGACTGTCCTGGGAGGTGGATGTTTTAAACTTTACCACCTTCCTTAACAAACAAAAAAAAGGCGGTGGTACCATTAGGCCCAGGGCAGAGAAACCGATTATCTAAGAGCACCTGACAATAGTCCACTGTCTCAGCAAATGCACGTGTTGACCAGATGATTAGGTGGGAGAGGTAAAATATGCTAATCGCGGTGCAAATAAATGGTGTTCCAATTCTCGGTAAAAGCAATAAAATTTAGACTGCGGTACCTCGCTGACTGTAACAGGAGGTGTTGCACAATTTGGCACTGTGCCCTGAATCAGTCATTCAACCCTTTTCATCCCTATCAAAAGAGTGATCCCTACCTATAGAGAATTTTGATTTCGTATACAACGCACAGACTGGTATTTGGCCGATCTAGCTGGCCAAAATTGTTGATTACTTAAAACTGATTAAATTTATTATGTTTCTTTAAGTTATGCTTGCATTAACGAAAAAGAACAATTTATACGTTATAAACAATGGGGTCGGTTCGAGGGACTACCTGGCGCTCCCAATAACAATGTTATTTTTTACCTGGGGGTAGTTCTAGGAAATCGACTTTTGGCCAGCTAGATCGGTCAAATACCAGTCTGTGCAACGGTCACAGACATTGACTATTAGGACGGAATTATACTGAACTTCGAACTATTATCGCCTTTTTTAGACGGCGTATTTTGAACTTATAATTGTAAATGAATTGTAAGTGCCGAATAACTTGCGAGTATAAATTGCTTTTTGAAGCAAGTGCAATATTAAACAACATTCGAAATATTGGATGTAAATAGTTGACACGCGGAATCGTTTCCCGATCCGATTTGAAGCAACGATGTCACCAAATTTTCGTATAATGTGCCAATGTCAGTTACTATCTACTTCCAATATACCGTCGAGTTTTCTACACATGTTGTTTCTGATACTCTTCTGCTGTTTTCTCCATACTCTGAACAGTATTTTACGCTCAAAAAGGCTTTCTTAGTAGCCCCCCCTCACTTTTAATTATTTTCAATTTTCTCTATTGTGCTAAATTGTGCTAAGGTTGTAGTAAAGTATTACTTTAGAAATATTATATAATAAATAAAGTAGTTATGGTAAATAATAGTTTTACACATGCAATTAACGTTTAAGTTAGTGACAGTTATCCAAACAGTATGTAACACGGTCCAACAGCCAAAACACGTTTCGATTTTCACTGTGCTACTATAAAACCCATTTTTACCTTGTTCCGTCAGTTACCAAAGTAACGGCTGGTTTTTCCCAAAAAGCATGCAAGTATAATTTCTTCGATACAGGCCTTTTTCTCGAACAGAAGTACGTAGCTCAGTTCTGTACGAGCACTGCGAGCAAACGGTTGCCAAGTTGACAGCACCGCACGAGTAACATTTATACTTAGCTTTTCTGTTGTTGAAGCAAACTCTGTTAATCCTTCAACACCTAAACACACAGTTTTTGAGAAAAGCTATGCCCGGGTTTGGTGGTGAAATTCGCCCCCGGCGGTATTTTAATCGATCTTGGACCATTCGATAGCCTACCCAATAAGACCCATCTCTACCAAGGTTCAGCCCCATATCTCATCTATAAGGGTAGTTATTGAGAAAAATCGAAAAACCAGTTTTCAGTCCATTTTCCCTATTTATTGACATTTAAGAATTCTAAAAAAAAAATCTGACACATTTCGGATACTAAGCTACAGATTAGGTATCATTTTCAGATTTTTCCGTTGCAAACTCTGGTTCTCAAAAATTAAAAACACGAAAAAAATCGAAAAAATGCAGATTTTATATAGAAATCTGAAAGGTGCTATACCGTAAGTATTATGTTTAATTCTTTCAAATTCCTGAGAGTGATGGGTCATAGAAATAAGAACCACTCTCTTCGATGTTTTTTCTAAGTTACACCTATTTTTTCTGAATCTTAAAAATATATTATGTAATATTAAACGTTCCTACGTTCAGAGAAACATTTTCCAAACTTTAAAACTTCAACAATACAAAAAACGAAAATAATGCTGTTATATCTACGATACATTCGAATATTTCGAAGATTATTTCAACGATTCCGGTTGGTGCAGCGACTATGGTTTTCAACTGCGGAACCGCTGAAGAATTTTTGGACCAAAATTTTGGTAAAAAATGTTTTTACAATGGTTCATCAACAATCATATGGTTAGTAAGCGAAAAAACATTTGTTTAACAAAAAAAATTGACCTGACCGGGATTCGTACCTGGTCCAAAAATTTTTTCATTCCAAAAAAGGCATAGACTTTGAGTTTAAAATATTTTATTTATCATATTTTTCGACTTTGAACAAATGTTGTGATGTTATTATAAAAAATATTGTATTGTTCTTTACAGCAAAAGATTCTCTAGACTTCTCGGAATCCAGTGATGTGCAATACTAATACATAATGTATTACTGGCGGCGATTCGTGTCGGGCAAACATATTTTGCTTTCTGGATCGAAAAACACGTCGACGTTGGAAAGTTGGATTGGTGGTTTCTCAAGATAAAAGTTTGCTCTAGCGCGTGGTATGGTTCGATTTTCCGCTGGAGCCTTATTTTTCAGATGAATTAAAAAATATCATCAACGAACGATGCAAAAGTGGTGCTTCTCCGCCTTTAATAATTGTTTAAACGTGTTTCACACTGATAATATATTAGTATTGCACATCATTGGATTCGGGAAAGTCTAGAGAATCTTTTGCTGTAAAGAACAATACAATATTTGTTCCAAGTCGAGAAAAATGTATTTTTTCAAACTCAAATTTCTCAAAAACTGTGCGCCTAGAAAAGAAATTAAGGGCAGACTCGGAATCAGTGCGAAAAAGTCTATAAGAATCGCATAGTGAGAATCGAAACGTCAAAAAAAATCGTGTGCGTGGAAACAACACGCGACAGAAGTGAAAGTTATTGCTTATTAGGTATAAATACAGATAAATTATTATACCTAATAAGCAATAAGTTTCACTTCTGTCGCGCGTGGTTTCCACGGACACGATTTTTATTTTAAATGTAATTTTGTAATTTATATACATACCTCTTGTTTGTTAAATATATCTAATATATTTGTAATATATATAATTATATAATTATATATATAATTATATAATAATAATAATATAATAATATTATTATTATATTATTATTAATATATAATAATATAATAATATTATTATTATATTATTATTAATATAATAATATAATAATATTATTATTATATTATTATTAATATAATAATATAATAATATAATAATTATATATAATTATTATTTAATAATTATTTATAATTATATAGAATTATATAATAATTATATTATACTAATGAACACTTCAAAACACTTCAATAATGAAAAGAAAATAATACTTCAAATAGACTGCGCGGCCTGTATGAAGCGCTATATGTAGATCCCGGCTAATGGTTTCTCTTTCACTCTTTGTACCCCACGCCGACAGTGTGGTCTTCAACTTGCCCACAAGACTGCACAGTCTATCTCTACAGGGTGTTCCAAAATAAGTGTAACTCCCGGAAATGGGAGGTTCCTTGGGCTATTTGAAGCGACATTTTCCTTTACAAAAATGGCGTCCGCGGCTTTGTTTAGGAGTTATTAACGAAAAACACGGACCAATCAGCGCGCGGCTACAGCGGATTGATTCTGATTCGGCCAATAGCGACACCACGTTAAGCGGGACCTGTCGCCGAATCGGACTCTGTTCGCTGTAGCCGCACTCTGATTCGTCTGTGTTTTTCGTTAATAACTCATTGCCAGAGCCGCGGACGCCATTTTTGCAAAGGAAAATGTCGCATCAAATGATTTCTGGAACCTCCCATTTCCGAATGTGGAAGTAATTTTGAGACAACCTGTATAATGGTTTCCAAATATTAATTAGGCGTCACGTGACCTGGTTGCGGCGGATGGGCAAGGAATAGCGCCGTAGAGTGAGAAGGCCTCTTAGGCCTCTGATATTATTTATAACACCAGCGTAGTAGTAGCAAAACGTAATAGCAGGTTAGATTTTTAAAAAAGGATCGAATCATGATATAAATAAAGTAATATAAATGTTATTGGCGCACTGGTACGGTCAATTTGATTATTATTGATTAACAATTGTCGGTCGAAATAAGGAGAACTGATAAATAAAGCAACTAACAAACATCCTGTCGCCGAGTCGAACTTTGGTCGTTATAGCCGGGCTCTGATTAATCCGTGTTTTTCGATAACAACTTCTAAACAAAGCCGCGAACACCATGTTTGTAAAGCAAAATGTCGCTTCAAATGACCCAAGGAACCTCCCATTTCCGGGAATTACACTTATTTTGGTACACCCTGTATATGTCTGTAATCGTAACATAACCATGTATTTCGAACCTTTTCGTTTGATCCTACTACCGAGCATCTTATTCGTTGCGATATATACCAAAATGTTCGCTATCATTCTAAAGATCGTTGGTTGTCCCCAATCGGTGGACCGGGGTTCGAATCCCGTTGGGGTAAGAAATGATTTTTCTCCGTTCATCCTCAGTTTAAATTTTCGCGCTCGACTTTCGACTTCCGTCACATCGACTTCCGTTTTATCAGAAAATTGTTACCCTCAGCAAAGAAGTTTCACTTCAAAAGTTGGACAGTGTAATCATATACAGGGTGAGTCACCAAACGTTAGCACCTCAAATATCTTTGTTGTTTCTAAAGATACGTAAAATATGGTAAGGACAAAGTTGAATGGTACAATGGGGCTGACACGATGCAAAAAAAATTTTGTTTTTATGTCATTTTTTTGGAGATATCAAGGTTACCTTGACTTTTTTAAATGGAATGAGGTATTTTTTAATACATCAATCGATGCAGCTGGACATTCGTTATCAAAAAGTACTAACCTATGTATATCAAAAAGTTAGTAGTTCAGGAGATACTTCAAATTAAATAACTAAAAAATACCATTACAGTCGTGCTAAGACGTTAGTGTTGACTGACTTGTGTAACATCTTAGCATGACTGTAATGGTATTTTAGAGTTATTTAAATTGAAATATCTCCTGAATTACTAACTTTTCGACATACATAGGCTAGTACTTTTTGATAACGAATATCCAGCTGCATCGATTGGTGTACTAAAAAATACCTCATTCCATTTAAAAAAATGAGTGACCTTGATATCTCTAAAAACAATGACAAAAACAAAAAATGTTTTGCATCATGTCAGCCCCATTGTACCATTCAACTTTGTCCTTACCATATTTTACGTATCTTTACAAACAACAAAGACATTTGAGATGCTAACGTTTGGTGACTCACCCTGTATATGCTAGCCCAGCACAAGTGAGCACAAATGCCAGTTTCTTCAGCACAACGATGTTAAAAGCACTTTACTCTTATCCGCGGTCCTTCATGCTTGGATTCTACATACATATATCATTAATTGACTTTCCGGTCATCCGACATCCACAATATTGTGTCTAACTTGTAGCAGTCTTACACAAGTTAGAAATGTTGTATTCTTAGAAGAAATAAAATTGTTTTCATTGTTAATAAAATCTGAAAAATACATATATCTCACTTTTTCTTCCCATACAGCTCGTGCACATTTATTTTGGACTAATTTTATAGAAAGTCAATTGTCCTATCTGCAACTATCAGCGAGAAGATATAAACTATGTAGTCTAGCAAGGCAATCTCTGCAACCATCACGGCCACCTCTACTGTATAATATTCAGGGTGGTTCACCAAATATTACCACCTCAATTTTCGTTATTATTATTATTCGTAGTATGTTTTATTTACAGTGACTCCCAGTAATATTCGGACGCTCTAAAAAAACCGATAACTGGTTTAACATTGAACTATACGACTTGAATTTTTGTTAGGAAGCTAGAGCAAATAGTTTGCTACAGAATGTGGAAAAACATTTTTTCAAAAATTGCAATTGATCGGAGTTATAGAAAAAATACTAAAAGTTGCATTTTACAACTTTTTTATGTGGGCTTATATTGAAAATTTAAAAAATGCGTTTTGTAGATCTGTGTCAACTATATGCACTGCGAAAGTTTGATCGAAATCGGTTGATGCGGGAAAAAACGATAGGCATTGAAACATGTGAGAATCTATACATAGATTTACTGCAGTTATAGCCCGGAAATCGTGAAAATCTGAAATTTTTACCATCGTTAAACGTTTGTAGCTCATTGCAACGTCGAACAATATTGATGAAATTTTCAGAATATTTTTAATTGACACAGATCTACAAAACGTATTTTAAAAATTTTCAATATAGGCCCACATAAAAAGTTGTAAAATGCAACTTTTAGTATTTCTTCTACAACTCCGATCAATTGCAATTTTTGAAAAAATGTTTTACCACATCCTATAGCAAACTATTTGCTCCAGCTTCCCCAAAAAATTCAAGTCGTATAGTTCAAAGTTTAACAAGTTATGGTTTTTTTAGAGCGTCGAATATTAATGAGAGTCACTGTATATAAGGTTAAATGGTTTCGGGAGATGTATACTTTGGCGTTGCGAGTTTTTTGTAGATGGGCGCGTAGATTAGACATGAAGATTATCAGTAATTTGAAATATGGGATCGTATGTTTGTTCCTATGCTAATCGATGAAGCTTCATATCCTGTACAAAAAAGTATTAACACTAAACCTACCACTGCTAGTCAAATGACTAGTCTTACATGTTTAATTTTATAATTATTGACATTATGACGTTGCTTACATGGAAAATGATTCGACAAATTTCTTTATCCAAGCACATATTGCAATCAAAATTGCGCAAACCTAAATAAATAGAACCTCGTCATTTTTATCAGTTAAAACATTTTTATCGCTTTCAGTGGTCGGTAGTTTTAGTGTTAATATCGACAAACCATTAGGTAAGAAGATATTTTAATTTTAGTGTTATCATGATATCACAACTCTTAATAAGGTTGTAATGATTTTATTCATAGCAAAGGTTCAATGTGGAGACTGTTTACATCTTGCCATTTTCTAAATCGAGAAAGTAATGATTATTTTACATTACGTGATGAAATTGGTGGTATGTGTTAGTTATGGATTTTAATTAAATATATGATACATGAAATATGAAATGTAATAACCAAAAAGTAATTATACAGGGTGTTCGACTACAGGTGGGAGAAAGTTTCAGAGTTGGTTCTTAACGATAATATAAGACGAAAATGAAGAATAAAAAAATTGCGATTTCGGCTTCGTTATTTAGCTATTAACAACGCGACAATCACGTATCAAGTGACAGATTCATGCATACCTTGGTTCTCATTTGGGCCCCCAGCGAGGTGACAATGTTTAATAACTCGTTGGACAACATTGAGCTCTTTGACGTACACAAAGTACACTTTTGTTAGACGCGTTGTTGATTTTTAATTGTTAATAGCTAAATAATGAAGTCGAAATACCAATTTTTTTATTCTTCATTTTCGTCTTATATCATCGTTAAGATCCACTCTGTAAATTTTCTCCCACCTGTAGTCGAACACCCTGTATATTATGACAGAACCATACATCAAAGCGATCTGAACAAAGATAAAACAAACTGAAGAATATATGAAGAACATAATACAAGTATTCATGGCCTACGCTGTGTTAACATAATTTATATCTAAACACGCATTGATTATACTCAACAGTATGTTATTGCGTTCTGTGGTGATACTATATTTCGTATCGAGGGGTGTTAAATCAGGTGATCTTGCCGGAAGATGAATGGTACCACCTCGTCCTATCCAACAATTCGAAAACAATTGATTTACCGTATTTCTTGTTATTCTTCCATAATATGCAGAACAACCATCCTGTTGGAGCCACATTTTCTGTCGAATATGCAATGACAATCACAATTCGTGTAAAAATGACCCAAGGTATTTGAATTCGTAACATTATCAAGAGAGTCGTGATTTCGTAACAACACTAGAAATAAAATATTTCCTTATCTAATGGTTTTCCGATATTAATAGTCTAATATTAGGGGTGAGTGGATACTCGAGCTTCGGGTCGAGTTGGACAATGATCGAGTCGGGTTGGGTCGGGATCACGAAAGTTTACAAAGTTTGGGTACCCGTAATTTCGGGTCCCGAAAGATTACGATATTCCGTATAATGCTGTTTTTGATTTTTTAGTTCAATCTTTTATTTTCACTAGCAGGTACAGAATGATTTTTGTATTTTTAGTGTAATCGGTTCTCAAACTTCGTGACGGAAGAAAATATTTTAGAGTACACTATGTAAAATGATTGTATTTGATTCTAAATTCGTGTGCAGGAAGCATAATTGTTCTACTTTATCCGACACGAATTTTGTTCTCGTCGGTGTGACAATATTTCTAGAGTTAGAAAACAATCGTTCGCTTCCTCATTTTTTATTACTTATTGTTTCTTATGCATCAAATAAGATATTATCATTAATTTTAAAGATAATTTTTTACCGAGTAAAAATCCCTTAATTATTAGTTTCATTAAAATAAATAATATGAAACCTGAATGTTTATACCATAGTATTAAGATTTTATTAAATTTCCCATGCAAATTCAAATCAACTAATTATTCACATGAAAATTCAATATTATCCTTCAATAATATTAAATCTTTTATATAAATTCAACAATATCCTTCAATAATATTAAATCGTTCCCTGGATACTTGAGTGACAGGAATGCCAAGGTATTGTCTTGCTGTTTCTGCAAATACAGGTAGACGTTTATAATTGCATTATCATCATTTCCAATATTACAAACTTTCGGGGCCCCGACTCGGCCTGACCCGATAACCATTTCGGGTACTCAAACTTTATAAACCCTTCGAGATCCCAAGTCGACCACGAACAAATTTCCTGACCCGACCCTAAGCTGAAATTTCGAGTATTCGCACACTCCTATTAAATACTTCTCTTCTACGAGTCTACCTACGAAAAACAACTCGCCTAGAACTCTAAAACTCTACCTAGAAACAATTTGAATATTGTGTACCAATCTGTTTATAAGTATCCTATATAAATGAGGCTGCAACAAATGTTCAAAATGGCTTCCTTGCGCATGAATACTCATTTCGGCTCTGGTAATTACGTTTATGGTAGCTTCTTCTAATCTGATCCGAGTTATTAATCCACATGCTTGTGTTATCTTGGTTTTCAAGTCGTTTATATCGCTGGGCGGTGTCTCATAAACTAGTTCAAATTGTGTCTTCCGTTCCTTCCATTTTTCCACTTTTGACCTTGCCACAAATAAGGACAGTACTACACCCCGTGGCAGAATATTTCCGATCGGAGGCATTGAAACGGGTTTTAGAGAGAACATTCACAATTTAGAAGTATAAAATATTACTTTACGGGGTTCAAACTGATGGGAAATGAAAAGGGGCTTGTTGAAGAATTGAAAACAACAAAATAACATAAGCATCCATTTATTATTACAAAGAACAGAGAAAATAAAAAAAAAGGTATACGGAAAAATGTTTCCGATTAATATGTAGAACTGCTGGAAGAAAGTTTCCGATCCGATTTACACTGTCCAACACCAAATTTGTTTAACAATTACTGTTGGGTGATTCTTACAGAGTTTTTTGCGCTGTTTCCGAATCTGCCCTTAATTTTTCCCTTAGACTTATAGTTTTTAAGAAACTTAATTTGAAAGAGAAAATATATTTCTCAATTTTGAACAAATAGTGTCATGTTATTATAAAACATATTGCATTGTTCTTTGCAGCAATAGATTCTGTAGGCTTTCCCGAATACATTGATATCCAGTATTAATACATTATGAATCTTTGAACATGTTTAAACAATCGTTAAAGATGGAGAGACAACCTTTTTACACCAATTTGTGAGGATATTTTTCAGTTTGCCTTAAAAAAAGGGTGCACCGGAAAATCGAATTACATCACGCGATAGAGCAGACTTTTATCTTCAGACAAACCCAACCCCAACTCTTTCAAGTTAACAAGTCGATGTTTTTTTCGAACCCGAAAGCAAAATATCTCCGCTCGACATGAGGTGCCACCAGTGACGCGCCGTATCTCGTCGTATCTGCCACGGGGTGTACAATAAACACAACACAATTATCGCCACAGATCTTCTATTTCTATTCCAAGATTCTGTCCAAATTGAAAGGATTGTAGAAACAGTTTGGGAAAACTATAACAACGTTTAATTTCTAATAACTATGTGATACAAAAAAAACTCGTTTAGACGGCAGCTCTATTTAAACACGTGTTCGCTTATCGATTTGTACAATAGATCTAACGGTCGTTACTTGAGCGCAGCGTCTCTCCGCTCTCTACCGGTGGAGGGGGGAAGCTATATACAGTAATTTCTCAATCGTAGTCCTCGGTCGCCTCTGCAATCGTAGTCCAGTGCCTACCCATTCCACCGCCTGTCAACGCTGCGCTGGGCAGCAGGACGGCGATGTTTGATGTCGGCTCGGGTATATCGGTGTGAACACCACTACATTGACTCGAGTGAATCGAATTTTCAAACTACTTAATTTTCATTATTTTTTTATAGGACTTTCACTATCTTATTCCTGGCATTTTTCTGATTACAACAATACCAAACACGATATAATTCCAACTTTATTTAGTGGTTTAATCGACGATGAAAGTTTTACTTACAAGGAAGGACAGCGCGTTTGATCTATGCCGGCGACGGCGACTCTTCGTGTCTCTTTCTTTCCAATACGCTCTTCTTCGTTGCGTTCGAAACTTTCATCGTCGATTAAACCACTAAATATTGGCCAAATTATATCGTGTTTGGTATGATTTTAATCAGAGAAATGCCACGAATATGTTGGTGAAAGTTCCATAATGATATCATCGAAAATAAAGAAGATAAGGTCTTGGTGTTTTATTGTGATGACGCACGGGCCTTTAAACTGTGCCGGCGACGGGGACACGCTTCGGCCACGCGATCCTATTTCATTCTGTCCTTCTCTACGTTCGGCTTGTCGTTTGAAGTCTCAGCGCGGTAGGGTAGACGCAGTCATAAATCAAAAAATAGCCACCCTACTTGATCGTAGTCCGTTCATAACACGGGTGTTGGGACTACGATTGAGAAATTACTGTACATATATATATATATATATATATATATATATATATATATATATATATGTCTACTCACACACACAGTCTCTCACAATATAAATATACCATACATTCTAACACAAATAACGAACATAAAATATTTGACATGAATATTAATGCTGAGTTTCTTTTTAGGTGAGTGCTCTATTCAATTTACACATTGAGGCTGTATCACGTAAGTTATAGTTGTATAACAAATTACGATATTGTTGGAGTGACATAGAGTCCCACATACTTCGTGTGTTTGTTTGCGTATGAGTTGCGCTCTCTCTGATGCGTGCACAGCAGAAGCAGGCCGCTCTCGCGCGGGTTTCGATAATGTTTTATTTTATGCGATTATATTCTGTTCTTCTCCTTCTTCCGACGCATAGTAGACTCGATTGAAAAAATACGCGACATTTTTGAATAACTATTAAACCATTGGAGATATTGCAATGAAATTTGAACTGAATATATAATAAAACTAGCTGGTTATTGTTGCTCGCTCGCTTCGCGAGCTTCGCGGGTGGGAGTGTTGTAGCTCGCTTGGCGAGTTTGGGAGAGGGTTAGTGGTACGAATGTTATTTTGTATCTGACTCTCTAAGAGTCACACAAAGAACTTCCCGATTCGTTAGTTGCAGTATATTATTAACTTCCCGATTCATAGGGAAGTTACTGTAATTATCCCGAAAATCGAAAATCGATTTTTTAGCAGATCTTCACGTTTCATGGTCATTGGAGTCATTTTAGACTATTTTTATCAAATTGTTAGTGCGCGCGCGCGTATGGCCGTTTTTACGTTATCAAATTTTTCGTTAACGTTTTCTGAAAAAGTAACAACGCGATCAGAATGATGAATGATGCAATCGATGTGCCCCATCGTAAGTTAAAGCTGATTAGATTTTGGTCCATATTGGTCAAGCAGTTTTATAGATTTTTTAGTTTTTTTTCGAAAGAAGTTCATTCAACAATGCAATTTATACGAGAGGATGGAAATTTTCCACCAAATAAACAAACGTAATTATATATATTTCATTTTTATTAAAAAAAATTTTTTTTAATTATGCAATTAATGCTAATGTTACCGCTTACAACTAACGAATCGGGAAGTTCTTTGTGTGGCACGTGGAGAGTCACAAATCCATTTGTTTCAAATGACCCAAGGAACCTCCCATTTTCCGCTCCTACACTAGTTTTGGGACACCCTGTATACGCGGGTACTATTAAATATTTGTAACTACACGGTATTCCAACATTGGATATCTTTTGTATAAAGTTTTTTCTGATTTACTACATTTATCAATGTAACCATGCAATAATGAATTATGCTCTTGTAGGAAAAAAAACTACAAAAATGAACGAAAAGGTGCGCCGCAAGCTCGCATGAATATCAGTGAGTTTGAAGTTTGAAGATGAAAGAACTGACAATGAGTCATAGTCAGATTCAGAAATGGAAATTGGAACACATCACTCGGCCTCCGCTCGCTGCAGAGTTCTAGTGCGTTCGTTTTCATCTACTAAAATCTACTCCATTCAAGCTTTCGCGCTGACTAACCTGGGACAATATTACATTGTCCAACACGTATTTGAATCTACGATATGCGTTGAGTGGCTCTTCTAAAGTTAATATCACGTTCAATGATCGGGTTATCCAATTAGTAATTAACAGATTAGCGTGTTCTTGCTCATTTTTCATTTCCTGTAGAATGTTCCGTCTGTGTTATGTTATTATCTACAAGTTCACTCCATATTATTATATTCCATAACTATTCTTGACAAATAAATAATTTAAAAAAAGATGAACTTTTAACGTCTGTTACAAACATTGCTGAAAATAATTATTTAGCATATCGAACTTCGGCGATACGAGACTTCTGGCAATTTATCACTAGTTTTGGGAATTTTTATGCAAAATCAAAATTATCTGCATCGATTGCAAGAAATAGAAACTAAATTTAATGTTATTTCTCCCTTTAATGGTTTTAATAGAGGTGAAATCATATATTGATATCTTCAATTATTTAAATTGTCCAACAATTTTGATTTTCATGTACTCAATTTTGCTATAAATTCATAAAGATCCGCTGTCTATTTATCACATTTACCATTAAAATTAACATTCGCATTAACACGTTGACCGTCACATGTCACTTATATATAGACTGCGGATTTTATGCACTTGTGACAGAAATCAATTTAGGGACGCCCATATTTTATTCTCGATTTATTAAAGTGGTTGAAAATAGAAAATTTTATATGGCTTCTTGCAATTAATAAATACATAAAAACATAGATATCCAGTATTCACTCATAATTTCAGAAAAAGCTTTTTAATTCTTCTAACTCCTCTTTTTAATTCTTCTATATTCTAAAACTTTCGTCTGAATGATTTTCTTTTCGTATTATTTATAATTTTCGAGTAATAGAATTTTGTCGAGAAAATGGGGCTTTTCAACGCACTATGTGCCACATAGACCCATATATAACACGTATACATATAACATAGATTATATTATTACTGATATTATTATTTTATTATTTAACCCCAATTTTAAAAATTAAATTTATTTATTCTCCAATAACTATCTATAAAATTTATACTTACCCCTTATATTTATCTACTTTAATATTAATTTTATATTTATTATTATTTCCCCATTATTCAAATACCAGAATAGATATAAAGAATAAATAACTCCTAAAAACAAAATAATATTATTAAAAATGTCATATATTCTATTCATATTATTAATCCAATTAATAATAAAATCTCCCCGACTAAATTTAATGAAATTGGAGCTGATATATTTGATGAATATAATAAAAATCATATTATTCTTATATATAATATCTATATATTACTCTTATACAGAGTGTCCCAAAATAAGTGTAACTCCCGGAAATGGGAGGGTCCTTGGGTCATTTGAAGCAACATTTTGCTTTACAAAAATGGTGTCCGCGGCTTTGTTTAGGAGTTATTAACGAAAAACACGGACCAATCAGAGCGCAGCCACAGCGAACGGAGTCCAACTCGGCGACAGGTCCCGCTTAACGTGGTGTCGCCATTGGCCGAACCAGAATCAATCCGCTGTAGCCGCGCTCTGATTGGTCCGTGTTTTTCGTTAATAACTCCTAAACAAAACCGCGGATTCCATTTTTGTAAAGGAAAATGGCGCTTCAAATGACCCAAGGAACCTCCCATTTCCGGGAGTTACACTTATTTTTGGGCACCCTGTATAATATTCTATGTCACAGTATTGCTTCGATATAAGGCAAAAGCTCCGGACCGACTGTCGTCGTTTGTCAGATCAGCTAGCTATACATATTATTCGGCTTGATTTCATTCTCGAGTGGTCTGAAAGAGAACACGAAGAATGCACGAGAGGCTCGAAGTAGCGGCAGATCATAAAGTAGTCGGCCGAACAGCGATGTCTTTTCTCAAAAACGGGTAGGATATAACGCATCCTCTCGTTTTGGCGCTAAGCGAGAGGACAATTTCAAAAGAAGAAGAGGGGATTACGATTTCCTATTTTGGAAACAACCATTATCGCCGTTTATCGGAACAATATACTGTACTTTATACATATGTAGACTGTACACGGTGTACCAGATAAAGTGCTACAAGCTGTTTTCTCGGAATCTAATGAAGATATCGACTTAATTTTTCTAAAAAATTAAATGATTAATGAGGGCTAATATTTCAGTATGTATTAAATTTCTTTGGGGGAGAAAATAGGGCGTTCAACATATTTTTAAGGATTTTTTGTTATTGTGATAACTCTAATTAAACTCAATACGATTTACTTGAACGTTTTTTTTTATTACACATAGATTTATTATTATTCCAATTATTGTTTACATTATTAAATCTGCCGGTACCTTATTATTATAAATTACTAAACATTTAGGAATTGTATGTGGTATTATTAACATGTATGTAACAATTTCATATCCATAAAATTTCAAAAATCATAGGGAATAAAACTATTCTAGGTTAGAAGAAATGATTAATTTTCGAGTTAAAAGAGCTCCGAGTGCATAGGGTTAATATATACTCAATAGGGTCGTTTGCGCGAATCATGCTAACAATATCTTTCGGGGAAATGCAGGATAAAATACTTAGAGTGTCGTTTACGTTCGAACGGAGCAAGAAAGTATGTGTCGACATGACGAGTACAAGGTTTTGGTGTCATGACCGCTATCGCTCACCTGCCCGACTCACTGTTATAGCTACACGTAATCGATAGTGATAGTATATTCCCATATATTATTGAAAGTGGCATATTTCAGTGTTGAAATTTTACAATCATCTTCCCATTAACATATCAGAGGGAGTCTGTTTGTATTATACAGGGTGTCCCAAAACTACCCTAGGAGCCGAAAATGGGAGGTTCCTTGGGTCATTTGAAGCGACAGTTTCCTTTGCAAAAATGGCGTCCGCGGCTTTGTTTAGGAGTTATTAAAGAAAAACACGGACCAATCAGAGCGCAGCTATAGCGAACGGAGTCTGACTCTGCGACAAATCCCGCGAGGCGTGGTGTCGCCATTGGCCAACTCAGAATCAATCCAATATATATATATATATATATATATATACCTAACCCAACCCACTAAACCGGACTCTCAATCCCCCCTATCGGCCTCTCAGTTTCCCGCGTAGTGTTCGAATATTCTCATCAATGTATAGTACACAATGTGTTATGATTATGTAGTATAGCTGATTTGTGAAAATAAAAAAGTGCAATAATGAAGGTAAGTATTATTTATTAACTTTTTAGGTCTTTATCTTTGTGTGTAACACATTTACTTAATAAAATCTATTGATCTTTCAATACATTTCAATGTAATATTAATAACATTTTAATAGTATCACATTTAAATTTTCACAATATCATATGTGTATACATACAGAATTTTTGAAAATTTGTTTCACATAGTATTTTTCACTATAAAAATTGGAGACCAACAAAATATTGTACAGTTTGTAGTGTGCATTTTGCAGAAACCGATACCCGAAGGTATTAGGATATTCTATCTCCTAATGGTGTACTGGAGAATGTTTTGTTGAAAAGTCCAATACTTATGGAAGATGCAATACCTTCCATTTTTTCCAATTCACCGTCAAAATGTATGCTATCACAAAGAAAAGATCCTGTAGCGCGCAGGGAAAGAATAATTGAAAACCATGAAAATTTAGTTAGAGAGTTTATTGATTCTGATCTAATTAGTGGTTTCTTAAATTTAATAAACAATTATAAAGAAAAGCATGTCATTTCGAACCATTGGAGTATTATAATAATAAATAGTGATAACATGAAATTACAAGTTTTTCAAGAAGGTAGTGAATTATTAATTCATGAATTGCGATGATGATAGGAATGATCTTCGTGAAAATCTTTCTGTTAATGTCAGCAGTTTCTTCAGCAATTTTTGACACTGATTATTTATCCACTTGCATCGTTGATGATTCCATGAAGATTTATGTGTCCGGTTATGGGTCCCATTCTGTTGCAAAAAAATTAAATTATAATATATGTAAATTATTAATTGTGGAGGATAAAGTAACAACTGTATTTACTCACATGTATGTAATAATGAATGCCGTAATAAACGTTCCTAATTTGGAATCAGATTTTCTAAAATCTGTAAATCATAGAAACATTTTATATAAATAATATATATTAGTAGACAACCAGATATACATCATTTAGCATTTTTAGATAAATGCATTTGTGGTAAAAATTATCACAGTATTTTGTTTAAATTATTATCAATTCTTTCTAATATTTTACTGAATGATTAGAAATTAGAAATGAATGCACATATCATTTCTAAAACTTTACAATTATAAAATTATCCTTTATAAGACGATATTATAATAAATATAATACTATATTACCTGCACAACTTTTCTCTTCAGTAACTAATTACCCAACCTCTTTGACGTACCATGTAGTCACTTAACCTCTTCGACCTCGTCGCAATAATTTCGTCTATTTTAGGTTTCTATTAACTTATATATCCCTCCATTCATTTTCAAATGTTGCATTTTAGTTCAAAGTTGATTTCAAATTGCTTCATGCTTATATTTTCTTAAAACCACTGTAAATATCTTAAATATTATGTATCACAACACCAAACTGTTCCGAGAGTCCACGAAATATATACCGCATTTACACATATCTATATGCTTTAATATCACTTTTACTTACCATAGATATAATATTTACATATTGCTTAAACATAATTAACAACGAATTGTGTATTTTAACATCATTTTCTACGAAAAAAGCGTTAATTATAATCTCAACCACAAGACTCCCATTCTTGAAAATAGGACTCCCAAACTGTAAACACGACAGTGTTGCCAAGTTGTTCAGCACGGCTAGTATTAAAGTAGGCTGTGCTCATTGCCATCAGTCTTGCCAGACGGGGCGCTTTTTTCGCGCATGCGCGACGATTTTGACGTCATACGGCCTCAGTCAAGTACGAAAATCGGGTACTTTGGTCGCCCCACTAATTTCGCAAAATTTATTATTTGATTAAATATTAACAATAACTTATCTGAAATTCTCGCAGCCCGCTGTTCTTTCGTGCCTCGTGTCGTAACAGTCGTAACGGACTCCGCTAGACGTTCCCGCTAATAATAGTCTCCCACTACTTTTCCCCCAATAGTTCCCCGCAAACTTCGGACGTAGATACGTTCCTGCCGAAACTCGCGCATGCGCGAAAAAAGCGCCCCGTCTGGCAAGACTGATTGCCACTCATGTCCGCGTCATTGCTGTATTGCTCGCTGTTCCTTACTGTTCCTGTCGGCTAATTGGCTACTGTATCCTATACTTATTATTGAGTATAATTGTGTACCAGTCACAAGATGCAGGAATATTTGCGATTCGCAATTTATTATTTCTTTAAATATAAGTTAGCTAGAAAGCTAGAAATTTGATCTCGTTTGTGTTGTATTTTGTGGTTTTAGGTTATTTGTTTACAAGATGTCTGGATACAGATGTGTAGTGCCTGGTTGTAATTCTGATAGAAAGGTTCCTGCACATTATGAATGTTTGAATGTACATTACGAAATTGTATTATGAATAGGTATTTTATATTATGAATAAGTATGTCATATTGAAGTTGTACTATATATGTAGTTGTATAATTTATTATGTGTATTTACTTTCATAATTTTTATATTATTTACTATGTATATATATAGTTTCATAATAAATATGTTATAAATTGAATGTTTTATTACAAATTAATTTTTCCAAGAAAAATTCATAATCATCAATAGCTAGGAAGAATACGATTACACGCATATGCAAGGTTGACTATGTGTGAGTCAGGTACGTGTGGCGACACACACTACAACACCAGGGCACTACTGTTCTGTCACCTAGCGCAATGACCAAACGAAGGAACTAAATTCGTAGCTACTTTTTATCGCGTGGTCGTCCCTCCCTGGTACAGACCCAAACGGTTCGCCGAACCGTTCGCCAAACCGTTTGACGAACTGCGCATTTGGCGAAACATTTCGCCGCGCCAAACGGCGCGCAGAACGGCGCTCATCGGCTAACAGCAAACGCAACGGATTTGTGCTATTTTCAGAATTTCTTGCGAACAACTATGGAAACTGCAGCGGCATATACTACACAAAGAAATACAGAAAATGTTGGTAGTTTATTCAGTGAATTAAAGTTTAGAAATGAAATGTTCAGGTCAGGATGAAGCATTAAAGACATCAGATTAAAGATTACATGACTTGAATGTTTGTTTGCCTATACGTTTGCCAGACCGTTTGCCGAAACGTTTGCAGAAATGTTCGTCGAAATGCGCACATTCGTGTTCGTCGCCGTTCCCAGAGCTGATGGATCGACGGCAAACACGAATCCGCGCATTTTGCCGCGCATTTTGCCGCGCATTTCGACGAACGTTTCGGCAAACATTTCGGCAAATGGTTCGGCAAACGGTTCGGCGAACGTATAGGCAAACAAACATTCAAGTCATGTAGTCTCGAATCTGATGTCGTTAATGCTTCGTCCTGATCTGAACATTTCATTTATAAACTTTAATTCACTGAATAAATTACCAACATTTTCTGTATTTCTTTGTGTAGTATATGCCGCTGCAGTTTCCATAGTTGTTCGCAAGAAATTCTGAAAATAGCACAAATCCGTTCCGTGCGCCGTTATGCGCGGTTCGTCAAACGGTTTGGCGAACGGTTCGGCAAATGGTTCGGCAAACCGTTTAGGTCTGTACGAGGCCTAAGGAAAACTTGAAATTTTTAAAGACTACTCCTGTGTGCGTGGTCGGGCCGGCCTTCTTCGATCCCACCCCGACTTAACCACAACTTATTCTAATTGACCCATGCGCATACCACGAACATAAAGTAGAAAGTCGGTAAGGTAGAGCGCGACATTGAAATGATAAAAAATTTTTTTTCGACTCGCCAAAAATCCTTCTGGCAATCGTCATTTTAGTAAAAAAAGAACCTATTTTCAAAAGTTCATCGAATAAATCATGCAATTAAAAGTATCATTTTAATTGCAAATAATAACTAAACTTTTTGTTTGAATAAAAGAGAGTTAAATAATTCCAAAAGTGATCTATTCATTATTTCTTATTTGCAAATAAAAGATTATTTATTATTTGGATTGAGGTGGAAATCAAATAAATAGTTTCTAGGCCTAGCTGACTATAATAAATTCAATTTAATTTATTATTTATCAATACAAATAATAATTGAAATTGTATTTCTAAATAAGAATTAACTTCATTACATTTTTAATAATTCAGTTAGACTTAATCAAATAATAAATAATTAATTTTGCTTTTTATTTGAATATCCAAATAACAAATAAATTGTTATTTAAATTTTCATGAAAATTTATTTAAATATCGCCCAACAATTATTCTGTGTATCACTCTCTTCCCGTCGCTTGAAAAGTGGTATGGACGGTGGTGATTTACGAACGATTCGGTCAGTTCGAGTTGATTTTGGATTCAAATCACAGCATTGTAAATGGGCGTTTGGCGGTAGCGCTGATATTATGTTCTCGAGGGAAACGAAACTATTTTATTGAAAGACGTCGCGTAGCATATTTTAACCCTTAGCACTTGAATGGTGACTGGAGAGGTGCCATTAAAAATTGCTGTACCATTATTCAAAATATTTATTACGTTATTAAATATATTGAGATTTAACCAATGGCGAAACTTCCGTTTACCCTCCGCCTCAGAATTCGATGAAATTATGAAAATAGGATCTTTTTTGACTAAAATGACGATTGTCAGAAAGATTTTTCGCGACTCCAAAAAAATTTTTTCACATTTCAATGTCGCTCTCTACCTTATCAACTTACCGACTTTCTATTTTATGTAGAATATCTTCAATTAATTGTAAAAATGGATCATCACCAGTCTAAGTTACCTCACAGCGTCATAAAAATTCACACATGTCATCTATAAGCGAATCCTCTTTAATTTAAAGTAATACATATGTATAAGGTAAACTTTAAATTTTTAAAGACTACTTCTGGATTTTCGTGTGCGTGGTCGGGCCGGCCCTCTCCGCCCCCGCCCCAGCCTAACCACAATTCATTCTAATCGCTTAAATAACTAGCTGGTTATTGTTGCTCGCTCACTTCGCGAGCTCGCGGGTAGGGTTGTTGTTGCTCGCTCGCTTCGCGAGCTCGCAGGTAGGACTGTTCTTGCGAAAGGGTTAGTGGTACGCATTGCTAGTGGGACATACAGGTCTTAATGGTTTTTTTATTTATTTTGTGAGTGACTCTCCACGAGACACACAAAGAACTTCCCGATTCGTTAATTGTAAGCGGTAACATTAGCATTAATTGCATAATTTAAAAAAAATGAAATATATATATTTACGTTTGTTTATTCGGTGGAAAATTTCCATCCTCTCGTATAAATTGCATTCTTGAATGAACTTCTTTCGAAAAAACTAAAAAAACTGAAAAATCTAAAAAACTACTTGACCAATATGGACCAAAATCTAATGAGCTCTAAGTTACGATGGGGCACATCGATTGCATCAATCATCATTCAGATCGCATTGTTACTTTTTCAGAAAACGTTAACGAAAAATTTGATAACATAAAAACGGCCATACGCGCACGCACGCACACACACACACACACACACACACACACACACACACACACACACACTAACAATTTGATAAAAATAGTCTAAAATGACTTCAATAACCATGAAACGTAAAGATCTGCTAAAAAATCGATTTTCGATTTTCGGGGTAATTACAGTAACTTCCCTATGAATCGGGAAGTTAATAATATAACTAAATAATAAATAAACAATGTAAAACAAATTTAAACGACTCATTATTACACTATACGACTCTAAAAGCAGTTGACGTACGGTCGCACCATACTGACGCATGCGCACAGCACGAACATAGAGTAGAAAGTCGGTAAGGTTGATCGCGACATTGAAATGATAAACTTTTTTTTTGGACTCGCGAAAAATCCTTCTGGCAACCGTTATTTTAGTGAAAAAAGAACCTATTTTCAAAATTTCATCGAATTCTGAGGCGGATGGTAAACGGAAGGACAGCCTAACCAATTACTAAACGTTTAAGTATTGTATCAGGTATTAGATTAGTTTCATATCCATAAAATTACAAGAAATTAAATACAATGGAATTATTCTAGCTAGGAAGCAATGTTTCATTTTCGAGTTAAAATAGCTCCGAGTGCAAATGATTAAGTGGCGGAAACACCTCGATAAGTCAGAGATAAAAAACATATTTTATGAAACATTTTAAAAATCGCTAGGAACAGAAGAAATGTTAAATAGAAAAGTAGCTCCTCTTGCTCATTTGTTTCTCGATATTTATTTGAGAAAACACGTTTCTCTTTTCTACCTTCAGAACTATGTTCACGTTAGAAATTTTATAAAAACAGACAGCAACAACATTTGAGTTAAGAGTGAAAGTTTAGAATGAATACGTTTGAATGATTACTTCTTAATTGAACTTCGTAATTTGAAAATGAAAGTTAGATCGGATATGTTCTTTATAATCGTAATAAGGTGATGTGTATAAGCAAGTGCATAAGCTGGTTTTTTTATTATAATATGAGTAAAATTTCTCTAGTTCGTATGTATTACTGTACTATAAGTTAATATGAAATATTCGACATAGATGTCGTCCAAGAACAAAGGTGTTTTCCTTGCTTAGATCAACCAGTGCTAAACAGTTTGCAATGCAACTTTAAGGTTACATTAAACGTACAATAGTTCTTAAGTTAATTATACAGAGTGGACGAAACAAGTGGGTAATGAAAGTTATTCGTCGCGAAGGGAGACATCCAATGATACCAAACTCAACCCCTCACCCCCAGGGGGTGGCGATGGGGGAAGATAAAGAACTTAAATAGGAACCTCCATTTTTCATTGCAGATTTGGATTCTACAGAAAAAAATGCACAAATTGGACCTAGGAGTTTTTGCATTTTGATTCACAGATGGCATTGTAATGGACAAAAATCAGAATGGGTAAAAAATCGTTGAATATTGGGGATATATACAAATTAATTTTTCGCGGCGCCATGGTACGATCATTATTTACTATACTTGGTTCTATTGTAGCGAATATGTCAAAGTGACATACATGTGCTCGTCCAAATAGCAGAGCAAAAAGGAAAGGTGGTGATGTTTGTGTTTTGTCCTAGACCCGCTAAAGGACTCATCAGTAAGGCTAATTACTAAGGCTAACTAGCGGGCCCTGCCTTATACACGGGATGTTCGAAGGCGTTTGAAGAAGTAGGGTCTAGGACGAAACACAAACATCACCACCTTTCCTTTTTCCTTTACTATTTGGACGAGCACATGTATGTCACTTTGACATATTCGCTACAATAGAGCCAAGTATAGTAAATAATGATCGTACCATGGCGCCGCGAAAAATTAATTCGTATACAGGGTGGGGCAGTAACTATTAGCACCTCAGATATCTTCAAAACTATAAGTCTCACAGAAATATTTGCTGAAATAAAATTGCACAGTTCGAAGGAGGCCATTCGGTGGCGATAGTAGTTTTTTGCAGGTGGATGTACTTCGGACATTTGAAGGTCACCTCCATTTTTTTTAATGGAATGAGGTATTTTTGAATACATCAATCGATGCAGCTGGACATAACCTATGTATGTCGAAAAGTTAGTAGTTCAGGAGATATTACAATTTAAATAACTCAAAAATACCATTACTTTCCTACTAAGACGTTACAACAGTAAGTAACACTAACGTCTTAGTACGATTGCAATGGTGTTTTAGAGTTATTTAAATTGTAATATCTCCTGAACTACTAACTTTTCGACATACATAGGTTAGTACTTTTTTTGTAACGAATGTCCAGCTGCATCGGTTGATGTATTCAAAAATACCTCATTCCATTAAAAAAAATGGAGGTGACCTTCAAATGTCCGAAGTACGTCCACCTGCAAAAAAACTACTATCGCCACCGGATGGCCTCCTTCGTACTGTGCAATTTTATTTCTGCAAATATTTTTGTGAGACTTATAGTTTCGAAGATATCTGAGGTGCTAATAGTTACTGCCCCACCCTGTATATCAAAAATTGCAATCCATAAAATAATAAATCTAATATTGGGGATATCTCGAGAAATACACATCAGATCAGAACAATAAAAGTAGACGTATTTCATATTTTTAAAAATGCTATTCAATAACACCATAATTAACCCCCCACCCCAACTTCTGAGAATGGGAGAGGTAATTAGTTCAAAATCTTCAATGGGAAACCCTTTTTTATAGCAAATTTTGGTTCTCCATTGATTTTATATTATTGGTGTAATTTATTTCACAGATGTCGCTGCAATTTGAAGCAATTGGAAAAAATCATTGGTTTGTTTATCAATAAATCAAAAACTACTTTCAGCGTTACTCAGGAACAACGACCTTAGTATTTTTCTGCACCCTTTGGTGTGCTCTGTTTAATGTGAGTTCCCTTGCC
This sequence comes from Lasioglossum villosulum, assembly GCA_963971365.1. Lineage (NCBI taxonomy): Eukaryota > Metazoa > Arthropoda > Insecta > Hymenoptera > Halictidae > Lasioglossum > Lasioglossum villosulum. The sequence goes on along the minus strand of OZ020498.1, from coordinate 26,639,520 downwards.
TCTCACAAGACAATTCTACTTGTTAGCTCTTCACAGAAATTCATCTAGGTACTCGAATACTAAATGAATCAAAATGATTTGAAAGATTATGAGGAAACGTCATAGGTTGTAGCATACTTGTTTGCAGGTAACGTTATTTTATGATAAGCAAGCTAGATAATCATAGACCGAAACAGGCGGATGCCAAATGAGAAACGTAAACATGTATGCACATAGTGTGTATACAATGTGTTGTTTTAACATCATTTCCGGGGTAACATACGCCTGCGATAAACAAAACACAGGGGGCTAAATAGGCCATACAGATAGACACAGACCTTTTGCACGGTTAGATATATTCGAGACAAGATGGTTAGTTGAACGCCGCCGTGAACCGCGGCGGCCGGTAGAAAAGTTCTGGGAAAAAGAGGGGGTCGCCCGGTTTTCCCGCCCAATGCAGTTCTCTACTGTGCAATATCGACGTGTAACACGTTTACGGAAAACCATTTGACCTAGTTTCCTATAACGCCGAGATCGCCGTTGGAAAGGGACGCGCGGATTAAATCTATTCGTGTTCGAGGATCTACAAAGAATATCGGGGAAGCACAAATTCATTTTCCTGGGTTTGGGCCACAAATTTCGAACTGTCATAGCAGCGACAGAACGTGGGCAGATTGGTCAGTTGATTGGTTCGATTACGTACGTGTACGTAGGCAGTATGCTTTGGGGAGTGTAATTGATTCAGATTTTGCAATGAGGAAGGGTAAAGAGATCAGGAGCACGTGGGAAAAGCTCTATTGTGGATTTACAGAGAGGGCGGCAGTGCAGCGTGCGATGCTAAATTATTTACTGGCATGTCTATCTATACGCCGCGCCGGATACTTACCGACACGTTGTGCACGTGTAGATGTACAATGTCCTTGCCATTCTCTTACAGATTGCACAGCCCAGACATTGCTTCCGTGCAAACGAGAACGTTTTACGTGAAATTGTTTTTTTAATGCATTTACGCTTCAATTTTACCACACTGATTGCTCAGCAAATTTTTTATATTGTACACGTCGATTCCCATGTACGGTTTCGATTAAGTCTACTAAAAATAAATCTTCGCTTTCAATTATAACTTTGTTATCGTACAATTGTATTTCTTCAAATGAATTACAATGGTTAATACGCTCGATGGGTACCCGTCAGATAAATACCCGCTAGGAATTTCTTTTAACCGCACGTATTCTTCGCGTACACGCGTGCACTCTACTTTTTCAACTTTCTGAAATACGTATGACGCGACAGTTAACGTAAACACGTTCATTAACGCGACACAATGTACACTCCGGGACAAAAAGTGAAGAATGAACTGAAGAAAATGAATATTCTAATATGTCAACATCTTCTGGCATGCCTATATGTATAATGTACTGAGTATCATCGACAATATTTATTCTAGCAGAATTGTAGGAATGGAGCATCGTAAATAATGTGGTTCGCAAGCAGGACAAAATGATAGCACAAGTAGCAGATTTACGCTTCTCGGATGTGTAGAACTTACTGAAGAACAAGTATTCAGTGGAAAACGTAATTCATGAAGTGGCTACTAGCTTCTTTCGTGCTTACTTAAGAAAAGAACATACTAAATTTTTAAGAATGCGTCGCGGAAAGAGACTAAGCGAATGTGAAATACATACGATATTGAAGTTAAAAGAAGAACAGTATTAGGTAATTATGTCACAAAACTAGTGTAGGAGCGGAAAATGGGAGGTTCTTTGGGTCATTTGAAGCGACATTTTCCTTTACAAAAATGGCGTCCGCGGCTTTGTTTAAGAGTTATTACCGAAAAACACGGACCAATCAGAGGGCGACCTAGACGCGAGTTAGTACAGTCGGACCGATGCGCCAACTGTCAATTGGCCGAACGTGCCATCACATGTCTAAATCGCGCTCTGATTGGTCCGTGTTTTTTGTTAATAACTCCTAAACAAAGCCGCGGACACCATTTTTGTAAAGGAAAATGTCGCTTTAAATCACCCAAGGAACCTCCTATTTTGCGTTCCTACACTAGTTTTGGGACACCCTTTTTTTTCTTTGTTTAAGGGCGGTGGGGGAATGCAGCTTATGCACACCCCCCTAACGATGACAGTCGGGGGGGTAGTGTCGGGCTCGGCTTCCCCTCAGATGGAGTTGGGGAATTATATTGCCTAATGCAAACGTCATAGGGTAACTGCACCAGTGAATGAACATTTAAGAAATTGTTCAGGAAAATATTTTATTTTAAAAAAAACTATGTGAATTAAAGGAATCTGATATATGCCAAATAGCTCCCTATACTTCATTTGTCAAAAATAAATGAACACAAATACAATGAAATTATTATTATTCTTCTTTATTAAAAGTTAAATCAAAAATATGAAAAATACCAGTGAATGAACACTACATTCTAGTAATTGAATAATGCTAGTCCAATCAATGAACAAAATTACTAAACAATATTCTCCTATTTATTTAACTCTTTAATCACAATTTTATCGCTAGTATGCCGTCCGGGTTAAAATTTGTTGAAATATACAAAAGCGTTCATTTACTGGTGCCCGTTCATTCACTGCTGCAGTTACCCTACCGACTAAACCCCCACCGCCCAAGGGCACCATCCCTTCTCCAATGGCTATACACCGTCAGGCACTGACCGGGGACCCGCTGTGCGCATTAACGCCCGGCCAGTGTTAACAACGGCTGATGCCGTGCACATGTTCTTCTCAATTAAGTTTTGGGACACCCTGTATAGAAAGCACCACTGTCCGCCATTTTGATGAAATTTAAACATGTTATAGATTTCGGCATTTTCAACAACTTTTCCCTTTTGCAATATGGGGGTCGCTTTTGGTTTTAGAGATATTCGCAAATACTATTGCTAATACTGTATTGAATTTTTCGTATTCTTACACGCTCCGTGGCAACGTAAGGCTCCTCCGGCGCGGCGTCTGATTACTTTTTTTATGTAAACTCGTTGTGGGGATAAAAGAGAAAACAAGGTCTTATTCTATATAAAGTGATACATATGTACATACGGTACGCTTCCAGTTTTGAATGCCTAAACCTGGATCTTTTTATGCGTATGCTATCCGCCCCCTTTACTGCCCAACCACAACTCATTCTATTCGCATGATTTTTCCATTACTGGTTCAAATTTCGTATGACAGCCACAATGCAAAGATTATGCGAAATAATTAAAGTTTTTAAAGGTATCGGCGCCAGGTTCGATCATTTTTAGAACAAACAACAAATGTGCAATTAGTAGATGTTTCTAACGTTTCGATCCCGATGTGGATCTTTTTCAAAGAATTATTATTGCGTCTGAAAAATATTTTAAGTGATATAGTAAAGTGAGAATTTGCAAAAATTAACATAAAGAAAACCAACGAAAAAGAAATAAAATTTTTAATAGAACTTACTTGTTGTGTAAAAAATGGACAATACATTATAACAAATATTGAAGGTTGTATTGAAACTACGTAAACCTCATGGTAGCAGATATGTAACCGACCACGTGATGTTCGAAAGGCAAAGGCAATTCGGCATATATGTGAGACATATCACAATTGGTGGATCGATATCGACCAATAGTAATGCATGGACGGTAAGGCGGCAAATTCAAACACACAAACATCACTATAACTAATTTTTGATATCATTTTGAACTACAAACTCTGTAAATTCATAATAGGTGAAAGTTAAGTAGAATCTAAAAAAAAAATTGGAAAATATGTCTGATGATTGTATGATGAAACTGTTTGATATTGATTGTATGATATGTATGATGAAACATCACCATATTTAGAATGAGACCCCGTTTTCTCTCTCATCTCCACAACGTGTTTACAAAAAGAAGTAAACAAACGCCGCCTTACGTGGCCACGGAGCTTGCAAGAATATGGAAAATTCAATACAGTATTCAATACGAATATCTCGAAAACTAAAAGCAATTCCTCTATAATGGAAAATGAAAAAGTCGTTCAAAATGTGTAGCTGCATAACATATTTAAATTTCATCAAAATCGGAGGTGAGTGGTCTTTTATAAATAATTACCCAATGTTGAATTACACAAATGTCAAAAGTTGTAAATAGAAGCCGAAAAGTTATGATCAAGTTGTTAAAAATCTTGAAAATTATAGGAAAAAGAAGAGTTCTGGACGCTCACAAAGTTTAACTGCCTGTGAAAATCGTGTAATATTGAGAACAACATCAAATTTGAGGATGGCTGCGATACAAATCGCAGAAAGTGTTGACGTAAACACTAAAGTGAATAATGTACATCGTGTGTAAAAACAAAAATCCAAACATTATATTTTGATTCAATTTTGTCTAAATGTCTTGCAAATACTGCAACGAGAGTTGTTTCTGATCTTGTTATCGCTTCATTAGGGTTATTTGCCATTTCCAATCTTAATTTACTTCTAAACATTACTAGACTGCAACAATTTTCACTTTTGTCGCGCGAGGTTCTCGACGCGTGTGTTTTTTTTAAATCAAAATAGATAAGTTAATGAAGCTTCGTTTCATTTCATTCATATAATGTTAAAGAAACCACGTTGAAAATGTCAATAAAAAAATTGAATTTTGTATTGTTCTATAAACGGAAATTACATTAATTTCAAAGTGTGCTATCTTTTCGTCCTGGAGTGTACGAGCAAAATTTCTGTTGACCAATTTAAGCATTAGTTTATTACACTCCCCGGCCACATAAATTGCTTTTATATGCTACAAGTATTTTCGTACCTGGTTTTATGCCAGTGTTTCCCACCGTGGGGCCTAGGTCCACAAGGGGGCACTTCAATAATTTCCAAGTGATTTCTTCCTAAAACCTATCATTTAACTTTTAGCATTCAAATGGTAACTCTGAGGCAGATTAATGTTGAATTACAATTAAATTACTTCACGAATTATAATTACAAAGTAATTCAATTACATTGTATTCAATTGTTCTCGAATTCGAAATTCAGTCGCTTCATTGAATTACAATGTAATTTGTAATTCTGGTCAAATTACAATTTAATTTGTAATTCTGGTCAAATTACAATGCAATTCGATTTTACGATTGAAATATATTTACAAAGTATAGTGTCATTACGAATTATATACAAGAAGAATAAGAGAGGTGGGAAAAAAGATTAGTAGCAATGATGAACATGATATTACTCGTACATGCATAGTGTGTGATAAAAGTTAAACTTGTTTTTTACGTTCGTTTCAGGAAAGAAAAACAAATTGTAGAAGTAGAAGTGTCCGGAGTGTCTTAGGCCTCGTACAGACTACAACATTTCGACGAACTGCGCCGCGAACCGCGCATTTCGACGAACATTTCGACGAACTGCGCCGCGAACCGCGCATTTCGACGAACATTTCGACGAACGCTGCCGCGCTCATTTCGGCGCGTACGAACGCGAACGGGTGGCACTTCCAAATCTGTTTGCAGGATAGATGTATCGGACGTTCGAGCGTTCGGGTCGGGTCCGTCGAAGTCGGGCGGTTTTGGTCGGGCGCACAGTGTGCAAATTGGGTTTTTTAGCTGGACAAAATTAACTTTCAAATAAACAAAAACTAACTGTGCCAATAGTATCTAAAATAACCATGTATTAAAACCCTTGAATATTAAAACTGAAAATTCTTTTGTTGTATGTTTACAGAGCGTGTGAATTTCACCTAAAGCGGACGCCTAACCTATAAATGAATGGGCACATTGCCATACATGCTAGAAATATGTTAAAATGTACTAAGGAGTATTTAAATTTTCTATGTATGATGGATATAGCATCTCAAAACATGTATTTTCACTTTAGCAATTCCAAATTATCGATAACATTCCTCTGTTTTTGTAAATTAAGTGTCAAAAACGGTACTTATTTTTCCAAAGAAACGCCTATGTTACTCCTCTTCGTTAATGAATTAGTATATGCCCCACGTCGTCCCACGCGATGATTTTTACATTATTATAAAGCAGAAATTCTCTAGTTTATTGTAGTACCAAAGGTTTGGTATTTGTTGCTATACGATACTACCCTGATAGCCAAATCTGCTCCGAGCAGGAACAGAGCAGAGCCTGGAGTGCACGTGGAGTTCAGTATCGTTCCAGACTGCCGCTGTAAGGCCGACTCATGCGGGCGCAGGATCCAGGCGACGGCGCCGAGAATCGTAAATTTCGAGCATCGATTGACAGGTCGGAGCGGTCCGAACGGTCCCGAACGGTCCCGAGGAGACTCCCAGGGACCGTTCGGGACCGTTCGGGACGTATTGGACCGCTCCGACCTGTCAACCAGCGCTCGAAATTTACGATTCTCGGCGCCGTCGCCTGGATCCTGCGCCCGCATGAGTCGGCCTTTAAGGCGGACTCATACGGGCGCAGGATCTATGCGACGGCGCTGAGAGTCGTAAATTTCGAGCGCTGGTTGACAAGTCGGAGCGGTCCGTAACGTCCCACACGGTCCCGAGAGGGCCTCTAGGGACCGTTCGAGACGTTACGGACCGCTCCGACCTGTCAATCGACGTTCGAAATTTACGATCCTCAGCGCCGTCGCCTGGTTCCTGCACCCGTATGAGTCCGCCTTTAGGCTGCTCGGAGCAATAGGTGGAGGGAATCTGGAAGGAGCGTGGCATGACCGCCACTGGAACCTCCAAAAATGAACGCAGCAGCACAAAGTCTGCCGTCACAGCATCTGGCCAGTAGCTTCTTCTGACTAGATGGAAGACAGCTCGTGGAATCTGCGTGGAGCGGCGGATGCCGTTATACAGGGCAGCACCGCCGGCAGTCTTAATTTTTACCAACAATTCCAAATACCGATTTTGAATGAATATTCAGTCTGTGCACATTAAGGTGGAGGTTGGTGGAGGTACATTTGATCAAAATGTAAGAATATTAGAAAACCAAAGAGAAGTAACTTTCAATGAAATAAGATATGCATTAAAACAAGAAGAAGAAAGAAGTGAAAGAAGAAGAGGTGAGCGAACCCAGAGAGACCAAGAAGGAATAAGAAGAGTAAATGAAAAGACGAACGAGATAAGCTGCTTCAATTATGGAAAAAAGGGCCACATATTAAGTGAATGCTATGGGAAAGTCAAATGCTTTAATTGCCAAAAATTTGGACACAAATCTAATGAATGTAATGGAACTGGAAACAGTAAATCGACTCGAGGAAGAGGACAAAGAGGCAGATTTCAAAGAAGAGGTCATCAGGGAAGATATGGATATGGGCGTGGAAGAGGAGAAGCGATGATGAGTACAAGCGAAGAGAATGTGATGTATATGAATGATCGAATCCACGCGTATATAACAGTTAGAAATGAAAAGGATATAGGAGAAGTGCGCGTTAAAAATGTGGAATGGCTATTGGACTCTGGATCAACGAGTCATATGATCAATGACACAAGAATGTTTGATCGATTGGAACATAACATGAGAGAAATCTCACTAGCAAACAAGGAATGTAGGAAGCTGACCTCTAATGGTATTGGTGACGTTAATATGAAACAACAAGAAATTAAAAACAGGGTAAGACTCACTAACGTGCTGTGTTCCAGAATTAAGTGCTAATTTATTGTCAGTTGCAAAGTTCACAGATCTCGGATATACTGTGAAATTCAACAAACATGGTGCTGAAATTTATACTGAAACAGACAATGTACAGATGAAAGCAGTAAGAAAAGGGTATGGATATTACGTGGATTCGATGAAAATAAACACAGAAGGAGTAAAAATGACAAAAGAAAACGATATTGGGCATCAGAGACTGGGACACGTAAGTAAAAATATAATAGACGAAATGAAAAATAAGAATCTGGTAATAGTTATGAAGGAGCAGAATAAAATAAATATACAATGTGAGAGCTGTGTTGAAGGAAAAACATGTCAAAAGGTGCATCCCAGATTGATGAATAGGAGATCAAAAGATATTCTGCAGTTATGGCACATCGATTTAATTGGACCAATAAACCCAGTTTCAAAGGGTCGAAAAAGATATATATTCACGATTGTTGACGATTATTCAAGAATGATCTTTGCCATATTGCTGAAAGAAAAAAGTGAAGCAGCGGATGAATTAATGAATTGAATAATATTTGTTACGGATTAGAAGGGGGTAAAACAAGTCACTTCACTTAGAAATAAACTTTATTTCCCCAACTAGGGTTCGTTCAAAAGTGTAACCGAAACTATGTACAGATCGATGTTTGTTTCGGAACGCGTGGGAAAATGAGTCAGGAAGATTTTGAACAACCACTTTTTATTCACTCGAAAGGGTGAAAGTCACTTTTGAATAGTCACAAAAAACTATGTACAGAAAATGTAATAAATAACGCTTGAAGGAGCGAATTCGCTTAATTTAAATGTACCTACGCGTACCGCGAAATAAAGTAAACGTTATCAAGAAACCGGTTTAACAACGCACAGTTTTTGATTCGATTTTGAGAGAGTGATGAGTTAATGAGCGAACTATGGCTACGTTAACTGAACAATGATCGGCGAATTATCGTTCAGGGAACTAAGAGCGGTCTCTTAGCCGGTCGATAATCGATCAGTCAGCGGCGGCCAATAGCGTGGCGCGCTGCTGATCGAACATCGATAGAGTCGTGACGCGCGCGGCAGCCAATCGTTGAAGAAGCGGTCGATAGCTCGTTAATATCGATCGACAGAAACGGCCAATCCCAAACAATGTTTTATCAAGCCAAAACACAAGCACGTTTTGGCTAGATTTGTTGAATAAAGAGAGTTAGATGTGAACGAGATGAGTATTTAATGAGGTAGACATATTCACTTGTAGAATAAGTGAATCCCGATTTCGAATCGACTTACTCGCGAAAACCGGTCAAGAGGCGCGCGACGTTTCCTGAAGGAACGAGTGAGAACAATTAACGCACGTTGAGATCGGAGTCGAACAGCTGGCAGTTTACCGTCACCGTCGAACTAGTGATTGGCAGATCGATAGACCGATCCGCCAATAGTAATCCCCTTTTGGGGTCCATAATCGATCATAATCGAAGTCCGACGGTGCTGGCACAAGCTACTGCGAGCTGCTTATCGACTCTCGATCTCGCTGTTACGCGTGAATCCGCCAATAGCTGGGCGGCGCAGTAAATCGGCGCGTTCACGCTGCCGAAATACTCAGCCAATCCCAAACGATATTAAAAGAAAATCAGACTAAGAAAACAGTAAAAGCAATACGGTCTAACAATATAGGAGAGTTCATTGGAAACAATTTGAATAAATGGCTGAAAATGAAAGGGATCAAACATGAGTTAAGCCCACCTAGAATACCTCAGTGTAATGGTGTAGCTGAGAAGGAAAATAGATCTATAATAGAAATGACGAGGACATTAATGCCAGACTCAAATCTACCATTGGATTTTTGGGGAGAAGCAGTGTGTGTTTCTGCACACATTAGAAATCGTGTAAAATCAACATTGCACGAGGTGACTCCATATGAAATATGGAATGAAAGAAAGCCAAACATAGGCTATATGAAGAGGTTTGGATGTCTTGCATTTGTTTTAAATAAACAACACAAAGAGAGTGTTCGCGGCGATTTTGTAATGTCGATCGTATCATCGTGAAGGAAGACGATAATCGCGTTACGTAGATATATATGCGAGTTTATCGAGCGATTCACGGTGGTCGCGATTGACAAGCAGGCGTTGTTGTGGAAACGGTTGCGAACAAAAAAAGAGTCTGTTTAGGAAAAAGGTTGAATTTGCTTGACAGTCCGTGTTTTTCGTTAATAACTCCTAAACAAAGCCGCGGACGCCATTTTTGTAAAGGAAAATGTCGCTTCAAATGACCCAAGGAACCTCCCATTTTCGGGTGTCGGAGGAATTTTGGGACACCCTGTATATATATATATATATATATATATATATATATATATATATATATCCATTTATATATATATAAAAACATCCATTTATATATATATATAAATAAATATATATATATATATATATATAGATTTCAGTCAAATTAAACCTTTTTTGGTGTCGCATTAAAAAAACTTGTGTTGATGAGGGTAAAAAACTATGAACAATTATAAGAAAACATTTCGTTTCTATTTGAGCAAATGCAAAACTAAAATTGATTGACATCAGTTCATTCGACCAGCAACAATTTTACGTTCACAATAGAATGGAAAATGGTTTTAGAATATCTTCGGTAGTCTACGTTTTAATTCCGCAGGAATGTAATATTAACTATTAATACTTCTACTAATACTAATCACTTCTGGATAACGAGGTTGCAAACACGAAATTGTTATTCTATATTTTCGTTTTACAATTGGAGAAGTTCTACAAACATTTCTGTCTCCTGTAATTGAATGTCAACTTTCGTTCAATTGAATTCACAAAATAGTAATTTAATAATTATCTGAACAGTGCAGCGACAGCACAGTTTGTTTGCCATCAAACATCTAAGACAGCGCGGTTCGCTGATGGGTTCAGATAATCCATTTAGCTAAGAAATTCCCAAGAGGAAGCACTCTTGCAGCCAGAGAAGTCAAGTCTTCTATCTTTAGAACGGCAGTGTTACATTTCTCATGTGTATGTAATATTGCAGGATTCAATTGATAAGAGAAAGTTAATATTTGACAGTTCTTCCAAAATCTATGCTAAATATTGTATAGCATAGATACAATTAGCATACAATTAATCGAAGCTATTTCTAGCAAAACCAGTCAAAATGTCGGGTCTTTTAAAAATTCGGGGAATATGGGGCCAAATATGACTTTGAAAATATTATAAATAAAAATATGATAAAATTTCATAACAAAACTCGATAAATCTGTCAAAATACCTAATAAACCATTTCGGTTTCAGTAAACAGATCAAAGGATACTCTTCCACTTTGAGAAGTACCAGTCAGAATGACTTGTATTCGTACAAGTTTCGTGATACAAAATTATGTTGGTTCTGAATAAAATAAAAAAAAATAAGTGTCATTTTATAACACGTTTAGTTGTCGCTGTAAAAGTCGTCGCATCATTGCAGAAAAAATGTAACATGAAGTAAGATTTTTAAAGTGAAATTGTAAAACCAGCGTGTTAGTTCTAGTGCTAAAGTAAAGGATTCTCCAATTTTCTAGAAAAAATTGTGGGATAAGATGATATTTATTATATTAATTTACAAGCAAGAACACGACGCGGATAAAGAACAGAAAAGACGTAACACAACACACGACAAAATTATAATCGCTTTTGGATTAATCGCTCTGCTCGCAATGATCGCACTCGCTATGTCTGAAAAAGCTTCGCTCGCTCTCGATACCCTCTTACTTATACATCTAAACATACTTATACATCTAAACATACATACATACACGTACATCCAAACACACTCTTAGCCTAAACTGTTGTCACCGCTCTTCGATTCAAGCGTTAGGTGATAACTCGCGATTGACAACACGTAACGGACGCCAATCACCTTCCTCAAATCGTCAAACAGTAGGCTCAAGATTTAGCCACGACTTCCTTATAACCAAACAAAGTCCTCTTGATTGCACTTCATGTGCTCTGATTATACGATGTGACTCAAATTTTAAAAAAAATTGCAAGTTGTCGGAATAACATTGTGACGGTTAGTGAATGGATCCCGCTTTCTCACAGGAATCTATTCAAGATCGTCTCTGGCAGGAAACGTCCTAGATAACCTTTCGTATCATAGTTGATCCCTTTTAACGAAGACCGAGCTCTGGCTCGACTTAATTGGAATTGACAAAAAACTAGAGTCTGGCCCTAAGCAACGATTAGATTATGTACAGACCACCCCATTCATTTTTGGGGTATATAAACCCGTACATTTTTACTCTCGGGGGTAGTATGTACTTCTGTACTAAATAAAGTTGGAAATATATCCTGTTTGGTATTGTTGTAATCAGAAAAATGCCAGGAATAAGGTAGTAAAACTCCCATAGAAAAATATGTAATTAAACATGTAATGAATAAAGCATTTTGAAATGCCGTTACATTATGAGCACACGCGGGCATTTAAACTGCGTCGACGGCGGCGGCACGCTCGGTCATCCGATCCGTGTATCATTCTGTCCTTCTCTATGTTCGGCACTCTTTTGAAGTCACGGCGCGATCGATTCCGAGAAAAAAAGTAGCATACCCTTTACGATCTATGACATTTAAAACCCCCGTTTTCTGGTCATAGATCGAGAAATTACTGTAATTTCAATTGCAAATACACACATACACAATTCCTTATGCTTTAAGCAGAAAACTCCAAACTGTTCAACATCATGCAGATGATTAAACTTGAAATTTTGATGTTATGAACTTAAATTATTACTTCCCTATCGTGTATTACTACTTAGCCTCCGTTGGGAGCGTACGTTTATTTGACCTTTAACCACTTTAGCATAGTTATCGCGTCTTTGATGTTCTCTTTCAAATAGGTAATTGTGACAATATTCTCTTGTTGATCGTACACTAATGTAAGTACAAGTACTAAGTAATGTGTTCTATAAAACAAGAGTGCAATATTAAATATTAGAACCCGCGAATACGGACAGTTAACGTGTGATTGCAGCAGACAACTAAAATAGCCTGGAGGGATAGCGCAGCACAATATAACAGATTGGCACAAAATAAAACTGCTTCTTCTTCAGAAGATGTGGTTTATTCTCTGGGAGTGGCTGGTTAAAGGAAATATAGAAAAAGGTTTAAGTTATTTAGTAAAGAATTTACATAGGTACATTTCTTTTTATGATGGGTAAGTGTTTTAACACCAGCATGGTGTAGTAAAACTTGAAATTGTGCATACAGAGTTTCAACTGAAGCTTTTTCCGTTTTTAATAACTCCTAAACTACTTATTCTTCGACATACATAGGCTTTTCGACATACATACTTTTTTGCGGAGAGAATAAAAAGCTCCATGTTCCATTTAAAAAATCTAAGTTAGCCTTCATAAGTCTTTGACTTGTCCAGCTGCAAAAAAATTAATAACACCAGTATGTTTATCTCTTGAAAGGATTTATGCTTTATGAAAAAAATGGACACGTCCATTTTAAACCTGTGGACATGTTACAAAAATTCAAGGACATCAATGTATTATTTTCAGCTCAATAGGATAATTAAAAAAGAGTACAGTATTTGTTTGGTACCTGTGTCCTGCAATCAATGCGAACATTTTCTAATTTGCATAAAGATCCGCAGTCTAATAATAATAATGATGTAAGTCAAGATGGTAATATTTGGTGCCTCACTCTGTGTACATACAGTAATTCCCACTAATATTTGCACACTTTTAAAAACACAAGAATATTTTTAATATTGGACCATACGATTTGAATTTTCTTGGAAAGTTAGAACAATTTGTTTTTCTCTATAACGCGACTAAAATTTTTGAAAAATGCTAAAAGTTGCATTTTTTAGATCTGTGTTGATTATATGCACTGTGAAAGTTTCAAAAAACGACAGGCATTGAAAGATGTAAGAATCCCTAGATTTACTGCATTTATAGGCCGAAAATCATGAAAATCTGCCATTTTTACCATCTTTAAACGTTTGTAGCTCATTACAACGTCAACCGAACATGACGAAATTTTCTAAATAGGTTTAAATGACACAGATCTACAAAACGTATTTTTTAAATTTTCAGTATAGGGTGTCTTAAACTTTTTTTTAACTTCCCGATTCATAGGGAAGTTACTGTAATTACCCCGAAAATCGAAAATCGATTTTTTAGCAGATCTTCGCGTTTCATGGTCATTGGAGTCATTTTAGACTATTTTTATCAAATTGTTAGTGTGTGTGTGTGTGTGTGTGTGTGTGTGTGTGTGTGTGTGTGTGTGTGTGTGCGCGCGCGTGCGTATGGCCGTTTTTATGTTATCAAATTTTTCGTTAACGTTTTCTGAAAAAGTAACAACGCGATCAGAATGATGAATGATGCAATCGATGTGCCCCGTCGTAACTTAGAGCTGATTAGATTTTGGTCCAACAATGCAATTTATACGAGAGGATGGAAATTTTCCACCGAATAAACAAACGTAATTATATATATTTCATTTTTATTAAAAAAAATTTTTTTTTAATTTAACCCTTTGAACTCGAAGCGGTGCCGATACGGTGCCCGGCCGATGTGAAGTGGCAAGGATGCATCTTGGCTATTGTTTTACTAAGTATCACACGAAAACTAATTACAGAGTGTAATATTTATCAAAATTTGTTGTTTTCGACATATAAATGAATATACTGGTGAAATTTTTTTTTTAATTTTTTTAAAATTAAATGTTTTTGAAGTACCTGTAAAATGTTCACCTAATTTGACCGAAATCGTCTCGAGTTGCTGGTTTCATTTTTATTTTTTTTAATTATGCAACTAATGCTAATGTTACCGCTTACAACTAACGAATCGGGAAGTTCTTTGTGTGGCTCGTGGAGAGTCACACACAAAATTTAAAAAAAACCATTAATAGCTGCATGCCCCACTAACAATGCGTACCACTAACCCTCTCGCAAGAGCAGTCCTACGCGCGAGCTCGCGAAGCGAGCGAGCAACAATAACCAGCTAGTTTTGAATTGATATATAGGGTGTCCCAAAACTAGTGCAGGAGCGGAAAATGGTCGGTTCCTTGGGTCATTTGAAGTGACATTTTCCTTTACAAAAATGGCGTCCGCGGCTTTGTTTAGGAGTTATTAACGAAAAACACGGACCAATCAGAGTGCGACCTAGACTCGAGTCAGCACAGTCGGCCCGACGCGCGAACTGTCAATTGGCGGACGTGCCATCGCATGTCTAGATCGCGCTTTGATTGGTCCGTGTTTTTCATTAACAACTCCTAAACAAAGCCGCGGACGCTATTTTTGTAAAGGAAAATGTTCGCTTTAAATGACCCAAGAAACCTCCCATTTCTCGCTCCTGCACTAGTTTTAGGACACCCTGTATATTGAGCTTGAAAATAATTTTTTACAACTTCAGCTGTATGAACAGCTGCATTGTCCTGCTGGAATATGAAATTTTCTCCAGCCACTCTTCTAGCATGATTCCGAATCTGCTCTTGTACCCGTTTTAAATACACAGTACATTTCATTCTGCCATTAATGAACTTGATTTCGGTCTTCCCATTATACCGAACGCATGAACATAACATCACACATCCTCCACCACATTGACGGCGAATTCTTGCTTCTTCTCGTAGATCGTGAAAATAATATTTCCAACCATCAGGTCCATCTAAATTTAATTTCTTTTCATCAGTGAAAATTGCTTTCCGCCATTATTTCTTCCACTGTAGATGATTAAGAGCAAAATCCAGTCGACGCTGTTTGTGTATTATCTACAAAGGTGATTTAACGGCAAATTTTTTTCGTTTCAGATCCTGTGCCTTTGTACAACTCTTTTTACAGTCTTTACAGATACGTTTAAGCCACATTCTACTAAAATTTGCATAGGTGAATTTGATGCACACCTTAATACTGTTCTTCTATCTCTTGAAGTAAGGGATGATTGTTTTCCAGATCTCTTCTTTTTCCGTAATTTTCTGGATTATTTAAAAAATTACGAATTACACACCTACTTCTTTTCACTTTTAGTGAGTTAGAATTTCTCTCCTTTTGCTCTTCTTTGAAGGTTTCTATTTTTTCCTTTTCAGTTAGAAGTTTACCACGTGGCATGTTTTTAGTTTTAATGTTTTTCTATTTTATACTAACAAAATCGCTAGAATAGAGAATTCACAGTACAAAACACACGAATACATTTAGATTCAACGACTGTCTGTAGTCGACTAAAATTAGTGTCTTATAATTATGTCCAACCGAAATTGTATTATTTCGAATTGTTTGGGATTGGCTGAGCGTGTCGGCAGCGTGAACGCGCCGATTTACTGCGACGCCGCGCTATTGGCGGATTCACGCGTAACAGCGAGATCGAGAGTCGATAAGCAGTTCGCAGTAGCTTATGCCAGCACCGTCGGACATCGATTATGATCGATTATCGACCCCGAAAATGGGATTACTATTGGCGGATCGCTCTATCGATCCGCCAATCAATAGTTCGACGGTGACGGTAAACTGCCAGCTGTTCGACTCCGATCCCAACGTACGTTAATCGTGCTATCTCGTCGCTACGGAAAACGTCGTGCGTCTCGGTGACCGGTTTTTCGCGAGTTAGTCGATTCGCCATCTGGGATCACGGGTACTACCCGTGATTGTATCTACAAGTTAAACTCATCTTGTTACAATAACACTCTTTATTCAACAATAATCGGGCCAAAACGAGCTGGTGTTTTGGCCAAGTAAAACATCTACATTGTACATAATATCAATTACATTGAACGCACCCTAGTTGGGGAAATAAAGTTACGTTTAAGTGAAGTGGCCTGTTTTAACCCCTTCCAATCCGTAACACGAATGAATTAAAATTGTGTTAGTGTTTTGCGCAAAATTTATGAAGATGTTATTAAAAAATAAACCATTTTCTTTTGATGAAATGTATCTTAGGGTGTCTTATAATTTTATCCATAGATGTATAACTAGTTCATAGGACCAAGATAAATTGTTCGGTAGTCTTCGGTTAGATATAATTTTCTATCACAAAGACACATTCTTGATTCAGGAGGTTTTCACCCATCAGTATAAATAGGAAAGGAAGTTGATTGTGAAATAAAGTCTTCGAAAATAATGTTAAAAACCTCCCTGTTGGTATCTTTGCCGTATTTCGGTTGCACGGCAAGGTAGGTCAAACGAAGTCCACGGAGGATAGACAAAAGGATTACGTTCTTCTATATGAGGAAATGACATGTCGAGTCAGTTCCGGAAGATAGTTATTGATTCTAACAAAAAGAGATTTAGGTGCGTTTTTTCTATTAGTGCGATTTAAGGCTGTACTTCCGAAAGGCACCGATGGCCGATCGATATGAAATTTGAAGCATATGGTGAAGAATGTGGAAGGACCCAAATATAAAATTTCAACTTCGGGAATTTTTTAATTTTTGAGATATTTGCGAAACAATGCAGCTACTTTACATTGAATTTTGCCTATACGTGCATGTGCGTGTTTTGCGTATGCGTCAGTATTATGCGACCGCTCCAGAGTGGTCGGAGAACGCGATTTTACTGGCCAAAACTCAATTTTAGAAGTTCAACATTTTGCAAATCTTGTTAACTATAAAGTAATACTTCAAACCATCAAAATCCACAATATTATCCATTTCAGATAATTGTGTAACCGACGGTAACGTTCTCAAGACAAAATTCTGAAATTCAAAGTGAAATTAATTATTAGACAAATAGAAATTGATGTTATCGGCGCCCAGGTTCGATCATGATTCTATAAACATAATTTGAATGATACTACAAACGTTGATTCGGGTTTGAATCTATTTATTGGTCTTAAAAATTTTTGACCACACGTTTGAGCTATTCCGAATGTTCGGAATAGATGAAAAGGAAAAAGGAAGGTGGTGTTTCGTCCTAGAGGCCCGCTAGAGGACTCATCAGTAAGGCTATCTAGCGGGCCCTGCCTTAGACAACGGGATGTTGGAAGGCATTTGAGGAACGTTATTATACTGATAGGTGACATATCAGAGAACTAGCGAGAAGGTTGTTCAACGATTTATCCACCTGATGGACAGTGTTGGTACTTGGTCTCCCCGAACTTTTCGTAAATTATTTTTCGCCATTTTAAGATGGAGATTATTTTTCGCGATCGCACATTGTTGTTGATCGCAAAAATTTTTAAGACCAATAAATAGATTCAAACCCGAATCAACGTTTGTAGTATCATTCAAATTATGTTTGTAGAATCATGATCGAACCTGGGCGCCGATAACATCAATTTCTATTTGTCTAACAACAACGTGCGATCGCGAAAAATAATCTTTAAAATTAATTATTCTAAGAACTCATTATAGAGCATTATGCAACAGGTTTGAATAAATGTTTTGTATATATTAATAGGCGTGTTTTCATTATTTAATTGGTTTCCCAGCATTATTTAATCCTTGTACAAATGCTGCAATATTATTGACAATTTAAACTTTAGGGAGACTTTAAAGAAATGGCTAAAAGTGGCACCAGATTTGTTTTATATGAAAGTGTAGACAATTTGAAATAAGAGCATATAAAATTTAGGTACAGCCAACTGCAGCCTTACAGTTTATATAATAATTAAGAAATAAATGCTTACGATATTTTGAAGAGAAATGAAATGCAGAGAAATTCGAATGATCGATGTTGAAGTATTTGGATAATTTTGACTTAATTTAGAAAGTACAATTATAGACAAATTTATTACGTTGAAAAATATCAACTTATGTGTGTCTCCAATTTTGATCACGAAAATGAACATTAGACCTTCGTGTTGTATCCACCATTTTGAATTTTTCATTTTTGATGTTAAATTCATAATCAGTGACCTCAAAAACATCTGATTACCTACTTTGAAAAGATCCAATGATTCATTTGATTTGAGTCAATGTTGTGTTTTCGACAATCCTCGCGACCTTGTTGAAGCGTGCGCCTCAAGGCTGGCGGCATGTAAGTTGAAATACCCTATGCCTGGACAGCATTTTTTGCTACCGTTAATTTTATCACTTTAGATAAATAAAAACAATTTTTTAAGAGTAGTATCATAAAATTCAGATTTTGTAAAGTAATTTAAAGTCCTAAAATTATTGTTTAGATTAATATTTTATTTGTATAACAAGAATAATTTAAACCTATAGTTGGACATATTAAATCCAATCTAAGCTAGTACCTAGACAGAAGTAAAGCCTATACCGGGACAAATTGAAATTACATATAATCTGTATAACAGACACTATAGTGCTCCGATCACTATGGCCGCTACGGGCTATTCCTTGAGAATGCCTCCGATCATTATTAAATCTTCAATAATGTACATATGGTATGAAAATATTATTATTCTATATTAAAATCTGTCGTGTTCAATACTCATTTTCTGTTGCAAAGCAAGCATTTCAAGAGATAATACTTCTTTCTCCATATTCTCTAATGGAGTGCACAATTTTGCTTTCTCTTCTTTATTTTCATCTTTATTATCATTAGTTGCTTTAGACCTTATTTTTTAGATTCATCATTGATTTTTAACTTTATATCTTTAAATTGTTGTGTAATTATAACAAATTTTTTCTTTCATGTAAATTATTATTGATCTTGTTCTTTTTTAATTTTGTTTCTCTCTTTAATCTATTTTTTAGACAAATGTTCTTCTTTTATAATTTTTATCTTGCTCCTCTTTTCAAGATCTTTCTTCTGTCTTCGAAAGCACATTTGGTGATCCTCTCTTAGCATGCTCCAACCTTAAATTTTTTATTTTAGAATGCAGTGTGGTTTTTGGAATCTCAAACTGATCAGCGGCCTCCCTTAATGATAACCCACTACCCATTGTATTGATAAGCTTGTACGATGGACTCAACGAAATGTGATTCTTGATTTCTCTTCAATTTTTATTTTTAGTTAATCTTCTATTTTCCTTCACTGTGTCATTTTTAATAATATCCGTATATTTTATGTACTTTCGGTTGCTCTTACTTTTAATTTGTTTTTTATGATACCTTTTTAATTTTTTTCGACTACAATCAAAAGTTTTATTTTTTAAAGAATTATATGGACATAAATAATTAATTTTTGAGGTTAGGTATTAATATTGATAGATTTATGACAAAAATTAAGTATTATTCACGTCACAGGGGGTACACATTTTCTACATACGTTATACAAGCTAATAGAAAACTAATTACACGTATATTTAATTAAATAATTTGTCAACAACGGGTTGATTTAGGCGCAAACACGTGTCCGGTTTTAGGCGTATGCGCATTGCGTATAAGCTTAGAATGAGACAGCTACATACTGCCATCGCGTCCCAGTATGGAGTACAGTAATGTCTTGATAGTTGCCGCAGGAGCTGTTCTCTGGGCCGACAACTTCCGAGACAACTGGCTCGTCTTTTGATCTATGACTGCCTCTATAATCTACCGCGCCGAGACATCAATCGAAAGCCGAACGTAGAGAAGGACAGAATGATACAAGTACTGATCGCATGGCCGAGCGTGTCGCCGTCGCCGGCACAGTTTAAAGGCCCGCGTGTTCTCACAATGTAATGCTAATTAAAAATGGTTTATTCTCCATTATTTTTAATGAGATTTTACTGGCTATATTCTGATTACAACAAGACCAAACACGATATAATTTGGCCAATCAGTAATGTCTTGAAAGTTGTCGGAGGGCATATTTACTGTACTTGTGAAGCATAATTTATAATTTATCATACATTTAACATGTGCTATAGCATATGTTTAAATAGACAACTTAACATTCACGTTCTTGGAAACAAAAGTATAAGAATTTTATGTAAGAAGGACAAGAGTCAACTTGGCACTCATGTCTGAATCATGTGGCGACCCTGGTGCTGCCCTACGCCGTCGCTGTCACATTAGAAAACTACTTACACATGATTTCCTTGCCATATTCCTTTCCTATTGTTCTCCGTTCCTATGCACGAGTCACTCTTTCTCACACGCTGTTATTCCTTGCAAATGAAACTTTTGAAAAATTGAAATTGTCGTAGATTAAAGGTCCATTTAGTTTAGCCAGGTCAGGCCAAGCCCGGCCCGGCGACCAATGCTTAAGGATAGGGAGTCCGGCATCGGCAGTTCGGCCCGACATCTCAACGAAATTTCGTTTCGTGTCGGCCCGGACATTTCGGTTGCCGGAACCCTGCTGTGCGTGGCACAAAAAAAGGTCTTTATGGGCTCCACAACTCCTTAGGCAACTAGCTATCCCTTAACACTTTACAACATCATGGAAGTAGGAAACGGTCCTGCCGCTTTGTGAATTCTTCTTAAATAATTACTACAAAATATATTAGAGACACATATTTGTTCTGTAAATATTTTCACCGGATCTAGTGTGAAAACATTTTTAAATATATGGCTACAATTTTTGCTCTTTGAAATACCGTTTTTGTTCCATTATCTGTAACAACTTATTCCCATCATTCAGGTAACCTGTCAATTCCCGTACCCCAATGATTAATTAGCAACATGCGTTTTCAGACTTATTCGAAATGCGACAGAACTTTCCTTCCACAACCTAATAAGAGATATAGAAAATTATTTCAGTTACACCTATTAAATAATATTATTTTTCTGCATTTCCACCACCACCTTTTTCTCAGGATGACAAGAAACTGAACGAACCAAAACGTTCAAAACCTCCACCGGAGTTGTTTGACGACTTGTTTCCCCATACACTTTTGTCATATGATATTCTTTTCTTTGTGACTATACCCAGATAGCACTCGGATGTCCGAAGGACGTCCAAAGTACGTCCGTATTGGACCTTCGTATGTCCCAGGGACGTCCGAATCATGTCCGTATGTCCGAGATACGTCCGAAATATGTCCGATATATGTCCCAGGAAGGTACGATTTACAAAGTGTGACGTACATAGGACGTCCCGCACGGACCAATCTGGGATATATGTGGGACGTATCTGGGGACATACGGACGTTATTTGTATGTTCCTGGTACGCACCAGGGACATAAGGACGTTATTTGGACGTTCCTGGTACCTACTTAGCTAGGACATAAGGACGTTATTGGACGTTATTTGTATGTTCCTGGTACGTACCAGGGACATAAGGACGTTATTTGGACGTTCCTGGTACCTACTTAGCTAGGACATAAGGACGTCATTGGGCGATCCTGGTACGTATGTGGGGATATAAGGACGTTATTTGGACGTTCCTTACAAGAAGTTTACAGGAACTACATAGAATACGGGTTCTGCATATTAAAAATTACGAAACAACGTTCTTTGTATTAATCTATTAATATTTATTACAAAATAATCAAACAATTTGAACACTAAATGAATTATATCTAACTTATATACTAACTTTAACTTAAAAAATAATACAATATAATAAATATAATAATAATGTATAATTAAAAATCTTTGGTAATGTGTTTCGCTCGTTCTGGAGCCCTCCTAAGCCACTTCTGAATATTTATTTCTGTTTCACTTTCTGTGGTGGACACACTAGATGTCTTCGCTGCATCTAAAAATTAGAATTTCAATTCAATAAAATATTCAACTGTATACCACTAAATATCAAGAATAACAAAGTGTACTTGAATAATTACCAACTATTATTTTGGCTAATTGCGTAGCCTCGAATCTCCGTTTGCCCTTTTTTCCGAGCCAACTAAACTCCACAGCCAATTTATCCGCCAATATTGTACCTAGTGTCCTCTTGACAAAATTGGCACAGCTCACACCGCCAATTTTTGCTAATTCGCAGGCCTGCAAATTAATAATATGTTTACAATCGACTGAAAACTTGTGGATAGAAACTGCTGTGGTAAAGCTTTTATTTAATTACCACATGTTTTGCATTATCTCCTTCTCGCAAAAATTTTTCCAAATTCTCAAACTCCTCAAATGTCGAGACAGGACAGGAAATTACTGAAAAAATTGAGACAATTTCCTCCTGTGGGAGTATTGCATTACCTTTAGTAAGCATTTTTTCAATATTTGCTACGCGAGTAGAAACATCTGTTAATAAAGCTCGTAGCAGATGCTGTTGTTCTAACAGAGCTTTTAAAATATTATTAGCTTGCCCGTCTCCTGAAAATTCAAATATTTAGATACGTGTTTACGCTAATATGTATTTCCATATTTAAATTTGTTTACATACAATGAAATAAATTAATATACGGACGCTCTAAAAAACACGATAACTTTTCAATATTCTAGAAAAAATACGAAAACGTTGCATTTAACAACTTTTTTGTATGGGTCTTTATTGAATATTTAAAAAATACATTTTGTAGATCCGTGTCAATTATTTGCACTGTGTATGTTTCGTCGAACTCGGTTGATGAATCTTTAGATTTACTGCAGTTAGACTGTAGCTTACTGCAACGTCAACCGATTTTGACAAAATATTCAGAATATATTTAATTGACAGAGTTGTAAAGTGCACTTTTAAGTATTTTTTATACAATTTCGAACAATTGCAATTTTTAAAAAATTTCTTTTCACATACTGTAGCAAATTAATTGCTTTAGCTTTCTCAAAAAGTTCAAATTGTATAGTAACAATTTTAAAGTAGTTATTGTCTCTTAGGGCGTTCGAATATTAATCAGAGTCACTATACAGGGTGAGTCACCAAACGTTAGCACCTCAAATATCTTTGTTGTTTCTAAAGATACGTAAAATATGGTAAGGACAAAGTTGAATGGTACAATGGGGCTGACACGATGCAAAAAAAATTTTGTTTTTGTTATTTTTTTGGAGTTATCAAGGTCACCTTGACTTTTATAATCGATGCAGCTGGATATTCGTTATAAAAAAGTACTAACCAGTGTATATCGAAAAGTTAGTAGTTCAGAAGATATTTCAATTTAAATAACTCTAAAATACCATTACAGTCGTACTAAGACGTTAGTGTTTACTTACTTGTGTAACATCTTAGCATGACTGTAATTGTATTTTAAAGTTATTTAAATTGAAATATCTCCTGAATTACTAACTTTTCGACATACATAGGTTAGTACCTTTTGATAAGAAATGTCCAGCTGCATCGATTGATTTATTAAAAAATACCTCATTTCATTTAAAAAAATGAAGGTGACCTTGATATCTCCAAAAAAATGACATAAAAACAAAATTTTGTTTTTGCATCGTGTCAGTCCCATTGTACCATTCAATTTTGTCCTTACCATATTTTACGTATCTTTAGAAACAAGAAAGATATTTGACGTGCTAACGTTTGGTGACTCACCCTGTATGTAGTACCTGTTATCTTACCAATAGTTACTGAGTTTGGTAAAACCTGATTAGATTTTCCTTTCTCTATTTCTACTGGAGCAGCTACCCTGCTAGATGTATCTGAAAACGATAATCATGGTTTATACACCGACATAATAATGATTTATGGAAAGAAATTAAACGATTAGCACAAAATACCATACAATTTTCTATTTATACGTACCTACTCCGTAGTTTCCTGGTGGAGGTGTATACAACACCTGATCGGATTCGCTTTGAGTTAGCATCCTACTGCTTGAACCTGAAAACGATAATTATCAATTATACACCGATATAATAATTTATGGAAAAAAAATTAAGTATTGGACTCCATTTTCCAGAATTGCAAGGGTGCGGGATTGTCGTTCTAATTTATCGATAATACTAAAATGGGGCTTCTCAATTGTGAGAAGGGTTAGATAAAAGTTCCATCTTATCGTCTTCAAAAGTCCTCTTTTTCGTTTACGAGGCGAAATTTGCATTATTTGGCAGCGTGTAGTTGTGAAAATAGTTAAATGCGCAGTTGTATGCTTTCAAATAATGCAAATTACGATGTTGGTTGATGCAAATTATGCGTCGTATACGAAAAAATAGGGCTTTTGAAGGCGATAGTGTTCCAGATCGATCTTTTATCTAGAGGTTTTAACTACTAAAAACCTCCATTTTTGTTTTATCGATAAATGTGAAGGCGAATCCCGCATCCTTGCAAACCTGGAAAAAGGAGTCTACTCCCTTAAATAAGATGCATTACATAGCAAAAAAATTTAATATAAGTACCTATTTCAGAGCGTCGTGTGAGCGCTGGAGGTGGAAACAACAGCGGTTCTGATTCTTGATCACTATCAGTATCGCTCATAATTTCCGGTGCTTTTCTTTTTCGTAATCGGCCGAGATCAACATCTGATTGTAAATCAGACGTCTCCTCGGCCACTTTTGCTTTTGCTCTTGCCTGTGCATAAGTATCTGAAAGCATTATTAAATTATATGTTTCTATTTTAGTTTCATCGTATAATAAACGACTGATCTTCGGAAACCACCCCCCTTCCTTTCGGAACAGAACTTACGTCATTCTTTTCGTTTTGACATGCTGAACACGAAATGTAGTTATCATTTTAGGCTGAAATGAATAGTTTTCGAAATATTCGTGAAAAACTGCGCAGCTACTATACATTGAATTATGTGTATCCGTACACGCCCGTGCTGTGTGTATGCGTGAGCACGATCCCGTGCTGTGTGTATGCGTGAGCACGATGTGATCGCGCTTCAAGGGTTCCTAATTAGTACAGATATACCACCACGGTCGTCGAAGGATCTATATATCGGGTGAACATTTTAAAACATGATGATGAAGAATGAGTACATATTACTATTACACCACACACACATACCCAGTTTTTCTTACAAGAAGCTTATTTTAAAAGCGGGCGGAAATGACATTAGTCTACGTTAGGTTTGGCCAAATAACTGAAATTGATGAAAAATCATGCGAATAGAAGTTGTGTGGTTAGGTCATAGAAAATTCAGCAGAATGTACTCATTCTTCATCATCATGTTTTATAAAGTTCACCCGGTGTATAGATCCATCGAAGATCGTAGTGGTACGTCTGTAGAAACACTAGACGAGCGGTCGCATGGTGCTCACGCATACATATACATAGCATAGACGCGCACGTGTACACAAAATTCAATGTATAGTAGCTGCAGTTTTACAGAAATATCTCGAAAACTATTCATTTCAACCAAAAATAACAATTACATTTCGAGTTCAGCATGTCAAAACGTATAGAATGACGTATATCCTGTTTCGAAAAGAAGGGAGGGATTTCGAAGCCCATCAAATCTTTAACTTACCATAAGTAGAATTCATGAAATGTTTAACCGCATGTTTAGGCCAATTTTCGTTGACCTGGTCACAACCTTTCACGGCCTTCATTAATCGGCCCATAGGTAAGGACGGCCAATGGCAGTATTCCCCGATTATCCAGGATGAGGGCACTGCCTCTACCGTAGCGCTTTGCACAAACTCGACGATTGTCCACGATTTCATGTCGTCGCAAGTTCAAGAAAATTTATACTTAATTAGTATGCCGCAAAGTTGATCACAGATACTTTAAATTACAATAAATTTTCTATGATTGGGCCAAACAAATCCAATTTAACGTTTTTCTAGCACTTTTTTTATGACGAGTTGTCTACTGAAGCTCTCGCACACGACTGTTTCCTTCATGCAGCAACTCAACGGCGCGTTCTTCTTTCACAGGCAATCATCGTTTGTTTCACAGATCGTCGTGTTTTTGAAGAACCGTTAAGAAACGCGTACGACACAGCAAAGCAAGGAGCGTGTTGTTTTTGTGAAGTTAGTTTAGTTCAGTTAGCAACAAATAAGAGAATTGTGGAAGAGTGCTTGAGGAGTATCTACAATCGTGTACATTCCAGATAAGTGTTTATTTTATATTTATTATTATTCATTCAAAGATGAATCGCAAAAGGAAAATTCACAAATATTATATGCGTGCTAAAAAATTTTCGCGTCTATCAAACGATAGTTTCCGACAAGAAACTTCTGTTTCATTAGATGAAAGTGCAAGTAGCAATGAAGTCAATGTATTAACTCATTCAAATTTCTCATCAAATAGTGATATTGAAAGCAACATTTCTCTAGAAAATTTTCAATCTATCGTTCCTACAGAAAATCAGAATTTCACTGATTTAACGGGCAGATTATTAACCGACGGTGATGATATAAATGTTCGTTTTAGTTTAGCAAAATGGGCTGTAAAACATGGTATTCCACATGTCGCGATAAACAGTTTACTTTTCATATTAAAGAAACCCATTCCAAATTTACCCACGGATGCTAGAACTCTTTTAAAAACGTGTAGGACAGTCGTAACCAAACAAGTTGAGCCAGGGCATTATTATCATTTTGGTTTAAACAATGCCATTTTAAAACTTTGTCAATTTATAGACATTTCTCGTTTTAAAAATAATACCATCCAAATTAACATAAATATAGACGGTCTTCCATTATCAAAGAGTTCTAGCAGCCAAGTATATCCGATTCTTTGTAGCATAACAGAATATACAGATGTAGAAATTATTGGTATTTATCATGGTTATGAAAAACCAAAAGACGTTAATAGTTTTTTATCCGATTTCGTTGCAGAGGCAATAGTTCTTGTTAATAATGGATTATTAATTAATGGACATTTATATCATTTACAAATAAAATCTTTTATTTGTGATGCTCCCGCAAAATCTTTTGTCAAATGCACAAAAGGTCATACGGGATATAATTCTTGTACCAAATGCCATATAGAAGGAGATTTTATTTGTAATAGGGTATGTTTTCCAGACGTAAATAATATTAAACTTCGAACTGACAATGAATTTAGATTGCAAGTTGATGAAGATCATCACGTGGGTATATCTTCTTTACAACATATTCCAGGCATTGACATGATAAATTCTTTTACTCTCGATTATATGCATTTAGTTTGTTTGGGTGTAATTAAGAAATTACTTTTGAACTTGTGGTGCTGTGGAAAACCTACCACAAAAATTTCACATTCGAAAATTCTTAATATTTCAAATTCCTTACTTTCTCTGAAAACGTGCATGCCACTAGAATTTAACAGAAAGCCACGTAGTTTAAATGAACTAAGACGATGGAAAGCAACTGAATTTAGGCAATTCCTTTTTTACACTGGTCCAGTAGTCTTGTTAAACAATTTAAGTAAAGATCGATATACACATTTTCTTTCCTTGCATGTAGCAATGATGATATTATCACATTCGAAATATTTTGAATTAATTGACTATGCATCTGAATTATTATACTATTTCGTTAAAACATTTAAAATATTATATGGACCACAACACATTTCTCATAATATACACAATCTGTTGCATATTGCGGAAGACGTAAAAAATCATGGACCACTCAATAATTTCGATGCATTTCATTTCGAAAATTTTTTACAATCTATTTTAAAATCTGTTCGTAAGAAGAATAAAATATTAAAGCAATTAGTCAAACGGCATAGAGAAAAATCCCATATTTTTATGAAAGAAAAGATGCATAGTCTTAAATTTCCTATTTTTAAAAAAGAACATTTTGACGGTCCTGTACACGGAAATATTACTACCAATAAACAATTCAAACGCGTTGATTTCCATAATTTTAGTTTAAAAACTAGTGAGCCCAATAACTGTTGTTCGCTTATCAATGGCGATATAATTCTTATTGAAAATTTTATATTATCAGGAGACGTATACAAAATAATTGGCAAAAAATTTTTATATCTAAAAGATTTCTATGAGAGTCCCTGTAAGTCATCCGAATTTGGAATTTTTTTAATAGAATCTCCTTCTGTAGGTCCTTCTGAAATTTTTAACGTTATGGATGTTTCCGCGAAATACATTAAATTAGAAATTGACGAAAAAATTATTGTTTTTCCATTGCTACATTGTCTTTCATAAGTATGTACAGTGAAACGAATTAATATTCGGATGCTCTAAAAGAAACGATAACTTTTTAATATTGTAATTATACGATTTGAACTTTTTGGGGAAGCTAGAGCAATTAGATGATGTGACGTGAATACAAATTTTTCAAAAGTTGCAATTGATCGGAATTGTAGAAAAAATACTATAAGTTTTATTTTGCACCTTTTTTGCGTGGGCCTATATTGAAAATTTACAAACTACGTTTTGTAGATCTGTGTCAATTAAATATATCCTGAATATTTTGTCAGAATTAGACGTTGCTATGAGCCACAACTGTTTAAAGATGGTAAAATTTGATGATTTTAACGATTTTTGGTATCTAATTGCAGTAAATCTAAAGATTCTTACATCTTTCAATATCTGTCATTTTTTTTCCTGCATCCACCTATTTCGATGAAATTTTAACAGTGCGTATAATTGACAAAGATCTACAAAACGTTTGTTTTTAATTTTTAATCTCGACCCACATAAGAAAGTTGCAAAATGCAACTTTTAGTATTTTTTCAACAATTCCGATCAATTGTAATTTTTGAAAAAATGTTGTTTTCACGTCAGGTAATAAACTAACTACTCTAGCGTCCCAAAAATTTCAAATCGTATGGTACATACAATATTTAAGATGTTATCGTCATTTTTAGAGCGTCCGAATATTAATTCACTGCACTGTACATATGTTCGCATATCTTTTCTTTTATGTATTAGAATCTAGCTTCATATCGTTTAACACTTTTTAGCACGTATGTATATAATAGTTATAGTAATTATACATAAAAGGCTACGAGAGGTTTAGCCTTTTCTGCATACTTACTATAATTATATTTTTCCAAACCAATTATAACATTACAATTATACTTATTATACTAACATGAAAAGCCAGCAAAATTGTGGGATAATAGGGCTACCGGCGAACTACCCACACTAAAAAAAAAGTAACGTGCCAGCGGTAACACCTCATTTGGGTGGTATGGAAGTTTACTAATTTTATTTAAATCAGAGATGAAAAGTTTTTAAAAGGTTCCAAATTATTATTTACCAGTTCTGACTGAAACAGTTATGAAGAACCGAAATAATGTTGTAATGTTATGTATTATAATAATATTATAATGCTTGCAGATGATTATGCAAAAGCAAAGGGAAAGGCGAACATGGGCGAGGAAACATCGATCTTCCAGTCAGAGGTAGAAAATAAGCAATGTAGGAAAAGACAAATCTATAAAGATGAGGGACAGTGACTGCGATGATGAATCCAATTCGGTAATGTCTTCGACTTCGGCATTAAATCCACGTATCCACCATGCAGTACAACTGGCTAGGTAAAAAGGACAAGAGAAGATTCGATATCATGAAATTCGTCAAAGTAATAATAGGTAATTATTCACATTTAATTTATTATTTTTGATATTTCATTGTATACAATTCAATATATTATTACATTAAAATTCCAATTTTTAGTTGCAGCAAAAAGAAAACAGCAAACGTGGCTTAGGATCAAGGGCTGCGGAGAGAATATTATACTTTTATAACAGAAGTTTTTAAGGCGGTGGACTCATCGCTTTCAGGATTGCAAGGGTGTGGGATTCCCCTTCTCATTTCTCGATACATATAGTGTTAAACATATACAGTGGCGTGCAATAATATTCGGCCGCGCTAAAAAAGACGATAACTTTTGTAATATTGTACCGTACGATTTGATCTTTTTTGGGAAACTAGAGCAATCAGTTTACTACAGGATGTAAAAAGAAATTTTTTCAAAAATTGTAATTGATCAGAATTGTTGAAAAAATACTAAAAAGTTGCATTTTCTACATTTTTATGTGGGCCTATATTAAAAATTTAAAAAATACGACGTGCAGATCTGTGTCAATTAAACG
Source organism: Lasioglossum villosulum (assembly GCA_963971365.1). Lineage (NCBI taxonomy): Eukaryota > Metazoa > Arthropoda > Insecta > Hymenoptera > Halictidae > Lasioglossum > Lasioglossum villosulum. Next base: position 26,609,346 of record OZ020498.1, on the reverse strand, counting down.
TATTCTGAAAATTTCGTCAAAATCGGTCAACGTTGCAATGAGCCACAACCGTTTAAAGATGGTAAAAATTGTAGATTTTCACGATTTTTAACCTCCAGTTGCAATAAATCCAAAGATTCTTACATCCTTCATTGCCTGACGTTTCTTTCTGCATCAATCGATTTCGATGAAACTTTCACAATGCATACAATTCACACAGATCTACAAAACGTATTTTTTAAATTTTCAATGTAGGCCCACATAAAAAAGTAGAAAATGCAACTTTTTAGTATTTTTTCAACAATTCCGATCAATTCCAATTTTTGAAAAAATTTTTTTTCACATCCTGTAGTAAATTAGCTGCTCTAGCTTCCCAAAAAAGATCAAATCGTAAAGCACAATATTACAAAAGTTATCTTCTTTTTTAGCCCGCCGAATATTATTGCACGCCACTGTATATTAAATTTTATTGTACTATGTACCTAATCTATGTACTTATAATAAAATTATAATAAAAATTATTAAGATTATATGTTTTTATCACATAATAACTTTTTGAATAACCTATTTAATCTTACTAACATCCCACCTATTTTCTGCCATTATACCTTATTCTGTTTGTACTTCGAAAAATTCATAAATCTCCATAACAAAGTATATACGTACATCTTTAAAAAACGTTGTTGTTTCTATCCCTTAGCACCTTCATTAACAAATAAAAATACGATTAGTCTCTTAATGAATGCGACACACATTTATATCGAAATAACTCCTTTATAATATAGGTATTATGAAGTTCACAATATAGTGTAAGTACGTATCTCAGCTATATCTTGCTTAGATCAAGTTTTTGAATATCTATATAGAGTTTTATAGGTATACAATTTATCACTATGTATATTATTATAGTAATAATTGTTATATAATTACTAAATAACATTTGTTTAAACTCTACCTATGGATATATTGACATACTTTTCTGGCAAGAGCCGGTGTGGTGTGGTGTTAAAGTATCACGTTTCATATTTATCTTTAAAGTATTATATTTATTAATCGATTATGTTTTTACTATTTTTATTATTTATCACGATTGTTTCTATTACTATTACTATTATTGGGCAACAGATGTTTAAGCTTTATGAAAAGAATAAATATAGGTGTAACATAAACCAGTGAATAAAACAAAAATTATAAAAATTTTGAAGTACGAAATTTTTAAGTAGAAATTTTTTATTTTGCGTACACCTCTATATATACGTAAATATGTCTTATATGCATGACAAGTGAGCATCCTAGTGCATATATACATATAAGCCCTGAGCACGGGATAAGACTTAAAATATAATAAAATAGACGTACTTGGACATTCGAAACTTAGGTCCCACGGATATCCGACGGGACGTAAAAAGCGGATGTCCCACGGATGTCCTTAGGACCTAAAAACCGAATGTCCCTGGGACAACCGAAATTTAGGTCCAATGGATGTCCGAGGGACGTAAATAATGGATGTCCCACGGACGTCCGAAATTGAAGTCCCACGGATGTCCTTAGGACCTAAAAACCGAATGTCCCTGGGACAACCGAAATTTAGGTCCAATGGATGTCCGAGGGACGTAAATAATGGATGTCCCACGGACGTCCGAAATTGAAGTCCCACGGATGTCCTTAGGACCTAAAAACCGAATGTCCCTGGGACAACCGAAATTTAGGTCCAATGGATGTCCGAGGGACGTCCGTAACGGACGTCGGACGTATGGACGTAAAGTGGGCATGAAACGGACGTCCTTCGGACGTACGGTGCTATCTGGGTAGTAATAAATAAATTGTTATTTTTTTATAACGTTTAAATTCCTTAATAACGTATTCGCCACCTATTGGCACAACGAACTCTGAAAAGTTCTAGTTAATAGCTTTTTAAATAAATACAGCATGTTATATTCTGCCGATGCTGGAGCCGGCCCGGACATCGGAAAAATTCTGGTCTCACCAGAATTTTTCCGATGTTCGGGCCGGCTCTAGCGTAGGCATCTCCGGGGTGTAGAGGGGAGTAAAAAGTTCTAGGGACCCATGGGGTTAGCCGGGGAACCCCTGGGGTTTGACACGATCTCCGGCGCTGGGCCTTTGTGCGAGGCTCTCGAAGCGCCTCAATTTCAGAGCGGACAGGCACAGGCATCCGGCATTCTGGCCTGGCCTGACCTGGCTAAACTAAATGGACCTTAAGACGATAGCATAAGGATTGCCGGAGTCGGCTGCCGAGTGATCGCACGTGCACCTTACATTGTAGCGCGGCCGAGATGGTTGATCGAGAGTGGCTGTTAGGATCGGTTTTCTTACGCGCAGCCGAAACGTTTGGTCGGCTGCGACAATCGGAATCGGCTCCTTTGGAATGCGTGCACGTGAACGGAGTGAATCTGCGGAGTGGGGAAAATACGAGGCAAGACCCTCGAGAGCCCGAGACCGGCCGGCAGATTTTTCTGAGGACTCGAAGAGTGCAGATCAGTGCCTCCGCAGATTCAATCGGTCAGATACGTTCGGTAGTCGACACGCGTAAAGACAATGAGGAAGGGAAACGCCGATGCACATGGGTCACGTCCGACGGCTCGCGCGACGACAAAATTATATCGTGTTTGGTCTTGTTTTAATCAGAAAAATGCCAGGAATAAGCCAGTAAAATCTCGTAAAAAATAATGAAAATTCGATTCATGGTGTCAATACAGTGGTGGTCACACCGATATACCCGAGCCGATATCAAACATCGCCGCTCTGCGGCCCGGCACAGCGTTGACAGGTGGTGGAATGGGTAGGCACTGCGGCAACTATCGTGTACAGCTCCTGCGGCAACTATCGTGTACAGCTCCTGCGGCAACTATCGTGTACAGCTCCTGCGGCAACTATCAACACATTACTGTACTTAAGTTCCAAAATAGTCCTAAACTTGGACATCTAATATATGAATTAATAATTATTATTTACATTAAGTTTGATTGCCAATTTATTTTAAAATGTCAATATCATTATGCGTGATAATTATTTTTTGTCTGAGTGTTTAAGTTATATCTTCTTTTCTAACAAAAGTTCGAACTATAAAGGCCGACTCTTACGGGCGGTCGTAACGTTCTGTGCGGTGCGTAACGTTCCAGGGCGTCCCCCAACTCCTTTAGGGAAACTACCTATATGGACCTAGGAAACGTTCCTGCAATTTGGTGTGAGTTCTTCGTAGAGTGGGTACGAAATAAGTTTGACAAAAATTGCAATCGGTCGGTATAGTAGACGAAATACTAAAAATTGCATTTCACAACTTTTTTATGTGGATGCAAATATGATAGGTTCTTGATCCTTGACATCTGGTTGGTCAGTTTGATCCACGATATTCGTATGTTTTTCCGTTCTTGACTTTGCCATAACAGTTACAGTTTAGTACAGTTCAAACCTTCGTGCTGTGTAGCACAATTTTGTTTTACTTTGTTTTCTGTTTGTTTTTCACATTTAGCAAGTATGTATATATTCTTTTTGTTACTACTATCAAAAAGTTTCTGTTCAATTAATACAAATTTTATTACATTATTTTCATAGACGCGGACTTTTCTTGAAGATGGTTCAAAACTGAACCGAAACGTCGAAATTATAGTTCTGCAAAATTGCTAAATTCTTTTTTGTTGATCGAACGTGTAGCGCCGATATCATATTTGCATATACAAAATTTACGATCGTGAACCAAAAATTATTATTTTTTATGTGGGTCTATATTGAAATTTTAAAAACTACGTTTTGTAGATCTGTGTCAATTAAACATATTCTGAAAAATTCGTCAAAATCGGTCGACGTTGCAATGATCTACAAACGGTTGAAGATGATAAAAATTGCAGATTTTTACGGTTTTCGGCCATCAACTACCGTAATTCTAAGGATTTTTAGACATCTTTTAATTGCTGTCGTTTTTTTTCCGCATCAACCGATTTCGATAAAACTTTCACAGTGTATATAACTGACACAGATCTACAAAACGCATTTTCTAAGTTATCAATACAGGCCCACATAAAAAGTTGTAAAATGCAATTTTTAGTATTTCTTCTACTATTCCGATCGATTGCAATGTAGGACAAAATTATTTCATAGCCACTCTGCGAAGAACCCATACCAAATGGCAGGAACGTTTCCTAGGTCCATGATGTCTTAAAGGAGAGCTATCGGTAGATTGCTTAAAGGAGTTGGGGGACCCCCTGGAACGTTACGTACCGCACCGACCTGTCAACCAGCGTGCGGAAAGTCGGTCTGAAACATCGCTGGAGTATTAGGAAGGTTGTTCTCCTTTTCTGCGATAACGACTATCTGTGCTGCCACTTTGCCAGAGCAGTCCGTCTAACCTTGGCTAATGCTTCGCGCAGACTCACGACTCCGTTTGCCAGATCGGCATGACTAATTCGACATTTCTCATACTCTACATCTTGTAGTTTTCGTATCTTATAGGCGTGTATTCGCGTACGCCGTGATCGAGACAAACAGACTTACGTACATAGTTCGCATAGCCAGATATCCTAATCCCCAGTTCAATCCCCTTTTTCAACGCACTAAACGTTGCCGTAGACATAGTACTCACATACTCGGCGGGAAATGCAACTCCCAGCCATTTGTCTATGTATACGCCAAGGTGCGCGCAGTATGGATCCGTTTTCGTCCGATTCGGCCCACGTCCAACGCATCTGTCTCTTTTTTCAAGTGTGCGGAAAAGAGACACAACGTTGGACGAAATGGGACGAAAACGGCTCCACTGTGGGCGTACCCGTTTTTTTTTCTTTTAGCGTGAGGAAAATGCTTTTACGCATACCCCCCGGGAGGGATACGGGGTTATGTGGGGCTACGTGGCCAGAAGGGCTCACAATACCCACTAAAAACCTCACGACAACCTGCCCAATCTATTCGGGGGCGGCTGGGATCTCCAATGGAACACAACCAGCCACCCCCTTGCCCTTGGCCCCGTGTGGGGCTCCGCCCTGGGGGGAGAGAAGCTCCCACCAGCAATGTCTAATCTGTTGCCCACTTACACCCCCCTTCACTGGGTCGTTCGGTGGGCGTCGCGAGTCTCCAGCTCGCTCCGCCCAACGACCCCCGGTGACCCGTTCCTCGCTCGAGGAGCCCGGTTAAATGGTTGCCATTCGACCGAGGAAAGAGGTCGCCGCGCGCGACAAGGGGGAGACGGAGGCAGGCACCCCGCCCGCGTCCGCCTCCTCCCCTACTCCCACCCCATCCCCCCGGGGCTATATGGCACATACGGCCAGGAATCCGGGATTGGGTGGGGGGCCCAAGCGGTCCCGCCCATAAAGGAACTCCCCGATCTGGGGTGCCTTTTCGGGGGAGGCGGGAAGGACTTAATTTGCCCCGCCTCTCTCGGTCCGTTGCTTGGCTCGTGCAGGGGGCCGGCCGCCCTCGCGAGGGCCAAACTCCTGGCGGAGAGGGGGTCGGCTTCCCTCTCCCTCTCCGCGGTCTCCTTCTGCTCCATGATCTCCTCACAGAAGGAGACCACGGCCTTGTGCGACCTTCCGCCGCCGACCATGTGGTCGACCACAGCCGGCAGCGAAAGGTACCCTCCCACAACGCTTCTCAGGAAACGGCGCGGCGCCGACCGGACATTCCTCCAGCGTGTACCGCGCCGTGTCCAAAGCCTCCCCGCAGTGGTGACACTGCTCGGTGGGTTCTCTCCCGTTCCACCGCAGGTACCGGCCAAAACAACCATGGCCGGACAGCACCTGGGTGGATCTGTAGGTGAGCCGAACTCGCCTCTCGCACCATTCTTCCATAATGGGCAAGAGGGCCCGGACTATTGGCCGGCCCGAGTCTTCGGCCAGAATTTGTGACCGCCATCGGGCCAGCGTCTCCCGTCGGGCCTGGCGCTTCCGCACTTCGATCCCATCCTCCCCGTCTGGGTCCGCCTCTCCCCCGCGCAACGAGCGGACGGCCGCATATACGACCGCCCGCTCCCTTGCTACGTGGCGCAGGGGAGCAAGACCCGCGGTGCGGGTGGTCCTGGGTTTCCCCAACTGGTGGACTTCGCATTGAAGTCCCCCAGGACCAGAACCTGACCGTTCCTGTTGGGGGCAATCAGTACCCCCAACCGGTCCAGGTATTCCCCAAATTCGACAAGGCCACAGTTGGGCGTTATGTAGCAACCCACAACTAGACACCTTCCCCACTTAATCGCTACTATTCCTCGGACCCGTTCCACCACGGTGCCGGGGGGCGTCCTCGGCACATATCGTGCCAGGTCACCACGGAGCCATCCTGGTCTCTCACCCAAGGGGGGCATCGAGGACCCTGTACGGCTCCGTGACGACCGCTAATGCAACCCTCCACACACCAGGCCCTGAATGAGCAGGTCCTGGGCCAGGCGGGAGTGGTTCCGCTGACACCGCGTCAGCTGGAGGTGGCGTCACGTCCACCTCCATCTATGTCTCCGCTACAGGCGGAGACGCAGGGGCAAGAGGTGTGGCAACTGTTGCTCCGCTCGTCCTCGCCTCTGCCGGAGTCTCGATGGCCCCCTTGCCACCTCCACTCCGGCCCTTCTTCTTCGGCGGGGAGCACCCCTTGATCCCCACCTTGTGCTCGGCGGGCCTGCCCATCTCTGCACAGATGGGACATCCAGGCGCCTCCGAGCACTCCTTTGCGCGGTGGCCATCCGCGCCGCACTTATAACACCGGCCAATCCGGTCCACCTCCGAAGTGCAACGCTGCCTAACGTGGCCAATAGCCAGGCAGCGGAAGCACTGAAGTGGCCTTGTGGCCAGTGCCTCCACTCGCGCGAAAGACCACCCGACCCTCATCTTTCCGGCACCGATGAGGACCCTTGCCGCCGCCGCCGCGGGGCATTGAACCCAGACGGTGCCCAACCCAGTAGGCTAAGGCTTGATGCTCCCTACCTTCACCTGCTCGGGTGGGCATTTTCCCGTTTCTGCGACAGCGGTCAACACGGTCAACACCTCTTCGCGGGTGACCGAGTCGTCCAGGCCTCGCCCCCCGTCCTGACCACCTCAAGGATGACGGCCTCCACGAATCGCGCTGCCTCCTCAAGGTCTTAAGGTTTGATATTTTTACTCTTAAGAGCGGTCTCGTCGACCAGGCGGACCAAGAAGTCTTGAATGATCCGCCCGGTCCCTAGAGACCGCATCTCAAGGGCTATCTCCAAAACCCCGGGGGTCGGACCGGTCGAGGGGCGTTTGGGACACCCCACAGTATCCTCTCGACCCTCTCCGCCCCCATCGGTACCCCGACGCTTACGGGAGCCGGTCACCGAGATGATGACCAACCCTCCGGCAGTAGGAGAGGCGCAACGAGAGGCCGGAGAAACGGACGGCAGGAAACATACGGACTCATAGTCCGTCCCCGCACCGCCATCCCCCACAGCTATTCCACCTCCCAAACCCAACGCTCCCAGCACTGTTTTCGGCTGAGACGCTGCCTTTAGCAGCGTTCCCAACCGCTGGTTCCCGCGCTCCCCGGTGCCGGGATCCTGTTCAAGCGAACGCGTGGAACAGCTCCCATTGCCCGGCTCCCTCCTCCGCGGCTGTTGTTCCGGTCGCCCGAAACTCCAGCCGCCGAGGCTACTACAGGGGTAGCTCGACACTACCACAGGGGGCAGAAGCCCCCGACGCAGCCCCAGCGCGTCTCTGCCCCGTCGGCCCTGCCGACCCCTTACCCTCTTCGTGCCCCTTCGCGCCCTTCCCCCCGTTTCCCCAGAAATTTTATTTATAGAATCCATAAAATTTCCCACGATCGTGGTTGGAACAGAGGTCACCCAAGGCAGAGCCGCCTTACCTTTCACCTCCCCCGCAGGGGAGAAGAAGGAAGCCCGAGATACTGTGTGGTTCAGGCAGATACCCCAGAGATGCTCATTATCGACTGTATGCTCCCACCGGCCCTCCCCCGGCGTCTAATCCGGAGGAGTCCCCCTCGCCACGAGCGACAACTTGGGGTAGGGATTTTTTATAGAGGTTGTCATCCTTGTAGGCACAGCCGATTAAGGCAAGCCCCCCGCTCCGGTCCTGTACGGTTTACGGTATGGGGCCCCTGACAGACATCTTGCTGCCAGGGACACTAAGACCCACCGAAGTGGGTGCCCGGGTCCACCAGGAGGAGGTGGAGCGAGAGGATTTCAACCCTGTGACCCCCTCAAAGAGAGAGGGCGAAACTCTAGGAGAACCTGTACGACAGGTTCCAGAGACACATTCTGCTACACTCCTCAAGGGTAGCATCGTTCCTCGTACACCAGAGCCGCGCACATCCGCACCGCGATCGCCACCTCCATAATCACCGTCGCCGCAACACCGCGTACTACGCACAACGATACTATATTTACACGATTCCACGCATTGTTTATTCCAATGTACTTCGTCATCACCGTCCCGATCGCTTCCCCAAACGAACCCCGGCTCGACGAGCTATCACCGGGAAGCGCACGCCGGCGAAATCACCACCGGCGCACTAGAACTGTTACAAATGCGTCAAACAAAAAAATGCTATTCTTTAGTTTCGTCTCACTCCTGCGTGTAGAATTACTTCCTAATCGGTTGTCCATTGTATTCGGGGCACCCTTTTTTCTGTGGAGAAATGCAGTACGCATACCCCGGCTGCCTAGGGAGGAACCGGGGTTATGTGGGTCTCTCCGGGGGGGAGGGGTCGTCGCGCGCATTGGGAGAAGCCTGGATCAACCGAGTATACAACAGGACTCACTCCTAGCTGTCATACTTTTCGGGGGAGAGGTTAACCTCCGCCACTACCTAATCTAACCGGACCCCGGGCGGAGGGACCCGCCTGGGGTCCCCATCCCTGGGGCCTTCAAATCGTGCTTCCCAAGTCCCAACTCGGTCCACACGCAGCTCCCGGTACCCTCATGTCCCGCTCGGGACGGGTGACCTAAAGGTCCCCATCCCGGCCAGGGCAAAAGGGTGCCGACACCGGTAAGGGAGAGTCGACGAAAGCGCTTCCGGGTGCCCCGACTCTGCCCACCGCACCCCAGAGCTGCGACTCTGTGGTGGCCGGCGCCTGTCTAGACTTAGTCTAGGGGCGCCGGTCCACCCCGGGAGGAGTTAGACTCCTACCTGGGACCAGAGTCAGCTCGTTCCCCTGCCCCTATTCGGGGGTGCGGGATGAGCACGTTGTACTTGATCGGGTGGAATTATTCCCTGTCGTCAGCGTGACCTCGCTACTCTGAACGACTGCCATTCCATCTTCATGAAAGAGAAGGGAGAAGCCGGTATGGTCCGTATGGCCGAGGTACGGCGCAGTCGGGGTAACCCGACTCATATACTTTACATTACATGCCCCTATTCGGGGCACCCTATATATGGTTTTAGTATCTGGTTGAAGAAATTTGTAGTTTATCACTAGTATTGTATAACTACATATGGCTTAAAGTTTGTTCCATTTGGGATTTCCTCACTGAAAAATGTATTATGAACTAGCTGGTTATTGTTGCTCGCTCGCTTCGCGAGTTCGCGGGTAGGACTGCTCTTGCGAAAGGGTTAGTTTTTTTATTTATTTTGTGTGTGACTCTCCACGAGCCACACAAAAGAACTTCCCGATTCGTTAGTTGTAAGCGGTAACATTAGCATTAGTTGCATAATTAAAAAAAAAATTTTTTTTTAAATAAAAAAAAATGAAATATATATAATTACGCTTGTATTCGGTGGAAAATTTCCATCCTCTCGTATAAATTGCATTCTTGAATGAACTTCTTTCGAAAAAAACTAAAAAAACCAAAAAATCTAAAAAACTACTTGACCAATATGGACCAAAATCTAATCAGCTCTAAGTTACGACGGGGCACATCGATTGCATCCTTCATCATTCTGATCGCATTGTTCCTTTTTCAGAAAACGTTAACGAAAAACTTGATAACATAAAAACGGCCATATGCGCGCACACACACACACACACGCGCGCGCACACACACACACACACACACACACTAACAATTTGATAAAAATAGTCTAAAATGACTTCAATAACCATGAAACGTGAAGATCTGTTAAAAAATCGATTTTCGATTTTCGGAGTAATTACCGTAACTTCCCTATGAATCGGGAAGTTAATAATTGCGTCAATAAAAATGAAATATAATAATAAAAATAATAAAATATAATACAAATGAAAATAACAATAATATCAGAACTTTGTCGGAAACCGACAGAGTACAACAAAGGGCAACAAAGGGCAAAAGAGGGAACAGGATGAGTGGGTTTAACAAATCATATCATAAGGTCAGTATGAGCCAATATTGGTAAATATCCGCGTTAGCTACGCATATTAATACCGCCCGCGCAACACTTTTACTTGCGAGAAACGCGCATCGTCGCGTTGTCCATCTGACGGTGACCGCGGTAGGTGACGCCGTCGTGGCCCTCTCGCGGCGGTCGCGATGTGGGTAGTCTCATTTTTCCCCGAATTTTCATGTTTCTGGGCAACTTTTCCAATTTTTCTTGCGCTAAGAACCTGATTCGGACTACAACGAACATTTAAAAACAAAAATTAGCCAAATCGGTCCAGCCGTTCTCCCGTGATGTCGTGACCAACGAACAGCATTCCATTTTTATTATATAGATACATATATGTATGTTATGACGGCTCGGTATGACCTTACGCAACTGTCTTTTTTTAGAAAGTGTTTCATTTTATCACGCTTATACTAGCTTGCCGTGTCGATGTTGTCGTTGTTGTCGTTCCGTTGTTGTATGTATCAAATCTTGTAATCGAAATTTAAATCACTTCCCGATGAGCTAGAGACTTGAAACTTTAAACATAGTGCAGAACTGGACGACAATTCAATATTACACAAAAAATTAAAAAGAAATCTGTGCGTTGAGAAGATGAAAGATATTTAAATATTCTCCTTCGCCTCTCGCCGCGCGACGCTCGGTAGTACGTCATCGCGGTAAACGATCTCCACTCCGCGCGTCAGCGCTCCCTACTCCACTACCCGTTCCCACTTTGACTCATCCTCACTCCACTGACCCACTTCGCACCAAAGGAGCTCACATTCAGTGTGATATTCCGTTCGTTCAGTTTCATTTCGGACAGTTTCGGATTCTATCAAGAGACATCGTCTCTCGGAGTCATCCCCTCATTCTATTTCGCGTATTTCCATATCTTCCGTTTCTATATCTTACTATTTCGTACCAGTATTACTATATCTTGCGTTCCATTTAAAAAATACTAAAAAGTAGAAAATAAAAAAATGTTTTAAAAAAGTTTTTGAAACCACGCTTATATTAAAAAGGAGAAAACGATTCTTTTAGTCATTAGTGACTATAAAGAAAAGTGTGGAGCGCCCACAAAGATTACGTCGATATAGTTTAGCGCTCCACCCTTTTCTTTATAGTCACTAATGTTTAAAAAAATCGTTTTCGCCTTTTTAGTGCATTTAAATATAAGCGTGGTTTTTAAAAAGTTTTTTTACATATTTTTTTTAAATTACAGGTACACATTTTTCTCACAAATGCATAAAATCCGCTATCTCCTCGTGAACAATGATTTTAGATTTATCAGTAGACTGCGGATTATATGCATTCATGGCAGAAATGATAATTAAAGATAATTAAAAGAAGAATAGAATGTTCATATGACTCCTGTGTCTGGTGAACAATACAAACATCTTTTATTTTGTTTAAAGATCCGCAGTCTATTTATCAGTATATTAACACCGTGAAAATTTGATGTGCCACAAATAAGGACAGTACAAGCATAAACAGAACAAAATTATCGACACAGATCTTTTATTTCTATTCCAAGATTCTGTCCAAATCACGAATATAAAATATTTGACATGAATATTAATGCTAAGTTTCTTTTTAGGTGAGTGCTCTATTCAATTTACGCATTGAGGCTGTATCACGTAAGTTATAGTTGTATAACAAATTACGATATTGTTGGAGTCACACAGAGTCACACATGCTTCATGCGTTTTGTTTTGTCGCGACCGTGATTTTCGCGAGTCTAGCGTATTGTTGTCCGCCAAATTAATATTGGACAACTATTTGATTGGAGAAGGATGGTTTGGTAAGGACAGAAGTAATGCGTTTCGTCCCAGACTTATCGGTGGACTCGTCAGTGAGGCTGACCCGATGAAATCCTGCCTCATACGCGCGCAGACCCGTACGTGTGGTCTGTACTAAAACTTCGCTTGCCCGTTGTATGCAAGAAGTCGGACTCAGGCTGAAGGATGGTTAGTGTCACCAATTCGAAGGCTCGTAACGAACTGTTTGTGAACTCGACTTCCACCTTCAGCTCAGAGTCAGGGAGGTGCCTCGTGGGTGAGAGGTTGACCTTAAGGTAAGGAGAGGTTTGAATCATCTATTGTCATGAGTAAGGAAGCATCCCGGATTGGTGCTGCTGATCTTTCGTCTCCAATCAGGACATTGGTCATTGTTCATACCTTCTTCCAATTGGTTTAGCAGATAGTGTAGTTGGAAGGAGTGACAGTATGTCTGCTTTGGAGAACGAGAGGTCTCGGTTTGAAATTAATGAATGGGTCGACTGATGCACCCTTGGGAGCATGTCGTAAAAATCGAGTGTCGCCCTTGGACCGTCGCTGCAGGCCAGAGTGGCTCCTTAACCGGGATTAACAAAGGCGAAGGTTCTTTAGGCTGAGGATATTTATGACCGTAAAGCAATTAACCCATACCGAGGGTGGACTGGTCCGATGGCTGCAATGCCGGAAATAAGAAGTGCCTACATCTGGACAATTGTAGTATCGAAAATGACTTAATCTTTAAAACGGTCTCCGAGTCACGAACGTATCTTAGGGAAATAAAAAACGGTCTTCGTGATTGTATTACATCCTTATTGCAAAGGGAAAGATTGTGGACTTGGAACTCGAAGTTATTATGGTCGTAAAAAAAGACCCGTTGGTGTACTTCTTTGTGACAAAAATCCGTATATTTAAAACTGTTACTAGTTGCGACGGAACATGCTCCCCCTCGTTGATCGATTCGATCGATCAAATGTATTATGTGATGACAATAGAGACTTACATGTTTACGTTGACGTAGCGGCACCGATTGGTGATGCACTGTTGGTTATGGGAAGAGGTGCCAATTTCTTGACATTTCGTTTGTATGTGCCATTGATGGTGCGAACGGTCACGGCTCGTGTGACGCCGTCTGTTCCTGGGTGTATGTGCAGTACTCGACCCAAATGCCAGCACAGTGGTGGTAAGTTATCGTCCTTCAATAGAACAACCGTTCCGATTTGGATGTCATGAGACCCTTTGGTCCATGTATGACGAAGATTGAGTTGATGGATGTACTCTTTATGCCACCTGGTCCAAAAGTCTTGTTTGACCTTTTGGATATGCTGCCAGGTGGATAAACGATTCGATGGCGTTTCGCTGAAATCAGTCTCGGCAACGCACGTTAGAGAGTCACCGATCAGGAAATGGCCAGGGGTTAGAGCGGAAAGATCGTTCGGATCTGATGAAAGCGGTGTCAGAGGACGAGAATTCAAAATAGCTTCGATCTCGATTACAAACGTATTGAACTGCTCGTACGTGAACAATTCCTCGCTAATGACTCGCTTGACGTGGTGTTTAAAAGATTTTACGGCGGCTTCCCACAACCCGCCGAAGTGTGGTGAGAGCGCGGGCATGAAGTGCCATGATATTTCCTTCTGAATGAGGAAGTGGTTGAACTTCTCATCTTTAGATAATGTTTGCTGGAGTTCCGTTATCTCGTGGTTAGCACCGACAAAGTTTGTGCCGTTGTCAGAGTATAGATTTTTGCAAATACCCCTTCGTGCAATAAATCTCTTAAGTGCTGCCATAAAGGCTTCAGTGCTGAGATCGCTGACTATCTCCAAATGGACGGCCTTTGTCGCGAAACAGATGAAGACGGCTACATATATTTTTACTCGAACTCGGTTTCGGAATCGTCGTTCCTTTATGTAGAAGGGACCACAATAGTCTACTCCGCTATTGATAAATGGGCGACCTTCGGTGACGCGGGCAGCAGGTAGATTGCCCATAATATACTCGACTGTGGGAGGTTTTACACGGAAACATTTAACACACTGTCGCACGATCTGACGCGTGGTGTTCTTCCCATCGATTGGCCAATATGCTAATCGCACATCGTACAACGTCGCGGTGATACCGGCATGATGGTTCCGTTGATGTGAATCGCGAATTATGAGTTTGGTCACATGATGACCTCGAGGTAAAAGGATTGGATGCCGTTGTTCAAACGGTAGCGTAGAATTTTGCAGTCGTCCTCCCACGCGTAGTATTCCCTGGTCATCTAGAAACGGAGTTAGCGGTCGTAATTTGCTTGTCTTGGATAGCGCACCAATCTTCAACTCATGTATGTCACGTTTGAAGGTGATGGATTGAAGTAGCTTTATGATCCGACCGTTGGCGTTCCGTATTTCCTCAATGGACAATGGCCCGATAGTCCGATGACTCGTTCGGAAACGTAAACAGTAAGCGACGACTCGCCTGAGTTTATTGATGCTTGAATATCGCAGAAGTATTTCGTCGGTTTGGATTATTGAAGTGACCAAACATTTGATCGTTCGCGTTTCTGGTAGCTCCTTGCACATGGTGAATCTTGCAGATGGCCATTTTGCTCGTTCTTGTATAAGCCATTCGGGTCCATGGCGCCAGAGATGATTGTCATTGAACTCTGCTGCGGTAATTCCTCGCGAAATAAGGTCAGCTGGGTTATCTTCTGAACGTACATATCGCCACGATTGTATTTCGGTTTTCCGTTGGATTTGGGCTACGCGGTTCGCGACGAATGTTTTCAAGGTAGACGGTTGTTTGCGCAACCAGCTTAGAACAATCGTCGAATCGGTCCAGAAGACCGTTTTATCGATGTTATGAGTCAATGCTCTTTGCACGGTTTGTGATAACGTGGCTAGTAAGGCGGCGCCATACAGCTCTAAACGCGCTATGGTCACCTGGCTGAGGGGTGCGACGCGTGATTTGGCGCAAAGTAGATGGGTGCGAATGTTGCCGCTTTGATCTATTGTCCGGATGTATAAGCAGGCGCCATAAGCCTTTTCACTGGCGTCGCAAAAGCCGTGTATTTCGGTCTGTCTTGCGCCCTTAATCCTCACGAGGCGATTGAATTCGGAGTCGTTGAGTAATTGTAAGTCGTTCGCGAAGTTGGTCCATTCCGTATGGATGCTGGCCGGTACGGATTCGTCCCACGTGATTTTTAGTGCCCATAGTTGCTGCATCATTATTTTTGCCGTGATCGTGATCGGTCCGAGTAACCCGAGTGGGTCGTAGATTTTCGCGATTGTGGACAACATGTTCCGTTTGGTGACCTGTGTTGTCATTGCTTGTTGAACAGAATATCGTATAACGTCTTGTCGTGCATCCCATGAAATTCCGAGTGTTTTCATTGCTGAAGCGTCTCCCAGAATTTTCGGGTGAATTGATTCCTCACTCAAACCTGAGAGTAATCTCGGTTCATTGGATGCCCACTGTCGAATATTCAACCCTCCTCTTTTCATCAGGGTGATGATTTGTCGTCGCAATAATCGCGCTTCTTGTATTGTATCGGCGCCGGTCAATAGATCGTCGACATAAAAATCTCGTTTGATATGTGCTGCAGCTTCGGGGAAATCGCGCTCCTCATCGGTTGCCAATTGTTGTAAACATCGGATGGCCAAATATGGTGCTGGCGCGAGTCCAAACGTAACGGTTGTTAATTCATATGTTTTGATTTCCTCGTTGGGGTCTCGCCATAGTATTCTTTGAAAAATACGGTCTTCAGGTCGAACTTGGAACTGACGATACATTTTTTCGATGTCTCCCGTCAAGACGTACGTATGCATTCTGAACCTCAATAGAAGTGAAAAAAGATCATCTTGCAGAATGGGACCGATTCGGAGGGTATCGTTCAAAGATATGTTCGTATCTGTTTTCGCGGATCCGTCGAAAACTACGCGGATCTTAGTAGTTGCGCTCGACGGTTTGAATACGGCATGGTGCGGGAGATAAAACCCAGGCGTTTGAATGGTTGTGACCTGTTCCATGTGCCCGAGTGTGCGGTACTCGTTTATTACCTTAGTGTATTGTTCCTTTAATTCTGGATTGCGATTCAGTTTTCGTTCAAGAGCTAAAAATTGATTTAAGGCCCGTGTACGAGATTCCCCTAATTGATTTCGTTTTTCGTTGAAAGGCAATGCCACTATATATCGACCGGACACATCGCGTGTTACTGTGGCTGCGAAATGATCCTCGCAGGCTTGATCTTCGATTGATCGACATTGTTCTATTGTACCTTCTTCTATTTCCCAGAACTTCTGTAGATCGAATTGTACGTTGTGGGTAAAAGTCTTGCGGCTTGATCGCGATACTGAGATGAGATCGCCTCCTATAACCCATCCGAATTGGGTTTTTTGCAATATGAGATCGACATTGTTCTGTGTTGATAAATTGATTTGTCCGATGCTGAGACAAGAGAGTGCGGTTCCGGTGCCGATTAACATATCAATTTTCTTTGGTCGATGGAATTCGGGATCGGCTAGACGAAGATTTTTCGGTATACGAATGGCTGTTCTATCAATCTGGGTGTCGGGTAATGATTCTGCTATGCGTGGGATGACACAGAATGTTAACGTTCTCTGATAATTTGTCAGTCTCGATTTTATTGTGGCAGTCAAAAGGTTGCTGGTTGTCGTATTTAGCTGGTTCAATGCTTCTATGGTGGCGGTTTGTTGGGTAGTTGGTAGTTGTAACCGGTTCGCTAGCTCATCTGTGATAAGGTTCGCGTTAGAACAGGTGTCTATCAACGTGCGACACGGAATTGAGGTTTGATCGCGGTCCACAACATAGATTACCGCGGTAGTCAGTAAACCGTTCGTTGTTTTATTCGATAAAAATGTACGATCGTAAGACGGGAGCCGGTTCGCAGTTTCGGAAGTTAGTCATGCTTCGTTGTTGGGAGTAGTGTGTTTTTGATCTCCGTGCAGTTTCGTGTTGTGTTTCTGACCACACAGGCGACACCGACCCTTTTTGCAGCTGTCAATCGTGTGACCTGATAATAAACAATTCGGACATAGGCTTGCTGCCGTGATTGCTGTCCATCGTTCGTCGATGGTCATGTTCCCGAACGTAGGACACGCAAACACCTGATGCGTCGACGCTTTGCAGATTTTACAAGTTTGAACGTTGGTTGTTGTTGTGAACGCTCGTTTGTTGGGCATCGGAGGCGATTTTGTTCCCTTTGACATTGTCGCGAACGTTCGTTTCGCGGCTCGTGGTCGAAGGTTTGTCGACGGTCTTCGGATTTCTGGCAACGTGTTCCTAGTTTGTTTCGCGTTTGTCGCTGTGGTATGAAAGTTGGCTTGATGTGAGGCATTGCGTAGGTGTTTGAACATGTCTGCCGCGAGAGGCATACCGGTGTCTATTAGAGTTTGCTCCCAATTTCGACGCGTTTCGCGATCCATGCGATTGACGGCGATGCCCGTGATTAGGTCGCTCGCGATGTTTTCCCAGGTTCTACCGAGCGATTGTAATGAGCGAACGTGCGACTGCATGTGGTTTATCAATTTGTTGATTTCGTCTGGCGAACCGTTAGACATTGCGGGTGTCTCAAGTAAGAGCGTGGTGTGTCGCATGATGAGCGCGCGTTGATTATCGTACGTATCTAGCAATTGAGCCCACGCGGCCTTATAATTCTCTTCGCTCGTTGTGAAGGATTCGATGGCAGCTTCAGCCTGTCCTGATACCGATAGCCTGAGATAGTTAAAACGCTGGATATCGGTGAGTCCCGGGTGACCTTGGATCATGCTTAAGAATGCATCCTTGAATGGTAACCATTTCTCCAGCCGTCCATCGAAACGCGGAAGACTGATTTTGGGTAAATGTACCCCGGCTATGCTGTTAGATGTGGATGGAGCTGGCGAATCAGTCGAGGTTCTTATCGATTGATTTTGCATTGTGGGCGGTCGATCGAGTATTTGTATCGCGACTGCTAACGCGTTGTAATAAGTAGTTCGCACGGCTTTGCGTTCGGTTTGTAATTGCTCGAAGTTTCCATGTTGAACCAACTCGTCTTGGGTGACGTTGAACGCGTCGAATTGTTTCCTGATTTGTTCTACTCGTTCCCGGAGGATCGTGCGCGCGTTCGCGGACTCTTGATATTCTGATAAGTCGTTGGAAAAATCTGTCAACTCCGACTTGAAAACCCGTTGTTTTACGTTTAGGGCGTTGATACGCTGGCTTAACTTGTTGTGTTAGCCATTTTATGACTGTTTCGTTAGGGGGTGGCCAAGTGAACGATCCTGATCGGCAAATTCTAATAACGAGCTTACCTTGAGCTGATATAGTCGTTGCTTACGCTGGCGGCTGTTCGACGTTGATAATTGATCGTGTCTGCTGTCTCCGATGTTGATCGTTGTTGTCGGGTGGTCGTGGCTGCAATTCCTTCAGTTTGGCTGTTGATATCCACCCTGAATTGTCTTGCACTCACTGTTCTTTCACTAGGTAGCTTACTTCGTATTTGTAATCACTGTACGTTCACTAGGTAACTGTATCCGTATTTGCAATCACTGTATGTTCACTAGGTAACTGTATCCGGCTCGAAGGACCAAAAATGTTTTGTCGCGACCGTGATTTTCGCGAGTCTAGCGTATTGTTGTCCGCCAAATTAATATTGGACAACTATTTGATTGGAGAAGGATGGTTTGGTAAGGACAGAAGTAATGCGTTTCGTCCCAGACTTATCGGTGGACTCGTCAGTGAGGCTGACCCGATGAAATCCTGCCTCATACGCGCGCAGACCCGTACGTGTGGTCTGTACTAAAACATCGCTTGCCCGTTGTATGCAAGAAGTCGGACTCAGGCTGAAGGATGGTTAGTGTCACCAATTCGAAGGCTCGTAACGAACTGTTTGTGAACTCGACTTCCACCTTCAGCTCAGAGTCAGGGAGGTGCCTCGTGGGTGAGAGGTTGACCTTAAGGTAAGGAGAGGTTTGAATCATCTATTGTCATGAGTAAGGAAGCATCCCGGATTGGTGCTGCTGATCTTTCGTCTCCAATCAGGACATTGGTCATTGTTCATACCTTCTTCCAATTGGTTTAGCAGATAGTGTAGTTGGAAGGAGTGACAGTATGTCTGCTTTGGAGAACGAGAGGTCTCGGTTTGAAATTAATGAATGGGTCGACTGATGCACCCTTGGGAGCATGTCGTAAAAATCGAGTGTCGCCCTTGGACCGTCGCTGCAGGCCAGAGTGGCTCCTTAACCGGGATTAACAAAGGCGAAGGTTCTTTAGGCTGAGGATATTTATGACCGTAAAGCAATTAACCCATACCGAGGGTGGACTGGTCCGATGGCTGCAATGCCGGAAATAAGAAGTGCCTACATCTGGACAATTGTAGTATCGAAAATGACTTAATCTTTAAAACGGTCTCCGAGTCACGAACGTATCTTAGGGAAATAAAAAACGGTCTTCGTGATTGTATTACATCCTTATTGCAAAGGGAAAGATTGTGGACTTGGAACTCGAAGTTATTATGGTCGTAAAAAAAGACCCGTTGGTGTACTTCTTTGTGACAAAAATCCGTATATTTAAAACTGTTACTAGTTGCGACGGAACACGTTTGTTTGCGTATGAGTTGCGCTCTCTCTCTGATGCGTGCACAGCAGAAGCGGGCCGTTCCCGCGCGAGTTTCGATAATGTTTTATTTCATGCGATCCTATTCTGTCTTTTCCTTTCTTTCGATGTTGCACTCGCCTTTTGTCCGTGCTGTGTCCAACACGATTCTTATTAAACTATTAATTTTCACGTGTGTCCTTTTATGGAGTAACCCAGTACGCAACAGATTATTTACAGTAATATGTGTCCTTGTGGACTTCTACGGAATCGCGTCGAACCCTGCAGCACGCGATGTTAGCGTTAGCGTATGCGTTACACACGATTTACGCCCGGATTCCGGTGGAATACGCGTCACAATTGACTTCTGGTTGTCCGAACCGTACGCAAAAATACGACGCGAGCACGTGGCGATGTTCCATCGTGTGACGACACGAGGTTGTCGTGAAAGTTACGGCGACGCGCGGATCTTCGTAAAAATAAGGAATTAGTGCCCGGCACTTCGCTAATTAATCTTCCCCGCGCGTTTGTCGCTCAACAGATGTTTTCGCTCACGAACTGCGCTGCAGCCGGCAGCCGCGAAGCTACGTCGATTTTCCACTACGGGATCGCGAACACGCCACACGCACCGAGCCAACGCGAGATGAAAATCACTCGATTTGACTAAAGAAAATCCGACTCGAACTTACCATGGGAAATCGCTCGTCTTCGCCGAATGATATTCGCTTCTTTTCCGTGTCGGCAGCGTGCGTCGCAAAAACTACGGTAATTAATTTCGCGAGTTACAATATGACGTCCGTCACGGACAATGATCGACGAGAAAGTCCTCAGGGGGTGTCGACACCCATATATAAAAGTGGACACTAATTTAGTTGTAGTTCAGTACCCTAACGGTATGGTGGCAGCACAGTAAAAACCAAAGAGTAGGGATACAAGCAGTGTGTGATCACACGCATACCTAACTCACACATAATCAACCTTGCATATACGTGTAATTGTATTCTTCGCTAGCTATTGATGGTTATGAATTTATTTTCAGAGAAAATGAATTGGTAATATAGTATATAAGAATTACATTGAACAATTACATTGAATTACATCAATTATTAAGCAGCAAATATGGAAACTCAGCAACAGTCTGACTCCGCAACAGTTTGCAACAGTTATAAATGGCGTCTGATGGCGTCAAATGGCTGAATGATGCGCAAGGCAAAGATAAGATTTCCCCACCACCGAGGCACTACTGTGCTGCCACCATACCCTAAGGGTATGAATTAGAATTATATTCGTCGCTATGGGACTCGACATCCCCTGAAAGTCCTTACCACGCGTTGACTCGGGAACGCGGAATTGAGAAGTCCTCCCTTTCCGCTCACTTTTCCCCGCGGACCGCGGAGGCAAGGGCCTCGCTCTGCGCGACGGTTTCTGGCGACCGGCGATTAGCTGCTTCTCCAGCAGCGGTGACCGCGGATTTGCCGCTTCTCTCTGAGACGATCGACGTTGGCCAATCCGGTAGCGGGCCAGGTCGCTTCCCGGTTGAGGCGACGCCAAAGCAGCTGTGATCAGTGTGGCCAGACGAGTCCGACCTTGGGACTCGCGAGGGGAATACAAGCGCATGGGAGACACGTTGCGCAAGCGCCACGCGTCGTCATTCGCGCCACATGATCCCCATCGCGCTTGCGCAACGTGTCTCCCATGCGCTTTACTCGATCTCCGTCGCGCTTGCGCATATTGCTGGTCATCAGAGAAGGGGTAATGTGTTTCCCTCGCGAGTCCCAAGGTCGGACCAGTCATGCTAGACGGGGCGCTTTTTTCGCGCATGCGCGAGTTTCGGCAGAAACGTATCTACGTCCGAAGTTTGTGGGGAACTATTAGGGGGAAAGTAGTGGGAGACTATTATTAGCGGGAACGTCTAGCGGAGTCCGTTACGATCGTTACGACACGAGGCACTAAAGAACAGCTGGCTGCGAGAATTTCAGATAAGTTATTGTTAATATTTAATGAAATAATAAATTTTGCGAAATTAGCGGGGCGACCAAAGTACCCGATTTTCGTACTTGACTAAGGCCGTATGACGTCAAAATCGTCGCGCATGCGCGAAAAAAGCGCCCCGTCTGGCAAGACTGGGTCGGACTCGTCTGGCCACACTGGCTCTGATATTTTCTTGGCTGCTTCTGCCCCCGGCGGCGCCTCTAGGCAGTGATGCCAGATTCGTGGGTCTTGGGACTTTTCCCCTCCGCTCGCTCAGCCGGCTCGACACCCCACTCTGACGCACCGTCGTCGACATAGTAGAGGTACCTGGTGGGTGTAGCGCGCGCGCAATCGAATAGGCACTCACACAGGCAGAGTATAGGTACGTTCGTGTGTAGCGCGTGCGCAGTAGATGCAGCCCTGGGATTTCGACTGCTTCACATTAATAAGATAGTATATTTTGATATTATATAATTTTTAATTGCAATTGCTTGCGAAGAACAGAGTTATTTAACAAAATATGTAGCAAGAACTGGTCAGCAAGCAGTACGCGGATATCCACTTGTAGATTTGACTATGGTTATTGAATAAATAAAAGAATTTTGATATTATATTAATTACAGATTCGATTAAATAAATAAAAATTAATGTCGTAATAATCATTGATAATTATTGACAAGAAGGTAACACCCTCCGATTTTAATTTTTTATTATGTTGTCCAGGTCATCACTCCGAATAATGTTGCAAATGTTTTATTTGGCGGTAGTTGTTTATAAAGAAGTTATTAAACAAAGTTAATCTACTTTTTATATATTTTGAAAATACGTTTCACATTTTCTCCTAGACAGTTACGTGTGTAAAACCCGCAGTAAATTAGTGTATTTACGAATTCTACTATTAATTCAATTCTGGTTTAAAACAAAGTTTAAGTTTTAGAAGAACTAAACAGAGAATTCATCTACTGGAAACCAGCAATAAAACAAAATTTTGTTTATAAATATCGTTTTCCAATGATTAAATAAATGACAACACTTATAATAATATCATATTGAGATTGCTTTCAATATATATAAAAAAACCTACTTTGTTTTATGTCTCTATCATAAACAAATCAAAGTTATTGAATTTTGTCCAAGAAACAGGCACACTGTGCGCCGAGCCACTGTGTTAACACACGTTTAGGTTGCGCTCTGATTAGTACGTGTTTTTCGTTAATAACTTTTTAACAAAGCCACGGACGTAATTTTTGCAAAAGAAAATGTTGCTTCAAATGATCTCAGGAACCTCCTATTTCTGGATGATGAGGAATTTTGAGACATCCTGTATACATTCTGAAAATTTCATCAAAATCGATTGATGCAGGAAAAAACGACAAGCATTGAAGCATGTAACATCCGACACTGCAGTTACTTGGAATTACATAACTTATTAAAAACTGCAATTTTTATCATATTCAACCATTTGTAGCATATAGTAACATTAATCAATTTCCATGAAATTTTAAGAATATACATATCTATACGACGGATCTTTTAAATTTTCAATACAGGTATAGATCAAAATGTAAGAAGGGGTATTAGCAGTTTTTCTGTGATTCTGAGAATTTGCAACTTTTCTAAAATTGTTCTGCTGATTTGTCTTTTTCACTTTTAAATGCAAGTCAACGCGTTTGGTTTAATTTTTTTTAATTTTATTCTCTTTTAAAATGTGTATGAATGTTAAGTGGGGTTATTGTAGTAATAAAATATTTTACTTCCCTGATGATGTAAGGATCAAATACAGCAATTCGTCTAATTTTCATATTTACATCTTTTCGAAATTGTTAACTGTTTAACATAAACAGCTTAATACTGACTTCGAACACATGAGAAAAATACATCATTTCATTTTAAAAAAACGTTAATCACATGAAAAATTCATTGAAAGAATAACTTTGGAATCACATTTTTCTTTCAAATTCTTCAATTGCCATTTTCACTTGAGGAGATACAGTGACTCCCACTAATATTCGGACACTCTTAAAAAGACGATAACTGTTTTAATATTGTACTATACGATTTGAACATTTTTTTAGAAGCTAGAGCAATTAGTTTGCTACAGGATGCGAAAAAAAAATTTTGTCAAAAATTGCAATTGATCGAAATTATTAAAAAAATACCGAAAGTTGCATTTTACAACTTTTTAAAAAATACGTTTTATAGACCTGTGTCAATTAAACATATTCTGAAAATTTCGTCAAAATCGGTCGACGTTGCAATGAGCTACAAACGTTTAAATATGTTAAAAATTGCAGATTTTCACGATTTTCGGCCTTCAGCAGTAAGCCTAATAGAAGTTAGCCCCCCACTTGTTGAATTAAACAATTTCAACAATTGTGCTGAATTGTGCTATGTTTGTGCTATATTGTGCTCGAATATTATAATTATAATATGAAAAATAAGATGAAAATTTGAGAAAAACGATTTTTTGACTAGCCCCCCACTTTGCACTTTTTTCAATTTTCTCAATTGTGCTAAGTTGTGCTAAGTTGTGCTAAGATTGTGCTAAAGTATTACTTTAAAAAAGTTATCAATAAAGAAGTTACAGCCAAAAAGCGTTTTTGACAACTAATTAACATTTAAGTAAGAAACAGTTATCCAAACAGCATATAATCATATATCTGAGTTGTGCTAGCCTAGCACAACTCAGTACAACATTCGATTTCACCAGCACAACGATATAAAGGGCACTTTACTCTTGCGCGGGCCCTTCGCGTTATATTATACATAGTTGTGCTAGGCTAGCACAACTCAGATATATGATTATATGCTGTTTGGATAACTGTTTCTTACTTAAATGTTAATTAGTTGTCAAAAACGCTTTTTGGCTGTAACTTCTTTATTGATAACTTTTTTAAAGTAATACTTTAGCACAATCTTAGCACAACTTAGCACAACTTAGCACAATTGAGAAAATTGAAAAAAGTGCAAAGTGGGGGGCTAGTCAAAAAATCGTTTTTCTCAAATTTTCATCTTATTTTTCATTTTATAATTATAATATTCGAGCACAATATAGCACAATTCAGCACAATTGTTGAAATTGTTTAATTCAACAAGTGGGGGGCTAACTTCTATTAGGCCAACAGTAAATCTAATGATTCTTGCATCTTTCAATCGTTGCCGTTGCTTTCCACAGCAGCCGATTGCGATGAAACTTTCACAGGGCATATAATTGACATAGATCTGCAAAACGTATTTTTTAAGTTTTCAATATAGGTCCACATAAAAAAGTTGTAAAATGCAACTTTTAGTATTTTTTTTATAATTCAAAAGGAATTGCGATTTTTCACAAATTTCTTTTTCGCATCCTGTGGCAAACTAATTGCACTAGCTTGCCAAAAAATTCAAATTGTATAGTACAATATTAAAAAAGTTATCTTGTTTGTTAGAGTGTCCGAATATTAGTGGGAGTCACTGTACATATTTCATAGTATAGTATGGGTTATAGATAATAAAAATATTTTGAGTAATTGCTTTAAAATATTAAGCCCTGTTTACTTAGGGTTTTCCATTGTGAACTCAATTACATTCTGTTCATCTGCACAAGGACAGCTTCGAATAAACACGATTGAATTTTCAACTATTTTGCAGAACAGAATTAATAACCGTGCTCATTATTCTAATATAAACCGATAGATGAATACAAAACTAGAAATTCTTTCGAGTTTAAATTTCTAGAAATTTTCGTCGGATCACATTCAACTATTGAATTTTCTCTTAATTTTCATATTTTCTTATGAAATGTTTTAATATATTTCGAACGGTATTCTTTAGATCGGACTGGTTAAAACTGCAAGGAGAATACGTTGAAAATGAATGAATCCTGACAGACATAAATTCTTGAAAAATAGTCGGGCTCGAGAGTTTGTAAAAAAGTGCTGATCTCGCGTCTTTTGGTTTTATCTTTGTCCTCAGCAGATAAGCGGTTAGTAGTTCCACCGGCGCGTTGCGGTGCGGTGGTGAGAACTTTCCAGATAGCAATACGAAACGTATGTAAATCAATGTCAATCGCAGTTTCGCATTTGAAGCTTCGCAATCCTACATAGTTAAGACTTTAAGCGGAATCAATCCATCAAACAGTGTGGATTATTCGCAGATTTACTTTTTACACCAACACTGAATAATATACGTATGAGCGGTTTATTTTGAACGTGGCCCAAGTCCATTTAAGTTAAATTGAGATATTTAAGAGTTTGCCTTTCAATGAAATTAAAAATATACGTAAAGGAGACCAAAGTATCACACTTCTTAAAGAAATTGATCCAAGTGCAATTTCACCTTAAAATACCGAAATTATTTTCTTGCCAACCCTATAGAGGTGGCGATATAATAATGATTACTAGATAGTGGATTTTATGCATTTGGAACAAAAATAAGTAGGTGCAACACTAAAAACATTAGAAGATATTAAAAATGTGGTTATATTATTTTTAACCTGTCAATCATATTAATAAAGAAAATAAATTTTCAATTTGCTCCAGTGTGTTGCCATTTTGTTAGAATATTTTTATTTTGCATGGAGATCCGCTGTCAAATAATAGCATTTCATTGTCAAATATATTACAGTTTAAATTCTCTAGTTACTTACACCTTCTTTAGAAAACTTTTAATTGTTTTTTCAAATGACGGTCGCAGTTTCGTATTTGGAATTGAACAAAAAACTGATATTTTCAATGAAAAGAAGTAACGAATCGTAAAATTTGAGTTGATGATTTTTCTTCAAAGGATCTCGTGTTTAAAATTCTATTGTCTGCTAAAATGTGATTAAAGTTTATTCGATCAATGTCTCCGGTAAATGCTCTCAGTCCGGCGACTATGGTTAACAAAAATATTTGTAAAACAATTGCGTAAGCATTGTAACCGTCAATATTTTACTTGCGAAAAATAGTTAGATTTATAAGAAAATTGAGGATATGTTCTTATCAAATCATATCTTTAAGAAGAAAAACGATTTCCATGGGGAATTCTTAGAAACAATCTGTGAATATAGAATATAGAATATAGAATGTAGAAGTCTTTTCTTAAAATATCTTTAGAATTGTCTTTTTGAGCGTAGTTTATTATTTAGGGTGTGACCTACTTCTAGTTCTTGATATATCTTCATTTCTTTAACACTTTCTATTAATCCTTAGCAATCGAATTGTTACTTTGGGAGAGAGAGAGAGAGAGAGAGAGAGAGAGGTTCCACTAAAAATTGCTGTACCATTATTCAAAATATTGTTTACATTATTAAATATGTCGGGTATCTAATCAATTACTAAACATTTAAGTATTGTGTGAAGTATTATTCTAATTTCATATCCAAAAAATTGTTAAAATGTTTAATTTTCGAGTTCAAATAGTTTCGAGTGCAAAGGGTTAATACAGCAAAATTTGATTGTGAAAAGGATTATACTTGTCTACTACCTACTATTGTTGATATTAAACTGTGAGAATTTCCGATAATTGGTGCAGTTTGTTAAAGTAAGTATCGTATTACATATGTCTCGCAGGTTCACTCCCAAAGAAAACGATAGAACACGGGTGCTATTTTTAATTTCTCGCATTATAATTGTAGAATAAGAAAGATGTAAATGATACATAAAGACTACCGTCTACTAATATGTAAGCATAATTTTTATTGACTTCTTTTCAACGAATTCTCTTAGTAAAAATACAAATACCCAAATGAATACAGATAACATGTTACCACATCTGAAAAATATTGCATATTATGTAAATTTCAAATAGACAAATATGAAAATTATATAACTGTACCGGTGTGGAACCTTCGTGGTTTTGAATTACTTCTATCATCCTTTTTAGTAAGGATTTATATAATACTTTGATTGAATCTTTAATACAAATTTTTAAATAATTTAAATTTTCAAATTGTCTTTTTTCTTAAATTACTTTTTAACTTTTGTCTACCTTCTGCGTAGACAGCTTTTGACAGTAATCCCCAACAGTTCTGAATTATATTGAAGTCCTGGAGGCACGCCGGCCATTCCAAAACAGGAATTTTCTCTATTGAAAAATTTTCATGAATACTTTTTGCCGTGTGTATGGCAGCATTGTCTAGCTGGAACACAAATTTTGGACCTGCAATGTGCATGTGCAAACTTATCAATTTGGTTTTCAATTTCTCTCAAATAACTTGCACTATTCATTTTTTCTTGTATAAAATTAATATCCCTTTTGACTTTGTAACCTATGCCTGTCCAAATCATTATTCCACCTCCTTTCATTTGTCGTCTAATTATTGTATATTGTTCTTTTCGAATGTCATGGTATGCACTATTATACGGACCATCCTGACTAAACCGCTTTTCATCTGTAAAGATTATATTCCTCCAGCGTATGTGTTTCTTCGCAAATTCAAGGCGTACTTCCTTATACTTGGTTGTTAATCGTGGCTTGGCTTTTATTTTTGATCGGTATACAGGGTGAGTCCGCAGAAACAGAACACCTGAATAACGTGGCTGCTATTGGTGTTAGGAAGAGACGCATCAGGTGAAACTTGCATGGTTTCGAAGGGGCATTAATCTGATGTTAATAGCTTTTTTGTAGGTGGACACGTAAAGGACATATGAAGGTCAACTTCATTTTTAACTTCCCGATTTATAGGGAAGTTATTGTAATTTTAAATGGAATGAGGTATTTTTTAATACATCAATCAATGCAGCTGGACATTCGTTATACAAAAGTACTAAACTATGTATGTCGAAAAGTTAATAGTTCAGGAAATATTTCAATTTAAATGACTCAAAAATACCATTACTGTTGTACTACAACGTTAGCATTTACTTATTAGTGTAACGTCTTAGTACGACAGTAATGGTATTTTTGAGTTATTAACTTCCCGATTCATAGGGAAGTTACTGTAATTACCCCGAAAATCGAAAATCGATTGTTTAGCAGATCTTGTGTGTGCGTGTGCGCGCGCGCGCGCGTATGTCCGTTTGTATGGTATCAAATTTTTCGTAAACGTTTTCTGAAAAAGTAACAATGCGATTAGAATAATGAATAATGCAATCGATGTGCCCCGTTGTAACTTAGAGCAGATTAGATTTTGGTCCATATTGGTCAAGTAGTTTTTTAGTTTTGCTAGGTTAGCACAACTCAGATATGCAATTTTATCGTTGGCGGATGACTAGAAAGTCGAAAAATGGAATAGTATCGTAACGCGAAGGGCCCGCGCAAGAGTAAAGTGCCCTTTATGTATATCGTTGTGCTGGTGAAATCGAAAGTTGTGCTGAGTTGTGCTAGGCTAGCACAACTCAGATATACGATTATATGCTGTTTGGATAACTGTTTCTTACTTTAACGTTAATTACATGTCGAAATCGATTTTTCACTATAACTTCTTTATTTATAACTTTTTTAAAGTAATACTTTAGCACAATCTTAGCACAACTTAGCACAACTTAGCACAATTGAGAAAATTGAAAAAAGTGCAAAGTGGGGGGCTAGTCAAAAAA
Organism: Lasioglossum villosulum; assembly: GCA_963971365.1. Taxonomy (NCBI): domain Eukaryota; kingdom Metazoa; phylum Arthropoda; class Insecta; order Hymenoptera; family Halictidae; genus Lasioglossum; species Lasioglossum villosulum. Next base: position 26,580,306 of record OZ020498.1, on the reverse strand, counting down.
TCGTTTTTCCCGATTCATAGGGAAGTTACTGTAATTACCCCGAAAATCGAAAATCGATTTTTTAGCAGATCTTGTGTGTGCGTGTGTGCGCGCGCGCGTATGTCCGTTTGTATGGTATCAAATTTTTCGTAAATGTTTTCTGAAAAAGTAACAATGCGATTAGAATAATGAATAATGCAATCGATGTGCCCCGTTGTAACTTAGAGCAGATTAGATTTTGGTCCATATTGGTCAAGTAGTTTTTTTAGTTTTTTTCGAAAAAAGTTCATTCAACAATGCAAATTATACGAGAGGACGGAAATTTTCCACCGAAGAAACAAAGGTAACAATTATATATAATTTTTATTTTTTTTAATAAAAAAAAATTTTTTAAAATTTTTTTTTTAAATTATGCAACTAATGCTAAATGTTACCGCTTACAATAATCAAAAAATATCCCAATTCAAGAGTGAGTTAATCATCTCTACTGCCGAGAATACATTTTCGAAGAATATCGATGAAAGTACAAAAAAATGTATATTACAATCTTTAAAAAAACAATCAGTCCAAAACGAATTATTAAATGAGATTAAATTGGAAATTAATATAAAATATATGATAATTAATAACATTGATGTTGAAGACGGGCTGGGTAATGGAGCGTGCAGAATATTAAAATTTATTATTTTCAAGAATATACTAAATTTCCCTCTATATTGTGGTTAGATTTTCAATTGTCCAGAGTGGTAGTGAAAGTAAGAGCTCGTTATCGTAATTATATGAATACTGCAAATATTGATCAAAAAATTTAACACCTATAATTTTTTTTTTAATTCAAAAGACTACATACGTCATGTGATTGGGCATATTCTATATGCCTTGGGTTGCGTCTTTAGAAAATTTCGTTATTTCTGCGGTAGGACACCGTTCCCAGACATTAATGTTTATTCACTAGTTTCACGAAATTATGAACAGAAATCTAAACGAGCGTGGAATATACAACTTTGCTGAAGATACTGGTTACGTTCGAGCTTTCTCGAGTAATTTACAAGAGATCTCAGAACATGAGACAAATATTGAGATAATATACACTGGTGAAATTGGAAAAAAGGTAGTAGGACATTGGATTTGCACAAGATCTGATGGTAACGGAAATGTACACATTTATGATAGTTTTAATGCTAATCATTTGAACCATGATGTAATAGATTATTTGAATGCCCTTTATAAATATAATAAGAAATATATATTTCACAGAGTACAATGTCAAAACAATGAGTTTGATTATGGAGCATTTGCAATTTATTTTTCAACATTACTCTGCTATAACAAGAAACCAAGCGAGCAACGAGCATACGATGTTGGTTTAATGTGACGCCATATAGCAAACATTTTGATAAGTAGAAAACTATTGAAATTCCCTAAAAACATATAATCATCTTAAAACGTGCACTAAATAAATAATGATACTAATATATTGCAACTAACGAATCGGGAAGTTCTTTGTGTGGCTCTTGGAGAGTCGCACACCAAATAAGATCCTTACCACTAACCCTCTCGCGAGCGAGCAACAATAACCAGCTAGTTTAAATTGAAATATCTCCTGAACTACTAACTTTTCGACATACATAGGTTAGTACTTTTTTATAACGAATGTCCAGCTGCATCGATTGATGTATTAAAAAATACCTGATTCTATTTTAAAAAATGAAGTTGACCTTCATATGTCCTTTACGCGTCCACCTACAAAAAAGCTACTAACATCAGATTAATGCCCCCTCGAAACCAAGCAAGTTCCATCTGATGCATCTCTTCCTAACACCAATAGCAACCACGTTATTCAGATGTTCTGTTTCTGCGGACTCACCCTGTATAATATTACTCATTTGTAGTACACGTCGAATATTTTGAATATTAGTGTGTACACTAGCTTTGCAAGCACAAGAAGCACTAGTTTTGCAGTAGCTCAAGAATTTGATTCAACGCGAAGTATTGCTGTTGTGTCACAATGTGATAGGGCTGCTTGCTTTGCCAATGCTTTTCCTTTTACCGTACTTATCCGCATCTTTTAGTACGTTACATACAGCTTTTCTGCTTCGATTCATTTCTTTCGCAATTGCTGTAATCGTTACTTTCCGTTTTCTTAAAATAAGAATTGCGTTTATTTCACTGTCAATCTTTTACCATAAGCCATCACGAAATGCAACAGATACCAATATAAAGAAACACTGAACACTGATTAACCACTTCAACTTCCTTAAACCTCGCGACATATTGAAGAAAATCAAAATAAACCTTGAGTGTGCTATCATTTGGTCTCTGTAAAGGGTCTAGCAGACTAAGAATAGTGAATCGGCCCCCTCCTGGATTTTTATTGAAATTGTGTGGAAAACATTGATTTTAGGTTGAAAGATAACCCCCAAAATTTCAAGTCGCTAACCCTTCATATAAGGATTATATGAGGGTAAATACCCTTAACTATATCATTTTTTTCTCGGTTGTTAATTAAGATATTCAGATTAAAAAAATACGAAAATACTCGAACTTACGTCCTTCCTATCATATATTTTTTCCACAATTGTGATCATATTATTAAGGGTAGAAAAAAATTATTAAATTTTTTAGGGGTGGAAATTGCAAACAACCCTTCGTGAGACCACTTTAAAAAAATTCAACAACAATGTTCTGTTATCTATCTAATATATACAAAAGTTTCAAGATGGTCGAAGGGGTGGAACATAATTAAATATTGAAAAACAAATGAAATTACGCCATTATAATGATTTTGAGTTTAGGATTGAGCGATTGTGGGAGACCCAATAAAGAAACCGAATGAGTATAAGTGATAGTTGTAGCCTGAATATCTTAGAATCAATACTAAGTACGTATAATCACTACTAAAATCTTCCACTAATAGTATTCCTACATTATAATGGCGTAATTTCATTTGTTTTTCAATATTTAACTATGTTCCACCCCTCTGACCATCTTGAAACTTTTGTATATATTAGATAGATAACAGAACATTGTTGTTGAATTTTTTGAGAGTGGTCACTCGAAGGGTTGTTTGCAATTTCTACCCCTAAAAAATTTAATAATTTTTTTCTACCCTTAATAATATGATCACAATTGTGGAAAAAATATATGATATGAAGGACGTAAGTACGAGTATTTTCGTGTTTTTTAAATCTGAATATCTTAATTAACAATCGAGAAAAAAAATGATATTATAGTTAAGGGTATTTACCCTCATATAATCCTTATATGAAGGGTTAGCAACTTGAAATTTTGGGGGTTATCTTTCAACCTAAAACCAATATTTTCCACACAATTTCAATTAAAGTCCAGGGTGAAGCCGATTCACTATTCTTAGTCTGCTAGACCTTTTGTGTTTTTACATATCTCCTAAGACGATGTCTTATAGAAATTTCAATATAGGTAGTGTTCACATACACTCCGGAACAAAAAGATAGCACATCGTGTATTTTTTTCTCATTCGGTAGAGTAAACCGAAGAAAATGAATATTTTAATATGTCAACATCTTCTGACATGCCTATATGTATAATGTACTGAATATTATCGACAATATTAGATAAATAACGTGATTTGCAAGAGGGACAAAATGATAGCACTAGTAGCAGATTTACGCTTCTCAGTTGTGTAGGACTTACTGAAGAGTAAACATTCATTGGAAAACTTAATCGATAAAGTGGGTACTAGCTTCTTTCGTGCTTATTTCAGAAAAGAACACACTAAAGTATTAAGAATGGGTCGCGGAAAGAGATCAAGCGATTGTGAAATACATACGATATTGAAGTTAAAGATAGAACAATATTGAATTAGACAAATATCAAAAGTTGTAAATAGAAGCCGAAAAGTTATTATGAACTTGTTAAAAATCTTGACAAATTATAGCAAAAAGAAGAGTTCTGGGCGCCCACAAAGTTTAACTGCCTGTGAAAAACGTGCAATATTGAGAACAGCATCAAATTCGAGGACCACTGCGAGGCAAATCGCAGAAAGTGTTGGCGTAAACATTAACGTGAAGAATGTACATCGTGTTTTACAACAATGCAAGCATTTAGAAGCCTTGATTAAAGAAGGAGCATTAAGCTTCCGCTTACAATTTGCTGCAGAGCATATAAGTATCAGTGCAAAGCGGCACACAGTGGTCCGGATCGAAAAAGTTGGCGTCATTTAGCTCAAAAGTCAACTTTCTCATAGCGATTTCTAACAAATTTGTATTGCTTCTTAAATGTTTGTCAACCTCGAAAATGAAAAAATTAATGCAGTTTACCAAGAATTGTAATTAGGCCGAATACTTAAAGGTAGACTGTTTAGAGATAATACTTTTCATCAAGAAAATTGCTTCTCTCCTTCGAGTGCCCTGATGACACCATTTAATATTTCTTATTTTGTTTTTTTTACGATAAAGTGCACTCTTTTGTGTTATAAAATCAGCATCGATACTAAAAATTATTGTTCACAATATGTTAAAAATTAATAATCAATGAAGTAAAAAAGTTGGACAACTTTTTTACATTTGACAACGAATATCTAGGAAGTCCCAACGAGTCCCGTTTTGTAACAAATTGGATCATTTTCAGGATACTTTCCCGAATATAAATATGTAAGAAAAATGTCCCCCTCGTCCCTCTTTGCAAATTATCATTGTTCAAAGCTGTCAATGTTACTTCGCGACGAGTTTCGCTTGCGTAAAACGGGCTCGTTAAATGTCATCCCAATATGAACATTATAAGAAACAAATAGAGTAAAGATATATGTTAATTAACTTGGTTAGTCACTTTTATTTTTAAAAAATATGTGTGATAGTTTCTTAGCGTTCTCGCTGCATTTATTTCTATCGTTAAAACCTTGTTCAGCGTTCAAAAACTCTTCTCGTTCAAATAGAACCACAAAAATAACGTAATTGTCATGCAATACGAAATTTGAATATATTGAGGCTGGTATTATATGCCAGCATCTGTGCATAAAATACTTATGCATGGCCAAGAAATTATAAAACACGCATTGTCTCCCATCGGTCAGCTCTCTGACGAAGCACAGGAAACTAAACACAAAGATTTTAAACAATTTAGAACAAAAAATGCAAGAAAAATGTCAGGATTATGCACGAATAAGGATACATTTTTGAGATTATTATTAACATCTAACCCGTACATGTCACGATTAAGATTAACTTGTAAGAGAAAACCTAAAAAACTGAATTTTGAGGCAGTAGAGTTATTAATTAACTAAAGACGAATGACAAATTATGATATATTTATTTTTTATTCGCAATATACACTTAAAATATATCTTTTTTTGCATAGGAAAGCATTCGTTTGTGTTTTAAAGATTAACACCAACACTAAAAATTATTCTTCACAAAAAGTATAAAGAAGGTTGAGAAACTATATTTGAACAATTCATTTTTCAATAAAAAATATCAAGGAAAAGTTAGTATAAATTATTATTTAACAAATGCAAAAAATATTAAATTACACAGAGTTAAAAAAGATTATTTTTTGAATATTTTTAGTGAAAATTTCATTGCAATATCTCTACTGGTTCAAAAGTTATAACAAAATGACACCAACTTTTTTGATCCGGACCACTGTGCGGCAGTGTCATATTTATTGTCGACGAGATGTTCGCTCCGCAAGTGAACTGTTCGATGTACCGATGCTGATTTTCCATTAGGCTACAATTGACAACAGGTTTACAAAGATCCATGAAGTGGGGTCTTAAGCGGCCGATCGTATATTTCCCACAATCTGTCACTAAGACTGTCGTGATTGCACCGAATCCAAAAACTCCGATCTGAAATGTTAACAGCATCGATAACGATTAGTACTACTAAAAATTGATGATTAAGAACTGCATATGTTGTAAGGGTGTATAAAAGGTCATCTGTCCTAAGGGTGAATCTACACCTCTGGATCGGTGGACACTCGTAAAAGAAACTGTTGTTGAACAGAACTAAACAAAAATTGTTGTTAGAGATCTGAAATTATTGTTCATTAATTATCGTCTCCCGAAACGACGTACTTGTCGCCAAAAGAAGAACAAACACAAAGTAGAAATATAATTATCAAATTATATTTGAATGTTAATTCCTGTTCACTACCACAACACTGTTGAGGTACAATGCTGTTTGGTCTAGTGATCGAGACGAATTATATTGAGTTTGAATTTACCGCCTGTTATCGACCTAGCGTGAATTGAACATTGGCTTCTGATTGGTTAAGTTTCAATTCATTGTTCTAATGTATTTGCTGTTTACAAATACAAGAAAAAGATTTCATTTTGATGGTCCAGACGGTCTAGGTTATTACTATCACGATTTGAGTATAAAACAGCCATTTTTAAGCCATCGCCAAATGGCGAGAGGATTGAAATCAGTGATTGAATCAGAGGATTGAATCAGTCATTTTCGACGAATGAGAAAATATTAGCTAAATAAGTATTACAAAATTGTATACATCTTGACCAAACCAAATGATCGAAGAAATCAAATGTAAAATAGGTCCTATAAAATATAGAACATTGATTGTTCATCGATTAATTCTGTCATATTTCAAGTTCTTCATTAATCGTGTTATCATTTTGTTCCTCTATATTTCGTTGATAATTCTACTTTTTTAAATCAAAAGAGATAAGTTAATGAAGCTTCGTTTCATTTAATTCATATAACGTTAAGAAAGGCACATTGAAAATATCAGTATAAAACAAATTGAATTTCTCTGGTTTAATAAACAGAAATTACATTAGTTTCAAAGTATGCTATCTTTTCATCCCGGAGTGTATTAGTATAAGGTAGTCTTTCTGTATCATTTGTACGTTTCCTGTACCATACTTAACGCAAGAAATTAAAGACAACACGCGTGTGCTATCTTTTTCTTTATAGTAGGTGATATAAATTTGGTGGCAAACTGAAAGATTGTCATGACTTTTGACGCACTGCTCAGAATTAGCTCGATTTGCTAAATCCCTCCGACATGCAATCAGAGAAGTCTGAAAAATCCCCCATCTCTGGTCGGACATGGCCGTAAAGCTTGCGTTAATAGGAATAAAATAGCATGGGTGAATTATCCTCTTTGAGTGTACAAGTCCTCCGGGCACAATTAATCGGACACGGTTGTCTCGCCGCTTAAACCCCAGCCTTCAGTCACCCCTTCTCCACGGGCTTCTTTCGGTATTGTTCAACATAACAGGAGGAGCAATGAGTAGGGAACGGACACAAGCACAGGCACAGGGATAGGGGGGTTGGGAGCTCGAAGTCCACAAAAATGAGTAGAGTTATGAAGTCAACGGCTTTATTATTTATATGCTTTCTGAGCTCTTTTTTCCACGCTCCTCTTTGGATTTTACTCTACGACCCTTCTGAATCCTTCTTCCTACATCCCCTTTTTTCTCGCTTCTCCACTTTATCTTCTCTCTGCTGTGTCCCTCTGAAAAGTAATTACGACAAACAATGCTTGCGTTCTGTACGAATCCACTAATTAAATAGAGTGAAGATGACGATTGTAATAATACCGCTTTGCCGTTTTAAACGAATCGTGTTTACTATCCCTCGAGTTACATCTAGATGTCGTTTGATCGGATTGGACTAAGTTTTATTAATTCGTAATTACGTATGCGAAGCCCAACCAGTTACATTGAACCACGTACACACTCGTGGTTAAATCAAGGTTTATAAATCTAGCTCTACATTAAATCTAATTCGGCGTTAGGCCCATGTCTAAAGCATAAAATATACTAAGCAGCAAAAACTCAAAATGGACCAATTAATCGATGTTTGCAGAAAATCACTATTTATATGTCTATTAAAACGAAATCGTAAAAGAATCAAGGACCACATGACTTCACATTATGTAGTTTGAACTTAAGAAATGTCTTAATTTTATTATATTTAATTTACTAGGTCTAGTATTTTATTTCTAACTCAATTTTACACTAGTTTAAAATATTAACAAAAAAATATGTTTAATATTTTATTTAACTCCTTGCTGTATCATTTTCTTTACAACTACCGTGATTAAAACGTGCTTATCCCAAAAAATATCGTAAACAAGAAATTAAAATTTATATTTCTTCTATGGCTACATTAATTTGAATGCTTAAATATTCATTACAAACGCATGAAATTTTATTTTATTAAAAACTTATTTTATTCAACTGCATCTAAATCGATTAATTGTCGATTCTTCTGGCCACGTAATTTTTCCCAATTTTGTAATGATTTAATTTTTTGATTACCTGCATATGCTAAACAGGCTTTGATAATTTTGTTCCTGGTAGATTCGGTTTTATGTATTGATCGAAAACTGAAATTCCATGCTTCATTCAATATTCTGCGTAACTTGTTTCATTGTGGTACTCTGAAGTCTACACACGGTAAACTGTATACTGTTTAGTGTTTTATACAAAGCTAGTACAGATTAAATTTTATTGTTGAACTTTATGGCTAGTACAGTAAACGCTCATTATTAGTCCAATAGCCGTGTTTTTCACAGATTTATATCGTGGCCCTGACTTCATTATTTTATGATTGCGTCTACCGCGTTGACCGCGCCGAGACTTCAATAGAGAGCCGAACATAGAGAAGGAAAGAATGATGACTGCATCTACCGCGCCGGTACATCAATAGAGAGCCGAACATAAAGAAGAACAAAATGAACTGCGGCGCGCCGCACAGTGGGTTAGAATGACTCGGTAGCTGTTTGTGAGCTAAAAAATAAAATTCCTTATATCGATTTTTAACCAAGGCACAGTGATTCTTAAGGGTGTAGATCCAGTTTCTAGCGTGCGCTACTCACACAACGTAGATCCATATACGTGCACGAGGATTGCAAGGGTCCGGCATATTAGAAAGTATGACCTTCTACTGCATATTTGCGACCCCTACGTCGTCACAATCTACTCAGAGCACCGAAATGTGCATAGCAGAGTTATGTTTTCGCAAATACCGAACCTCTCCCATACGACAAGGCACACGGACACGCTACCCGAGCGTACTTGTGTGCGAGCGCATCGTGGGACGGCCAGTCGGGCCTGTTCGCAGAGCCTCCCTCTGTTTTACCGATACATCACCGACAACTCGGCTCGTTGGGGACTGAATTAGCTGAAATAGACATAAGCGTTCGCAGCGAGTCGTAGTGCCGCCATATATTGCATACCTCTCAACTCGATGCTCAGATGTTTGCTGTCGAATAAAGTCGATTGCGCCTCTATAACGCATAATTTCGAAATTGTAGGGGCCAAGCGCGCTAGATTGACCTTTCATCTAACGATTGTGACGACGTAGGGATTGCAAATATGCAGTAGAAGGTCATACTTTCTAATATGCCGGACCCTTGCAATCCTCGTGCACGTATATGGGTCTACGCTGTGTGAGTAGCGCAAACTAGAAACTGGATCTACACCCTTAAATGAACCTTACATTCGAAAACGATAATATTAATTAAAGTTATTAAAAACTCTCGTTACAATAAGCGTTCTATTGAAATTCAACGATGTCATAGCGCCTAGGTATTTACAAGGGGTGGCAGAAGGGTCAGGTATGGGGGACAGTGAGACCCAGTCGGGGGCGTAAAGTAAAAACCGAAATCAGTCCGGTTACAGAAGCTAGCTCGAGCGAATCGTGATAAACTCTAGTCTCAGGCCTCGTACAGACCTAAACGGTTTGCCGAACCGCGCATTTCGCCAAACATTTCGCCGCGCCGAACGCTGCGCAGAGCGGCGCGCATCGGCTAACAGCAAACGGAACGGATTTGTGCTATTTTCAGAATTTCTTGCGAACAATTATGGAAACTGCAGCGGCATATAGTACACAAAGAAATACAGAAAATTGTGGTAGTTTATTCAGTGAATTAAAGTTTATAAATGAAATGTTCAGGTCAGGACGAAGCATTAAAGACATCAGATTCGAGACTACATGACTTGAATGTTTGTTTGCCTATACGTTTGCCGAACCGTTTACCGAACCGTTTGCCGAACCGTATGTCAAACCTTTTGCCGAAACGTTTGCCGAAATGTTCGTCGAAATGCACATATTCGTGTTCGTCGTCGTTCCCGGTGCTGATGGATCGAAGGCAAACACGAATGCGCGCATTTTGACAAACGGTTCGGCAAACGGTTCGGCAAACGGTTCGGCAAACGTATAGGCAAACAAACAATCAAGTCATGTAGTCTCGAATCTGATTGAACATTTCATTTATAAACTTTAATTCACTGAATAAACTATCAACAATTTCTGTATTTCTTATATAGTTGTTAATTATATAGTTTTTCGCAAGAAATTCTGAAAATAGCACAAATCCGTTCCGTTTGCTGTTAGCCGATGCGCGCCGTTTTGCGCGGCGTTCGGCGCGGTGAAATGTTTGGCGAAATGCGCGGTTCGGCGAACGGTTCGGCAAACGGTTCGGCAAACCGTTTAGGTCTGTACGAGGCCTCACGTTAAAGTCGTAGCGCATCGTATAGAACAATTGTTCGTTTAGTGTTGACGTGTTATATTGTGAATCACGCGGATACATTGTGGTTTGAATAAAGTACCCAGATAGCACAGACGTCCAGGTTATATCTGGGTAGCAGCTTCGCTTATAATAAAATATATGCGCAAAAGCTGTGTTTCCTTTTTTAAACAACGTACACAGAATAAAGGTTATATCCAAGTGATTATCGTCTCTGGATCAAGTTTATTTTCCAACAGTTCAAAGATCAAACTTTTTCAGATACGATTTCTCACCGAAAAAATTCCGTTTCTCCATAACGATGTCCTGGAAAACCTACTGAAGAAAAAGTGCCAAATTCTCTTTTTATGAATAATGTATATCTATGTCGAGAACGCCCCAGGAACTGAACGTTAATGTTCATAATTTATTATTTAAAACATGCTTAGTCAACTAAGGAAAGTCGTCAAAGTTTTTCACCTTTGACAAGGGATAAGTTAAAAAACAGGGAATAGCAGAGGCTCTAACAAAGTGGAACATTTTCAGTAACATCTCTTCTACAAGATCTTGCGAACTTCTCGTCCTAACTCCCCCTAGTTTGGAAATTATGATGGTTTAAAGCGTCGCGTGACACGCAATTCCGCGGCAAGTCACGTTGCACGAAATGCATGACGACCACTCAGCAGCTCTTAAGAGTGACGATAGTTTCGCGATCGCTCTAGTTCGGTTTCGAATTCACGAAATTCGAACTTCGTTGAAAAGATATTGTGGTATTTGGGTTTTAACTATTTATTGAATATGAAATTGTCTTCGTTAACAAGGTTCCGTGGTCGTACGATAACTTAGGTTCACGGTACGGTTGGTCGATACGATATTCCGGTTTACAACGAGAAAATCTTCTCGATGTAACACAATGGTAGACTTTTACCATTGTTATATACTTCGGATATTTTCGTATCCTCCGTTTCTACCGAAAAATGTACAATTCGTAAGAAACATGACCATTTCAAAATGTTTGAAAAAGATGTTGACAAATTAATGTTACCAGAGGAGCTGAAAGACAACGACGATCCATCGTAAATGATGTATTCTGCATATGCAATTAAATTATTGTATACTGTGTAAAAAATATGTTTTATGTCGTCGTAACGTGTTCTTGTTTTCTCAATTAATTTTCATAAAATTCATTGATTCAAAAATTATGGATTATTCTTGTTTCAATGCCTGAACAGCTAGTTTTCAATTATTATTCATCATTCACACGATTTTTCAGACATTTCTAGTGGTGTGACAAAAAAATGTTTCGTACAAAAAGTAATCAGTAATTCGTCTTCTATAAATTCCAAAACAAAAAATTTTAAGAATTTATTCCTTTTAATAAACGAATTAAGGTCACCTTGATTATTTATTTATCACTACATATATTTTTTTAATAACCTTATGGCTGATGTCAAGACGAGTTCAACGACCTATTTAATGTGGTCTTTCAGTTTTGAGATAATGGTGAAATGGGCGTGAAATAGCTACCAAGAAATATGTAGCTACCAAGCCATTCTGGCCCACTGTGCGCCGTTGGTACGCAGTGGAAGGGGTACCTACTGAACAGTGATCGGGCCCACGAACCCGAACAGTAAGGGCGCGCTCAGACACAGGAACCGGCTTCCGGAACCATGGGATCAGGATCTAGCATAGGCATTTCCCGGGGGAAAAGGGGAAACAGGAGACTCCCCTGGACACCTCTTTTACCACGGGAGATGCCTACACTCCGGGACAAAAAGATAGCACACTTTAAAATTAACGTAATCTTTATTTATGTAACATTACAACCAAGGTTTTGTTTTTAAACATTCTTGCAAAACACCTCTATAAACTAGAGTTCACGACTTTGAACGTGTATTGAAAATACACATGTAACGAATATACAGTAATTTCTGAATCGTAGTCCTCGGTCGCCTCTGCAATCGTAGTCCAGTGCCTACCCATTCCACCGCCTGTCAACGCTGCGCCGGGTAGCAGGACGGCGATGTTTGATGTCGGCTCGGGTATATCGGTGTGAACACCACTACATTGACTCGAGTGAATCGAACTTTCAAACTACTTAATTTTCATTATTTTTTAATGAGATTTTACTGGCTTATTGCTGGCATTTTTCTGATTAAAACAAGACCAAACACGATATAATTTGGCCAATATTTAGTGGTTTCATTGACAGTATGGAGTAACTGTAGGGAATGGAAGAAGACAGCGAGTGAAAAAAAATAAAAACTAAATATTGGCCAAATTATATCGTGTTTGGTATGATTTTAATCAGAGAAATGCCACGAATATGTTGGTGAAAGTTCCATAATGATATCATCGAAAATAAAGAAGCTAAGGTCTTGGTGTTTTGTTGTGATGACGCACGGGCCTTTAAACTGTGCCGGCGACGGGGACACAGATCCTATTTCATTCTGTCCTTCTCTACGTTCGGCTTGTCGTTTGAAGTCTCAGCGCGGTAGGGTAGACGCAGTCATAAATCAAAAAATAGCCACCCTACTTCATCGTAGTCCGTTCATAACACGGGTGTTGGGACTACGATTCAGAAATTACTGTACACATGTTTGAGTTCTTGTATTATTTACTACACGTGTACACGTGTTTTTAGATACACGTGTACACGTGTATTGAAATGCACGAATACACGCATTGCAATGTATAGCTTCATGTGTATTAAACCAACCTTCGATTATATAAAATAGTACTGAAGTTCTATCACGCAAAAACTCCGAGTGGCGAAGCCTTTTGACAGTAACCGTAAATTGAGCGACGCGACGTGACAATGCGTATTTTTCAGAGAGAGCGAGAGAGATAGTGAGAGGGTAAGAGAGAGAGAGAGTGAGGCGCCGCGGGAGTTGGTGAGCGTAGCGAACGGGGGGCAGAGCACTCAGAGCCTTCTAGTACCCCATATTTTATTTCGTCATTAAATATCGGAATAATTAGGTATGTAAATTGTTGATGAGCCTTAATTTACTGAGTTGCAGGTGAAAATAATATAATGGTTTTGGTTAATAACGCTTAATTTATTAATCTTTTGTTTTGCGACAAGAAAACTAAAGTATTAACATTTTGTGAAAGTAAACGGTTTCATTTCTTTGTTACAATATTTCCAGCACATGAAAAACACTGTTCCGACATCGCCGAGGTTGCTGGAATTGTTAAATATTTTTTGGCAAATCCAGAAACTGCTGGATATTTGTTTGTCCTAGCCTTCCACCATTTAAATGGATTTTAAACAAAGCGTAATTATGGCTCGATCATATATGTCTGAATTTGAACATTAATATCATTGACATCGGTGACCTCATCATATAAAAATGCAAGAGCAGACTTTTCTTTTTATCATAATCTTATTTTTAGGCCTTGTACAGACCTAAACGGTTTGCCGAACCATTTGCCGAACCGTTTGCCGAAACGTTTGCCGAAATGTGCGTCAAAATGCGCACATTCGTGTTCGTCGTCGTTCCCGGAGCTGATGGATCAACGGCAAACAGGAATGCGCGCATTTCGCCGTGCATTTTAACGAACATTTCGGCAAACGGTTCGGCAAACCGTTTAGGTCTGTACGAGGCCTTACCTGCAACTCAGTAAATGATGTCACATTAACAAATTTACATATCTAAATATTCTGATATTTAATGACGAAATAAAATATGGGGTACTAGGGGGCTCTGCCCCCTCTTCGCTTCGCTCACCAACCCCCGCGGCGCCCTCACTCACTCTTACCATCTCTTTCTCTCTCTCTCTCTCGCGCTCTCTCTGAAAAATACACATTGTCACGTTGCGCAATTTACGGTTACCGTCAGAAGGCTTCGCCGCTCGGAGTTTTTGCGTGATAGAACTTCAGTCCTGTTTTATATAATCGAAAGATGGGTTAGTAGACATGAAACTATACATTGCCATGCGTGTTTTCGTGCATTACAATACACGTGTACATGTGTATCTAATTACACGGGTGCTGCGGTGCGGACGGCCTTGCCTCAATTGAGGCAAAAGTGCCCGCATCTGATGTATAGCATACTTTCATTATAATTATGACGTTTAAGATGGGGGAAGAATCTAAGCGGGAAAGGTGCCTTGAAAAGCGCCGGGATTACTCATTGGAACTGCCTGGTATAGAAGAAACAATATATTAATAATTTTTCATTCACTATATTGAAACTGGACATGTTTCAGAATTTGGCATATGTCAGCATATCTCGTATGATCGTGTCAGAAGTGCCGCGCTGTGGAGATCATTCTTGATTGATATGATTCGGTTTAATGGCTACTCATACTCAAATATAGTAATGGCATCGGTTTTAGTAATAATTTCACGAATTTTATTAAAATAGACTCATATATGTATTTGAATCGATCGTTTAACAGTTGCTGAATCCACTGTTGAAGATTTACATTACACGATGTACTAATTGACATTGCTGGTATATAACACTAAACCTACCGACCATCAAAAAGTGTCTAATGTGCATGGTATTATAAAAATTCCAAGATTAAATTTATTTATATTTTGTGCAATCTTTATCATAATATATATTGAAGTCAAAAAGTATATTCAATAAAATTCCCATGAAAACATTTTACAATTTCAATAATTGTTAAATGAAGAATCCAAAATAGATCACTTACGTGGTCCACTTACTCGCAGGTGAGTGGTACTCCTCACGTGGTAGGTTTAGTGTTAATGTATTATTATATTAGTCAGCGAATTTTTATGAAAAAAGTATATATCGTCTGTCTGTATTTCTTTCTTTTCTTAATCAATTTGACAAGTCGAAAGTAATACAACAGTATTTCTAAATTCTTGGATATTTTTACTGTTTTCAATTAGATATATTCATTTTTGTCATAAATGCAGTTACTGGTATCTATCACTGTACGTGGTTATTTTTGAATTCTCACACCTTCACAAACTTTCCAATTTCGTTCTAACTAGTATTTGAGATGCTACTACCCTGTAACGATGAAGTTTAAGAATGGGGGAAGTCTACTACATTGTATAAGTATTCATACAGTGAGCTACTAAAGTATTTGAACGCACTTTAAAACAGTATAACTTTGTTATAATTGTACCGAACGACCTGATGTTTTGTAAGCAATTATAAGCATTGGTTTACTAAATGATCTGCAAAACAGATATTCTAAAAATTGCAATTTACAAAGTTGCATGCAAAAGTAAAAAAAAGCATTCATAAAACTTTTTCATTTGGGCCCTTAATGACAATTTAAAAACTAGCTGATTATTGTTGCTCGCTCGCTTCGCGAGCTCGCGGGTGGGACTACTCTTGTGAGAGGGTTAGTGGTACGCACTGCTAGTGGGGCATACAGCTATTAATGGATTTTTTAAAATTTTGTGTGTGACTCTCCACGAGCCACACAAAAAACTTCCCGATTCGTTTGTTGCAGTACATTATTATCATTATAATAACTAATAACTCACTCTTGCATTGGGATATTTTTTGATCATTGTAAGCGGTAACATTAACATTAGTTGCATAATTTGAAAAAAAAATTTTTTTTAAATAAAAATGAAATATATACAATTACGTTTATTTATTCGGTGGAAAATTTCCATCCTCTCGTATAAATTGCATTGTTGAATGAACTTCTTTCGGAAAAAACTAAAAAAATCTAAAAAAATACTTGACCAATATGGACCAAAATCTAATCAGCTCTAAGTTACGACGGGGGCACATCGATTGCAACATTCATCGTTCTGATCGCGTTGTTACTTTTCAGAAAACGGCCATACGCGCGCGCACACACACACACACACACACACACACACTAACAATTTGATAAAAATAGTCTACAATGACTCCAATGACCATGAAACGTAAAGATCTGCTAAAAAATCGATTTTCGATTTTCGGGGTAATTACAGTAACTTCCCTATGAATCGGGAAGTTAAATATATGTTTTGTATTATACATAGATAGATATGTATTAGTTATACACATGCTAAAAATGTCATCAAAATCGATGAACTACAAAGAATTAGAAGTAGTTAAATGTAGTGAAAATCATTGTTTTTCACGGCTTTCGATGAACCGATTTCGATGAAATTTTCAGCATGAGTATAACTAACATACATTTACGAAACGTATATTCTAAATTTACAATAACGTGCTCTAATAAAAAAGTTATAAATGATATATCTTTTACTTTCCCTTGTAATTCTTAACAATTGCAATTTATTCAAAATATTTTTCGCACGTCATTTTGGTGAATCAATTCTTTTAATTGTTCAAAAAAAGTCAAGTCACTTGGTCCGATCATAATGGTCTAATGATGTTCTGTCTGTATGCACTATTGCCACATCACATGTCCCATTCTATACTACTGACGGCTAGGTTGTGACAGTACACGTCGTTACGCTGAATCATGTTTTGGAGTTGACCGTATGTATCTAGTGAGACAGAGCCGAGTCACCCTTCCGAATCAAGTAACCTTATAGATTCGGCGTGTTCGGTAATCATCTATGCATTTCGGCATATTCTTCAACCACTCCGTGCTCCCCGTATCAAACAAATTATTTCACAAACTCTATTCTTATCTAAATTATAATTATGATATCGGCGCCAGGTTCGATCCGTATTAGATACAACAAATATGCAAGTTAAATATTTAAATTTCTCAACGTTTCGATCCCAATGCGGATCATTATCAAGAGACCCAAATTTTTGCGTCTGAAAAAGAAATTAATATTAAAATTTTTGAAATTAAATATACTGTTTTGAATGTGATATAGCCACGTAAATTACCAAAACTTGGTAAAATAGAAAAATTAAATACGCACTTGCTGTGAAGAAGGGACAAAAACTTTTTAGAACACATAATTGTGAGTTACACTATTTCCACCTTTACCCCATGCTGGCGATAATGTAACTGAAGCACGATGTGCTGACCCAACGCAAAGCAGAGAATGTATTGTATGTATGAAAGACCCAGGATGATTGGTCGATCGATATGGATCAATGGCGGCAATCAATATATATTGGCGGCAACATTTGAATATCATGTAACTTGGAAGTAATTTTTATAAACAGAAAAATATGTGTGCAGCATACCATAAAGTAAACATAAATCAATTTTGTAGTAACAAAAGTCCGCATTTCGTTAAAATATAACCAAAAATTATAACATTCAAGAAATGAGAGAATAATCAAAGTTTTTAACTAAGGAACGAGAACAATATATGTTCTACAATTAAATCAATTGTTATAATTGCCAAAGACAATTATAGCGAGCAACAATAACCAGCTAGTTTATTTTCCTAATTGATTTTGTACAGCTGTTGTCCAGAATTATCGTGCGACATAGTGGAATAGGAGAAACGTAGGAATGTTTAATAATCTTTTACACTTGTAATTGTATCAACTTAAATACAAATTTCGAAATTTAATGCTTCGAAACTCCGTTTCTTCAATCTTGTAATAATTTATTATGAAGGTTCGAAATTCGAAACTTCGATTCACATCGCTTTCGAATTTTCTGAAATCGAAGCTTCGACCTTCGAAGGAAAGTTACACCCCCAATTTGAACGGTCCTGTCGAGGTCATCGCACTTTTTTGTATATTAGCACGTAACTTATATTATGTGATATTATAGTCCACGTCAAGATGAGTTCAATGACCTACACACCATGAACTTGAAGTGATTTGAAGTGAAATTAATAAAACAAAAACAGTACATATTATCACCTTATTTTATTAGATGCTCGAAATGCTGGCCATCCGCAGCAGCACACGTCTGTACACGATAAGTGAGTGACTAAATGCATTTCTTGTAGCATTTCCGTGATTTATGGTGCATCACGCATTCCGTATTCGTTTGTTCACATTTTCTGGCATCGTAGGAAGTTCGTTATAAACAGCAGATTTTAAGGTTCCCCACAAAAATAATCTTCTGGCGTTAAGGGGGTAGACTGTCATTTCCAGGATTGCAAGGGTACAATTTGTTTTTCTGTTGTCAGAAGGGCTACATAAAAGATCAATCTAGCCTGTAATCGTCCTCACGAGTTCAATTTTTACGTTCAGGAGTGGTAATTTCCATTACTTGGAAGTATAAAGCTGCGCATGTAACAACAAATAATGCAAATTACACCCAGTAA
The DNA here is from genome assembly GCA_963971365.1 of Lasioglossum villosulum. Taxonomy (NCBI): domain Eukaryota; kingdom Metazoa; phylum Arthropoda; class Insecta; order Hymenoptera; family Halictidae; genus Lasioglossum; species Lasioglossum villosulum. The sequence goes on along the minus strand of OZ020498.1, from coordinate 26,561,723 downwards.
ACGTAAAAATAGTGCTCTTGAGGGCGATTGCGGTTTAGATGAATCTTTTATTTAGCGCTTTTGACTACTGAAAAATCGAGAAATACGAAAGCACATCCCGCACCCTTGCAATCCTGAAAAAAACGAGTCTACCCCCTTAAGTTGAGTTGGATCTGGATTGGATTGACTCCCCGGGGCGTGTACCGGAGCGTCCACCAAGGTTTGTTAATTAAACAATATATTTTAAGTTATTTATAAATTACAACAAAGTTCGTAATAGACCTATGTAGCACAGAATGATTTAACAAATAGCAGTTATTCTTAAAGAAGACGTCATTTTTAATTATGGACGAACAGAATGTAAACATAATATACAACATCTACATAATTTGATTATGTTTGTAGAGTCATGATCGGACCTGGGCGCCGATAACATCAATTTCTATTTGTCTAACAACAATGCGCGATCGCGAAAAATAATCTTTATAAATAATGACTGTCTGAAAAAAATGATGATTGATTGGTTCAATTTTATTTCTCACTGTGTACATACAGATAATTTGACATAAAATAACTTGAGAAAATTAGTAACGGGCAATAAAATATTATGTTAGGCAGATTCAGTGGAGAGGTGTAAACTCCTTATTCGAGTGGGCCACGCATGGAAAATGGTTAGCAGAGCGGATGCCGTGGAAGACGACGGGACATAAGGGGCGTGGAGGTTAATGGGCGTATATAACGAGAACCTACATTATGCAAATAGCCGTGGATGGCTACCAGCCGTCAACTTATATCTTATCACTTTGACTGCCCGGTCATTCATATGAATATCGCACCCTCGGGAGTATACGTTCACCTCATACCGGGGTGGTTTTAAGGGCCGACAGGGAGTGCGGTTGTTTTTTTGTCCTTGCGTTTTCTGAACACGGTGCGTAACAATCATTCACGTGGTCATAAAAAATTACTGCAAAGCAACACTTGATATTATATTTACTAAGTCACCATTTGTATTTTCCGTAGATCCTCTGGTATCGCTTTTGAAATACAGTGACTCTCAAAATTGTTGCAATGATTAGAATTATTGATTAAAAATTGAAAATATATCACATAAACGCTTTTGAAGAAAAAGGAACTCTATCGAAAATTAATATCATATTATTGAACTCCGAAAACTACATAAAATAATAATTTTTCTTGGTCCTTAATAGTATGTATAACCTTTCTTATTTCAATAATGCGTTTCAACCTCAGTACGTAGATCATATTTGGCGAAACTTCCGTTTATAGCAAAGATCAGAATTCGATGAAATTTTGAAAATAGGTTCTTTTTTTACTACAATGAAGATTACCCGAAGGATTTTTGGCGCATCGAAAAAATTTTTTTTAATCATTTCAATGTCGCGCTCTACCGTACCAACTTACTGACTTTCTATTTTACACAGCGCCATAAAAATTCACACATATCATCTATAAACGAATCCTCTTTAGTTTAAAGTAATACACATATAAGGTAAACTTGAAATTTTTAAAGACTACTCCTGGATTGTCGTGTGCGTGGTCGAGCCGGCCCTCTTCACCCCCACCCCGTCCTAACCACAACTCATACTAATCACATAAATAATAATATAGCTAAATAATAAATAAACTTTTCGGGTTAACCTAATCCAAATTAATTCTCATCGCATAACCTTCCCATTGTAGATATTGGTTCACTTGGTTTAACAATTGAAATTTTCTATACATTTTACATTAATTTCCAGAATATATATACAGGGTGGGGCAGTAACTATTAGCACCTCAGATATCTTCGAAACTATAAGTCTCACAGAAATATTTGTAAATGAAACATGTTTATAGTAGGTGTTCGAAATGTTGACCATCACTGTCAATGTTTCAATTACTACCAAAACCATAAGTATTATCGCATTTCTCTACTTTCTATGACCTTGAATGACCTTATGTAATAGATCGTTGAACTCGTTTTAAGATCCTCTATCGTGATACGGAAGCCAAAACATACCGATCCATTAAAAAAAATGGAGGTGACCTTCAAATATCCGAAGTACGTCCACCTGCAAAAAAACTACTATCGCCACCGGGTGGCCTCCTTCGTACTGTGCAATTTTATTTCAGCAAATATTTCTGTGAGACTTATAGTTTCGAAGACATCTGAGGTGTTATAATAGTTACTGCCCCACCCTGCATATACAGGGTGTCCCAAAACTACCCTAGGAACCGAAAATGGGAGGTACCTTGGGTCATTTGAAGCGATAGTTTCCTTTGCAAAAATGACGTCCGCGGCTTTGTTTAGGAGTTATTAACAAAAAACACGGACCAATCAGAGCGCGATCTAGACATGCGATGACACGTTCGGCAAACTGACAGTTGGCGCGTTGAGTCGACTGTGCTAACTCGCGTCTAGGTCGCGCTCTGATTGGTCCGTCTTTTTCTTTAATAACTCTTAAACAAAGCCGTGGACGCCATTTTTGTAAAGGAAAATATTGCTTCAAATGACCCAAGGAACCTCCCATTTTTGGGTGTCGGAGGAATTTTGGGACACCCTGTATATATATATATAAATCAAGTACTATTAATAAAATTATTCTACATAAAATTTTCAATTCAAATTTTATTTTTCTGATTTTTGCCATAAACGGAAGTTTCGCCTCATATTTTTAGTATTTAATGTAGCCGCCTTTGGCTTTTATGGTAGCATTTAATCGTTTCGGAACACTGTTCACCAAACTGTTAAAAAATCCTTCAGGTATACCGTTCCATACACTTTGAACTCGTTCCCACAATTCATGAACAGAATTAGGTGTATCTGGATACTTAGCTAACTGTTGTTTTGTATAAAACCATTCATGTTCAATAATATTAATATCTGGCGATTGAGGAGGCCAGTCTAATATTGCCAAATCATGATCGGTGATCCAATTCATTGTTTTTTCCCTGTATGCTTTGGATTGTTTTCCTGTTCCTTTACAGGTGCAAATCAAAAAGTATTGGAAAATGCGTTTTTTATTTTCTCATGTAATTCTTATCAACACCGCTTTCTTCAAAATCTTATTTGCACGCGTAACTTGGTAAATCGATTCTTCTAAAGCTCAAGAAAAGTCAAGTCGTTTAAGAGGTTGTTCGAGCACTTTCACGAGTCACTGAAAATGATGACTTCAATCAATCTACTGTATTAACCCAATGCACTACGAATTATTTTTCGATTTTGTCACCAACAAACCACTACTATTTCGTGTTACATTTAAAATTTACTTCAAAAGAAAGTTCCCTGACTTCAACTTACTTTAAACAATGTTGTTTAATTATTTATATTAAATATAGACGTCAAACTCTGTTGTAATTTATATTTGCGGAACTTGTAACTAAAACATAAGAAAATTAAGTAGATAAAAAAAGAAACCAATAAATATGAAAACCAGTTTTATTTACATTTTAATTTCTCTGATATCAAATCACACTCGACAGAGGAGTGTAAAGGGTTAATAATCTGGAACGATTATTTTTAGAGAAAAATATCCAGAGGGTTAGAGAATTAAAAATGTTATTTTTGTTTGGTGTAGAAGTTTGCAAAAATGATGTAATCAATGTGTTTTGTATTCCAAAAAATGTTACGATCGTTTTATTGGACTTTGACATAGTGACTCGAATTAATAATCGGACGCTCTAAAAAGGACGATAGCTTTTTAATATTGTACTGTACGATTTGAACATTTTTGGGAAGCTATAGCAATTAGTTTACTACAGGGTGTAAAAGAAATTTTTTCAAAAATCGCAATTGATTGGAAATGTAGAAAAAACACTAAAAGTTAGATATTGCTACTTTTTTATGGGGGTCTCTATTGAAAATTTTAAAAATCCGTTTTGTAACTTCCCGCAAAAGATCAAATCGTATAGTACAATATTAAAAATGTTATCGTCTTCTTAGAACATCCAAATATTAATTCGTGTCACTGTATGCATGTATCCCCACAAAAACATCCTATAAACAGGAGCCAAGTTCCTATGGCCGTAAAATGTTTGTTAGCTTTGAAATACCTGTTAGAATACTGAAAAAAGCGTTTAAAAATTAATAATATAAAAATAAAATAAAATTAGTAATGTAAAAATTAGTTTAAAAGAATGCTATAATTTTTAAAGAGTTACATGGAGGGCTAGATCATTCAAACTTGGCCGTTACTTTTTAAACCAATGGCCATAAAAGGTGTTAGGTAGCCGCCAAGTTTGAATGATTTAGCGCTCCATGTAACTCTTTAAAAATTAAATAGCGTTCTTTTAAACTAATTTTTACAAACGCTTTCTTTAAGCTAACGAACTTGACCGTATTTTGTTTGATCTCACAACTTTTTACGGCCATAGGGACTTGGCTCCTGTTTACAGGATGTTATGTTGGGATTTCCTCCATTTTTGTTGAAATTTCATCAATTATCAAGTAGGTTAACACTCTGCCGGCGACGCTCGGAACCGATGCTCGGTGCAGTTTCTTTTGTTTATGCTACAGCGATTGTTTTTTGTCAGTATTTGTTGCGACTTCGAAGCTAATAAAACTTATGCTTATGTATGTTATGCTGCTATGTTCTATCCTCTACCTTCCTATTTCGTAATAATTTTGTCCAATACAACCCCTTTAACCCTTTGCACTCGGAATTATCTTAACTAGAAAATTAAACATTTCTTCTGATCTAGAATACTTCCATTCTCTATGATTTTTGAAATTTTATCGATACGAAATTGGTGTAATACCTAAATGTTTAGTAATAGATTATATATCGATATATTGAATAATGCAAACAATATATATGTCGTGGCAGGCCGACCTTCGTCATTTCAAAATGCGTCAACGAGCTCACGGGTGCTGTAGAATTTATCCTTACACGTCTTGTCTTGTCAAAATCTAGTTGATTCTGTCTATATCAAAAAACTACTCTCTTGACAACGCAAATCAATCAATATCTCATTGATATTACCCTGTTTTCATATACACTGTAACCATCAGGAACGTGTCCATTCTACCACCCGTGGTCACGTTCAACAAGGACCGAAACCATTTTCCTAAAGGACCTTGTCTCGCATTTCTTCAAAAATAAAACAAACGTAACAGTAACACAAATTTATAAATTACAATCAATAAAACAAACATGACATTAATAATAATAATACAAATTTTCAAATCATTGCCTATGTCAGCACGCCCCGACATATATATTTTGAATAACGTTACAACAATTTTTAGTGGTGCCTCAGAGGGGACATCCGAGTGCAAAGGGTTAAGGTATCAAATTTCAAACTTTGATCATTATTCCTTTGAGTGTTTGTTTTGGTGGATGTATGTTTCAAATTTCAAGTTTATAGGTCAATGGGAAGTACTCAAAAGGTTTTGATGATCTGACAGCCAGTCAGTGACAAATTTATCGGTTTTTGAGGTCCTATATCTCGGAACCTACTAATGTTGAAAAATGAATGTTTTGTCAATATTGAGACATGATAGAAGTGTACGAAATTACATCTCTCCATCTGCCTCCAGTACCGAGTTATAAGCCTCTGAAAAACGGCTAAGTTGTTTCGCGTAAAAGGAGGTAGTGCGTGAACTTGGCTGGTGCACTACCGTGCACCTAGATTTCGTCGAAAACCTCGAAAAACATAAGTACTGCAGAATATTTTGTAAATAAAGTTACGCATGTATGTATGCTAAATCCAGATAATTTTGTTCAGCTAGTATTATAAAAACTGTAATAAACGGAGTGTATATCAGTGTTATTCTCTTGTGCCTACAAGGCATAAAAATATAAATAGTAATAAGAATAATAATAATAATAATAATAAAAATATTTTATTCTCATTTCGGAGTACAATGAAAAATATAACTAGCTGGTTATTGTTGCTCGCTCGCTTCGCGAGCTCGCGGGTGGGGTTGTTGTTGCGAGAGAGTTAGTGGTACGCATTGCTAGTGGGGCATACAGCTATTAATGGTTTTTTTTATTTTGTGTGTGACTCTTCACGAGCCACACAAAGAACTTCCCGACTCGTTAGTTGTAAGTGGTAACATTAGCATTAGTTGCATAATTAAAAAAAAATGTTTTTTTAAATTAAAAGAAATTTTTTTTTTAAATTAAGAAAAAATTTTTTAAAAATAAAAATGAAATATATATAATTACGTTTGTCTATTCGGTGGAAAATTTCCATCCTGTCGTATAAATTGTATTCTTCAATGAACTTCTATCGAAAAAAACTAAAAAATCTAAAAAACTACTTGACCAATATGGACCAAAATCTAATCAGCTCTATGTTACGACGGGGCACATCGATTGCATCATTCATCATTCTGATAGCGTTGTTACTTTTTTAGAAAACGTTAACGAAAAATTTGATAATATACAAACGACCATACGCGCACGCACACACACACACACGCACACACACACACAAAGAATTTGATAAAAATAGTCTAAAATGACTCCAATGACCATGAAACGTGAAGATCTGCTAAAAAATCGATTTTCGATTTTCGGGGTAATTACAGTAACTTCCCTATGAATCGGGAAGTTAAATAGTACCTACTACTATTTCTATTCTGACACAATCACCACCGATACGAAAACATTCGCGAAAAATAAATTGGATATCGGTAGCGCCAACCGTGATATTAAGGTAGTGACTAGATATAAACGAAATATTCTGTGCATGCGGTACGTTTGACTAAGAAAATAAGGACCAAAGTCCATAATCATAGCCAAAAATTAAAAGTTTACTGTCGCTCCCATATGGCTAGCAGTATAAGTGAGAAACAACAAGGAACAGCGTATGTACAAATGTACGTATGTAGAACATGTTCCGTCAGTAGTAAGTAATTAGCGACATAGCGTGGTTAGAACACTTGTTACGTTACTGCTGTTGATGCTAGAGAATATCTGTCCTAACATAATTACCGCAGAGTACAAAAGTGAAATTAATATCTGTGTAACCCAAACATGATTCATATGCGGTCGACCTACATTTCGAACGAATCAGGGTCAAAATCAAGGTTTTGGAATTATTAACAATGATATAAGAAGTTATTCGTGTTATGACTTATGCGAAATCGTTCGACAACTTAGAAACTCATAGTATTCGCATGGGATGCGTTGTCTAATGAAAAAAATGTATAAAAAAATTTTTGTTTCACGCTTATATTAAAATGCACTAGAAAGGAGGGAATAATTTTTTTAGACATTAGTGACTATAAATAAAAGCGTGGAACGACCACGGAGATTACGTCTATTTTAAATAGACGTTTAACTATAAAAGTATAGAGCGCTATAAAAATATAAGACAAATTACAACAGCGAAATGAAAGCATATGATAGACTCACTACGGTATGTACCACAGGAGCTGGATGATTTCTTCAAATCCCACCTGCATACACAAAATGTAAAGGAGGAGTAAATTGTTGCGTAATTTATATAGTTAGAAGATTTTATGAATTGCATAAATAGTGTTTTTCGAGTTTTCTAATGAAATATAAAATAAATTGAATATTGTTTATCGAATTTGAAGCATTTGGAATTATAGTGGTTGGACTTGGACCGTATGACAAATCTAGTTGTTAATTTTAAAAGTGGTTTTAGTCCATTCTTGGTAAGAAAACACATATTATTCACTTAATAATTGCTATTACTTTAATGGGAATTGTAAATTTAACTCCCTCAGATACACTTAAGAAGTGTGAAACATTGGTATCCTATACGTATATTTTTAATTTTATTGAAACGCAAACTCTTAAATACCTCAATTTAAACTTAAATGGGCTTGGTCCACTTTCAAAATAAACAGTGCATATTTAATGTTGGAGGGTATCTTAGGTATGCATGTTTTAGGCAAAACGTAAATTTCCGAAGGTCAAGGTTATTTTAAGATCATGATATTATACATATATAAATCTATTTTTCGATCAGTTACACGATGCAGTAAAACAGAATCGTGTGCGTGGAATCCACGCGCAAAAGAAAGTGAAGCTTTCTGGCTCATTAGGTGTAGATAGAGATAAATTATTAGAATTATTTTAATCAACAAGAGATAATAAACGATAATAGTAAGGATGCGGGTATGATCTCACATGAAAATAAAAATCTAGTAATTGACCTCCTATTCGTTAGTAGTTGACCACTTATACTAGAAAGAGGGTTCAAGCAATAATGTTGGGAATCATTTTACTATCATTTAGTTTCAACAATTTCCAGAACAAACTAGCTGGTTATTGTTGCTCGCTCGCTTCGCGAGCTTCGCAGGTGGGGGTATTGTAGCTCGCTTTGCGATTTCGCGAGAGGGTTAGTGGTACGGATGTTATTTTGTGTGTGACTCTCCACGAGCCACACAAAGAACTTCCCGATTCGTTAGTTGCAGTATATTATTATCATTATTTAGTGTACGTTTTAAGAAGATTATACGTCCTCAGGGAAGTTCAATAGTTTTCTACTTATCAAAATGTTTTCTGTATGGCGTCGCATTAAACCAACATCGTATGTTCGTTGCTCGCATGCTCCATTAACCATTTTTTTATATTAACTTTCAATTTCATCTCAGTTAATAATTCGTATTGAACTGCTTGTTTTTTTAATAGATTGAAATATAAATGTTTTTGTACTTTCATCGATATTCTTTGAAAATGTATTCTCGGCAGTAGCGATGAATAACTCACTCTTGCATTGGGATAATTTTCGATTATTCTAAGCGGTAACATTAGCATTAGTTGCATAATTAAAAATGGAAAATAAAAAAAAATTTGTTTAAATTATAAAAAAAAAATTTTTTTTAATAAATTTTTTAAAATTATAAAAAAAAATTTTTTTTAAATAAATTTGTTTAAATTATAAAAAAAAAATTTTTTAAATAAATTTGTTTAAATTATAAAAAAAAATTTTTTTTTAATAAATTTGTTTAAATTATAAAAAAAAAATTTTTTTAAATAAATTTGTTTAAATTATAAAAAAAAATATATGTAATTATTATGTTTGTTTCTTCGGTGGAAAATTTCCGTCCTCTCGTATAATTTGCATTGTTGAATGAACTTCTTTCGAAAAAAACTAAAAAACTACTTGACCAATATGGACCAAAATCTAATCAGCTCTAAGTTACAGCGGGGCATATCGATTTCATCATTCATCATTCTGATCGCATCGTTACTTTTTCAGAAAACGTTAACGAAAAATTTGATACCATAGAAACGGACATACGCGCACACACACACACACACACACACACACCATTTTGATAAAAATAGTCTAAAATAACTCCAAAGACCATGAAACGTGAAGATCTGTAAAAAATCGATTCTCGATTTTCGGGGTAATTACAGTAACTTCCCTATGAATCGGGAAGTTAAAAATAGTCTAAAATGACTCCAATGACCATGAAACGTGAAAATCTGCTAAAAAATCGATTTTCGATTTTCGGGGTAGAAAAACATTAATAGCTGTATACCCCACTAGCAATGCGTACCACTAACCCTCTCGCAAGAGCAGTTCTACCCGCGAGCTCGCGAAGCGAGCGAGCAACAATAACCAGCTAGTTTTTATTTTCCTATTCGTACGTTATAAGAAGATTATATGTGTTCAGGAAAAGTGATTATAACACTGTATTGGGCATATAGAGTATGCCCAACCACATGACGTATGTAGTCTTTTAAATTTTTAAAAAAGAAAAAAAAATTTTTTTTTAAAAAACTAAAAAACTACTTGACCGAACTTGACCAAAATCTTATCAGCTCTAAGTTGCAGCGGGGCACTTCCAATGCATCATTCATTATTCTGATCGCGTTATTACTTTTTCTGAAAACGTTAACGAAAAATTTGATACCATAGAAACGGACATACGCGCGCACACACACACACACACACACACACACACACACACACACACACACACACACACACACACACATACCGACATTTTGATAAAAATAGTCTAAAATGAATCCAATGACCATGAAACGTGAAGATCTGTTAAAAATTCGATTTTCGATTTTCGGGGTAATTACCATAACTTCCCTATGAATCGGGAAGTTAATAAAAACATGAATCAATTATGGTACTTAGTTTCTTATTTTTTTATGAATCATTATCCGCAAAATTATCTGTGTCTACCATAGAGACGAATGATAAATGATAAATGATAAATGATAAATGATAAATGATAAATGATAAATGATAAATGATAAATGATAAATGATAAATGATAAATGATAAATGATAAATGATAAATGATAAATGATAAATGATAAATGATAAATGATAAATGATAAATGATAAATGATAAATGATAAATGATAAATGATAAATGATAAATGATAAATGATAAATGATAAATGATAAATGATAAATGATAAATGATAAATGATAAATGATAAATGATAAATGATAAATGATAAATGATAAATGATAAATGATAAATGATAAATGATAAATGATAAATGATAAATGATAAATGATAAATGATAAATGATAAATGATAAATGATAAATGATAAATGATAAATGATAAATGATAAATGATAAATGATAAATGATAAATGATAAATGATAAATGATAAATGATAAATGATAAATGATAAATGATAAATGATAAATGATAAATGATAAATGATAAATGATAAATGATAAATGATAAATGATAAATGATAAATGATAAATGATAAATGATAAATGATAAATGATAAATGATAAATGATAAATGATAAATGATAAATGATAAATGATAAATGATAAATGATAAATGATAAATGATAAATGATAAATGATAAATGATAAATGATAAATGATAAATGATAAATGATAAATGATAAATGATAAATGATAAATGATAAATGATAAATGATAAATGATAAATGATAAATGATAAATGATAAATGATAAATGATAAATGATAAATGATAAATGATAAATGATAAATGATAAATGATAAATGATAAATGATAAATGATAAATGATAAATGATAAATGATAAATGATAAATGATAAATGATAAATGATAAATGATAAATGATAAATGATAAATGATAAATGATAAATGATAAATGATAAATGATAAATGATAAATGATAAATGATAAATGATAAATGATAAATGATAAATGATAAATGATAAATGATAAATGATAAATGATAAATGATAAATGATAAATGATAAATGATAAATGATAAATGATAAATGATAAATGATAAATGATAAATGATAAATGATAAATGATAAATGATAAATGATAAATGATAAATGATAAATGATAAATGATAAATGATAAATGATAAATGATAAATGATAAATGATAAATGATAAATGATAAATGATAAATGATAAATGATAAATGATAAATGATAAATGATAAATGATAAATGATAAATGATAAATGATAAATGATAAATGATAAATGATAAATAATAACTAATCAATAAAATATTCTCCACATCAAAACGGAATTTTCGTAACGCTTGAAAATTGTAGCACCCTCAGCAAAGAAGTCTCACTTCAAAATTGTAGGTATGTGTCAAAAACTACCGATGACCTTGATAACTCCGAAATAAATGTCGTTCGGAAAAAAATATTCTTGCCAGATACCAGACAACATACACAACAAATTACATAAAATTACATAACAAATACTTAATATTAAACATTACATTAGAAATAGTTTTTGCATCACAATAACCTGAGGAGATATTTAGATGGCCTTAGTTGAAAGGTTCACCATGTATAATATCGCGATTCCTAGGTGCACGTTTTCGCGACAAAGTGCAAAGAGTTAATAGTCAAGAGGTCTCACAGAATGTTATAACAGTGGGGCACAATGTCGATAAGCCATCGTCAGAAGATTCGAGATAACATAAAGATAATTAAATAAATATTAATACTACCCGTAACGAATTTGCCTTGTTCCGCGATACATGCACATATCTATTGCACGGTGCGGCGCGATGGCCGTTAATAAAAGAAAAATATTAGCGCGAGTCTTAAAACCTTTTGGAGAAGATTAACACTTCATTCTTAGGAAGTAGATTCGTGATTTCCTACATCGAGTCCGCACACGTTACACGCCGATCACGATTTGTCACGACACGCTACCTGCCTGCGCATGGAATTGGTCTTATCGGAACTTCGAATTTTTAGGTATACACGTGAAAATGCTCTGAAAGGTAATGAACAAGAGAGGGTGAAATTATCGTCGCAACACCGATATTAAGTCCCATAAAGTCGTGCCGTTTCGAAGAAATACTTAGCACAATCCCTCGTTTCCACGCACGAACTGTAATTTCAACTTTCTGATCATTTTCGGGAAAAAATATTATCACGACTTTTTTCACTCGCTACATAGCTTTTTCGATTATACTGTTTTAAATACGTATTGGACTTATTGTTTACGTAAGCGTTTCATAATTTGTGTATACGGTATCTTAATTAGTACATAAAAGTTTAACCCTTTGCTCTCGGAACTATTTTACCTAGAAAATTACACATTTCTTCCGATCTAGAATATTTCCATTCCCTATGATTTCTTAAATTTCATGGATATGAAATAGGTATAATACCTCATAAAATACCTAAATGTTCAGTAATTGATTAGATACTGACATATTTAATAATGTAAACAATATTTTGAATAATTATATAACAATTTTTACTGGTACCTCTCAGAATCTCCAATCGAGTGCTAAGGGTTAAAAATTTATACAGAATATCTCACTTCAATGTCAACCTTAATCGTGATACGAAAACTATTTCATATTTTAGATGATATTCTAGGATACATATCTAATATAGAATAATGTAGATTATTTGAGAAATCTAAGTGAAGAAAAATGTAGCTTTCATAGTTTTTTTACATCATTTTTGTCAAAATATTCTTTATCACAAAGAGTGTAATAGAAACAATAACTTAACTGCAATTTTCATAAGAAAGACTGTAGTAAAAAGGAAAAATGTATAATAAAAAGATGTTCCTTTCATCCTTTTGAATAAGCGGGCTGCTTTTCATAGCAAAATATTATTTCTTCCAATTACCATAAAACCTCGATTAAAATTCATTTCAAAGTCACAATTTTGTATTTTAACATTAACCATTGTTATTGAATGTTTCAGTTTAGCCTTGCACATAAACTTTCAGATTTGGAAATATTCATATATTCTGTACTACATTTAATTATTTATATTCTCATATTTCAATAAATTCAGAAGCTAATTTAATTCATTTTAAATAAATAACTTGAAAGTAATAATTATAAAGACATGATATACATATATGTAGATGCAAACGGAAGCTGTCTTATTTGCTAGTTCAGATAAGAAGTTTTAGGTACATGAAGTTTGTTATTTAATTGGTGTAATACAAATTGCTGGTAATTTGATGGGAATCGTATTAAACAATTATAATCTTTAGGAAACAGGTATTTGACAAAATTAAAAGAAATTACATACAAAAGTACCATAATGTAGAAGCTGACTTTCAGTGGCAAAAATTTCCAAGTCCAGTTGACCGCCAAATCCAAACTTCAATTTCTAGAATCAAAATTGGGCACTCCGAAATAACCCATTCATTTTTGTTAAACAAAAAAGAAAACCTGATCTGCGATATATGTAAAGTACCAGTTAACATGAACCATTTAATAATAGTATGCAAAAAATATGAGAATGAAAGGAAAAGCGCTAAGTTGCCTGGATCCTTACCCATTCTGTTAGGCTCTGAGGAGTATATCGCCGGTCTTGCCCAGTATATCAAACATACTAATATGTATAAACTATTGTAAGAAAATGTACCGAGTTGCTAATGATCTTAAATGTTAACGTTAAATAAATAAATTTAAAAAAAAAAGAAAAAAATTATTGGATCATAGCACAATATCCATCAATCACCTTTCACCATATACAAACGGATTTTTAGTGCTTTCCCTGTAATAGGACATGCACCGACGTATTATGATATAATAGTGCCCAGATAGCACCGTACGTCCGAAGGACGTCCGTTTCATGCCCACTTTACGTCCATACGTCCGACGTCCGTTACGGACGTCCCTCGGACATCCATTGGACCTAAATTTCGGTTGTCCCAGGGACATTCGGTTTTTAGGTCCTAAGGACATCCGTGGGACTTCAATTTCGGACGTCCGTGGGACATCCATTATTTACGTCCCTCGGACATCCACTGGACCTAAATTTCGGTTGTCCCAGGGACATTCGTTTTTTAGGTTCTAAGGACATCCGTGGGACTTCAATTTCGGACGTCCGTGGGACATCCGTTATTTACGTCCTAAGGACGTCCGATGGACTTAAATTTCGGATGTTCCAAGTACGTATAATTTTTACGGATTATGGTGTTACGGAAAGCAAAATCCATATTGATTTTTTAAATGTTAGAATACATTTTTGATCTAATAATGTTATAGCTGGTGTCAAGGCTAATCCAACGACCTACCTTTTTATTACTCTGAGCTCATAAATAACGATACAATATTGTATTCCGGTTTTTGGGCCAAATACGCCACTGCGGCATCGCGTCGCATCACCGTGCGTTTACGTGAAGTGAGGTTAGTTTAGCACGTGTTCCTTGTGCACGTGTTTGTAATATTCCAGTTAATAAAAAGCGTGTGTGAGTGATTCGATAATTTAAGCCACTTGTTAGGATTGTGTTGGTGAAACATGTCACTGCGATTTCAGGTAAGCTTTTATTTTATATTTATTTTCAATCATTGAAACATTACTGACAAAAGGAAAATATAAAAATATTATTACGTTGAAGGGGAATGTCTATCATATATTAACACTAAACCTACCAACACCGGTTAAAATGAGTGGTTGCAGGTTTTTTATTCTACAATTAGAAATGTAATAAAACTGATTTCATGAGAAACAACTGTATTGACATTTTTATTAGTAGTGCACATATTACAATAGTACATAGCTACACAAAGTCTAAATAAAATCAATCTTGTCATTTGTATAAGAGAACATGTACCATAGTTACTTCAGAGGCTCGGTAGGTTTAGCGTTAAAGAAAATATTTGTGTCACTTTATACAAATACATGTTTCATATTAATCAACAATATAATTTCCATTATTTGTAATAATATGTTGCCATATTTCAGATAACCTGTTAATTCCTGTTTTCTAATGACTCGGTAACTAAAATGTGTTTTAGATTTACAAGAAAAATTACCTGCTTATTTAAAATACAACATAGCTTTCCCTCCAACCTAATATATTCATGCTAAAAAATCTTCCCGTTTATTTGACAATGCTTCTCACCAAGAAATTCTAATTTTTAGATGCAGCGAAGATATCCAAGACATTAATTCATCAGAAAGAAACAAGTCTTTCCATACGGATCACATTAGTTTATAGTAGCGGAGGACCATGAAAGGAAACGAAACAATTTGTAATGATTTTTTAGATATAGATAAATAGATTGTTGTATATTGTATTATATATATATTATATTATATATGTTGTATTATATGTATACTATTGTATTGTTATATTACTATTATATATTATATTACTATTGTATTGTACTTATATATGTTATATTACTATTGTATTGTACTATTCACCTAATATTTTTGTAATATATATATGAAATGTTTATTTAATAAAAATTAAAATGAAATTTTAATGTTTTATAAACTTCTGAATATGTCCAGCCATATGTCCCAGGGACGTCTAAATAACGTCCTTATATCCCCACATACGTACCAGGATCGCCCAATGACGTCCTTATGTCCTAGCTAAGTAGGTACCAGGAACGTCCAAATAACGTCCTTATGTCCCTGGTACGTACCAGGAACATACAAATAACGTCCGTATGTCCCCAGATACGTCCCACATACATCCCAGATTGGTCCGTGCGGGACGTCCTATGTACGTCACACTTTGTAAATCGTACCTTCCTGGGACATATATCGGACATATTTCGGACGTATCTCGGACATACGGACATGATTCGGACGTCCCTGGGACATACGAAGGTCCAATACGGACGTACTTTGGACGTCCTTCGGACATCCGAGTGCTATCTGGGTGAACAAGTAGAAGGATTTAAAAAACATTTTCTCAGTTTTTTGTAATATTTATTAACATAAAGGAAGGAAATAAAATAATACTTACATAAATTATGTGTACCATTTACTATTATTTATTCAGTGTCGGATTAAACCAGCGTGGAGCCCGTAGCAAATGTTATCAGGAAGCCCTAGGTTTTGTATGATAATAAAATAAAACACAACGTTCACTCTAAAGTGAGGTTATTTCCTTGCAGATGAAAGACCTTTTTTTTACAACATTTTGACGTGGGCCCCACAAAAGCGCCGGGCCTGAAGTATTTGCTACTCCTGCTATTAGGCTTACTCCGGCCCACACACAGTGTGTCGAGTATATGGGAATTCGGGAAAAAAGTCGTAACTCTTAAACTATGCAATTTTCGAGTAAAGTACCTTAATACTTTTTGAAATAAAATGCAAAACCGAATCGAATGATGTAAAAAAAATTTTTTTTTAATTATTTAAACAAAAATTTTATTTTTTAGTTGCGATGATCTTGTTTTTTATGACTTTTTATTGAATAAAAAGTGGTTTACAATTTTAACGAAAATTTTTTAAAAAAGTACTATACTATATACATTGTTTATGTAATTGTAAATCTTCACAACGAGGAATTAAAACTTAGGAGTCCTTAAGAATTCCGTTTGTTTACCTAGAAAGAAGTCTAATGTGCTTTAAATTAATATAATACAAAATCTCAAAGGAACCTTTTGGTACTTTCTGTAATACTGAATTGGAAGATTGTAAATATTTAAACAATTTTAAAACTAAATATATAATTTATACGAATAAAATTGACCACATATGTAACTACTTATCAAATGGCATGCGTTTAAAAATAATTGCAACAAATTTCTTCGAAAGACTACGCAGAAAGCCGCCGAGCGCGAGCGTCTTTATATGGTTTTTTATTATTTTCTCCCCTTGAGCAAATGTGAGCAGATTTAAACCAACGCGAAATTAAAGTTTAATATGCCACCAATTACTGTAAAAAAATTTACGGATGTACTTTGATGTACTTTTTTTAAAACTCTAATCAAAGTTGATAAATGTTAAACTTAAAAAATTAGGACAAATTGCGATTATTTAAAAAAAATTTTGTGGAAAATTGAAGGTCTTATAATGCTATACACACCCTCTAAAAATCAAATTAAAAAACCAAATAGCTTGCGAGGACGCATGTTTAAAATAATGCACGGAATTTGACAGTAAAGTTTCAGCCTCAATTTTAATAACAAATTGATTTATTCAGTTAAAATTTAATGCAGTTTCAGAAACTACGTTTTGTTACGAACATTTTAGCATACATAAATTTTTTGGTCTTACACTTTGATTTCCGGACTTTTTTCCATTGGACGACACACTGTGCCACAGTGGTCTGGAGACCCCGTTTTCGTGGCCAAAAGTATTGTAGCATTATTTCAAGTGTTAAAATCATAGTATTGTAGGTCGTTGAATTCGTCTTGACGTCAGCTATATAATTATGAAATAAAAAACATATAGTGACGTCTAAAAATATGGGTGGCCTCGATATTTGAAGAAAAAAAAAATTTCTTCCAAATTTTTTTATATTGACGTTTATAAAAGACGGAATGCTGATTAACTTTTGTTGAAACCGTTTTTTTTGTCAGATTATCACATATAACTGAAAAATCGTGGACAATGCCTCTCGAAAGTAGGTTATTCTTGGCTTGCATTAAAAAGACGTACATACTGACATTTTTCACCATGTCTAAGCATTAAGTAATGTTACCAATGTGAGTAATAAACATATACATATATTATGATTTTTATATTACATTTCTGATTCTAATTCTATATCCTCCAAATATTCAAGCATGGGCAAATCATTTTCGTCCTCTTCTTCTAAATCTTCATTGTCAATTGGTTCTGTTGTTATGTTAGCGGTTGTAGATATTTCTGTTTCCAAACCGCTTTTCTATTGTTTATAAAACAAAACAATAAAGCGAACAAAACTGGACTAGAGAAAACATATACATACATAGTAATTCCAAGCTGCTATGCAAGATTCAAGTGGAACTGCGTATCCAGGCGTCGAATAAACGCGGGCCCGTATTTGTTAAAATCCATTTATAGTTCAAGATTGCGGAAGATTGCAGTTAAAATTTACATGCTCTTTTTAGTAAATGTTCAAGCTTTCATATAAAACAAGTCCGACGCTTCGCACTCTCAAGCGTTTTTGTATAATCCTTTTCAAAGTTTGAAATGTTATTAATTTACGCTATTCGTGTATGGACTAAACAATGCTTAAAACTGGATTAAATATTTGAATTGCGCTCACTAACACGTATAAAACTATCATTAAAATCTGTTTTCTGATATTCGATGATTGAAATCGAAAACGTTTTATTTTACTTTGAATTTTCTGACTTTGTCTTTAGAACGCTGTATCTTATCACGGAATTATCTAAAATAAATAGTATTTTGGATTTGGGAGCTTTGAAGGGTTGTTACTTTGTAGGAAAATTTTTTTCTCAATATATTAAAGTTGAAAAATTGAATTTTGGCCACGAAAACGGTGTCTCCAGACCACTGTGCGGCCCTGTATTTATTACAAATTATTATGCAAATACTGAGATGTAATACCATTTTGATTATAGGTAAAGTAGGTTATAAGCAGTGTTAATGGATACGATATTGTTTAAATATTAGAACTGTTATCGTTTAGAGTTACTTTGCATATATATTGTTGCCATTTTTCGAATTTTATTGTAGATTATCTTAAATTCGAATAATAACCAACTTTTTATCAATGATTTTTATCGTAGAAAATTTTGGAATAAGTAACTGTTATTTTTTATCCCTGTTTTTAAATCTCTCAACTATACAATTAATCAATCAAGCGTAAACATTTTCATGGAATCGAGACCATTTAAATTTTGTAGAAGAATTGGGTTATGGAATGAAATGCTCCATTGAAATCAGTATAAACAACGCAAACTAATCTCATGTCAATTGCATTGTATATACTCCATTAATAAATCACAATGTGATTGATTGTCCAGATACAACGCTATATTATTCATGAATTATGGAACGACTGCTTAGTGGTAACATTAATTAGCTTTGAAATTTTCGAACACTTTGGTATTATGCTTGGCAGACACGTATGTGCTTGTATGGAGAGAGTAAGGAATGTCGTCTTAAAGTCCAATACTTTTCAAAAGTAAGTCGTGTTATCGAGGACATAATACAATTATAAGATTTTGAAACGGTAAATACAGTTCTTTAAACATTATTCGAACACAATGCGATTTCTGTATTTGTTGCTTTATAAACTAGTCTTTATCGAAGATGTTTCACATAAGAATAGATATTTAGAGATGTTTGTATATTATTTCTTTTATATAATAATATGGGAATACGAAGTACATTCAAATTTTATCGAAATAACGATCAAGGCATAAGACCAGAATAGTTCAGATTATAGCAGAATATAGTTAATAATAGAATACAAATAATACTAGAATGTCTGCGCTTATCAGGAAAAATGGCGCAAGTTAAAATTTTAAAAAATTCGAATTTATACATTAATTGAACTTTGTAGTACAGGATTTACGTATTCACCAGAAAAAAGTCATGAAAATAAATTCGAAAGGGAAAGCATTAGGCAAAGCATTAGTGATTGAAGAAAGAAAGAATCAGAAAAACATCAGTGAATTAAAGAATTTAATTGCAAACGAGACTGAAAGAAATGATAGGGCTAAACAGTTACACAAGGTCATCAAACTATTGTCATTAATACACACCGAATTTGATGCATTATGGGAAAAATGAATACATATAATTGGAAAGAATAAATTCATTGAAGGAATTAGAAAATACTTTCATATTATTTTCAACCTATTGAACATACATATTAAGAAAGGAAATCAATTTCTATTTTACTCGAGTTTGTTGTAAAGTACGTAGAACATTTTTACTTTGCATTAGGGTCCGCTGTCTAGTCGTGAATATGACGTGAAAATTTCATATCTTTTTGTTTAAGAGATATTATTCAATTAAATGTTATAATATTCGAGGGAATTATTTCTGTACTTTTAATTTAAAATAAATGATCTGTCTTTTTGTAAAATAATTATAATCACTGTAATACCTAAATTAGTTCTCCCTCTTGTACATGATAACAATTATATGTAGAGATACTATAGTCCTCGAATATAACATTAGTGTGAGCGATTGTAAAATTCCGTTATTATCCACCATTCTGTACTAATCTTTACTAATATGAATATAAGTAAATATGAATCAATTTTTCTTATAAAGTTATTATGTGTACTAACACGAATACAATTTATACATATATACACACTTACACAGTGTTTCGATAAGAATTGTATGTAATTTTTTTCTAATAAACTGAAGTTTTTCTGTAACAGTTTATAGATAACATTTGATATGTCTTGCTTGTTTGTCATACACGATTGTGTAAACAGTTTACAACCAGGAGTTCTTCTATTGAGAAACTCTGTTTCTAAGATCCTATATATTAAGACTAAAAGTTTACAAAGACAATTAGCGCTGTTTAGAAACATTGACAATATGTGTCATATTTACAATATCTACTAACAGATAAACGTAGCACATTTTATAGATACGATTATGAATTATTCAACACGAGATCATCATATTAATAAATACTAGTTTACCTATAGCATTTTGTAAGTCTATCTGAAGTTGGAATAATATCAACGCGATCAGAGTTGGACAAAAATTTAATCAACGATTGACGAAGAAATTTCTACCTCAATCGTTAATCGCAATTAACAATTTAATTGTTCGTTAAAGCGTTAATTGCGGTTAATGATCACATTTTTCTCAATTGTAATCGTCAATCGGAAATTGATTAATGATTAACTGCTGAAATTTCGAAATTAAATACGGAAACAAAACTGTATGCGTAATGAAGAAAACGTAAACTGAGTTTTTGTTGAGATATATTTCGGTCAATTCTCCATTTCCGCTCTCTCTCTCTCTCTCTCTCTCTCTCTCTCTCTCTAGCTCTCTCTCCCTTCTTATTAAAATTTATGGATAGACCGTGTGGCGATTAACTTCAACAACTGAATTAAACTTAAATTAAACTTTAATTAAATCAGTCTCCGACTTTTCGATGATTTCTTTTCTTAATCAACGATTGAGAATTAACTTCATCAATCAATTCATTCCATCGTCTACTTGTCAGTGATTACATCTTTTAATCGTATCTATTAATCAATCAATCCTGGTTAAAATTTTAATCGATTAATGCCCAACCCTGAAAGCAAGGAGTAAATTTTTCTTATAAAGTTAGAATATTTCAATAAGCTCATGTTATATCCCTAGAAACAATGCTGGATGGACAAAGTATTTAACACTAAAACTACCGAGCACTGAAAGCGATTGAAAAATTTTAGCTGATAAAAATGACAAGGCTCTATATATTTAGGTTTCCCGCAATTTTTATTGCAATATGTGCTTGGACAAAGAAATTTATCGATTCATTTTCCATGTAAGCAACGTCATAGTTGCAATAATTGTAAAATTAAAAATATAGGACCGGTCAATTCACAGGCAGTGGTAGGTTTAGTGTTAAATTTTGAGACCCTTCGTTGTATATCGCAAATAGAACGTGAATCCGGCAAGCGCAAGCGGTAAAACACATGTATACTGTACTTATCATTTGCCGCTCGATAGCTACCCGTTTCTTGGAAGGGAAGCTACCACCTGTCTCTACACACCCAAAAACGCCTGTAGTTATATCAGCGCCTAGTACCTACAGTAAGGAACATAACTGAACCAATAGCCACAAGTTTTGTATAAATCATTATTTATTACTACGAATATAGAAGAATAACAAAAAATCAACATTATAATTATTTCCATCATAATTAGACCTAACTTAATGTAAGAATGTAATAAGAATGTTTAAATCACCGTGTTCATGCCATGTCATATGTTTAACTGTTATACATATACGTTGAGTTAACGTTTTGTTAATAAGTTAACATGGCATGCACACGGTGGTATAAATATTCTTACTGCATTCTTGCAATTTCTAAGGAGGCTCGACACGGCACACAGTGGGAATTTTTGACGAAATCTGTGTTAAAATCAGAGAACTTTCGATAGAAATGAGATAGAGTAATGAAATTTTTTAAAAATTACAGCTGAAACTTTGTAAAATATGAAATAATTATAGCGGTTGTGGTACGAATGTTTTTTAACCTTAAAATAATTCGTTGAAGTTGCACAATTTCATGAAAATTGTGGTTTCGCCAATACCACGGGCGGAAAAAAATTTTGTTGAACATGCTATATATCAATTAAATATATGTTCTCGGCGCACAGTTTCGATCAATAATAAAAGTAATAACTAAGCAAATTAGCAATAATTAAGTTTAACTCAACGTTTCGATCCAGTTGTGGATCATTTTCAAGAGCAATTGCGTCTGAAAATATACAACGTCTGGATCGAAACGTTGAGTTAAACTTAATTATTGCTAATTTGCTTAGTTATTGCTTTTTTACAACGTAACGAACATTTATTAAGGATGTTCTGGAGTTATATAAAAACGCAACAAAATTTTTGAAAATTTGACAAGATATAATTCTTACTAAATTAATGCAATTACCAAAGTTTGAGTTAGATTCACTACACCGTTTAATATTTATAGCAACTTAAAGTTTGCACATTTTAACACGTCTTCTTATGGAGAATGTATTGTATTTAATTATGTTCAAAATTGATTAGGTTTTACTAAACAGTTACAGAGCAAAAAATTATAAACTGTTACAAAACTTCAAATTTATCGGGTTGTCATCTCACTAGCATGAAAACGCGACAATCTGTAGACCACTGAATATAGCTACTATTCGGAGGGTACAATTATTCACAAAATTAATTTACAATTTTTTATAATATGAAGACAATTTGATTAAAAAATACATATATCATGAAATTCACTAATTAAACGAAAGCTTTTTAAATTAATCTATTATTTTAATGCAAAATATACTCGTGAATGGCTTTCATTGCCAATATATTGATGGACTTCGAATTTCTTGTACTTTTGTGTCCCATTGTACCTCCAGAACATCCTTAACAAAACGTCAACGCAACGCATAAATCAATAAAAACATATATAACTCTTAAACATATGACATGGGATGCATGCGGTGGTATAAACATTCTCACAATTAGAAATATTTTGAACAGTTATTGGTTTCCGTAGATGAACACGAAAGTCGATCCACATATAAAAAGCTGTTTGGAATGTATTGCGCACACGCTGATTACAGGGAAACAGGAAGGTTCACTACACAGTATATCAAAAGGTGATACACCATTCGATACATTACATGTCGGTCACTTAGACCCGAGTTCACGAACATCACATACTTAATAGAGCAAAATACATTTTTGTAGTAATCGATGCGTTTACAACTGATGAAGGAGCATCACGACGTGTCGAGCCTTCTTCCATTAAGAAATTTTTTAAAATAATGAATGTCTACTCGTTTAGCAATGACATAAAAAATAGATAGTCGATTTTGCACCACGTCCAATACTTGGCAATATGTAATATATTATTTATTTTTAATATTTCGTGCACAACCCTTGTGCTTGTAAAACTGCACTACTTCACTTTGGCATACTTTCTACTAACCTTTTGCAATAATCCGGATATACTTAATCTGGAGATCATACAAATCTATGACTGAAGTTGGTGGCAGTCATATGAACCCCGAAGTCATCCTTTTAGTAAACCCCATAGACTTTCTATGGAGTTGAGGTCGGGGTTCTGTGCAAGCCAATCCAAAACAGAAAATTTTTTAGTACTGAGTCTATTTTTTACAACTTTTAGGGTAATTCTTAGGTAAATTTTTTACACTTAAGGTGCTTAGGGTCTCAGTCATGCATGAGAATTACATGTTCTTCTTCAAAAGGCATATTTTCAACAACATCTATGAGATGATCTTGTAAAATATCCTTGTGTATGTACCGATTCATGATGTCATTAATTCGGTGCAGTAATCCGCCACCAAAAACTGTTAGGCACCCCCAGAACATTAGAGATCCGCCTCCATGCTTTAATGTTTGTTTCACATGTCGTGGTTTAGGCCCTTCCGTTTTACAAATCCAGCACCAAGACATGCCATCTGAACCAAATCTGTTATTTTTTTCTCTTGTCTTACCAAATAACCCATTCCCAGTCAGTAGTTGTCCAGTTTTTATATTTTGTAGAAGCTTCTTTTTTTTCAATTTTTCTAAACTCAACTCCTTTCAGGGTTTTTCGTGCTGCCCACTGGCTTATTTGTATATTCGTATCTCCTTTTTATAATTTTGCAGCCATAATGACACTTGAAGCATCACCAGATGTGACAAACCATATAATCCTTCCAATGAACTTCAATCTCAGATTGGTATGATAGAATTCAAGAACAGTGGGAACAAATATCTCCAGATTATTGCCAAAACCTAGTAGAAAATCTGCCAAAGTGAATTAGTGCAGGTTTGCAAGCACAAAGGTTGTGGACGAAATATTAAAAATAAATAATATATTAAATATTGCCAAGTATTGGACGTGGTGCAAAACCTAGTCAATCTATTCTTATGTCATTGCTAAACGAGGAGATATTAATTATTTAAAAAAGTTTCTTAATTTACTCTTCTAATGATCACCAGATGAAGAATACAAGGTAGCGTTCAACCGTTTAAGCAGAAAGAGCTCGAACTCTCTTTCGCTGAAATCGGCTCAATCCGAACGGTTTCGAGTCGATTAGTATCGAATATTCAAGCGGATCGATTTTCCTCTGGTCTGTTCACCCTCTTCTGATCTATTTCAGTAGATCACAAACGAGAAAATACTTGGAGATCATTATTGATTACATACATAATATCAACTTTCTAAATAATTTTCTAAATAATTTTCAATTTTCTAAATAATTCCTTACATCCAAACATATACCTTTAAAAAGGTATATATTGTGTTTAATTAAACTGGAAAGTTAATTTATAAATACCATATACTCAAATAATATGGTATATTGGCAGAAAACTATATGTGAAAATATATGAATATAAGAATTATGTTTGAATTTACCGCTCATCTTTGATCAGGTATAGATCGATCCAATACAGATCACATTGTCTCTAAATGCTCTGACTTTATCGCAGTCTTACAGATGCCGGCTTGGGCTAAACATGTGGTTACACCAATGTCAATTATATCTATTATAATTATATTTTAATTTACACTAAGCAAGTGAGTTACAATTATAGTTTTCTTAAATTTAAAAATTTATTATAAAAAAAGGTTTATAATTATATTTGGTCCACAGTACTAATAGAAATTGTCGGTTAATTTACAGACGCAAAATTTTATTAATTTCTTGAAAATGATCTAAATATAGATCGAAACGTCGAAATTTTGATTTTGTGATATTTTGCAAATAGTGTAGAAGTAGTTTTTTGATCGAACCAGTGCGCTGATACCATTAAAAATTTTGTTTAAAATAATATCAACTGTTTCAACTATTTATATGAGCCGTTTATTTTGAAAGAGGCCCATTCCATTTTCGAGAAAAATCAAGCTAGCAATTTTAATATTTACATTTCTTTTCATTCTGAAGCAAATTGTAATATACTTCAAATCATAAAAATTTTGTAGAAAGGAAATTAGCTGGTTAATAGAATGATACAAATTTATATTTTGAAAGTGTCCTAAGTCCATTTGTCAGATGTTTGATTTTAAGGTAGTAGCCTTCAGCAGACGCCTAGACCTCTGGTCTCCAGTAGAAATATTAAACGTTGCTAAAAATTGTACAAATTGTTGAACATAATGTTAAATACATAGACCGTAAATTTTTATTATCGGTACATTCGTTTTTACCGAATGACAGAAGCTTTGGTGTCGTAGAAATGTCATTAAAGTAAAGTAAAGTAAATTTTTATTATCGGTACATTCGTTTTTACCGAATGACAGAAGCTTTGGTGTCGTAGAAATGTCATTAAAGAAATATAATTTACTGTTTGTTACCCAAGATTATTATAATGTTATCAAGACATCCCGGAAAGGTAATAACTTTATTTTAAATGAAATGAAATCAAAGGATACCAACAAGATTTTTAGAAGATGAAATTTTTTGAAAGAGAAACAATAAATTAGTTAAAAATATGCTGGACGCGTTGTTTGAGAAATGAACCATATACAATTTTCTATAACATACCAATAGATCAGAATGCAGAGTTTAAAATACTGAATTTATTACTACGTCGGGGTAGACCAAGAAAATTCGGAAGTGTTATGTTGACACCACTTTATAAAAATTTAAGACAAATTACAACAGCGAAACACAAGGAGATGAAGGACTCACTACGATATATACCACAGGAGCATCATGATGTCAATGAGGTGTAAATTGTTGCGTAATTTATATAGTTAGAAGATTTTTTGAATTGCATAAATGGTGTTTTTCGAGTCTTCTAATGAAATATAAAATAAATTGAATATTGTTTTTTCAATTTGAAGCATTTTGAATTATACAGGTTGGACCTCGATTGCATGACAAATCTAGTTGTTAATTTTGAAAGTTGTTTTAGTCCATTTTTGATAAGAAAACACATATTATTCACTTAATAATTGCTATTACTTAATTAATTTTATTGAAACGCAAACTCTTAAATATCTCAATTTAAACTCAAATGGGCTTGGTCCACTTTCAAAATAAACGGCTTATATACTTTATCAATACTAAAGTTCCTTTATCTGTATCATACACACATATGGCATACATACATATTATCATCTATACACTCTTCTTGTTAGATCTTTTCAATTCTCTGTCATCATTTATCGATTACCCGTAGTTCTCTTTAAACGTGTCAAAGAAATGAAGGTATGCCAAGAACTAGAAGTAGGTCACACCGCAAACAATAAGCTATGCTGAAAGAGACAATTCAGAAGATATTTTAAGAAAAGACCTCTATATGTGAACGAAAGTCTCGTCTGAATAGTTATGGCGATTTGTATAAACAAAGATATAGAGTTTCAACGATTTTTTCTAAGAATTCCCCGTAGAAATCGTTTTCTTTCTTAAAGATATTATATTATTTGATAAGAACATATCCTCAATTTCCTTATAAATCAAATTATTTTTCGCAAAAAAATATTGACTTTTACAATGCTTTCGCAATTTTTTTACAAATATTTTTGTTAACGATAGTTCCCGAACTAAGAGTATTTACTTTAATCACATTTTAGCAGACAATATAATTTTAAACACGAGATACTTTAAAGAAAATCATTGACTCAAATTTTACGATTGATTACTTCTTCTCTACATAAATATTAATTCCAAATACGAAACCGCGATCGTTATTTGAGAAAAAACAACAAAAATTTTTTAAAGAAGGTGTAAGTGTCTCGAGAATTCAGACCGTAATATATTTGAAAATAAAATGTTATCATTAGATAGCTGATCTTCATGAAAATTAAAAATGTTCTCGCTACATTACTACAATCTGGAGCAACATGGAAATTCATTTTCTTTATTTACTAACTTATTAATATGTTTGACAGGTTGAAAAGAATATAACCGCATGTTTAATTTCTTCTATTGTCTTTGCTGTTGTAAATTACACCTACTCAATTTTGTCATAAATGCATGAAAGCCGCTATCTAGTTTTCATTATTACATCTCCACCTCTATTGGGTTGGCACGAAAGTAATTCCGGCATTTTGAGATGCAATGATAATGATCCGAAATCGTACTTGGATCAGTTTGCTGTCGAAAAGGACCAGAAGTTTTATGAGCGCGGAAGTGTGAAGGTACCAAAAATATGGCAAAAGGTCTTCAAACAAAATGGAAAATATCTTATTGATTAAAGTTCCTTTTCTGAATAAAAAAATTGAGTTCTATTTCACCTTAAAATACCGAAATTACTTTCTTGCCAACCCAACAATTTGTTTCAGATTCCAATAAAGATATGCTTATATCGATATTATACAGGGTGAGTCCACAGAAACAGAACACCTGAATAACGCGGCTGCTATTGGTCTTAGGAAGAGATGCATCAGATGGAACTTGCATGGTTTCGAGGGGGCATTAATCCGATGTTAGTAGCTTTTTTGTAGGTGGACACGTAAAGGACATATGAAGGTCAACTTCATTTTTTTTAATGGAATGAGGTATTTTTTAATACATCAATCGATGCAGCTGGACATTCGTTATAAAAAAAGGACTAACCTATGTATGTCAAAAAGTTAATAGTTCAGGAGATATTTCAATTTAAATAACTCTGAAATACCATTACAGTCATACTAAGTCGTTAGCGTTTACTTACTAGTGCAACGTCTTAGTACGACAGTAATGGCGTTTTTGAGTTATTTAAATTGAAAAATCTCCTGAATTACTAACTTTTCGACATACATAGGGTAGTACTTTTTTTATAACGAATGTCCAGCTGCATCGATTGATGTATTAAAAAATACCTCGTCCCATTTAAAGGCGAAACTTCCGTTTATAGCAAAAATCAGGATTCGATGAAATTTTGAATATAGGTCCATTTATTTTTATCCTTTCAATGTCGCGTAAAGGACATATGAAGGTCGACTTCATTTTTTTTAATGGAATGAGGAATTTTTTAATACATCAATCGATGCAGCTGGACATTCGTTATAAAAAAAGTACTAACCTATGTATGTCAACAAGTTAGTAGTTCAGGTGATATTTCAATTTAAATAACTCTGAAATACCATTACAGTCATACTAAATCGTTAGCGTTTACTTACTAGTGTAACGTCTTAGTACGACAGTAATGGTATTTTTGAGTTATTTAAATGGAAATATCTCCTGAACTACTAACGTTTCGATATACATAGATTAATACTTTTTTTTATAACGAATGTACAGTTGCATCGATTGATGTATTAAAAAATACCTCGTTCCATTTAAAGGCGAAACTTCCGTTTATAGCAAAAATCAGAATTCGATGAAATTTTGAAAATAGGTTCTTTTTTTGCCTAAATTGACGATTGCCAGAACGATTTTTGGCGCATAGAAAACAATTTTTTTTATCATGTCAATGTCGCGTAAAGGACATATGAAGGTCAACTTAATTTTTTTTATGGAATGAAGTATTTTTTAATACATCAATCGATGCAGCTGGACATTCGATATAAAAAAGTACTAACCTATGTATGTCGAAAAGTTAGTAGTTCAGGAGATATTTCCATTTAAATAACTCAAAAATACATACCATTACTATCCTACTAAGACGTTACACTAGTAAGTAAACGTTAACAACTTAGTATTTATGACTGGAATGGTATTTCGGAGTTATTTAAATTGAAATATCACCTGAACTACTAACTTTTTGACATACATAGGTTAGTACTTTTTTATAACGAATGTCCAGCTGCATCGATTGATGTATTAAAAAATACCTGATTCTATTTTAAAAAATGAAGTTGACCTTCATATGTCCTTTACGTATCCACCTACAAAAAAGCTACTAACATCAGATTAATGCCCCCTCGAAACCATGCAAGTTCAATCTGATGCATCTCTTCCTAACACCAATAGCAGCAGCGTTATTCAGGTGTTCTGTTTCTGCGGACTCACCCTGTATTTATATAAATTTGTATACAGATATATCGATTTCAAGCGTGGAAGGAATTTGGATATGAAAAGCAAACAACAATGTGAGAATATCGAAATTGCTAAATACAGTGAGAGGATTTCGGTGCAATTAATAAGTAAAAAGAAGAAATAGCCACGATATGGAGGAAAAGGGTAGTTGGGTGGCAACTACAGGCATAGCATATTGCAATATGATATTATGCGGCACTCACAGTATGATAGGGTATTATCCTCACGCAGCTTGGATTTACATATTGCGGGTAACCTGGTATTATATGAAATCAACTGTACAACTACGAGTTTACCATTAAACATCGTTGGTCACCGCGTCTATGAGTTTAAATGCACGTATCTCAATATCATCATGACTTCCTGTAATTACTGATTCGGTAATTCGTACTTTCCATATTAAATAAAGTGGATTCGAGTGAATATTTTTGTCGGACGGCCCTGTTTGAAGATTTAATACTTTACTTCCGCGAGACATTCTGTCATATACGAAAAATAATTTTACTACCTTGTGGAACATAAACGAGAATGTAAGATACATTGGCCGAAATAATGATAGGTTCCTGCTTCTATTTTTGTATTTGTTCTCGGAAGTGTACTGTGGCATTTATATTTTTTTCGCAAAAATGTGTTCTACACATTGTGTAAGCAGCCAGTCGACTATCAATAGTATTAGTGTAAAGACGTACCAGCTCTAAAAGTACTTTGAAAATTATCGAGTACAAGATACGAAATAATCTTACACACACGGTGAAATATTTTAAAATTACTATTGATAGTGTAATTTTTGGTACGTTTTTGTCTGGTAAATACACAGGTTGATAAAGTTGAAAAATTGTAAAAAATATTTTATGTTCATTTAATACAATTAATGCGCAATGGCAAGGGGAAAATCGATAAATGATAACGAAAAGGGTCAAAGTAATGCTTTTCACGATATGAGTCTCTCTAACAGAGAAATTGCAAGAAGATTGAAAAGGTCATTAAATGTCATAAACAATTTTTTCAAATTAAAAAATCTACAAAAGTCCAAAAACATTAACACATAGGGACAATGGTAAAATTTTTCAGGAAGCATATAAATTTCAATTGTTGTAATAGAAAATTTGTAATTGACATTAATTAACATTGTGTTATTCAATTAAACTGTGTATTCGGTTAATTATATTACAATGAATAATAAGTAAAATCAACAGTACTGCATTGAACACAACATTATGTCAACAAATTGGAGTAATCCTATCATTATTTCGGCCACCGTACAATATATCTTATATTATGTCATAATCTACTTCATTCTGTTTAGATTTAATAAGTGATTCGTTATTTTAGACTAGAATCATTTTCGAGCCTGCTTCAATGTTAAAAAATCACGCTTAATGTTAATAATCCTGTTAAAACGTAATCTCACAAATATATTTGTAATTTATACATATTTATTTATTTCATGTTCGAAGTAAAACGACACAACAGTGGAATTTGTAACGGTTCGGTTAAAACTGGAAAATGAGAACACGCTTACGCTTCAGAATCTCAGTGAAGATCTAGAATCTAGTAATACTAGTGAGAACGACGCGTTCGAATTGGAGTAATAACTCTAATTCACCCAACCCAAATCAGATGGATAGCGAAGGCTATATATTAGTTAAAAATATTCTTATTTAGAGATTATTTCACATGATCAGAAGATGGAAAAAACGAAACACAGCTTTGTATTTTTGTCAGTAAATTGTATCTACAGGCATGGACCCAAGCTCTAATTGCTGCAGAAACTCCAAGAAACACCATAAGTTTAAAAAAAATTTATACGCGTACAGTTCCATCAATAATCATGTAAGTCGCGTAGCACTACGGAAATTTTCTAATTATTTATGGTACCTAACACCCGAAACTGGAACGCAATTCTCTTTTTGACCTTATAAAAATCATCGTATAAATCATCGTATAAAAATCAAATTGTTGTAATTTTAGAGACCGTTAACCCTCATCCGTCCCTCATTTCACGAACTGAGTCTGTCTCTCAGTGACAGACAGAATTGACAGTGATAAACAAATAGACAAAACAACAAGACAAACAGTTACTTTTCGACATTTTTTTCATTCAAATTGATGAGTTAATATTTACATCTTGAGTTTCTGAGGTTATACGTTTCGCATTAAAAAAATAAAAGTCACCAAGTTTTGGATAAATTTATAACTTATTGCGGGAAAACCGTGTCAAATTGACACGAGGGATGGATGAGGGTTAATGATAATGATGTAAACAGATTAGAAGTTAATTCAACCAATGTAAATGAGTACGTTGCTAGTAATCTTACAGCCTATATGTCTAAAAACCTTTAAATCTTATTAAAAGGTTTTCAATTTCCCTAGATTTTTTATAAATAACGAACCCTTAGAATGGCAAATTGATTCCAGTTATAACGTAGG
Source organism: Lasioglossum villosulum (assembly GCA_963971365.1). Taxonomy (NCBI): domain Eukaryota; kingdom Metazoa; phylum Arthropoda; class Insecta; order Hymenoptera; family Halictidae; genus Lasioglossum; species Lasioglossum villosulum. The sequence continues at coordinate 26,529,591 of OZ020498.1, read as the reverse complement.
CTTAAACGTAGTATATTATTTACCCGTAGTTCATGATTCGGAAAACAAGAAGTCGAACTTATGCGAACATTTAACAATGTGCTATCACGAAATGAAGAAAAAACAATCTATAATGCAAATTGTATCAGACTACAGAATTCGCTATCTAGACGCAAAAACACTACATTAATGAAATATGTGAAAATTCTCTTTAGATTTGTTGCCTTGTATGTATTAAAAGGTATTTAAACTCAATACCTCTATTTTATTTTCTCCGCCTTCTAGTTAAAAACATTATGCTCTGATTACATATAACATATTTATGTCGAACGTTAATTTCTCGACTTTTTAAATTAGTATAAGAACACAAATGCAAGTTGCTTTCAATAAAGGTGCTTTCAATAAAGTTGAGAAAATTACATTATGCTCATTACATTATCATAAATATTTCTGCACAGGGAGAATGTTTAGTCAAAATCAAAAGACTTTCCTTTAGATATTCCCATTTGTATTAAAGGGTCTAGCAGACTAAGAATAATGAATCGGCCCTCCTGGATTTTTATTGAAATTGTGTGGAAACCATTGGTTTTAGGTTGAAAGATAATCCCCCAAAATTTCAAGTCGCTAACCCTTCATATAAGGATTATATGAGGGTAAATACCCTGAACTATATCATTTTTTTTTCTCGGTTGTTAATTAAGATATTCAGATAAAAAAAATACGAAAATACTCGTACTTACGTCCTTCATATCATATATTTTTTCAAAATTGTGATCATATTGTTAAGGGTAGAAAAAAATTATTAAATTTTTTAGAGGTGGAAATTGCAAACAACCCTTCGAGTGATCACTTTCAAAAAATTCAACAACAATGTTCTGTTATCTATATAATATATGCAAAAGTTTCAAGATAGTCGGAGGGGTGGAACATAGTTAAATATTGAAAAACAAATGAAATTGCGCCATTATAATAGTACAATATATAGTGTCGTGTTTCTTACGACACTATTTAGTAATTCTTATCAGGAAATTAAGTCCCTTCTTAATCAATTATTTCTTTTTAAACGCGAGAGACATTATGTAGGTGTAAATGAGAATTCTAGGAATCATAATATACATAATTTATGCAATCTTCGTCACTATTTTCTTCAATAACCGGTACTGTATGTGTTACATCAAATATCTTCGTTAATATCTCCAATAGTTTTACAATTTTGGCTTTAAATCGCCCGTGAGATAAATAATAAATAATCGTAGCGACATGAGAACAGCAACCCACTGTTCTGTCGCCATTGGCACAGTCACATGTATTTCGTGTGATAGCGGTATAACTAATCGAATGTGGTACATATTCAATACAGCATTGATAATATTTACGGTTAATATGCCTTGAGTGAACTTTCAGCCTATTAGCATCTTTCATCAATTCCGTGAGATAGCATACTACCTGGGTTAATTGATAGTTACCTGTAAATAATATTACATAAGTAGTATATAATTTTATACATGCCAATATTATACATATATAATACACAAAACGGTTAAATGATCGTGTTTTCTAGGCATCGCGCGGCATTTAATGCGTAACATGTGAATAATGAGGGTTTGGACCGAGTGTTGACTCTGTGCGATAAATATCAAGAATATTTTCAATGAATGACGTAAGACAGCCGAGCGCGATGCAGTGAGTGTGTGTGATTTTGAGTTCAGGATTGAGCGATCGTGGGAGATCCAATAAAGAAACCGAATGAGTATAAGAGTGCCACAGTGATAGTCGTAGCCTGAGTATCACAGAATCAATACTAAATACGTATAATCACTACTACAATCTTCCACTAATAGTATTTCTACATTATAATGGCGTAATTTCATTTGTTTTTCAATATTTAACTATGTTCCACCCCTCCGATCATCTTGAAACTTTTGTATATATTAGATAGATAACAGAACATTGTTGTTGAACTTTTTGAAAATGGTCACTCGAAAGATTGTTTGCAATTTCCACCCCTAAAAAATTTAATAATTTTTTTCTACCCTTAACAATGTGATCACAATTCTGAAAAAATATATGATATGAAGGACGTAAGTACGAGTATTTTCGTTTTTTTTTATCTGAATATCTTAATTAACAACCGAGAAAAAAAATGATATAGTTCAGGGTATTTACCTTCATATAATCCTTATATGAAGGGTTAGCGACTTGAAATTTTGGGGGATTATCTTTCAACCTAAAACCAATGTTTTCCACACAATTTCAATAAAAATCCAGGGGGGCCGATTCACTATTCTTAGTCTGCTAGACCCTTTCGTCTTTTATCGCAATCTTAACATTAAACTTACCGAGCCTTAAAAATAATTGGCACATGGCTGTCCGCTGCTATAAAAATAGTGTTATGTAAAGCTATGGACAAAATTACAAGACACCCTGAAAATTATTGGTTTAGATACTTCATAATATAGTTGTATTAAAATACATTTCATCAAAAGAACATGGTTTATTTTTTAATAACATCTTCATAATTTTGCGAAAAATAGTAACACATTTCCAATTTATTCGAAAATAATACAATTTCGGTTAAACATAATTATGAGACACTAATATTAGTCGACTACAGTGTTACGGATGGCGAACGGATGTTCAAGATCATCTCTGGCAGGATCAGTCCTAGATTAAATACACGGATCCACCCTAGTTAAAACTACATATCTGTTTAGTTTAAAACCAAATCATACGCACGACCAACCGGACAGTTGACAAGATACGAATGTGACTAAGGGCTACTGAGAAGCACTACATGTTATTGCAGGAGTATATAAGCCCTCGCATTTCTGTTCTCGGGGACTAGTACTTTTGTAGTCATGAATCGTGTCGCGTCGTGCTGTATCTCGTAGAGTCAATTGTCAGTGAGATCGGGCTAAAGTTCCCCTTTGATTCAATCTTAACCGTATAGACACCGCAAGTCCGGTATAAAATCTACTAGGCATTTCTGAAGTTGCTTCGAGACCCCGCATTACCAGTGCGTTGAAACCGAGCATTTTAGTTAGGTAACAATACTTTATTTCAATTCTTATTCATTCGCGACAATGACGCAATTGTAACACACTCTTCAATTAGAATATATTTGTGTTCTTTGATAATTTCGTGTAAACTCATTAAACCCGTAATTACTGTTTCACAATCCTAATCAGGTAATTGAACGCCCCACACGATACAATTTTACCGCTCGGATTGTATCAATTTGCATTATATTTGTTACGAGGCCTGTTCCGTCGCGTCGGAACCATACACGTGGATTTCTTCCGATTAATATTTATGGTCCGTTCGTGCCTAAAGACCGTCTTCGAGGATTAAGCAAACAAGGATCATTAGACGACCAGTCGAGACATCTGGCCTAATGTTTAGCTTTTCTCTACACTTAAAATACAAAGTATCATAAATCTAGTCCTTCCGAAGGATCGTATCGTGTTAAATTACCGAGACGCGTCGGTGACCGATTCAGGGATCGCTCCACTCCTCCTTCCAAGGGCCTCATTCAGTGCTACAGGAAGGAGGTCTTAACAGTCAAAAGTGTACTGATTGGGAAATGCAACTTTCTGCAGGAACCAATCAGTGCATCTTATTTCCTGCTCGAGAAGCCTGACGAACATCGCGTTGAGACCGCGTTCATCAGTTTAGTCTCGTCAGTCATTCGCGTCATTTCAACTCGGTTTACGGCAGTTCGTTGTCCAGCGATCAGGACACGCGTCAAACGGGATCGCATTTTTATCAGATCCGCGAGCGTCATACATTGTCGCGATTCAATTCTATTTAGGATTATTCTAATCTGCGCGCGTATAAGGCAGGACCTGCTAGATCAGCCTTACTGATGAGTCCACTAGCAGGTCTGGGACGAAACGCTTCATTTAACGTATCTTTATTGTACTGTGAATCGATTAATGTCTTTTGCGTCTCTATCTCTTGAACTACTGGCCCAATATTAATTTGGCGAGCACAGATCCGGCACACGTCGCGCACATCACACAGCGACGCTCCAAGGCCTAGTAACAATCCTAGCGACTCCCAGATTTCGCATCTGGTTCGTTCGCAACTTCTCAATCGCCCAAACAAAGATCTGTTCCAACCTAGCGACTCCCTGATTACGCATCAGGTTCGTCCGCACCCCAACAGCACCCTGATTACGCTGCAGGTTCGTCTGTATTCTCACCCACTAACCTAGCTGCTTCCTGATCAACGCATCAGGTTCGTCTGTGCTCTGTACCAACCTCCTAGTGACTCCCCCATTACGCATTGGGTTCGTTCACGAAGTTTCATCATTCCTAGAGACTCCCCGATTACGCATTGGGTTCGTCCGCGTACCTTGACTAAGAAATTGATACCACATTCCTAGGGTAATAACCCTTCGCCGGCCACTCGTGCTGCTCGCGGCCCTGGCTCGTAACAACAGACAGTCGTTGAATCTAAATATATTCGTGTGTTTCATGCTGTGAATTCTCTATTATAGTGATTTTGTTAGTATAAAATAGAAAAATATTAAAACTAAATACATGTCATGAGGAGGATGGTAAAGTTCTTACTGAAGAGGAAAAAATAGAAATCTTTGAAAGAAGAGTAAAAGGAGAGAAATTAAAACAAATTTCATTAAAAATCCAAAAACTTACGGGAAAAAAGAGGTCTGGAAGACTAGAATCTCTGACTACAAGAGATAGAAGAGCAGTTTTAAGGTATGCATCAAATTCAGTTCTTACACCTAGGCAAATTTTAGGAGAATGTGGATTAAACGTATCTGTAAAGACTGTGAAAAGAGTTATACAAAAGGCACAGCATCTGAAACGAAAAAGTTTGCTGTTAAACCACCTTTGTCCAGAGGACACAAACAGCGTCGACTGGATTTTGCTCTTAATCACTTACAGTAGAAGAAAAAATGGCAGAAAGTAATTTTTACTGATGAAAAGGAATTGAATTTAGACGGACCTGATGGTTAGAAATGTTATTTTCACGATCTACAAGAAGAAGCGACAATTTTAAGTCGCCGTCAATGTGGTGGAGGATCTGTGATGAAATCAAGTTCATTGATGACAGAATTAAAGCTTAAAGTTATTTAAAACTCGTACAAGAGTAGATTTTAAATCATGCTGGAAGAGTGGCTAGAGAAAATTTCATATTCCAGCAGGATAATGCTGCTATTCATACAGCTAAAGTTGTAAAAAGTTATTTTCAAGCTCAAAGTATACCAATTCTTGATTGGCCAGCACGGTCTTCGGACCTCAATATTATAAAAAATGTGTGGGGTCAATTGAGTAGAAGAGTATACAAAGGTAGCAAACAGTATAATAGTGTTAGCGATTTGAAAGTAGCAATTCTGAAAGATTGGGACGAATTAGATCAGAAGTAATAAAACGTTCATATAAAAGTCTGCCGAAACGAATGATCGAAGCTGTTCAAAATAAAGAGGACACTACCAATTATTATCATTCCAAATCTATATATATATATATATAAAAATGGATGTTTGTACATTGTATCTATTAGAGCTCGAACTTTTACCCGGGTATATGAGATACCCGGGTATCCGAGTACCCATGAGTTACCCGGGTAGTTTTGCTCTACCCGGGTATCTCATGAGATAGCCGAGTATCCGGGTACACGGGTATCTCATAAGACAGCCGTGTCCCCGGGTACTCGAGTATCTCATGAGGTCTCACAACTGGTTACGAGAACTACTCTGAGAAAGTATTTTCCACAGCTGGCAATATCGTTACTTCGAAACGTACGTGTCTATTGCCGGAAAAAGCAGACTTGTTGGTATTTTTACATAAAAATAAAAAAGCCTAATTTCATAATTAAATAATTGACTTTTTAATTATTCCCCCTAAAAACACACGAATTGCTTTGTAAACGATGCAAACGATTTTCATTGTGCATAAAGATCCGCAGTCTATTCATGAGATACCCGAGTACTCGGGTAATTTTTGTTTACCCGAATACTCGGGTATCCGGGTAACGCTGTTTACCCGAGTACCCGGGTACCCGAGTAATTTTTGTTTATCCGAGTATCTCATGGGTAATCCGGGTACCCGGGTATCTCATAAGTCACAGCTCTAATATATATATTAATAGACATCGAAACTGTTTGACCGATCAACATGAAACTTGGCACATATATGTATTTTTTCATGGAGAAGGTTTTTACGCTACACATTTTTTTGTAACTCGCCGCTGTAGATGGCGCTGCAATATATCAACTTCTATACCGTTGAACCTATCGCTATGAAAATTGGTATACATAGATATTTGAGCACGAAGTACTTTATACTGCGAAACACGTTCGGACACGTTCAAGGTCAAGTCTTCCTGGGAAAAGCATGCACGTGCCATATTACATACCGCGAAAAACCCCCCTCCCCCACGCCTACGAACGCGCTTTGCATCTTTCAAGTTTATGTTCATTATTTTAACTATTATTTCAACAATAAATTGTTATTAATGAATTAAATAATGTTCCCTAGGGTTATCATATTTTATACCGCGAAACACGTTCAGACACGTTCGAACACGTTCGGACACGTCGGTCTACATTCATTATTTGAACTATTATCTCAACAATAAATTGTTATTAACGAATTAATACCAGTGAAGCGCCGTATCTCGTCGTATCTGGTGGCAACTCATGTCGAGCGAAGATATTTTGCTTTCGAGGTCGAAAAAAACGTCGACTTGTTAACTTGAAAGGGTTGGGGTTGGGTTTGTCTCAAGGTAAAAGTCTGCTCTATCGCGTGATATAGTTCGATTTTCCGGTGCACCCTTATTTTTTAAGGCGAACTGAAAAATATCCTCACAAGTTGGTGTAAAAAGGTTGTCTCTCCATCTTTAACGATTGTTTAAACATGTTCAAAGATTCATAATGTATTAATATTGGATACCAATGTATTCGAGAAAGCCTACAGAATCTATTGCTGCATAGAACAATGCAATATGTTTTATAATAACATGACACTATCTGTTCAAAATTGAGAAATATATTTTCTTTTTCACATTAAGTTTCTTAAAAACTTTTTACATTTTCTTTTTCCATTAATCAGTGTCCTATTGTATTATTTTCGATTAAATTAGAAATGTGTTTAAAAAAACGTGCAATATTGAGAACAGCATCAAAATCGAGAATGACTGCGAGACAAATTGCAGAAAGCCTTGTCGTAAATACTAACGTGAAGAACGTACATAGAGTTTTACAAAAATACAACCATTTAGCGCGAAGAGAATTTAAGAAAGATCATTCTTGGTTAAAGAAAAAGCATCAAGCGTTCCTCTTACAATTTGCTGAAAAAGCATATAAATGTCAGAACAAAGCGGTGAAGAGTCATATTTACTAACGAAAACAGATTTCATTTGCATGGTTCAGACGGCCTAGGTTATTACCATCACGATTTCAGTAAATAACAGCCATTTTTAAGCAATCGCCAAATGGGAAGCGACTGTGTGATAATTTGGGTCGATATTGAATATTGAGGTAAGACAAAAATGAAATTTATAAACGTACGAATGAATAGTGAATGGTATATTGAAATGATAAATGAACAACTAAACACATATGCCGTAAGAATTTCTGCAAATAAATTCATTTTACAACAAGATAATGCCGCAGTTCACGCGGCGAAAGCGACGAAGAAGTAATTTTCTTCAAAAAATATTCGTGTTTTGGAATGGCCAACAAAATTACCGACTTCAACATTATTGGAAATTGTCGAGAACATCTTGCCAGTGCTGTGTACCAAAGTGGTAGATAATTCCAAAATATTAACGATGGAAATCAGTACATTTTCGACGAATGGGTGAATATTAGCCAAAACAGTATTAAACTAGCTGGTTATTGTTGCTCGCTCGCTTCGCGAGCTTCGCAGGTGGGGTGTTGTAGCTCGCTTTGCGATTTCGCGAGAGGGTTAGTGGTACGGATGTTATTTTGTGTGTGACTCTCCACGAGCCACACAAAGAACTTCCCGATTCGTTAGTTGTAAGCGGTAACATTAGCATTAACTGCATAATCAAAAAAAAAAAATGAAATATATATAATTACGTTTGTTTATTTGGTGGAAAATTTCCATCCTCTCGTATAAATTGCATTGTTGAATGAACTTCTTTCGAAAAAAACTAAAAAAACTAAAAAATCTAAAAAACTACTTGACCAATATGGACCAAAATCTAATCAGCTCTAAGTTACGACGGGGCACATCGATTGCATCATTCATTATTCTGATCGCGTTGGTATTTTTTTAGAGAACGTTAACGAAAAATTTGATAACATAAAAACGGACATACGCACGCGCACACACACACACACACACAAATATTTTGATAAAAATAGTCTAAAATGAATCCAATGACCATGAAACGTGAAGATCTGCTAAAAAATCGATTTTCGATTTTCGGGGTAAAAAAACATTAATAGCTGTATGCCCCACTAGCAATGCGTACCACTAACCCTCTCGCAAGAGCAGTCCTACCCGCGAGCTCGCGAAGCAAGCGAGCAACAATAACCAGCTAGTTTTTATTTTGCGATTCGTACGTTTTAAGAAGATTATATGTTTTCAGGGAAAGTGATTATAACACTGTATTGGGCATATAGAGTATGCCCACCCACATGACGTATGTAGTCTTTTGAATTTTTCAAAAAAAAAAAAAAAAAAATTTTTTTTTAAAAAAACTAAAAAACTACTTGACCAAACTTGACCAAAATCTTATCAGCTCTAAGTTGCAGCGGGGCACTTCCAATGCATCATTCATTATTCTGATCGCGTTATTACTTTTTCTGAAAACGTTAACGAAAAATTTGATACCATAGAAACGGACATACGCACACACACACACACACACACACACACACACACATACCGACATTTTGATAAAAATAGTCTAAAATGAATCCAATGACCATGAAACGTGAAGATCTGTTAAAAATTCGATTTTCGATTTTCGGGGTAATTACCATAACTTCCCTATGAATCGGGAAGTTAAAAATTGTATAAATCTTGACCAAACCAAATGATTGAAGTGATCAGGTATAAATGAGAATTTTTCTAAATAATTCCTTACATCCAAACATATACCTTTAAAAAGGTATATATTTGTGCTCAATTAAACTGGATAGTTAATTTATAAATACCATATACTCAAATAATATGGTATAGTGGCAGAAAATTATATGTGAAAATATACGAATATAAGAATTATGTTTTGAATTTACCGCTCAACGTTGATCAAGCATAGATCAATCCAATACAGATTACATTGTTTCTAAATGCTCTGACATTATCGCAGTCTTACAGATGCCGGTTTGGGCTAAACATGTGGTTACACCAATGTCAGTTATATCTATTATAATTATATTTTAATTTACACTAAGCAAGTGAGTTACAATTATAGTTTTCTTAAATTTAAAAATTTATTATAAAAAAAGGTTTATAATTATATTTGCTCCACAGTACTAATAGAAATTGTCGGTTAATTTACAGACACAAAATTTTATTAATTTCTTTAAAATGATCTAAATATAGATCGAAACGTCGAAATTTTGATTTTGTGATATTTTGCAAATAGTGTAGAAGTAGTTTTTTGATCGAACCAGTGCGCTGATACCATTAAAAATTTTGTTTAAAACCTATTTACGATCGATACTAAAATATTATTATAAATGAGGCCCTACAAAATATAGTATTGATTGTTTGTCGATTAATTCTGTTATATTTCCAGATTTCGTTAATCGTGCTATCATTTCATTCCTCTATATTTCGTTAATAACTCTACTTTTTTAAATCAAAATAGATAGGCACATTGACAATATCTGTAAAAAATTGAATTTCTATTGTTTAATAAACAGAAATTATATTGATTTTAAAGTGTGCTATCTTTTAGTACCGGAGTGTAGTTACATTCATAGGTTGCATTCAGCACGGTATGGTTATAACGCTAGGGTAGAGAGTTTTGGGTTCTGCGGTCAGCAGAGGATATCATGACGGTAAACAATTGACACCTAATCTGGTGCTGCGCATAGCACTCTCTATGCATACTTACATAAAGCGTGTGTAGCCAGAAGGTACAGCCACAACAGAAACTGTACCTAATAAGCATACATAGATCGTTACATAAATTAATTTCCTAATACTGCTATACGTATCTGTGAATATCATCAATGTAAACTGTAATAGAACAATAAGATAACGTTCCAGTAATATGGTCCATTGTAATAATATTTCTTAACATGATTGTAATAATCTCTATCTCTACCTCTATCTCTATCTATATCTATATCTATATCTATATATATAATAAAATCGTGTCTGTCTGTCTGTATGTTTGTTACCTTATCACTTGAGAACGGCTCAACGTAGAAATTTCGTAGCGTTTCTTGGAATAGGTTTAGGAAAAAACCGCATTCAAAAAAGTCTATTCGTTCCAAAGTTGTGACGTCATTTGTGATTTGTGACACTTTTTCACCCCGCTTTTCTGCACGTTTCTGCTTATAACTTTTCATCGGATCGACTTTTTCGAATGTGGTTTGCTCTAAAACCTTCCCGACGATACTCCGCGTCCAACATTTCATTCTGCAACATTCTACATACTGCCGTTCGCAAGTTATTCTGTCACAAACAGACCAAATACGACTTTTTCAGCCTCCTTTGGGCATGTTTCTGCTTTTATCTTTTGACTGGTAGCAACAACATTAAATTTGAGGGACTCATTGCGGGGGGAGAGAGAGAGGGAGTGAGAGAGAGAGAAAGCGAGATAGAACGAGTGACAGAGGGAGCGGGAGACAGTGAGAGAGAGTGAGGAAAGCAAGAAGAGCGAGCGAGAGGGAAAGAGAGAGAACTACAGAGCAACGCGATAAGCGAAATGGAATTGAAGAAAATAGATTACAACAAACACGTTGAATACGTACATGCTTTTAAAAAATACTGTGTCACAGCAACGCGTGGCGGGGGAAAGCTAGTATATAATAAAATCGTGTCTGTCTGTATGTATGTATGTATGTATGTATGTATGTATGTATGTATGTTTATAACGGCATCACTTGAGGACGGCTCAACGTAGAAAGCTGGGGTTTGAAGCATTAGACGCGGCATTTCTTCGATTAGGTTTAGGAGAAAACCGCATTCGAAAAAGTCTATTGGTTCAAAAGTTGTGACGTCATTAGTGAACACATGTCAACTTTTTCACTCTCTTTTGCGCACGTTTCTGCTTATAACTTTTCAACGAATAGACTTTTTCGAATGCGGTTTGCTTTGAAACCTTCCCGAAGAATCGCCGCGTCTAATTGTTCAAACCACAGTATTCTATATTTTGCCGTTCGCAATTGATAACGTCACAAACAGACCAAATACGACTTTTTCGGCCTCCGTTCAGCACATTTCTGCTTATAAGTTTTGACTGATACCATCTATATTCAATTGGAAATACTCATTGGATTCAGCTCGTCGAGTTCTTTCAAAATAGCCTATGTGTCGATTGTGTAGGTTGCATAAATTAGGAGTTATAACACAAGAAGTGTGCAGTTTTCTTAAACTTTTTGGTTTACCCACTTTTTAAACATCTGTAGCTTTACAACGGTAGGTTTTAGGACAAATCTGGGAGGGACACACAAAGAGAGTGAGAGCGGGAGAGAGAGAGAGAGAGAGAGAGAGAGAACTACAGAGCACTTCGAAAAGTGAAATGGAATTGAACAAAACAGATTACAACAAACACATTGAATACGTACATGCTTTTAAAAAATACTGTGCCACAGCAACGCGTGGCGGGGAAAGCTAGTATTTCTTAACATGATGGCGTGTCAGAGAATTATACAATAAATAGGAAGAAGGCGGTTCATTAACACTCTGCTAGACAATGTGGTACTTTATCAATTCTAAATACGAAATTATTCTACCAAGAAGTTTTCCTCGATTTTATATTCCTTGTTATAACACCACCTTTACGGAGTACTAAAATTGGCTATTTTACATTATTTTATAAAAGCAATAAGAATGTATCTATTTAAATTATTATCCATTTTTACAAATTTTTATGACATTTACACAAAGAAATAAATATGTTGTATAATTCCTTATGGAAGCATCTTTACAATCTCAATAATTACATAAATTAAAAACACTAGAACTCGTCCAATTTCCTGTAAACATAGTGCCAATGAAAACCATCATTATGTATAGTATATACATGTATTTCACTCTTATTCAACAATTTGTTTACTGCATGAAAAGAAAAAATGTTTTGAAAAGATTGTTATTGGTCTGAATTGCGAAGAAAATACTAAAAATTGCATTTTACCACTTCTTCGTGTGGGAATGTACTGAAAATTTAAAAAGTTCATTTCGCAGATCTATATTAAACATACAGTTTGAGTCAGAAAAAGTCACCTGAATGTTTTTGTTGGATTTAAAGATTTTGGCAACATGAGAATTTGAATGATATCGAAGAACGCACGTCGCCATCATAATATTATTCTCTTCTTTCATGCCTATTTCGGCATTTTCATGGTGAACAACGTTTTTTTAAATGGAATATTTAATTCCTTATGCTCGGTTTTCATAGACTGGCGTATTCTGAGTATAAAAGTACTAAAGTGCAGAGTTAGGCAAAAATTTTGTTTAAATAAAAATTTCGAGTCAAATGGGTTTTTTCCAAGTGGGTTTTCAACTTACTTTATTTGAAATTTTTATTTTCATAAAACTTTTGCCCGACTCTGCTGAAGTGTAGTTGTCCTAAAACTTACTGTTGCTGAAATATTCGACTCTTTTCATTCTACATATTACTTTCGTTACGGAACGTATTCAATTTATATTTGACGTAGTGAACATATTCTCGAATACGTTATTTATTATATACTAATAATACAATACTAATAATAGTACACAAAATTGTACATTCCATTAAAAAACTAGACGGTTGTTGTAGCTCGCTCGCTTTGCGAGCTCGCGAGAGGGTTAGTGGTTCGGATGTTACTTGGTATGTAACTCTCCAAGAGTAACACAAAGAACTTCCCGATTCGGTAGTTGCAGTATATTATTATCATTATTTAGTGTACGATTTAAGAAAATTATACGTACTCAGGGATTTTCAATAGTTTTCTACTTATCAAAATGTGTGCTATATGGCGTCGCATGAAACCAACATCGTATGCTCGTTGCTCGCTAAGTTACTTTACTCGTTTACTTTCACTCCAACTCTGGGCAATTGAAAATCTGACCACAATATAGACGGATTTTAGTATTTTCTTGAAAAGTAATAAATTTTAATATTCCGCACGCTCCATTAACCAGCCCGTCTTCAACATCAATGTTACTAATTCTTATATATTTTATATTAATTTTCAATTTCACCTCAGTTAATAATTCGATTTGAACTAATTATTTTTTCAAAGATTGTAATATAAATGTTTTTGTACTTTCATCAATATTCTTTGAAAATGTATTCTCGACAGTAGAGATGATTAACTCACTCTTGCATTGGGATAATTTTCGATTATTGTAAGCGGTAACATTAGCATTAGTTGCATAATTAAACAAAAAAATTTTTTTTAATTAAAAAAAAATTTTTTTCATTAAAAAAACAATAAATAAAAAATATATATACATATACAATTATTACGTTTGTTTCTTCGGTAGAAAATTTCCGTCCTCTCGTATAAATGGCATTGTTGACTCCACTTCTTTCGAAAAAACTAAAAAAGTAAAAAACAACTTGACCAATATGGACCAAGATCTAATCAACTCTTAGTTACAGCGGGGCACATCGATTGTGTTGTCTGATCGTGTTGTTACTTGTTCAGAAAACGTTAACGAAAAATTTGAAACCATACAAACGCACATACGCACGCGCACACACACACACAAAAACATCTTGTAAAAATAGTCTAAAATGACTCCAATGATCATGAAACGTGAAGATCTGCTAAAAACTCGATTTTAGATTTTCGGGGTAATTACAGTAACTTCCCTATGAATCGGGAAATTAAAAAACGTTGGTGACCGTGATGAATACTGAAAGAAGGCACACAAAAGAATAGTATAAGGCTTGGTACAGACCTAAACTGCACGGCGAACCGCGCATTTGCGAACAACTACGAAAGGTGCAGCGGTGTATACTACAGAAAGAAATACAGAAAATGTTGACAGCTTATTGAGTGAATTAAAGTTTTAAAGTGAAATGTTAAGGTCAGGACGAAGCATTATAGACATCAGATTCGAGACTGAATGACTTGAATTTTTGGAGATGTTGCAACATGATGAATTTTCGTATTTTTATGATTCTACGATGCATATTCTGAGTAAAAACGGGAAGGTTAAGTTCCGAGATAAATTATTTTTTCAGATAATTTAAATCACCGATGTGTTTGTTTATAAATTTTTTCTATTTCTTGACATTTATTCTTTATCATATGAATGTTTAGGATATGCTCTATCTGTTTTGGAAACAGATTTGCAAATGCTACCCGTTCGCGTTCGGGCGCGCTGAAATGTGCGCAGAAATGCATGAAATGTCATGTCATATCTCTAAACAGTCAAGTCATTTAGTCTTGAATCTGATGTCTTTAATGCTTCGTTCTGACTTGAACATTTCACTTTGATAATTCCCTCAAGAAACTGGCAACATCAAAATCGGTGAACATCGCAACCAGCTATTCTTATATCTTATATCTTTGGATGCTCGATGCTTTTTCCACATCGATCGATTGTGATGACCTTTTCACAAAGCATACAAGGTAAGGCACTAACTATTGCAACCTGCAATATCTCTGAAACTATTATAGTTGTTTAGAACGTTGTTCAGTACAAAATTGCCGCCGGCTCAGGGGAAAATTAACGCTTTGATTCGCACAATAACTTGTGTAATTCACATTCGCAGAACAAGAACACTTATTGTGAACTCTTAGAAAGACGGTTCAAAAGTTCGGAGTAAAGGTTCAGAAGGAAAGTTTGCCGGAAATGTTCATAGTAAAAGTTCATAGGAAAAGTTCATAAGAAAAATCCATACGAAAGTTCATAAGTTCAAATGAAAAGTTCATAAGTTCATAGAAAAGTTCATGGCAAGTTCATAGGAGAGTCCATAAGAAAAATCCATACGAAAGTTCATAAGTTCAAATGAAAAGTTCATAAGTTCATAGACAAGTTCATGGCAAGTTCATGGGAGAGTCCATAAGAAAAATCCATACGAAAGTTCATAAGTTCAAATGAAAAGTTCATAAGTTCATAGAAAAATTCATGGCAAGTTCATAGGGGAGTCCATAAGAAAAATCCATACGAAAGTTCATAAGTTCATAGAAAAGTTCATGGTAAGTTCATAGGAGAGTCCATAAGAAAGTTCACAAGAAAAGTTCATGCAAAAGGTCACAGTTAATTTTACAGATGAACTTCACAATTCACATTCACAATTCAAAGTTAATACTGTTCGAGAACGAAGCTTCGGAACGTTCTACGATTGAGTACGCTATAGTACAAGGTTCGTACAATTCTTTTGAAAGATGTTTAAATTCTAGAACATATTCCTTCTGCAGTTCCCTACCAAAGCTCGGTAAGACATCATTTCTTTGGTAGGGATAAAAAGGGTTTTGAAACAGCAGTTCGAGGCGTAATTCAAAGTCTGTGGAACGCCTATTTAATTCGTGACTTTATTTCTCACGTAAGTCTCGTAAGACGCTGGACAAAGATCCCTTATTCAAAGATCTATCACCAAAACTGGTGTCGCATTTATGCTAAGTGTGGGCCTGCGATGCGTCAATTGTCGCAAATTGGCAGGGATACGGCTGGTTTACCAGGAGTGTGGTCAGCAGAACTCGGAAATGTATTTTTGCTAATGCAGGTCACATTAAACATGATATGTAGTCTTATCAATACGACATACTAGTAAATACAATATTATGAAATGTTAAATTTATTTCTTTTACTTCTGCCCTTATATGACTCCGAAAACCATAGTATACTACGTGGTTGAACTCATATTTATGCTCGCTTTTATATGATCTAAAACAATATATAGTATTTCATTATAAAAAAATAAAGATCATCTTTGTGTCAAGAAAAATATTAAATATACAAAAAACTGAGATATTTTATCATATTGCTGGGAAAACACATATATTAGGTTGTCCTAAAAGTTTCTTTCGCAATGCGTACATTTAATATTGTTACATCACACAAGCATTAGGTTAGGTTAACCCAGACCTAACCCTGTCGTTTTATAATCAAGTAATGAAAAGTTAATAAACAGGTGATCTCGTTGTTTGTACATACTTTTGGAACAACCTTGTACAACAAGTTCCTCCTATTCGGTTTTTTCTAATGATTACCGATTACAAAAAGAAAACACTGGTAAACTATTGCGAAAACCCTGTATACAGTGCCGAAGAAAATGATAGGACATTTGATGTATTTGTATATTTCATATAAAACAATAAGATATACGTACATGTTACTCACCCTGTACATTAGGTATGTCCTTTAAAGTATCCATATAAAATTGCAAGTTTGTATCTTGTACAGGAAAGAAATTAGAGGAATAAGTGAAAAAGTTGGCTAACAGTAATGTATTAACAGTGACTAGAAACAAACGAACAAATCTTTTATTTATTTACAACATTTGTGCCATTAGAGGTGAAATGAGTCGAGGAAAACAATTAGACAAAAGTGAAACCGACCGAATTTTGTTATTACGATTACAAAATCAAACTATCGCGAAAATTGCGAAATTATTATATAGAAGCCGTCGCGTTGTGTATAACTTCTTAAAAATTCAGAAGAATCTACGAAAAAAGAAAAGTACTGGCAGACTTCGTGCTACAACAGAACGCGACAGACGGGCCGTATTATGCGTAGTTTCTAATTACAAGGAAATTACTAGAAAAATCGTTAAAGAAGCAGGTGTTAGAGCAAATAACGTAAGAACTGTACAATTTATTCCTCAAATAAGTAAACAAATTAAGTGAAAAATACTGAAACGACAACCTCCTCTCAGTGAGCAATATAAGGAAACTTGTTTAAAGTTTGCGCGTAATCGTAATTTGTTTCTACAATAATTTGTAGAAAAAGAAGTGGAGAAATGTGATATTTAGTGACGAAGAGAAATTTAATTTGGACGGTTGCGATGGCTAATATTAGTGTCATGGTTTGGGCCGGTATTGTATATCAGAGAAATTCTGACATGAATTTTTTATCAGACCGTGTAAACAACAGAAAAATATATTGAATTAATAAAAGATCAATTAAATAAGCACGCGACTCGTATTGCAGGCAGTACGTTTATTTTTTTAATTATTTTAGTTCTAAAAATGTGACATGCCTCGAGTGGCCCTTAATATCATTGAAAAGATGTGGGTAGAACTTTCAAGAAAGGTTGATAAGAATGGAAGAAAATACAAAGACGTATTAGAATTAAAACAAAATATTGTTACAAATTCGAGTCCTTTAAGACAAAAACGTATTAAAAATTGTTTTAATCAGTCCTTCAGGTTAGTAGATGTTATACAGCGAAAACGTGATTTGAGTAAATATTAATTTGCAATTCAACAAAATATTTCTGTTCAATCAATTGTATTTTTTAATAATGTATTGTCATTTTGTCCGACTAAAATCAATACATGTCTATACTATTTTTTCTAATTTCTTTCGTGTACAAACTTGCAAATCTATATGGATACTACGAAAGACGTATCTAATATTGTATATAGGTGAGTATATGTATGTATATGTATAATATTATGTTATGTGAACTATACAAATACGTCAAATGTGTTATCATTTTGTCCAGCAGCGTAAGAGTGCAATAGATTTATTTGATTGAAAGTAGAAGATTAATGCAACGTTGTTAGGTGAGGCAGGATATAACTAAAGGATTTTTATGTCTCCGTCAGCGTAAGTTATCGTGCCAATCATCTAGCAACGTTGTTCTAATATATGAACCATAAAGCGTACCTTGTATCGAAACTCGGAAGTATAGTTGCTTTTAAAGCGGATGCCCGCGCCCCGCGTAAAAGTTTATGTTGAATGATAGGTGGGAGTGTCCGGAAGTCGGTGCCATAGTGAGTGCAGGCCGCCCAACATGAATTACGAATTCCTTTGTTCTTTTCTTGAGAAAGGTTCACCTTCCCCAAGAAGAACATTAAACTATACAAACGAAAAGTTTCTATCGATGAATATATTATATTTTCTAAGGATCTCACTACTATTCCAGGCAGGGAAAATTATGAACGTAATATGAACAAGTTGAAATATAATTTAATTAATCAAAATAGAAATTGTATAAGTCACTTTACATGAAATCAATCAAAAACTAGTAATACTCAAGTTTCCCATAATTTTTATAAGATTTCTTTTTTAAATAGTACGTGCAAACATGACTATTGTAATACTGTCATACGCGAAATTATTTCAACGCTTAGAATTCTAGCATGCAACTAATGAGATATGTATGTTAGGACAAAGCATTTGAAGTAATATCCCAGATATAGCAAGGGATTGGTCTCAAGACTAAATAAACAAAGTTAGAAAATAATTTAACAATATATACTGGTTTTGCAATTTATATATATTGTGAAAACGTACCAGATGTAGCTCACAAAAGTATTCGAACTTCGGACAACTAAGAATTTCCAACCCTAACAGAATGTAAACAAACAATTTCTAAGACGCACAGAATGAAAATGGACATTGCTTAGTTCACCAGCACTCAGTCCAGGCGAACCAGTGTTACAAATTTTTGTCACAATTTTCATTATAAACACTATAATAAAATGAATCTGACTTTCTAAGTGTTATTTCTTGTCTAGCAAATCATGATAACAGAGATCAATAATCCTAAATATATTCTACTAGCAGCCCCCGACACGGCTTCGCCCGTACTAAATGTGAAAAGAATTTAGATTTTGATCTTAAGTATATTAATGTGTGTGTGTGTGTGTGTGTGTATATGCAATTTTTGACAAAATTTTGTTTCGCATCCTGTGGCAAACTAATTGCTCTAGCTTCCCAAAAAAATTCAAATCGTATAATACGATATTTAAAAAAAGTTATCGCCTTTTTAAGAGTGTGCCAATACTTTTTTTTACCCACTGTACATATTTCATTAGTTGAATGTTAGTATTGTAAGCATTCTAGTGCATGTTCTATCTGTTCAATGCTATTTACCTACATTTACAGTTCGTTTTGTCTGTTCTTTTTCTAATCAATAAATAATTAGTTGTCATGCATCATTCATGATTTGACTCCGGATTTTTAACAAAAATTACCAAGTGAAATTTAAAACAGTGAAAATATTAAAAGATTTTGAACATATTAATGTATTATTTTCATCCCATTAAAATTATTAATAAAAAATATACATTTATATTTAGCTCGTGCATCTTGCAATTGTTACAGAAACTTTTTATTTTGCATAAACATCCGTAGTCTAAGAATCACAATCGCTTTGTATGTTACGTAAGATCTTTCCACCCCGTTATGTTATTAACCCTTTGCCGTATATTAACGAGTCACACTCGTCATGAAGATCTCAAAGTCCAACAAATATTAATGTTACGCCTTCTTTTCAAATGAAAGAAAATTTTATTCGTTTGTAATCATCATTCAAGCATTGAAATAAATGTAGCCATACAAAACATATAAATTTTCTTTTCTCTTCCACGACATTTTTGGAGGTAAAGACGTTTTAATCACTGTAATCGTAAAGAAAATGATACGACTATGGGTTAAGCCTTGATTTGTATTTCGTTTCATTCAAAACCAGGTCGATCACATACTCATAATTTGGTTATATACGTACGTATTACGGGAGATGTTTTCGAGCATCAACGGGAATAACGTGGAACAAGCGTTCTAACCACGCTGTGCCGCTAATTACTTAATACTGGTGGAACATGTAGAACTATGTTTTACATATACGTACGCTGCATTACTTGTTGGACGTGTTGTTTTTCATTTATACTGCCAGCCATATAGGGGGCGACAGTAAACTTTTAATTTCGGGCTATGATTACGAATCTTGGTATTTTTTTAGTAAAACCTACTGCACGCACAGAATATTTCGTTTATATTCGCTGCCTTAATATTATGGTCGCTTCTAGAGATACGAAAAAATACGCGAAAAAGAAATTTGTTTTATGGAAAAGGAAAATGTACTATTTACATTTTTATAATCTGCTCATAAAAGACAACATAATATACTATAGTTGACAGAATTTACGTTTCAATTCTGTGCGATGAAACCTTATCATTAATTTCACATTATCCAGCACTATTTAATTATCGTTGTAAGCAAGCATAATTCGCATAAAGAATTGCAGAAGGTGAAGACGCAATACTGAAAATATTGGTCAGAACAGATAGCAGAGAAATTATTATAATGGTGAAGATACATTCCATAAACAAAAAGGAAACAAAGGTACAAATTGAATGCATTCTTTGTTATAATTGTGGCATTTTTGTGAACGTAAGAATGTTGATTAGATCATTCGACGAACTGACATGTGTAATAAAAACATTAACTAGCTGGGTGGGGGTGTTGTAGCTCGCTTTGTGAGTTCGCGAGAGGGTTAGTAGCACGAATGTTATTTGGTGTGTGACTCTCCACGAGCCACACGAAGAACTTCCCGATTCGTTAGTTGCAGTATATTATTATCATTATTTAGTGTACGTTTTAGGAAGATTGTACGTTCTCAGGGAAGTTCAATAGTTTTCTACTTATCAAAATGTTTTCTGTATGGCGTCGCATTAAACCAACATCGTATGCTCGTTGCTCGCATGCTCCATTAACCATTTTTTTATATTAACTTTCAATTTCATCTCAGTTAATGATTCGTATTGAACTGCTTGTTTTTTTAAAGATTGTAATATAAATGTTTTTGTACTTTCATCGATATTCTTTGAAAATGTATTCTCGGCAGTAACGATGAATAACTCACTCTTGCATTGGGATAATTTTCGATTATTATACTAAGGATTAATTATTATACTATTTATTATACTATTATACTAATTATTATACTATTACTAATTATTATACTATTATTACTAATTACTAATTACTATTATTACTAATTATTTTACTATTATACTAAGCGGTAACATTAGCATTAGTTGCATAATTAAAAAAGGAAAATAAAAAAAAAATTTTTTTTCAAATAAAAAAAATTTGTTTAAATTATAAAAAAAGTTACAGCGGGGGCATCGATTGCATCATTCATCATTTAGATCGCATTGTTACTTTTTCAGAAAACGTTAACGAAAAATTTGATACCATAGAAACGGACATACGCACGCACGCACGCACGCACGCACGCACGCACGCACGCACGCACGCACGCACGCACGCACGCACGCACGCACACACACACACACACACACACACACACACACACACATACCGACATTTTGATAAAAATAGTCTAAAATGAATCCAATGACCATGAAACGAGAAGATCTGTTAAAAATTCGATTTTTGATTTTCGGGGTAATTACAATAACTTCCCTATGAATCGGGAAGTTAATAATTAGCACACATACGATTATGAGACATACAGTTCGTATCAGAAGTTTTGGGTATTATTTTAACAAAACCGTACCCTCCGATGAATCTTCGATTGAGTTTTTTTTATTGTGTGTTTAGAACACTTTGAAAAATTATGATTACTATTGAAACTATTCATATAAATTTAGACGCACTTGCTTTTCTTGTTGTTTGTAGTTACCAGTGCACCAGTGGCTATATTCCTTAGAAGAGTGAAGTCAAGAAAGTATTAAGATACTCAGTATGAGAAGCTAGTGATGGTCTGTCGCGTAGAAAATACAGTAAGGAGCATAACTGAACCAATAACCACTAGTTTTGTATAAATCTTTATTTATTGCTAAGAATGTAGAAGAATATTAAAAAATGAACATTGTAGTAAGTTTTATTACCGTTTGAAGTAACATCAGAAATTTTTTCAATAATTAATGTCTCCTTATTTAGCACTGGCAGAAAAATGGATTGACTCGGTTTTGCACTGGTCTGTAAAAGGAATGTTTCAGCAGTATGATTACATATAGCAGTTTGATACGTTTACAAAATATTAGTTTACGTCTCAGCACTCAGTTTCTAGCAGTCAGTCGAATGGAAAAGTACGCAAGTGAATTACAGCAAACATGAAGAAAATTAAATAATTGTCTAAAAAAAAGTAATTTCTTTGTTGAATGACGGCTTGTCAACACGTCAGACGGTGAAAAATTGTATTGTTAGTCAGTCGACAGTGCAGAGAATAAGAAAAAAATACTGTAAAAGTATGTTATTAAATATTGGAGGAAGACCAAAAAAATTGTCACCGCAGGATGGACGAAGAATTATACGGTTTGTCACATCTGATGAAGCTTCAAGTGCAACCATGGCCGCAAAATTATTAAAAGAAGATACGGATATACAAGTAAGCAAGTGGACAGCACAAAGAACCCTCAAAGGAGGTGAGTTTAGAAGCATTAAGAAAAAAAAGAAGCCGATGTTATCGAAGAAAAATATGAAACTTCGTTTGGAATTTGCTAAAAAATATCAAAACTGGGCAACTACTGAATGGGAACGGGTTATTTGGTCAGACGAGACTAAAATTAATAAAATTTGTTCAGATGGCATGTTATGGTGCTGGATTCGTAAAAATTAAAGGCTCAAATCACGACATGTAAAGCAAACGGTAAAACATGGAGGCGGATCTCTAATGTTTTGGGGTTGCCTAACAGCATTTGGCGTTGGATCACTGCACCGAATTAATGGCACCCATGAATCAGTACACATACAAGGATATTTTACAAGATCATCTCGTAGATGCTGTTGACAATATATATACCTTTAGTCGCCAGGTACTTTTACCTGGAAAGTATTCCGAACTCAATGAAATTTTGACACGTCATTTAGGGGTACTCTGGGGTGTCGTATCTGAGTTTTCGACCTCGAGGACCCTGTGCTAACTTGGGGAGGGGGTAAAAACCACAATTTTTATTATCTTGTTCTGGTTTTTCGCTTATTACTCAAAAAACTATGGGCCCTAAGAACTTTTTGTTTTCATTTTTGGAAAGAGCATTAAATTTCCTTCAAATTTCACTGTTCGAACGTATTTTTCGGCCCAATAGGCACCGAGAGGCAGGCGTTCAAAATTAGGAAATTATGTGGCAACTGACGAATATAGGGAAGGACAGAGCAAATTATACTGTCCAACAACAAAAATGTTTCCATGTAACTATTGGGTGTATCTTATACAGTTTTTAGCACTGATTCCGAATCTGGCCTTAATTTTTCTCCTACACGCACAGTTTTCGAGAAATTTAAGTTTGAAAAAAAAACATGTTTTTCGACTTTGAACAAATATTGTAATGTTATTATATAAGATATTGTATTGTTCTTTACAGCAAAAGATTCTCTAGACTTTCCCGAATCCAGCGATGTGTAATAGTAATATGTTGTGATTGTTTAAACATGTTTAATCTATCATTAACGACGAAGAGAGTACCCCTAAATGACGTGTCAAAATTTCATTAAGTTCTGAATACTTTTCAGATAGACGCCCTTTTTTCGACCTGGCGAATGGACTTTCAGGATCGACAAAACGTCGATGTTGGAAAGTTGAAAGGGTGGTTTCACAAGATGAAAGTCTGCCCTATCGCGTGGTGTAATTAGATTTTCCGCTGAACCCTTAGACCCTTATTTTTTTATATGAATTTACAAATATCCTAAAAAATGTGTACAAAAGTGGCGTCTCTTCGTCTTTAATGATATATTAAACATGTCTAAACAATCACAACATATTACTATTACACATCGCTGGATTCAGGAAAGTCTAGAGAATCTTTTGCTGTAAAGAACAATACAATATCTTATATAATAACATTACAATATTTGTTCAAAGTCGAAAAACATGTTTTTTTTTTCAAACTTAAATTTCTCGAAAACTGTGCGTGTAGGAGAAAAATTAAGGCCAGATTCGGAATCAGTGCTAAAAACTGTATAAGATACACCCAATAGTTACATGGAAACATTTTTGTTGTTGGACAGTATAATTTGCTCTGTCCTTCCCTGTATTCGTCAGTTGCCACATAATTTCCTAATTTTGAACGCCTGCCTCTCGGTGCCTATTGGGCCGAAAAATACGTTTGAACAGTGAAATTTAAAGGAAATGTAATGTTCTTTCCAAAAATGAAAACAAAAAGTTCTTAGGGCCCATAGTTTTTGAGTAATAAGCGAAAAACCAGAACAAGGTAATAAAAATCTTCGGGACTTCGGGATTCATATGACTCCAAACTAACTTCAATCACAGATTTGTACGATAGAATTCAAGAACAGTGGGAAAAAATATCTCCGGATTATTGCAAAAAATTAATAGAAAGTATGCCGAAGCGATTCAGTGCAGTTTTGCAAGCAAAAGGGTTGTGGACGAAATATTAAAAATAAATAATATATTAAATATTGCCAAATATTAGACGTGATGCAAAACCGAGACAATCCATTTGTTTTGCCAGTGCTAAACGAGGAGACATTAATTGTTGAAAAAATTTCTGATGTTACTTCTAACTGTAATAAAACTTACTATAATGTTCATTTTTTAATATTCTTATACATTCTTAGCAATAAATAAAGATTTATACAAATCTAGTGATTATTGGTTCAGTTATGCTCCTTACTGTATATCGTATTAAGATTGGCGCTACAAAATTTGAATATCAATAGGTTAGTAACAAAGTTGCGTGCGCAGATGAAGAAACGCGACAAAATTCATTTCAATGAATAACAAATTGCAATCGAGGTAACCATAATAAAAATGTATCGTTAACGTTCTCTCGATGTGAATACATCACAGAATTTCTGTTATATATAATATTTGATATTTAAAATATAATAAATATTATTTACAAAGTATTAATGCTGTGGAATTAATGTACATGTAGTAATATAGAAATAATTACTACAACAGATAGCCGTATAATTAATTGCTTGAAAACGAAAACGGAAGAGAAGTAACGTGTATAATTATTTCTTCCTTATTATTTACTGTTATTGTTAGTGTATTGTTATAATTATTAGTACTCTTATTGTTGTTACTATTATTTACGAGTATTATTATTGTCACTGTGCACTATTGGTATCACGACAATGGGAAAGAGAAATGAGGACCGATTTTGAAAATTAGAACTCTAAACGCACTTCATAAAAATTGATGTATTTTACAAACAAGAGAAAATATATGTATACCTTCGTCCTTCCATGTATTTCTAGATTCGCCAGAAAACTTTGCACAACATGATCTGATCGCTTTAAGGTTTTAGCCATTTCTCTTTTACTTTTTCCTACAGAGGAAAGTACCACTGATTGGCTTTCTTCGAAATCCCTTAACTTATTTAACTTTCCATTGTCGCGGTGTCAGATAATAGTGCATAGTAACAATCTTAACATGCTTCGGAGCAAGAAATCGTTTTCCAACAGGAAAACGATCCAAAGTTATATGATTAATATTACTTAACATGTATGGTTTTATATAAGACACCAGTTGGCTAAGTACATATCCAGAAACACCTAATTCTGTTCAGGAACTGTCAGATCGAGTTCAAAGTGTATAGAACGGAACCTGAAGGATTTTTTAACAATTTGGTGAACAGTGTTCCGAAACGATTAAATGCTATCATGAAAGCCAAAGGCCGCTACATTGAATACTAAAAATGTGATCTACATCTCGAAGTGCAAAAGTGTTGAAATGCATTATTAAAATAAAAAAGATTACACATACTATTAAGGACCGAGATACATTATTATTTTATGTAGTTTTCAAAGTTTAATAATATTACTTTAATTTTCAATAAAGTTCGTATTTTTCAAAAGCGTTCATGTGATATTTTTTCATTTCTAATCAATAATTCTAATCATTGCAACAGTTTTGAGAGTCACTGTATGAATAGTTGTAGTAGTATTCATAATTTCTCAAAGTATTCTTACCATGCGATAAAAAATTTCAATCAAAGATTGATCAGAGGGTATGCTTTTGTTAAATTAATAATAATTCTGAAACCCGCTGTACCGTCACTCTTAAGAAAGCAGTACTTCTTCCTTTAAGGTAAGTTATTACATCTGGTCTGCCAGAACAGTCTGTCGCGTGTCGCCTGTCGTCTATCTCGTGAACACTTGCATTTGATTCAAGACACTTTAATTGTCATGACACGGCGCGATGACAAGTGTGTCGCCTGTGTGTCATTTGCGGTTTGATGGTCGCCGCGATCGGATGCGAAGGATCTCGCATATTCTCTTGAATGTAGTGGGCACCACCAAACTAACTGGTCACCAGCAACCAGTTCCCACTGCGAAATGGCTCATGCATGAGCAGGAAAGGTAAATGTTTATTTTACATGGTTACTGTTCGTATATCTGTTGACCTTGACGTATCTTTTCAAAGGTCACCATCTGGGATGATCTTCAAAAGGTTTAGGCCTCGCTCGATGTTTGTGAAAAAATTACTACCAGAAATATATCAATGCTGCGACGCAACACGACGCACAGTGGTCTAGAAGTAAGTTCTAGCGCGAATAAATGAAAAAAATCAACTAACGCAAATCTGTTAAAATTTATACTTGTATGATAGTTTGATATGTATACTACATTAAGAATAGCAAAATCACTAAATCACATCACCGTATTATTGTTGGCAAGACTGCCAATATTCCAGTAACCACATTTTTGTTTTCTGCGCTGGTGAATTGTTCCAAATTATAACCTCAAAATATCGAGTTCTTTCTTGAAGTGTGTATAAATTGTGTTAGGATCTTGTTTGATATGATATTATCAGTATGGCTGTAACTGGAAATAGTAGGTTTACGTTTCCTTCACACACTTTATGATATATTTTATGAACTGATACTTTTTAAGAAAAATTATTAGAATGTCGTAAGTTTTATAAAATTTGCATGCATTTGCACGCGTTGCTAAGT
Organism: Lasioglossum villosulum; assembly: GCA_963971365.1. Lineage (NCBI taxonomy): Eukaryota > Metazoa > Arthropoda > Insecta > Hymenoptera > Halictidae > Lasioglossum > Lasioglossum villosulum. The sequence continues at coordinate 26,502,646 of OZ020498.1, read as the reverse complement.
ATTTAATTTGAAAGCTTAATTCATCTCTATAAACGGCGAAGAGAAAACGCGATCCCCCGCAATCCCATTATCATTTTATTTTAATATGTTAGTAAACGTATCTACGATCACCCGCTTAGTGTTGTTCGCAGAATGGTCCAAATTGAAGAATTTGAAACGAAAGGATTGCGTTAGTGGATTACGATAGGCTATTTTTGCCGGAAGGAATGTGAACGAACATAATATTGAAGGAATTTTAGAGAACTTTATCAAAAATATTGAGAAACGTTGGAAAATAGGCAATAATTATGAAGATAAATTTCTGTCAAAAAATAAGACTTGGTTAGAATCGACCATAGTATTCCCGTTTAATGAGATTGACATTCATGAACTTGAATCCGCAAGAATTGGAAAGCCATTAAGAAATTTTAATTAATGTAGTATTAGATCGAAACAGAAGAGAGTGCGAACTTTAACATCTACCGCTACTTGGAAAGAGCTTTCTTTTGCTGCGCAGTCTACTTTAACGCCTAGAAGCGTTCACAAAGTGCTGATACATGGAGCAGAAATTATAAAACATGCGATTTTCCCTATTAGTCAGCTTGGAGAGGAAGAGCAAGAGGCAAAAAACGAGGACTTTAAAATAAGGAAACACAGAAGTAGAAAGGATTCTGCGGGACATTCAAACATAAATTTGTTTAATTATTTCTTACTGTCTTCAAATCCAATTATATCTGAATTAGGTCTGCAGGAAAAGTGTAGTAAAAAGTTAAATCTCGACCTCAAAGATTTGCAGATGCTAAAATCACCAAAAATTCGATCAAATACAAACTACGTCAGTGAATAATAATCTTTTATATTATATTTGTAACACTTAATCATTATATTAATAAACAAGTAGTCAGTAGTGTAAATTATGTTTTATTTACTTTACTCAAATATTTGAAAGTAATTTTTACACAAAATGTTAATTTTTTCCTCGCACAATAATTAATTCGCGCTAGAGCTGACTTCTAGACCACTGTGCGACGTTGCAATTTGCTTGTACATACAGCAACACTAATTAATATTCGGTCGCTCTAAAAAAGACGATCTTTTTTAATATTGTACTATACGATTTGAACTTTTTTTGGGAAGATAGAGCAATTAGTTTACTACAGGATGTGAAAAGAAATTTTTTCAAAAATTGCAATCGGTCGGAATTGTAGGAAAAATACTAAAAGTTGCATTTTACAACTTTTCTATGTGGGCCTATAATTGAAAATTTAAAGAATACGTTCTGTAGATCGATGTCAATTAAACAAATTCTGAAAATTTCGTCAAAATCGGTCGACGTTGCAATAAACTACAAACGTTTAAAGATGGTAAAAACTGCAGATTTTCAACCTCTAACTACAATAAATCTATGGATTCTTACATCTTTTCAATCCTGTAGTTTTTTACCGCATCAACTGATTTCGATGGAACTTTTACAGTCTATATGTATAATTGACATATTGACATATAAATGAAGTTTTAGTAAAAGTTTGCAGAAAAATTACCTTAGGGATAACAGCATTATATCTTCAGAAAGATCATATTTATGAAGATGTTTGTGACCTTGATGTTGGATTAACATAAATTTTAAATGCAGAAATTTATATATTAAGTCTGTTCGACTTTTAAAATCTTACCTGATTTGAGTTCACATCTTTAAAACTTGAAAATACGAAAGGACTAAGTACTTTTAAAATACTTACCCTGCTAGAGTACGGTAAGCACGAACACTGTTTTAGTATATTAAGTTATTTTTTTTTTTGTTTTTTCCTTATTTAACGTCGCTCTGAACTCTTAGCTAAGGTTATTTCGCGACGGGACCTACAGTTTATAAGGTGGGCTCCGAACCACCTAGGGAGGCAGTGCAGCCGGCAGCGGGACTCGAACCCGGGACCGCCGATTAGCAGTCGCGCGTTCTACCCACCGAGCCACTGCCTCCCCTTATATTAAGTTATGCCTTTTCAAGAATAATTCCTTCGAAGATCAGTTGGAGGGGAACATATTATGCATGGTTGAATTTGTCATTTCATTAGCTATAATGTTTCAAAATACATCGCTCCATTAAAAGAAACGACGGTCATCTTGAAATATCGGAAAATAGTCCGTCACAATAATTGCCTCACTGAACCAAACAATTTTCTATGTCTTTGTTATTAACGTTTGAATGAAAAACGAGCGACGACTAACACTTTTTTAGCCAATGTCAAGGTCGTCGGAAATACCTTCACTAAAGTAAACATTCACCGCAGGAAAAAATACCCAAATACCGACTTTGATAAATATGTGTACTTGAAGATCATCGTAATTGGTGAGAAGTTTCTGTTTCTAGATATCATACATGTATGCAGAAATTTATTATCTATTTAGGAAGACAAAGATTTGTAGTAGTCTACTAACCCAGGGAACAAGGGAAACTCCCATTAGATTGCCCCATAGGTCGAAGCAAATCCCATTGTAATATCTATACATGTAGGTTGTTCTAAGTACTTTATGGCTGTTCTTCCGTTTATAGCAAAAATCAGAATACGATAAAATTTTGAAAATAGGTTCTTTTTTTACTAAAATGACGATTGCCAGAAGGATTTCTCCCGTTTCGAAAAAACATTTTCTATCATTTCAATGTTGCGCTCTAGCTTACCGACTACTGACTTACCGATTTTCTTCATGTTCGTGCTATGCGCATGCGTCAATTAGAATGAGTTATGGTTAGGTTGGAGCGGGGGCGGAGAGGGCCGGCCAATCCAGAAGTAGTTTTTAAAATTTTCAAGTTTACCTTATATATGTATTACTTTAAACTAAAGAGGATTCGTTTATAGATGATTGAACCTATTTTCAAAATTTCATCGAATTCTGATTTGTACCATAAACGGAAGTTTCGCCCCAAGTTCTCTCACCCATTCTAATGTCGAGTCAAACTCTTCCATTTTTTTGAAATGTAAAACAAAATGACTCATTGTAAACCTATACGACTTATACAACTCTAAAAGCATTTGACAAACTCTCACATCACACAGACGCATGCGCACAGTAGAAACATAAAGTACAAAGTCGGTAAGTCAGTAGTCGGTAAATTAGAGCGCAACATTGAAATGATAAAATATTTTTTTCGAAACGGGAGAAATCCGTCTGGCAATCGTCATTTTAGTAAAAAATGAACCTATTTTCATCGGATTCTGATTTTTGCTATAAACGGAAGTTTCGCCTACTTTATTATTAGTTGGATGTTTAATTAATTGATAACATTTCCTGTTAAGAAAAGATCAATGCATACAGTTAGCGTGGTGTGCGTGAGATGTATGCATGGATGTTGGGTGAGCACCACTGTGTTTTATTTTTCTCTTTTGTTCTCACTTTGTCGTGCTGCGTTGTACTGGTAAGATCGCCCACCACGTGTCAAGTGAAACCGCTGTTGTATACAGGGTCATCCGTTTTTAAACGGACAAACGTAAACCAGCTATAAAGAACCCCAAATGGAACAAGTTTTACCCCTGCCACTTTTTTTGTGTCGGCCTTGATTTCTAGAAAATTGCAAAAAACCATAATTTTTTTAGTTCACATAAACTTGAATATCTCGGGACTCCAGTGATGAATCTTGATGATTTTTCCTTTGTTTGGTTTAAAATAAATAGGGGCATCTTTTTTGTTAACAAAATATTTTTGTTTTTTTAGCACGTTTATTCCAAGAAAATATCATCCATTGAAGTCACGCATCCTGGAACCGTTCAGATAGCTACAGTCCGATCCAGAAAAAACCAAGATTCGAAGGTCATACAAAAAAATTTTGGGAACAAAAAAAAAGATGCTCCTGTTTATTTTCAACACAACAAAGAAAAAATCATCAAGATTCATTACTGGAGTTCCGAGATATTCAAGTTTATGTGAACTAAAAAAATTATGGTTTTTTGCAATTTTCTAGAAATCAAGGCCGAAACAAAAAAAGTGGCAGGGGTAAAACTTGTTCCATTTGGGGTTCTTTATAGCTGGTTTACGTTTGTTCGTTTAAAAACGGATGACCCTGTATAATATAAACATATATTTTTATAGTTTTGCACCACAGTTACAAGTGTCCAGCACTTTTTCTTTTCATAAACCTTTCTCCAATACTGTTTTCTAACATTTCCAAACATGAAAAAATATTAATCTTTAATATCTTCTAGATAATCCTAATAAGATTTTTTTTCTGAAGCACGAACTCGTCGGAAAATTGTTCTCTCACTCTCACAGTAAGAAAAACAGAACTAGGGATCTTATTAAAAAAAGGGGTAAAGTGCGAAAAGTAAAAACAATGGAAAGCCTAGTATCGACATGGGTTAAGGCAGAAAAGAATTTTTTATTGTAATGGTAGATACATTTATTAGTAGACTGCGGATCTTTATGCATTTAAGGGTTTTGAAAATTTTCAAAAAATGCTGCAATATAAAAGTCGATAGAATTTGGTACAATTTTTATTTATTTTGGATCTACAATGACTGTTCTCCCTAAAAATCGGATTTTATTTGATTCCACTCCTGCCTACATACTTGTGTAAAGTATACTTATAGAATCTTCTTACTTTTTCTACTTGTTATGTTTTATCTGAAGTGTGTCTAAAATGTGTTTAAGCTGTGTAACAAATGGAACAAAGGGTATAGCAGGATAAGCATGGGCCAGCGGCCCCCGCTCCGATTTTTCTGATTTCTGTCTTAAAACATAGTTTTATGTCTAAAAAAACATTATGTAAAATTTTAAATGTCTACCCTCACCGATAGGGGTGATATTGGGGTAAATTCCCCCGCACTTAAATGCAAGTTGCTACAAAACGAGAAAAGATCGACATGGAATAAACGGCAAACAAAAGATATAGATATACTCTACATTCCAGATTTCTTCCAAAATTTTTTGCTAATTATTTATAGTTGAAAATAATGAATTAATTTTTTGGGAATTTTTAAAAGTATCTTCCCCTGGGTTGACACCTACCAAAAAATTATAAAATATTGCTATGATACTTACCTACTTTGTAAAAAAATCTCAGAAGTGTCCATTTGGTGGAACAGTGTCAAGAAAAATAAAGTATGCCGGCGAACGCTTGGTCTGACCAGTATCGGCGCAGCGACCGAATCCCCTTGCGGTGGCTAGTGATGGGAGCGAACGGGAAGTTGGCAGGTGTACGGAAAAGCTGATACATGTAAAAATGACAGTGCAAACAATAAAAATCGTTTAGTTTATAAATGCATTTAAAGAAAAAGAAAAAACAAGAAAAGAAAGTTGAGTTGAGGAGTATTCAAACTCAAACCCTTCGGAGCATCGAGCAGAACCTCTAACACCGTGACCTTACAACATACTTGTGAGAGGCTTCTTCTTTCTGTTACTTGACAGCAACGAACTAGCTTTACATGTACTTTTCTTTTTCAATGTAAGCTATTTCCTAAAATATAATTGTTTAGATTTCCAACTGTAATCATATATTAGAAGATTTAGTCGCCTTTTTACATGTATCAGCTTTACCGTACTCCCGCCGACTTCCCGTTCGCTCCCATCACTAGCCACCGCAAGGGGATTCGGACGCTGCGCTGCGCCGATACTGATCAGACCAAGCGTTCGCCGGCATACTTTATTTTTCTTGACACTGTTCCACCAAATGGACACTTCTGAGATTTTTTTACAAAGTAGGTAAGTATCATAGCAATATTTTATAATTTTTTGGCAGGTGTCAACCCAGGGGAAGATAGTTAATAAAATTCCCAAAAAATTAATTCATTACTTTCAACTATAAATAATTAGCGAAAAATTCTGAAAAAATCTAGAATGTAGAGTATATCTATATCTTTTGTTTGCCGTTTATCCCATGTCGATATCTTTTCTCGTTTTATAGCAAATTGCGTTTAAGTGCGGGGGAATTTACCCCAATATCACCCCTATCGATGGGGGTAGACATTTGAAATTTTACACAATGTCTTCTTAGACATAAAACTATGTTTTAAGACACAAATCAGGAAAATCGGAGCGGGGGCCGCTGGCCCATGCTTATCCTGCTATACCCTTAGATCAATAAAGTTTTTTGTTTTTGCTATGAGCAAAATTTTTCTTATTAAATGAAAATGCTCTTTTAGTTACTAATATCGAATTTCAGGAAAATTGCACATACATATTATGCAAAATGGATGTCTGCTTCGAAACAAAACGCTCAAACATCTCGAGCTATAGTATGAATGATACGCACGCGATTAACTTTTAATTTTTTATTATAACAAATAATTTCCAAATCTACTTCGAGGTAAACTAATTCTGTGGTAAATTGCATGTAAATATGAAAGTGAAAACTTGAAATTAGTGGTATGGTTGTGCCAATAAAGTTCAACTGTAGATGATGACACTGTCTCCAAAGTGATTTATCGAATATTTCCGTCGAAGGATCGTTAATCTTCCAACATGCTTTATAATCATCTCTCTGCATAAAGATGTATATTCCAACTTGAACATTTTACCGCATGATCACCGCAAGCATTATTTGCAAGCAAAATGTGATATCATTAATTTCATATACCATTAAGCCGGTAGTATAATATAATGTATTTCATGAATTTCACAACCTTGATTAACTAAAGTGAAATAACCCGAAAACTTTAGATGACTTCATGTATCAGATAATAATTAGTTATTTCCAGAAAAGAATAACTTTATACACAACTATTATAATTTTGTGAGTTATAATAATTGTGTTCATGCCAGTTTTAACCATTTAGCTAAAAAGAGTATTTCAAATGTCGACATCAAGTAGAACTGATTTTCATTATAAAGAATTTTACTAGAAACATGTCAAAGTAGTGTTTTATTATATGTATTGTGGCCTATAGTTAAATATCGTAATATGTATGCACGGGCAGGTAAAGGTAAAGGAAGGTAATAATGTCAAATTATGTGTTGAATTTACCGCCAAATATTGATCGGCTTATTGATCGATCAATGATAGGTTATATTTGTTTTATTTTACTTATATTTTATTTTACACTGAGCAAGTAGGGAACAATAGTTATTCTTGTTTAAAATTCTCACAGCAGAAACATAATATGGATTGTTAATTTAAAACCATAATTTTTCTAATTTTCTTGACAATGATCTAAAGTAAGATCGAAACGTTGAAAAAGGATTTTGTGATATTTTGCAAATAGTGTTTAATCAACAATTAATCGAACCAGTGCGCTGAAATCATTAAAAGTTTGTTAGTAACTATCCACGATCGACATAAGGAAATATTTATTCTGAACAACTTTTGTCATTACATATACCCGATGCTCGGTCTTACTTTTCGAAATATTTGCGAAAAACTATTGCTAGTACTAAATTGAATTTTTTCATATTCGTGCATGCTCCGTGGCAACAAAAGTTCGGAATTGACATTTCTAACACCATCACATCGTTCACCTTGTTTTGGAGTATAGGAATATGTAGACATATTTAATCTGCATAATCCGCACTAAACTTTTGTGACCTTAACGTGAATGTAGCATCGCAGTTTTTAACTTCCCGATTCATAGGGAAGTTATTGTAATTACCCCGAAAATCGAAAATCGATTTTTTAGCAGATCTCCACGTTTCATGGTCATTGGAGTCATTTTAGACTATTTTTATCAAAATGTTTGTATGTGTGTGTGTGCGTATGTCCGTTTGTATGGTACAGTAATTTCTGAATCGTAGTCCTCGGTCGCCTCTGCAATCGTAGTCCAGTGCCTACCCATTCCACCGCCTGTCAACGCTGCGCCGCACAGTGGGCTGGATCGACGTATTTTTCGGACATGGCGATTACTTCTCATTGCCCGAGGATATTGGGTTAAAACTTTACAGACTTTTTACCCTTATTATGTAGAGTACCTGTACTGAAAATTATTCAAGTCCAACAAGTGAATTAGGTTTATTCTGTTTCTATAGATTCGTCCCAATTTTCTTCGCTGAGATCACTTATTGTTAAAAGCTGAAATGCTTCTGGAAATAGGTCTTGTTTTTTTTTTTTAATTAACTGTGGTCGAAGAGAAGATATCAGTGGATCAGATGTGACGAGTAAATTGTTCAATATATCTTCATTTGTAGCCACCCTGTTAAATTTTCTACTCTTAAATTCCCGGAAGTTTCGGAATTCTTTATTTCTTGCCTCTTGAGCTTCTTCCGATAGTTGCCCGATAGGTATTATAGCTTTCTCAATAATATTGTTGCCATGTATTAATATCTTATGAACGGTGGCTGGCATGTAATACCATGGGTAAAGACTGACAAATAATTCCGCAGTTTCCATCGCGTAGCGTGCAAATTTTTCTACATTAATTTTTTCTCCAGATGAAATGGCTTGGAGAACCACAGCAAACTTGTAAATTAAATTTTCATCAACTCCAGTGATTTCTGATGTAATCTTAGGATTTTTAAAAAATCTTCTGGCAGTATTTCCATCGTTATACGTACCAGTTCCTTGCTTAACTTTGTCCACCATTAAACCTAGCTCAGAACGAAATCTTTCTTGAACAAGTAATTTTTTACTTGTCTGCATTGTTTTGTATTGTGGCTTTGATGCTGACCACTTTTTAAATTCGAGATTGTAAGATAAATGCAAGAGGCATTCGAAAAATCGAATTTTTGCATGCAGAGATGAAAGTCCAAATTTATAATACTCTTCATTACAAATTTTTGTATTGATTAGTTTTAAGTTATTCATTTCTTTGGGACATGCCTGACAGATGTAGCACCTCATTGCCGAATTCGTTTCCGTCAAAACGTTGCAGACTTTCCCGTCTACCATAGTCATTACTAATTGGTGACTTATTTCAGTTGAATCAACTTTTGTTGGGATTAGTGACGAAATTTCTTCATTGATTATGTTGACTTCTTGGTTGATTATTTCTGGTGTTTCTTTACAAAATTGGAATCTGATTGGCCTACAGTAAGATGTGGAAGAAGGTTTGGGATTTTCCCATAGTATTTCTCCATTATGTGGATCGAACAATTTTATCGGAACCAAAGAAGAAACAAATATGGCAGAATCATCATCTCCATCAAATGAAAATTTTTGTTTGTAAATACTTTGACTTGAAGCACCATCGCACCCCCATTTTGATATCAAAACCAGATTATTTTTTATTTCCACATTTGCTTCTAACGTCCTAAGTAATCGATTCACTGTGTGATCAAGTAAACACTGCAGTTTTATATCTGCTCCTCTCTCAGTCACATGAATGGAACTAGCTTCTGGGTAACATTCGGCTTTCGCTTTTTGAATAGAATAATAAGAGGGGAAGCGATTTTCACCTGCTTCAGCGGAAACATTCTGCAACATTATATACTGAGATTTGGAAAGACTTAATGTAGTCATGATGGAAAGAGCTCTTTCGTTTGTATGTTTCTCAGTTTTTTTAACCTTTTTTCCTTCGAAAAAGTTTCGCACCTTAAGGGCTTCATCTGGATTTTTTAGAAGAAAGTCTAAAATTTTGGCGATGTCATGTTTCCCTTCTTGCCAGTAATTTCTTTTCGCGGCAAACATAAGTTCTTCGCCTGAAAAGCTATTTGCAAGGCTTTCAGTTGTGCGCATTTTATGCCGTTGAGAATATTCAGAAAAAGGCTTTGGGCTTGACACTATTTCAGTATCCGCGAGAAAAACCAGCTTTGTTTGTAACCATTTTTTATTTTTATTTTCAAAACTATCCATCTTGCGACTTGCTGCAGTCCATCTATTGTACAAGTTGGCGCAAAACTTTCTCAGCTTATGTTTTATATTTGTTTTGTCTTTTTCCGAACAGTCACTACAAAATTGTTCAATAAAATTTTCTTGAATTGTACCATGATCCTTAAATGTACAATTTAAATTAAGGATAAATTGAAACAAATCAAAATTATTTTTAAATCTATCCATATTAAAAAACTAAATAAAAATCTAAGAATAAACTTCTGAGAACAAAAAACAAAGAGGTATATAATTGACAAGTATAAGGAGAAAGAAATAAGGAATAAAAAGGAAATAAAAAGAAACTGGAAACTGTGATAAAATTTCAAGATCTATAAAAGTACTGTAGGGGTAGGGCTTAAACAATGGCAATGGCAATGGCAAAGACTTATAAGTCGAATTGACGGAAGGTGACTCCTTATACATATACCCAAGCGCGCAACAATCGCCAGCGAGAGTCGCGTCCATCTGGCGGTGAACGCGTTAAATTGAATTTACTCGAAGAATCGCAGGTTTCCGCAGCCAAATTTTTCAATTCTTTAAACCTTAATATTCAAGGTTGAAAACCGTGTAAATTAGACCCTGGGCTCTTTTAAGCCTTTTTTGTAATCATAGGTTGAAGAATATTTAAAATGTTGGTTCCGTTTAGACGTTTATTTCATCCGATCGAAACGGCACCTGTGTGCAATTGTAGATCATAGATTACTAATTAAAGTGTAAAAGTTTGGAAGTTAAAAAAAAAATTTGAAGTGCTCTTTTAAGAGGAAAAGGAAAAACTAAAAAACTGCAATGCTAAATTCACCTTAACTTCACAAAGTTTAGTGCGGATTTTAAAAGAATATTTCTACATATTCCTATGCTCCAAAACTAGGTGAAAGATGTGATGGTGTTAGAAATGTCAATTTCGAACTTTTATATTTAGGCCCATGTCCGGGTAATATGTCGATCCAGCCCACTGCGCGCCGGGTAGCACGACGGCGATGTTTGATGTCGGCTCGGGTATATCGGTGTGAACACCACTACATTGACTCGAGTGAATCGAACTTTCAAACTACTTAATTTTCATTATTTTTTAATGAGATTTTACTGGCTTATTGCTGGCATTTTTCTGATTAAAACAAGACCAAACACGATATAATTTGGCCAATATTTAGTGGTTTCATTGACAGTATGGAGTAACTGTAGGGAATGGAAGAAGACAGCGAGTGAAAAAAAATAAAAACTAAATATTGGCCAAATTATATCGTGTTTGGTATGATTTTAATCAGAGAAATGCCACGAATATGTTGGTGAAAGTTCCATAATGATATCATCGAAAATAAAGAAGCTAAGGTCTTGGTGTTTTGTTGTGATGACGCACGGGCCTTTAAACTGTGCCGGCGACGGGGACACAGATCCTATTTCATTCTGTCCTTCTCTACGTTCGGCTTGTCGTTTGAAGTCTCAGCGCGGTAGGGTAGACGCAGTCATAAATCAAAAAATAGCCACCCTACTTCATCGTAGTCCGTTCATAACACGGGTGTTGGGACTACGATTCAGAAATTACTGTATCCAATTTTTCGTTAACGTTTTCTGAAAAAATAACAATGCGATCAGAATAATGAATGATGCAATCGATGCGCCCCGCTGGAACTTAGAGCTGATTAGATTTTGGTCCATATTGGTCAAGTAGTTTTTTAGTTTTTTTAGTTTTTTTCGAAAGAAGTTCATTCAACAATGCAAATTATACGAGAGGACGGAAATTTTCCACCGAAGAAACAAACATAATAATTACATATATTTTATTTTTATTTTTTTATAATTTAAACAAATTTTTTTTTATTTAAAAAAAAATTTTTTTTTATTTTCCTTTTTTAATTATGCATCTAATGCTAATGTTACCGCTTAGAATAATCGAAAATTATCCCAATGCAAGAGTGAGTTATTCATCGCTACTGCCGAGAATACATTTTCAAAGAATATCGATGAAAGTACAAAAACATTTATTTTACAATCTTTAAAAAAACAAGCAGTTCAATACGAATTATTAACTGAGATGAAATTGAAAGTTAATATAAAAAAATGGTTAATGGAGGTAGCGAGCAACGAGCATACGATGTTGGTTTAATGCGACGCCATACAGCAAACATTTTGATAAGTAGAAAACTATTGAACTTCCCTGAGAACGTATAATCTTCTTAAAACGTACACTAAATAATGATAATAATATACTGCAACTAACGAATCGGGAAGTTCTTTGTGTGGCTCGTGGAGAGTCACACACCAAATAACATCCGTACTACTAACCCTCTCGCGAACTCACAAAGCGAGCTACACACCCCCTCCCGCGAAGCTCGCGAAGCGAGCGAGCAACAATAACCAGCTAGTTTTATTTTTTTCTTTTCCTCTTAAAAGAGCTCTTCAAAATTTTTTTTTTAATTTCCAAACTTTTACACTTTAATTAGTAGATTATGATCTATAATTTCACACACGTGCCGTTTCGATCGGATGAGAAATACGTCTAAACGGAACCAACATTTTAAATATTCTTCAACCTATGATTACAAAAAAGGCTTAAAAGAGCCCAGGGTCTAATTTACACGGTTTTCAACCTTGAATATGAAGGTTTAAAGAATTGCAAAATTTGGCTACGGAAACCTGCGATTCTTCGAGTAAATTCAATTTAACGCGTTCACCGCTAGATAGACGCGACTCTCGTTGGTGGTTGTTGGGCGCTTGGGTATTAGAGCTGTGACTTATGAAATACCCGGGTACCCGGGTTACCCGTGAGATACCCGGATGAACAAAAATTACTCGGGTACCCGGGTACTCGGGTAAACAGCGTTAGCCGGATACCCGAGTATTCGGGTAAACAAAAATTACCCGAGTACCCGAGTATCTCATGAATAGACTGCGGATCTTTATGCAAAATAAAAATCGTTTGCATCGTTTACAAAGCAATTCGTGTGTTTTTAGGGGGAATAATTAAAAAGTCAATTATTTAATTATGAAATTAGGCATTTTTATTTTTATGTAAAAATACCAAGAAGTCTACATTTTCCGGCAATAGACACGTACGTTTCGAAGTAACGATATTGCCAGCTGTGGAAAATACTTTCTCAGAGTAGTTCTCGTAACCAGTTGTGAGACCTCATGAGATACTCGGGTACCCGGGGACACGGCTGTCTTATGAGATACCCGTGTACCCGGATACTCGGCTATCTCATGAGATACCCGGGTAGTTTTGCTCTACACTCTGTAGTGATACTCTAAAACTTTATTGAAGCCGGTCAACACGTAGCCCGCGTGACCGTTCTCGATGAGGACTCGACTAAGACTAAAAACTAAGTTACGCTTACGAACTAGCCATTCGCTCGTTGACGCATTCTCACGAACAAAGATCCTTTATTCATTCACGCAGCTCATTCTCACGATAAACTAAACTAAACATTCAGACCCTTCGCGACGTTCAACCCAATCATCTAAACATTCTCTCGACGCTATCGCACAGACGCATCTCGATCCATATGTACTTTCGATGCTAACACACAACACGCAAACTGAACCATACTCTCGACGCTAACGCACAACCGGACTCATTCATACAACTATGTTTTAACCTAAACAATTGGCGAGGACGTAGCGTCAGCCTGTCGCCGCCACATGAGTTTTTGCCATTGTTTAAGCCCTGCTCCTACAGTACTTTTATAGATCTTGAAATTTTAGCACAGTTTCCAATTTCTTTTCTAATTAAATTTATATATTTAATTTTTTATTCCTCATTTCTTCCTTCTTACACTTGTCAATTGTATAGCTCTTAGTTCTTTGTTCTCAGAAGTTTATTCTTAAATTTTTATTTAGTTTTTCAATATGGATATGTTTAAAAATAATTTCGATTCGTATCAATTTATCCTTAATTTAAATTGTACTTTTAACGATCATGGAGCAATTTAAGGAAGCTTTATCGAACAATTCTGTAATAGCTCTACTTCGGAAAAAGACAAAAAGAATGTAAAATAGAAACTGAGAAATAAAAAAATTGTAACGTTATATATGAAATTCCTTGTAAAGATTGTAATCAGACGTACATTGGACAAACCTCTAGACATTTAGATACCCGTATAACAGAACATAAGCGTAATATTTTTCGGCCTCCTTCACAACACACATCAATGACGAAACATTCAATAGAATTCGATCATGCATTTGCTTTCGATAACACTAGGATACTAGATAAAGAACCTAACTTGCAACGAAGATTACTACTAGAAACTCTACGAAACCCCTAAGATTCATGACTATTACGCTGCATTACTAAATCAGTAATGGTTTATTATGAAATTTCTAATTTTTTACACAGTTTTCTTTATATACTTTTTACTATAATTCTGATTTATTTGCGTTTCATTTTCAAGTGCATTTGAATGTTAATTTTTTACTACCACATCATGATTGTGGTATAATGCTGAGTGTTTCTAGTGATTGAGACGAATTAAGTTAGCTTTTGAATTTACCGCTTAATATTTACCTAGCGCTCAGTGATCGCTTGGTTCTGATTGGGCAAGTTTTAAATACATTGTCCTCATGTATTTGCTGTTTACGTTGTAACCTTCAACAATGATCCATATAGTATCTACCAGCATGGAAGCAATTTGGTTTTCATAAAGTCTAATTTTGTTTCATATAGCAAGTACGAAAAAGAAGTCTATTTTCCAATTAATAACATATTATTAATTACAGTTATTATTATTATAGTATACCTTGTTACAGACGCAAAAATTTCTCTTGAGAATGATCCTCATCAGGATCGAAACGTTGAGATCTTAATTTGCAAAATACTAAATAACGTTTTAATTATTGATCGAACCTGTGCGCCGAAATCATCATACATCTATAAACTGAGAAAGTTTTGTGCCAACTTGTATAATAGATGGTTACTCGTATAAAGCTGGTTTTTCTCGCGGATACTGAAATAGTGTCAGGCCTAAAGCCTTTTTCCAAATGTTCTCAAAGGCATAAAATGCGCACAACTGAGAGCCTTGCAAATGATTCTTCAGGCGAAGAACTTATGTTTGCCGCGAAAAGAAATTACTGGCAAGAAGGGAAACACGATATCGTCAAAATTTTAGACTTCCTTTTGAAAAATCTAGATGAAGCTCTTAAGGTGCGTAACGTTTGCGAAGGAAAGGCTACAAAAATTGATATATATATATACAAACGAGAGAGCTCTTTCCATTATGACTACATTAAGCCTTTTCAAATCGCAGTACATAATGTTGCAGAATGTCTCCGCTGAAGCAGGTGAAAATCGCTTCACCTCTTACTATTCTATCTAAAAAGCGAAAGCCGAATGTTATCCAGAAGCTAGTTCTATTTATATGACAGAGAGAGAGGAGCATGTATAAAACTGCTAAAAAATGCAAGACAATAAAATTCCATAGAATTTTTATTTATTTCTACAATGTTTACTACCACTGAAAATAATGTTTCACATGATTCCACTTTCTTAAAATTTTCCTAAAAAATGTATAGTTGCATAAACATTGATAGTTGAAACGTTGTTAGACATTGTTAACATTATTTAGAGTTTAATCTCTAGTTACAATCAAGGTCATCAGCTGTTGAATGTTATTGTAGACCAAAAAAAAGATGATATTATCCTCCGTCACTTTTGTTGTAGACAAATCACTTGGAAAAATTAGTCGGTGTTCATTTCGACTATTAAGTGGCCTTTTTCGTTCAACGTTTGTGTACAAATTGATTGAAGAAATTAGTCTAAAACTGTATTTTCATTTAATGAATGTGCAAATGACAATCGGAGCTTTTAAAGCCACGCACGTTATAGTCGATTACCCTAAGGTGTTCCATGTAATTGATTCCTTTGAGAGGGATCTTCGTGAACGAATTAATCTTCAAACGATTGACATTCCGAGACGTTATTCCTGTAACATAGGAGTTAATGAGATTGTTATCGCAGATGTTCTTACGTATCTACCTTTGGCATAATTAATCAGTGCTAATTCAATATCAGTTATATAGCTTTTGCATAAATAGCTTCCATTACTAATTAGAGTTTATACGAATACCGTGTTTGTGATTATTTTCAGTTTGAACTGATAATGAATTGTGTAAATAATAAATCGAAAATTAAATGAATATGAATTACCGTATTTCAATTAATCAAGTTTATATAACTGTTACTTTTACTTACTACTTACAATTAGGTATACAAATGCATAATATAAACTTGGCCTTAAATAGCCAAAATTAAATGATGTTTAAACAGATTTTATTCAGTTCTTACTTATTTTAATTCTTTTCAAAATCTAATATCTAATAGAATTTTATGTAATTTTGGTAATTTCTCAGATGCATACTTATTAATTTTATATTTATTTTCATTACTTTTCTCAATAAAAATTTGTTTATTTAAATATAAAACCCTACGAAAAATGTATAATTAATGAAATTCTCCTATAACTATTGAAATCTTATAAAATATTGTAAAAAATGTGAAACTTGGGTGATGAATTCGACTAATGCATAAAAAAAGGGCATCATTCTTTTTTATTATAATATTTATTCATATTGCCCGAGGTATTTATTATCATTCATTTAAATTAAATGTTAGACTTAGGATACGTACATATTACCTTGAAGTCCAATATCATATTGAGGGGCACAGTAATTACAACTTTATATTGTCTGCTATTCCATATCTATATTGGAAAAATTTTAGTTGAATGAAATTGACTAATTTGAGGGGGATTTTTAATTAATAATGAAATTCTTAATTATATTTTTTACATAGTTCAGGATCTAATAATTATGTAGGATTGATAAATAAATATATTTAACATATTTTACTCTATACTTTTAAATTAATGATAACTTTAATAGATAATTCTTTCTCTAAAACCATAATTTGTTCATTTCTGCCATTACTTTCCAAAAATAATTAAACACTTAAACGTAATTAATTATCCTTTTCTATGATTGATAACAATTATAATTGCGTCGGTATACTAAAAAAATGTACATATACCAACCTAATTACATAAACTGTTGAATAAATTTTACTTTTAATCGGATTTGTAATTTTGAGGTAAATAGGAACTATATAATACGTTTTAATAGGTGTTTCGGTTAATAATGTCGTTTTCCGCAAAATTTGAGCGTTTATTTCCATAACAAAATTAATTACCTTAATGATCAAAATATTAGCCATCGCTAGCTATGACTTTTTCCCATATTTCTGTCGAAGAATGGATTCCGCACCAAAAGAACTTTTCGTTTTTAGATGCCAACCATTTATCAAGCCAAATTTTCACTTCGTAAGAATGTAAGTGTTATTCTGAAATAAGTGATACTCCGGAGGGGCTACGTCCAGTGAGTAGGGCGAGTAGGATAGGACGTCCCATTTGTCGTTTTCCATATAGTTTTTTACACATTGTGCAACATGGGGCCGAGCGGTGTCACGTTGAAAAATGGTTTTATCGTGTCTTTGGGCGTATCCTGGTCGTTTTTCTTTCAATGCTTGGTTCAATCTTGTCAATTATTATCGGTATCGATCGCCAGTAATGCTTCTGCCAATTGTTTCAACGTTTGAGTTTAGTTTTCATCTAATAAAATTATATTTAAAGTTAATAATAATAACTTATTTGATGCATTATAAACAATAACTAATACAAAAACTAATACAAAACAATAACTAATACAAAAACTGAGGAAGCTTTTGAGGGGAAAAATGAAAAAAAAATTTTATACAGGGTGGTCTTTTTATCTGAAGACATTGAAATATCTCGAGAACTATGTATCGGATCAAAACAAGTGGGCAATGAAAGTTGTTCGTCGCGAAGGGGGACATCCAATGATATCAAACTGGCCCCCCCCCCACCGCCACCCCCTAGAGGTGGGGGTGGGAGAAGATAAAAAACTTAAATGGGAACCCCTATTTTTCATTGCAGATTTGGATTCTCCAGAAAAAAATACACAAATTTTACCTAGGAGTTTTTACATTTTGGTTCACAGATGGCGCTGTATTGGACAAAAATCAAAATGGGTAAAAAATCGTTGAAAATTTGGGATATCTCGAGAAATACACATCAGATCAGAAAAATAAAAGTAGACGTATTTGATATTTTTAAAAATACTATTCAATAACACCATAATTAACCACCCACTCCCACCTCCTGAGGGTAGGAGAGGGAATTATTCCAAAATCTTCAATGGGAAACCCCATTCTCAACGTTGTATTTCCCCTCTTCGATTTGTCGGAGAAAAAAAAAACTTCTGGGTAAAATTTGTGTATTTCTTTCTGGAGAATCCAAATCTGCAATGAAAAATGGGGGTTCCCATTTAAGTTTTTTATCTTCTCCCGCCCCCACCCCCAGGGGGTGGTGGTGGGGGGCCAGTTTGGTATCATTGGATGTCCCCCTTCGCGACGAACAACTTTCATTGCCCACTTGTTTTGATCCGATACATAGTTCTCGAGATATTTCAATGTCTTCAGATAAAAAGACCACACTGTATACATACAAGGTGAGATTTCAATTTTCAAATTGCTCTTGGAATTTCGTATGCGTGGCCCACAAACTCATTCTATTGGTATGATTTTTCCATTACTAGTTCAAATTCTAGGTGACAGCTACAATGCAAAGATTATGCGAATAGAATGAGTTGTGGTTAGGTCGTGGAGGGCGCGGACTATACAGGGTGTCTGTTTTGTCGTCGCTGTGTGTGAGCGCGACGTTTTCCGGATCTGTGCCCGCCAATTTAATATTGGGCCAGTAGTTCAAGAGATAATGTTACAAAAGACGCAAAAGACAATAATTGGTTCGCAAGACAATAAAATACACGTTAAATGAAGCGTTTCGTCCCGGACCTGCTAGTGGACTCATCAGTAAGGCTGATCTAGCAGGTCCTGCCTTATACGCGCGCAGATTGTATAGCCTAAAGAGAATTGAATCGCGACAATGTGGTATGCTCGCGAATCTGAAGAAGATGCGATCTCGTTCGACGCGTGTCCTGATCGCTGGACATTGAACTGCCGTAAACCGATTTGAAATGACGCGAATGACTGACGAGACTAAACTGAAGAACGCGGTCTCAACGCGATGTTCGTCAGACTTCTCGAACAGGAAATAAGATGCACTGATTGGTTCCTGCAGAAAGTTGCATTTTCCAATCAGTACACTTTTAACTGTTAGGACCTCCTTCCTGTGGCACTGAATGAGGCCCTTGGAAGGAGGAGTAGGGCGATCCCTGTATCGGTCATAGACGCGTCTCGGTAATTCGACACGGGACGGTTAACGGTCGCGGGCGATCCTTCGGAGGGACACGATTTATGACACTTTGTATTTTAAGTGTAGAAAACAGCTAAACATTAGGCCAGATGCCTCGACTGGTCGTCGAATGACCAGAGTTCGTTTAATCCTCTACGACGGTCTTTAGGCACGAACGGACCATAAATAATAATCGAAAGAAGTCCACGTGGATGATTCCGACGCGACGGAACAGTGTCCCAAAACTACCCTAGGAGCCGAAAATGGGAGGTTCCTTGGGTCATTTGAAGCGACATTTTCCTTTACAAAAATTGTGTCCGTGACTTTGTTTAGGAGTTATTAACGAAAAACACGGATCAATCAGAGCGTGGCTACAGCGGATTGATTCTGATTCGGCCAATAGCGACACCACGTTAAGTGGGACCTGTCGCCGAGTCGGACTCCTTTCGCTATAGCTGCGCTCTGATTGGTCCGTGTTTTTTGTTAATAACTTCTAAACAAAGCCGCGGATGCCATTTTTGCAAAGGAAAATGTCGCTTCAAATGACCCCAGGAACCTCCCATTTTCGGCTCCTAGCGTAGTTTTGGGACACCCTGCATATGTATGACCAGAGTGAGACTGTGTTTTCTTTCTGATCTCCACAGCATGTTTACGAAAAAAAGTAAACGAATACCGCGCCGGAACAGAAAAGCTCAAAAATATAACATTTATAAGAAGCAGAATACGTTACGAACGTCATTAAGCGATCGCGTATGCTAAAATGAAGTGTACTCGTAATCTAAATTTGACTAAAAATTTTGGCAAATATCTCAATAACTAAGACCGAGCGGCGGTTGTGGATTTGGTTTTAATATATTGTAAATGCGGCGTTATGATGTGTGTGAAAGACGGTCTATGTTACGATGATCTATGACTGTATCAGAGTGGCCAGACGAGTCCGACCTTGGAACTCGCGTGGGGAATACAGTATCCCTTCTCTGATGACCAGCAATATGCGCAAGCACGACGAGGATCAAGTAAGGCGCATGGGAGACACGTTGCGCAAGCGCGCATACAGCTGGTCATTAGAGAAGGGGTACTGTATTCCCCTCGCGATTTCCAAGGTCGGACTCGTCTGGCCACTCTGGACTGTATACAAAGTATGAGAATGACGAGCAAGGAGTGCGAGAGAGTGTATTGCCAATCGTCAAGGAGAGTGGATGTGTTTATGCAAGAGAGTACGAGCAAGTGAGAGTAGGGAGAGAAATACAGTATAATACACGAGAGCACATGTTGCGAGATACAGTTTTGTTTATTCTTACATTGTTCATACAGTAGTTCTGTTTTTGTTATCTTCTAAATACAATCTTCTTTTCATAAACTACACAAAAATTAATATGTTCATCCGCAGCGGTAACATGTATAAGGAAAAGTTGTTCCATATGATGACCTTGACAACATATTTCAAGATCACCAAAATCTGAAAGGAGGCCCAACTTCTGAATAATTACCAAATCTATTAATAATACTGTATTGAATTTTTGGCGTCTGTTTACTTTTGTTTGTAAACACGCTGTGGTCATACATACACGGTGTCCCAAAATTCCTCCGACACCCGAAAATGGGAGGTTCCTTGGGTCATTTGAAGCGACATTTTCCTTTAGAAAAATGGCGTCCGCAGCTTTGTTCAGGAGTTATTAACGAAAAACACTGACGAATCAGAGCGCGATCTAAATCTGCGATGACACGTTCGGCCAATTGACAGTTGGCACGACCGTGCTAACTCGCGTCTAGGTCGCGCTCTGATTGGTCCGTGTTTTTTGTTAATAACTCCTAAACAAAGCCGCGGACGCCAGTTTTGTAAAGGAAAATGTCGCTTCAAATGACCCAAGGAACCTCCCATTTTCGGGTGTCGGAGGAATTTTGGGACACCCTGTATATAAGGTGAGATTTCAATTTTCAAAGACTACTCTTGAATCTTAGTATGCTTGGTCTAGTCGACATGGCTCTGGATGACCATTTCTTTTCGTACACCCTGTACATGCTGCATTGTAAATTTGTCCCAATATCTCCATGTCTTGGCGCCAATGCATGTTTTCGCTTCAGTTTTAGTCGTATGATGTCGTTACATGTTTGTAGTATACATATAACAGATGTTTTTATATGTATACATAGCACAAGTTTGATGCAGCATGCAAAACGGTATGTTTTTCACGAGTGAAACAAATTGCATAGAATTCCGAGTTTCTTTTCATAGACATTGCAGTTTTCGAAATTGATCAGTATTCCTTTCCATTTCACTGCAAAATGATTGCAATCTCTTTTTTTTTTATTTGGTATGTACATGTAAAAGGTTGTAACGAAAGATATTCGTTACAAATAAAATGTATGTTTAGTACATTGAGTTATATTTCAAATGTTCACTTGCATAGCTCGTAGATCTTTAAACTAGGCGTAACGATTTGTACAATATTAAATTAGAAATGTTTTATTTCAAATTTTAATCTACACAACATTACCGTCAACAAAACGTTAGGCAATTTATAGTTGATTAGAATAGAAAAATAATTTTATTTCGTATTTGTTAAAACAACTTACCAGAAAAGTAATTTTATGTTTCAAAATTAAAGTAAAATATTTGTTTTTTCAAGACAAATATCTATGTACACAGTATTGTGCATAGTAGATGTACATTGCACATAGATACTTTTCTTGAACAAATAAATATTTTACTTTAATTTTAAAACTTAAAATTACTTTTCTGGTAAGTTTTTTTAACAAATACTTTAACAATACTAACAAATACAAAATTACTTTTGTATTCTATTCTTCCATAACTTGCCTAACATTTCGTTGAAGGTAGTGCTGTATGTTAAAATTTGAAATGAGATATTTTTAATTCAATATTGCGCAAATCGTTACATCTAGTTCAAAGTTCTACAAGCTATGGAAGTGAATAATTGAAATATAACTTGAGTATACAGTACAAATGTACCTCAACCCTGAATATGAAAATGCAAATGGCTGCATTATCACCGTCATAATTGCACACAACATACATATGCAAATTTGGCTAGCTTAACGAAGTTTACAGCACCAGAAAATCATAAATTTACTTGGCATTCTTGTAAATTTCGTTTCTTATCTGTTGAATATAGTGCATATGCGGAATATGATACACAGTTAACCATTCGTTATTTTAATAATTAATTAACTACGTAAAGTGAAGAAATAATGAAAACTAATTTTATCTCCGGTCAAAAAGGGTTGAATGTCAATTTACTTACCATAACTAAAAATGGTATTTAAGCAGTTATGTTTTGTTGTGAATGGCAACTAGTCATTTTGAATTTACCGCCTAGCATCGAGTCAGAACTTGTAGATCATAGTGTCTGATTGGTTGAATGTCGATATGCGTCTTTCCAATGTTTTTGTAGTTGTTCTCTCTCAACGGTCGTTACCTCAGTTCAATTTAGACCAGCATGGAACTCAGTCAGTGAATTACATTCTTAAAACTTTTCTTTATACATAGCAAGTATGGTTCTTTTGAAAAGATTATTATACAGTCATTATTAATCTTGTGAAATACTTAGTACTCTATTTCAATATACAGGGTGTCCCAAAACTAGTGTAGGAGCGGAAAATGGGAGGTTTCTTCGGTCATTTGAAGCGACATTTTCCTTTACAAAAATGGCGTCCGCGGCTTTGTGTAGGAGTTATTAACGAAAAACACGGACCAATCAAAGCGCGTCTATAGCGGATTAATTCTGGTTCGGCCAATAGCGACACTACGTTAAGCGGGACCTGTCGCCGAGTCGGACTCCGTTCGCTATAGCCGGGCTCGGCTATAACTTAAACTTAAACAAAGCCGTGGACACCATTTTTGTACAGGAAAATGTCGTTTTAAATGACCCAAGGAACCTCCCATTCCCGGGAGTTTCACTTATTTTGGGACGCCCTGTATACAATGAACGAGGCCAATCCATAGGTTTCAACGACTAGACTAAACAAACCGATAAGTTACAACAGGATCCGATCAGCTGCGTTCCGAACGCCCGAGTTGTGATTGCCACGAGCGTGAACTTTAAACGACACAACTGCATTGTAAAAATTAGTAGAGTTTTGCAACGTTCTGCAAGTCAATTTTGGTATTAAAATAAACTAGAGTAGTCTACATGGACATTTCTATGGAAAAATATGTACCATCTTCGACACTTTATTTAAAAAAATAGAGAAAAGTTATTGATAATTTGAAATGATTAAAGTTCAAATAGACAGTTTGAGATGCTATACCCATCATATGTATATGTATAAAAATGTAGCTATTCATTTATAGATTAATTGTCCGTCTTTAAGGTGAAGTTTACACGCTCTGTATACATTGAACAAAAGAATTTTAAGCTGTAATATCTAAGGGTTTTAATACATGATTATTTCAGATTATATTAGTTTTTGTATATTTGACAGTGAATTTTGTCCAGCTAAAATGGCCATTTGGCACAGTGTGGCGGTGGTGAAAGAGACAAAGAGACTCACGTGTATTTCTCCTACCTACTGGCGACTCGGTGAGGAGACAGGCACTGGCTAGCCCACAATAAATCTCACAAATCAAACAATCCTCCTTTCACAATAACCTCCTCGGTAACAACATGTATACCCAAAGTTTATAAATGGCAGTGGGGGTGTGCACATACCTGGGTAACTGTTCTCTGAATTTTCCCAGCTACTTCACTCTCGAAAGGGGAGAGTCGTTTGTCTGAACATGTGAGCGGAATATCAACACCTATCCCCATTACATTTGACTACTGCGATTATTCTACATTTAATTATTATCAGACCAACCGGCATGGCAGGAATGTTATCAATCATAAACGTATGCACGTTCCACTCTCACCGGGATCTTTTTTAGGAAACTTTTTCGTTTTAGTATGCCCTACCTGTTGAGCTCGATCGAAAGGTTTCGTCGTCGTTCTAGTTCGTTTTCGAATTAACGAACGCCGAACTTGGTTGAAATGATAAGGAGACGAACGTGAATTGTTAGGTTCCGGAAGAAGCGATATGATACTGTTGTTTTTACTAGTTTTATTTCACCTTTACCGACTACGTACGCTGGTATGTACACTGTTCATACAAGGTGTCCCAAAATTCCTCCGACACCCGAAAATGGGAGGTTCCTTGGGTCATTTGAAGCGACATTTTCGTTTACAAAAATGGCGTCCGCGGCTTTGTTTAGGAGTTATTAACGAAAAACACAGACCAATCAGAGCACGATCTAGACATGCGATGACACGTTCGGCCAACTGACAGTTGGCGCGTCGGGCCGATTGTGCTAATTCGCGTCTAGGTCGCGCTCTGATTGGTCCGTGTTTTTCGTTAATAACTCCTAAACAAAGCCGCGGACGCCATTTTTGTAAAGGAAAATGTCGCTTCAAATGACCCAAGGAACCTCCTATTTTTGGGTGTCGGAGGAATTTTGGGACACCCTATATATTAACTCTCCGTGCCCACCGTTCGCTCCGCGATTTAACTCGATTCGTGGTTCAGTTCTGTCTCATCGCTATTCCCGTCTCCCGTAGGATTTCGGCTACTTGGGACTCCCAAGTTGGGAGTAGTTTTCGAAAAGAAAAGAAAATGTTGCCATTGGTTGGCACAACGACGACGCCCTCATCAGTGTTCACCTCTAGGTAATTAGATGCCGAAGGCTGTGGGGGTGACTCGAATATGCCCGTTCAGGGTGATTCGCCGGACGATGGCCATAGCGGGCAATAAACTGGGGAAGCGCTTGGGACCTGGTAAAGCCTACCTGGTAAAACATACGGAACACAACGGCTAAGAGAATGCGGGCTGGTAAACACATGGACCAGTCCCGAAGTGAGCAAAGTATGGAAAGGTGAACAATTATAAGATGTCCCATGGCTTCGAACATCTATTGTAGCTATGTCATAACTGTACATGATTTGATGAGTTTCGGGGTTCGTAGCGAACCCAATGCTAAAAGAGTAGGTAAAAAACCTTGCCTGCGGATCACCTGGCGGCCAAAGACGCTCGCCTCGAGTACTCGGTAGGGCGAGGCGTGAAGGTATAATAAAAATACGATACAGGTCCCGTGGAAAGATTGTTATGGGGGTGCAGGGCCGCAATACTACCTACATTATATTTACATATATTCAAAATTTCCACATATTTAATTTAAACTACGTTGATATGTGCAAATTTTAATACATCGGAAAAATTGTTGTATGTCATAAATAATGTTACATAAATTATGAACTTAAGTACGTAAGTTACATATTTTGTGCCCTAAATTGTTTGAAATAATCAATTCTACTCTTGAATACGACACACTGAAAGTCAGCTTTTGAAAATTGTGATAGAATTTCATTTATTCGAATACATGATTATGTATCAATAATTCAGGTTAGCTCTTTTTAAATAATATACAATCGAATGTATTAATTGCATAGAAGTGAAAGTTCAATACTTCTTTTAATCACGTAGTGATATAAATTTGTAACTCTTGAAGAAGCGGTTCGTTCAGTGGTGGAACGTAAAGGGTATTCTCGCGCCATAAAGAACACTTCCTTGCGTTTTTCCACGTTGAAGGTAATGATATCATTAATAACTGCGAAGGCCCAGTAATAATTGGTAACACGATATCTTTGTAGTGCATGGAACTTTGAGACACTTTATAGAAAACGTAAATGAAGACTGATAATTATTTTGCAACGTTAATGTTCCTTGCGGAACTAAGTTTATTCTAGCTTTATAACTACTTTCAGATTTTCATTATAAACTCTACAAAGAGTAAGCATTTAAGTGAGGGAAGATTGAACGAATGGGTCATTCAGCATTCTTTACCGAAAGTGTTAAAAGTTGCAATTTTGTTGCACGTATCAAAAGAATAGGGAATACAGTATTATTCAACAAAACTTAAATATGTATATTCTCTTCTACACTCAATTTACGTTATAACATCTGAAACAAAATTAATTTCGTTCAGGATCTATGAAAAGCCACTATAACATTCTTACCCCGCTCTTTTCTGTCCATTACAAATAAATTAGGTAAACAGCTGCGAAACGAAAGAATATGCCACAAAAATATATCCGAGCATTACACACATTAAAACTAACTGGTTATTGTTGCTCGCTCGCTTCGCGAGCTCGCGGGTGGGGTTGTTGTTGCTCGTTCGCTGCGCGAGCTCGCTGGTAGGACTGCTCTTGCGAGAGGGTTAGTGGTACGCATTGCTAGTGGGGCATACAGCTATTAATGGTTTTTTTTAAAATTTTGTGTGTGACTCTCCACGAGCCACACAAAGAACTTCCTGATTCGTTAGTTGTAAGCGGTAACATTAGCATTAATTGCATAATTAAAAAAAAATTTCTTTTTAAATTAAAAAAAATGAGATATATATATAATTACGTTTGTTTATTCGGTGGAAAATTTCGATCCTCTTCTACATCCATCCTACACTAAAAATAGTCTAAAATGACTCCAATGACCATGAAACGTGAAGATCTGCTAAAAAATCGATTTTCGATTTTCGGGGTAATTACAGTAACTTCCCTATGAATCGGGAAGTTAATATGTTGGTATCTATCACTTACTACACATTGAAGTAGTGTATGTTCCGTCGCAAAATTCGTCTTCGTATCATAATGAATCACGGTCCTCGAGAAAGATTAGTAAAAGGAAGATTCTGTCTTCGGGCCCATTTTATGACCAGGTCGCAGTCCAATATAAGAATTGTAGAGGGCAATGAACCATCTGCTACGCAGAAATAGCCGAATCTCGAAGGGTCAACCTCGTCCTTTTTTGGTGACACTTCCTTGACAAAAGAATCATTTACAGGCAAGATTATTTTTACTATATTGTCATACCAGATGGAGTCAAATAGGGTTTCAGTATTTTTAAACCTCGAAGCGATTTACCTCCGGGTCGGGTCAACAACGTCCGCGACAATTAAGCGCGTGGGTCGGAAACCCTCACGGTTGTAATGGTTAGTCCAAGGTACACTCTCGCATTCATTAAGCACGGTCATCAGAATACGCATTGAATTTATGACACGGTCCAAGGTGCTACGGTCAAGCATCTGCGAATTTCAACCACCAAACTGCCTCCACAACTCAGGTATCGCCTTCTCTCCTCCGTCCGACTAGACCAACCTCTAGAACATCGCGGAGGGAGGTTTGAACAATCAAGGGCATACTGATTGGAAAGAAGCAGGTTAAAAGAATCAATCTGGACAGCTCCACCCTTCATTACAATAGACGACACGTCCTTTCCTTACCTAAGGCCAACCTCTCAATCCACGAGGAGCCTAATCGACCTCGCGTTAAGGGGGTAGAGGCCCCACGTGACCATGGTATTTTTCATTGTGACCAACCCCCGCGCGAAAAACCAATTTGGCAACAGTGATGAACATACATTTGCCTCAATCTAACGCTTCAATTGCGCTATAATTACAGGTTTTTTTCTTTTAATCATTATCTTCATTGCTATTAATGGATCCGAGTGGCTTCATGCCCTTTACACTTTTGTTGTTACGAATCTACGCTGATAGTTCACCTGAGTTCACCTGACTAAGCGCCATCTCGTCTAAGTAGCTGAACTAAAATGGCTTCTACTCACCCTTCATGAAGGGAATCTGGGGAACAATTGAATGCGATCACGCGGGAACGTTTCACGTCCTCATACGATTATATTTTGAGCTGAGTGAGGGCTCATTCGAAAGAGGAAGGTTGCACGCAGTGCGGTCTTCTCGATTTTTTCGCGAGAAAAATCTTTTTGTGCACGAAAAATACATTAGAATCTCCGGAATTTTTCTTCATTTGTTTCGCCTACTTTGGACACTCATATTATTTCATATACACATCATCTAAAGAAAACATGAGAAGAGCGCACTGCGTGCAACCTTCCTCTTTCGAATGAGCCCTCACTCAGCTCAAAATATAATCGTATGAGGATGTGGAACGTTCCCGCGTAAACCCCTGTTTTCACTTGTTTTCTAGTAATATTCTGGTTAGATTCTAGTAATGTCACGTGGGTACTCTACCCCCTTAAGTCTGAAAGTCGAGTTCACGGTTAGTTATTTTTCAGAGATCGAATGAGTGACACTAGTCAGGTCTTAACTGAGTCTCACTCGCTTGCGCCCAATATCGGCAAGTCGGAGTATAATACAGATCGAACGGATCTGCGCGCGTCTAAGGCAGGACCTGTTGGGATAGCCTTACCAACGAGTCCTCCAACAGGTCTAGGACGAAACGCGAGACCTCCAATCTCCCAACAACTCCTCTTGATCCACAATCCAATAGTTGAATTAGTTACTTAATATTAATTTGGCGGGCAACGACAAGAACAATCGCGAAACGACGCACAGTGGGGTATTTGGCCTTCAAATGTGGAAAAAACTACTATAGCGTTATTTAGAAGCTCAAAGTTATAATATTATATATCGTTGGATTCGACTTGAGATCAGATACAACGTTATGAAATCCAAAATATATTTTAGCATTTGAAAAATCAAATTTACCTCAATTTTTTGAAAAAAAAATTTGTTTCCAACATTCATATATTGAAATTTGTAGACGTCTAAATACTGTTCCTCTTTTGTTTGAAACATTTTTTTCTCAGATTATCGAGAACCCATAAAAGACCGTGGCAATAATGCAATATTTGCACCGAAAAGCTGAAAAGAATTATTTTTGCACATAAATTATATTGAAATGATGTAAATTATTATTTTATGCAGAATATGTGAATCACGAAACTTTTTAGTAAAGAAAATTTAAAATTATTACCATTAACTTTCATCAGAAAATACATCATAAATTTCTTCCTCAGATAATGTTTCTTCTTCGTTTGAATCTGCTGATGTAGTTTCATCAGTAGGTTGAATAGGCAGAGAAGCATATCTATACATTCTGTAGAAAATCTTCATTCTTTTTTGCCATCTTATACTTGACAACAGGGGATCGGAACTCAATAAAAGTCTACTAATTACGTCCCTAACACACTCGGAATAAATATTATAAAAATGTTAGAAAATGTAAAAGCAAAAATAAAAAGAATAAGAACTAAAATGTAACACTTAAGAAATAAAAATCGCACTTAATAAATCGCTCTCATCTCCCTGCTGGCAGTACTTCAACTGAATGCAGAAAACTGAATGTAGAAGAAAGAAAAACCTCAGTCGAATCCTTATCTGAAAACTCTTATATACAATCAAGTGCCAGTAATATAAACTCTAGTAATATAAACCTCACGCAGCCGTAGCACGCGTAGTCGAACGTGCAGGTGTACGTGAAACACTGCTAATCGCTTCATACTAAATAGGCTATAAAATTTGAATTCGGACATATTCGGATTTAAACTTTCTTGGCTTATAATCATGAATCTTTACCAAATGAAATGACATCAAAACGAGCACTCAATCGTGATCAATACTATAACAAAATTGCCAATAAAGTTTTGTAAATTTTAGAAAGATTGTAGAATGATCGGTAATATTCACAAATTAATAACTATACTAATTTAAATGATAACAAAATAAACTCTATGCGCACGTGCTCTGTATACCTACCTGAACAACTTTTGTAATACAAGAATTTACAAAATTTTCCTTCAAACACTTGAAAATCGCCAATGAACAGGCGCTGTCTTAAAGACTGTTTAAGAACGCCAAGCGCGCTTTAAAATCTCTCGACTTTCGATGAAGTTTACGACTTCACGGGTGTACAAATAGAAAAAACAATAATATAGCCTTATTCTTCAGACCTTTAACTACAACGAACAACAAAAATTTTATGCCACACGCAAAAATTTAGAGATCGAATTTATTCCACTTTTTAAGGCCAAATACCCCACTGTGCGACGTCGCGAATGAACAGTGTATGAGTTATTATATCAAATTCATACTCATGAAATTTAAAAAATCATAGAAAATGGAAATATTCTAGGTCGTGTAAGTCGAGGAAGTGTTAATATCTAGGTGCACGGTAGTGCATCAGCCAAGTTCTCGCACTACCTCCTTTTACACGAAACAACTTGGCCGTTTTTTAGAGGCTTGTAACCCGGAACTGGAGGAAGATGGAGAGATGTAATTTCGTACATTTGTTGAGTGCTATCATGTCTCCATATTGGCAAAACATTAATCTTCTAACATTACTAGGTTCCGAGATATAGGACCACAAAAATCGCTAAATTTGTCACTGACTGACTGACTCACTGATTCACTGATAGATCATTAAAACCTTTTGGGTACTTCCAATTGACCTACAAGCTTGAAATTTGGTACATAGGTCCACCATAACAAACACCCAAAGGAATAATTATCAAAGTTTGAAATTTTACTTTTTTTTACATTAAAAAAAATTTTTTTCTTTTTAAATTTTATTCAACCATGGACTCTTGTACGAATCAGAACTTGTAAAAACAAAGTTTGAAATAATGAACTTTGAAATTTGACACCTTAAAAAAAGCGTAACCTAAGTGATGGAGATGGTCAGCTGAGCTAGTCTTAAAAAATGGCTGTATCTCGGTAACGGTTCTTTCTACCGAAAAAAAACGAAATTTTCAAAAGGCTTGACCCAAAGCATATAGGGAATGCCCAACCACATGACGTATGTAGTCTTTTGAATTTTTCAAAAAAAAAATCATAATGGCTGCATCTCAGGAACGGTGTTTTCCACCGCAAATGTAACGAAATTTTAAAAAGGCTTAATCCAAAGTAAATAGGGTATGCCCAATCACATGACGTATGTAGTCTTTTGAATTAAAAAAAAAATCGTAATGGCTGCATCTTAGGAACGGTTCTTCCTACCGCAAAAATAATGAAATTTTAAAAAGGCTTAACCCAAAGCATGTAGGGTATGCCCAATGACGTATGTAGTCTTTTGAATTTTTCAAGAAAAAAAAATTTTTATTTATTTACTTAATATCCGCCTTAAATATAAGAAATGTTTAAGATTTAATGAATCAGGGATAAGAGTAATACCTACTTGATAATTGATGAAATTTAAACAAAAATTGATGAAATCCCAACAAAAACATCCTGTAAACAGGAGCCAAGTTCTCTATGGCTGTAAAAAGTTGTGAGATCAAACAAAATACGGCCAAGTTCGTTAGCTTAGAAATAACTCTTGCAATACTAAAAAAAGCGTTTGTAAAAATTGGTTTAAAAGAACGTTACTTAAATTTTTAAAGAGTTACATGGAGAGCTAAATTATTCAACTTGGCCGTTACTTTTTAAACCAATGGCCATAAAAGATGTTTGGTAGCGGCCAAGTTTGAATAATTTAGCTCTCCATGTAACTCTTTAAAAATTAAATAGCATTCTTTTAAACTAATTTTTACAAACGCTTTTTTCAGTATTGCAACAGATATTTCTACGCTAATGAACTTGACCGTATTTTGTTTGATCTCACAACTTTTTACGGCCATAGAGAACTTGGCTCCTGTTTACAGGATGTTTTTGTTGGGATTGAAATGTTCACACGAGCAAATCATTTATTATGTGTAAAGTCGTATAATAGGCATATTCTCAAGGTATGCACCATATGAACTATACCATGTATGTAGGATCGCAGAAGACGTTTTTCGAGTTAAAGAACTAACAATAAGGTTCGTATTAAAGATGGGCACAATAGATGTGGATGGACACAAAACTAAATTATTCAACGGGCGCTTGCACACTGCCGGTGCTCGTTCAACGTGCTTGGCTTCCTTGAACGTTTCTGATCGTCTAGCTCTAGCTTAGATTTTACAAGGCCGTGTTCACAATTAGGGATAGCTTGCAAAATCACTAACCATGATTTATCACAGTGATCGCAGAATCAAGTTTAATGTCGTGATTTTAACTTTATTCACACCGTGAATCGTGTGATCGTGATTTTTTAATTTAGATTGAATTTGTTCACCGTCATCCTAATTCTTCATCTCGATTGAATTAGTTGCATATAATGTAAATTAAAATTTAAGTTATCTAATCTGTATAATGTACATTTACTTTAATGATAGGAATAACAAATATTACATTTTATTTCCTGTACCTTATTTCAATATTTAAACAAGAAGAAAATTAATTCATTCTCTCGACTTCGAAATCGTAATATTTGTTCAAGTAGTATACCATAAAAGTGCAAACAATCTCTTTTATGTGTATGTATTATACCTGTGCTATGTATAAAGCTTTACAAACTACTAATGTATCACTTGACAATTATTAGAAACGCAAATGATAGTTTGAGAAATGTCTTACAAATCTAATTAATTTAATAGATATACATATATTAAATATAAATATATATATATATATATATATATATATATATATATATATATATATATATGTATTGTGTATTTGAAGTAAAAGACATATAACTTATATTATATGTCTTATAATATAACTTAATATAACTTATATTATATAACTTATTTATGTCTTTTACTTCAAATACACAATACACATATGTGTACATATATATGTAATGTATCGCCGGACAAAATAGTGAGTTCATGTCTCTTTACCGTTACTTTATTCACAAAATAACTAAAAAACATATAAATTCTGAAATATTTATTATACTATGTAATATATTTTTGTTGCTCAGTGTTAGGTTGTAATAGAATTATTTTTACAATGTAAAAAATACACATTAAATTTATAAGATTAAGTCGAACTCATTCAATTCGACGGGACTAAATTGTGAGCATGTTTACAAATCTTTCATAATTTTCGTCTAAAATTTGTAATTTAACTTCGTTTTGAGTGTCCTTTAATTTGTTTTCTGAAGCATCTTTTAATATATTTGAAAGTTCTTACCAGTTATTTCATATTTTCCTTTCGAGTTATCTAATTCATCCCATAAATGTTATATCGGATTATGGCCCGTAAACTGCGGAGGACTTGGTCATTGTTCCAACCATATGTTTTGGATCACGCTCATCTTGAAAATCAAATTTCCTAGCTAATATTTTAGTATCAATTATTAAACATTTATGTATGAAGTATTATTTTAATTTTATATCCATGAAGAGATAAGAATCGCGTGAAATGGAATTATTCTAGGCTAGAAGAAATGTTTAATTTTCGAAATAAGATACGGAAAAGGAAAATTGAATATTGTTTATTTTTATCATTAAATGAAGTAAATTTACGGGATAAATTTCCGAAAGCGACAAGTGATTATGAATATGATCACAAAAATTGGCGCTTATTGTAATGGTTGAAACCATTAAAAAATCATAGTTCTTTCCATTTATTTCCGTAAATAATGGTAATTTCGAAAAATACTTGCAATAAAAGTTGTAGGTCTCATCGAAATACGCATTTTACGTCGTATTGATTTGTATCATAAAATCGGCCTAAACGATGATGGTACTTTTTATTAAAATTGTGTTCTTGGAAACGATACTTTCACATAAGATATTCGTTATACTTTCGTAGATTTCAAACGTTTAGATAAACTTTCAAATTATATATGCGGATTTTAGTTATTTTACTTTTATTCTTTTATAGAGTATAATGTATCTTAGTAAGTCCACTAAGTTTGTTGAAAAATTTTCAAATAGGTGTTAATGTTTTGCACTGCTTTAGTTATATTTTCTTTAATATTATTATTATTATTATTATAATTTCATGTATTATTTGTGACATTCATTTCTTAAATTGGTGAATTGCAATGACGGCTATAAAGTTTTATTACTTAATTGTGGATAATGTTTGGTTTAATAAAATTATCATTTGTGAATAATAGATCTAACATTGATTCATGGTAGTTAATGATAGTGATTTAAAAAGAAAGTCAAGTAGCATTGAATTTAGACTGTAATCATTTTCAAATCATTTATAGTGGAAGATTCTGATATCTTTTAAAATAAGTTTTTAAAATATAATTTGCAATTAGCTCTAAATAATGTATACGGCACGCAGCGATTTATATAATTTTATTAATACATTTTTATGACCTCCCTCAACTGAAGGAAAATTTTGATTGTTAACTTTATGTAACATACTCATATTTATAGTTGTATCATCGAAACTAAAGGAGAATTTTTTGCAATTTATGTTTAACGAATTCATAATCCCTTACCGTATTATTTTCTTTACAATTACAATGATTAAAACGTCTTTGACCCCAAAAATGAAGAGAAAAGAAAATTTATATCATTTGTGTGGCTACATTTATATTAATACTTAAATATTGATTACAGTCGAATCAAATTTAATTTACTTTAAAAAGAAAGGCGTCACATTCATATTTGTTAGACTTCGTTTAAAATCGTTATGACGAGTGCGACTCGTTAAATTAGGGCAGGGGGTTAATAACGTAAGGGGTTAGAAGGAGCTTGCGTGACATCAATGATTAAAAATGAAATTAGACATGCATGCGCGTAGGATTGTGATTCAATTATGTAGTGCGGTATTGTTAAACTTCCTTATTGTTAAACGACCTATACCCGTGACTTTGTCCACGTGCTATCTCAACCTAATCCTAACCCAAAAAAGAGCAAAAAAGTTGTCTTTGGTCACTAATGACGTCACAACTTTTGTACAAATGGACTTTTTCGTATGCGGATTTTTCCTAAACATTTCGGAAGAAATGCTGCGTCTATCAGCCGTTCTCAGTTTATGCCATTACAAACAGAGAGGCAGACACGATTTTATTATACAGAGTGTCCCAAAACTCCTGCAAACCCCGGAAATAAGAGGCTCTTGATGTAATTTCAATCGACATTTTCCTTTGCAAAAATGACCGCCGCGGCTTTGTTCAGGGGGTACCGTAACCCCTGATCTGGGTATTTATCAGTGTAACCAACCTCCACGCTGAAAAACAGTTTGGCAACAGTGATGAACATACATTTTTATCAATCTAACGCTTCAATTTCGCTATCAATACAGATTTTTTCTTTTTATCAATATCTTTATTGCTATTAATGGATCCGAGTGGCTTCAAGCCCTTTATATTTCTGTTGTTACGAATCTACACTGATAGTTCTCCCGTCTAAGCGCCATCACGTTTGAGTAGCTGAACTAAAATTAGTTCTACTTGCCCTTCATTGCCATTTATGAACGGAATCTGGGGAACAATTGAATGCGATCACGGGAAAACATTTTTTGTCTTCATATTAGCATGTTATGAGCTGCGTGAGGGCTCATTGTAAAGAGGAAGGTTCGTCGCAGGTTGCTCAGCTCA
Source organism: Lasioglossum villosulum (assembly GCA_963971365.1). Taxonomy (NCBI): domain Eukaryota; kingdom Metazoa; phylum Arthropoda; class Insecta; order Hymenoptera; family Halictidae; genus Lasioglossum; species Lasioglossum villosulum. The sequence continues at coordinate 26,467,508 of OZ020498.1, read as the reverse complement.
TTATTCAAGTCGAAAAAATCATTTTGTATTAAAAAAATACATTAGAATCTGCGGAATTTGTCTTTATTTGTTTTCCCTACTTTGGGCACTCATATTATTACATATAAACATAATCTATCTAAATCATGCGCAGAGCGGGCTATAATCAACCTTCCCCTTTAGAACAAGCCCTCACATAGCTCGTAACATGCTTGTATAAAAACAAAAAATGGTTTCCCGTAAACACGGTTTTCACTTGTTTCTCTAGTAATATTCTAGTAATATACTAGTCATATCCATGGGTCTGGTACCTCCTTAAGGGGGTACGGTCACCCATGGATATTACTAGAATATTACTAGAAAAGCAAGTAAAAACAGTGTTTGCGGGAAATGGCTTTTCGTCCTCCTACGAGCATATTTTGAGCTGAGTGAGGGCTCTTTGTAAAGAAGAAGGTTGATCCCGCTTCGCCCTGGTCATGATATAACGAGATTATGTTTATATTTAATAATATGAGCGTCCAAAGTAGAGGAAAAAAATCGAGACGACCACCCTGAGGTTCCCATGTATTTTTCTAATGCAAAACGATTTTTCTGAATTAAATCATGACCAGGGCGAAGCGGGATCAACCTTCCTCTTTAAAATGAGCCGTCACTCAGCTCAAAATATGCTCCTATGAGGACGAAAAGCCGTTTCCCGTGATTGCATTCAACTTCCCCATATTTCGTTCATACAGACATAGTCTAGACCAAGTCTAGAACCAATTTTAGTTTAGTTGGTTTAGAAGAGATGGCGCCTAGTCAGGAGAACTGTCAGCGGAGATTCGTAACAACAAAAATATAAAGGGCTTGAAGCCACTCGGATCCATTAATAGCAATAAAGATATTGACAAAAAGAAAAAAACTTGTAATGATAGCGAAACTTAGTTTAATTAGCGTTAGATTGATACAAATGTATGTTCATCACTGTTGCCAAACTGTTTTTCAGCGTGGAGGTTGGTTACACTGATAAATATCCTAGAATCCGTGGGTGACCGTACCCCCTTAAGGGGGTAGAGGCCCCACGTGACCATGGTATTTTTCATTGTGACCAACCCCCGCGCGGAAAACCAATTTGGCAACAGTGATGAACATACATCTGTATGAATCTAACGCTTCAATTTCGCTATAATTACAGGTTTTTTTCTTTTAATCATTATCTTTATTGCTATTAATGGATCCGAGTGGCTTCATGCCCTTTACACTTTTGTTGTTAAGAAACTACGCTGATAATTCTCCTGACTAAGCGCCATCTCGTCCAAGTAGCTGAACTAAAATTGCTTCTACTCACCCTTCATGAAGGGAATCTGGGAAACAATTGAATGCGATCACGGGAACACACCTCACATCCTCATACGATTATATATTGAGCTGAGTGAGGGCTCATTTGAAAGAGGAAGGTTAAATGAAGCGCGCGTGGATCCCTAAATTAGCAGGAAAAATCTTTTTGTGATCGAAAACTACATTAGAATATCCGGAATTTTTAACTTCCCGATTCATAGGGAAGTTACTGTAATTACCCCGAAAATCGAAAATCGATTTTTTAGCAGATCTTCACGTTTCATGGTTATTGAAGTCATTTTAGACTATTTTTATCAAATTGTTAGTATGTGTGTGTGTGTGTGTGTGTGTGTGTGTGTGTGTGTGCGTATGGCCGTTTTTATGTTATCAAATTTTTCGTTAACGTTTTCTCAAAAAGTAACAATGCGATCAGAATGATGAATGATGCAATCGATGCGCCCCGTCGTAACTTAGAGCTGATTAGATTTTGGTCCATATCGGTCAAGTAGTTTTTTAGATTTTTTAATTTTTTTAGTTTTTTTCGAAAGAAGTTCATTCAAGAATGCAATTTATACGAGAGGATGGAAATTTTCCACCGAATAAACAAACGTAATTATATATATTTCATTTTTATGTAAAAAAAAATTTTTTAAATTTAACCCTTTGAACACGAGCGGCGCCGATACGGCGTCCGGCCGATGTTAAGTAGCAACTCGAGCGGTGCCGATACGGCGCGGCGCCCGGCCGATGTGAAGTGGCAAGGATGCATCTTGGCTATTGTTTTACTAAGTATCACACCAAAACTAATTACAGAGTGTAATATTTATCAAAATTTGTTGTTTTCGACATATAAATGAATAAACTGGTGAAATTTTTTTTTTTAATTTTTTTAAAATTAAATATTTTTGAAGTACCTGTAAAATGTTTACCTAATTTGGCCGAAATCGTCTCGAGTTGCTGGTTCGCGCAAGCGAAAACGGCCTCGAGTTCAATTATGCAACTAATGCTAATGTTACCGCTTACAATAATCAAACTAGCTGGTTATTGTTGCTCGCCCGCTTCGCGAGCTCGCGGGTAGGACTGCTCTTTCGAGAGGGTTAGTGGTACGCATTGCTAGTGGGGCATACAGCTATTAATGTTTTTTTACCCCGAAAATCGAAAATCGAATTTTTAACAGATCTTCACGTTTCATGGTCATTGGATTCATTTTAGACTCTTTTTATCAAAATGTCGGTATGTGTGTGTGTTTGTGTGTTTGCGTGTGCGTGTGCGTGCGCGTGCGCGTGTGCGTGTGCGTGTGCGTGTGCGTGTGCGTGTGCGTGTGCGTTCGTGCCTTGCGTGCGTCCGTGTGTGTGCGTGTGTGTGTGTGTGTGTCAAATTTTTCGTTAACATTTTCTGAAAAAGTAACAATGCGATCAGAATGATGAATGATGCAATGGATGTGCCTCGTCGTAACTTAGAGCTGATTAGATTTTGGTCCATATTGGTCAAGCAGTTTTTTAGATTTTTTAGTTTTTTTCGAAAGAAGTTCATTCAACAATGCAATTTATAAGAGAGGATGGAAATTTTCCACCAAATAAACAAACGTAATTATATATATTTCATTTTTTTTTTAATTATGCAGTTAATGCTAATGTTACCGCTTACAACTAACGAATCGGGAAGTTCTTTGTGTGGCTCGTGGAGAGTCACACACAAAATAAAAAAAAACCATTAATAGCTGTATGCCTCACTAGCAATGCGTACCACTAACCCTCTCGCAAGAGCAGTCCTACCCGCGAGCTCGCGAAGCGAGCGAGCAACAATAACACCATCCGCGAGCTCGCGAAGCGAGCGAGCAACAATAACCAGCTAGTTCTTCATTTGTTTTCCCTACTTTGGACAGCCACATTACTGGATATAAACATAATGTAACTGAAGTTGGACCCACGCGCGCTTCATTTAACCTTCCTCTTTCGAATGAGCCCTCACTCAGCTCAAAATATAATGATATGACGACGTGAGGTGTGTTCCCGTAAACCCCTGTTTTCACTTGTTTTCTAGTAATATTCTGGTTAGATTCTAGTAATGTAACGTGGGTACTCTACCCCCTTAAGAGGGTAGGGTAATCACGTGACTAGTTTTTTTCATTGTGACCAACCTCCGCACGGAAAACCAATTTGGCAACAGTGATGAACATACATTCCTATCACTCTAACGCTTCAGTTTCGCAATAATTACAGGTTTTTTTCATTTCATCAATATCTTTATTGCTATTAATGAATCCGATTGGTTTCACGTCCTTTACACATTTTTTGTTACGAATCTACGTTGATAGTTCACCTGAGTTCACCTGATTAAGCGCCATCTCGTCTAAGCAGCTGAACTAAAATTGCGTCTACTCACCCTTCATGAACGGAATCTCATACGATTATATTTTGAGCTGAGGGAGGGCTCATTCGAAAGAGGAAGGTTACACGCAATGCGCTCTTCTTGATATATTCACGAGAAAAATCTTTTTGAACGAAAAATACATTAGAATCTCCGGAATTGTTCTTCATTTGTTTCCCTTACTTTGGGCACTCATATTACTTCATATAAACATCATCTAAAAAAACATGAGAAGACGCACTGCGTGTAACCTTCCTCTTTCGAATGAGCCCTCATTCAGCTCAAAATATAATCGTATGAGGGCGTGAAGTGTTCCCGCGTAAACCCCTGTTTTGGCTCAAAATCTAGTTAGATTCTGGTTAGATTCTAGTGATGTCACGTGGGTACCCTACCTCCTTAAGGAGTTATTAACGAAAAACACGGACCAATCAGAGCGCGGTTACAGCGGATTGTTTCTAGCTCAGGCTCCGTTCGCTGTTGCCGCGCTTTGATTGGTCCGTGTTTTCCGTTAATGACTCCTAAACAAAGTCGTGGCGGCCATTTTTGCAAAGGAAAATATCGTTTCAAATGACCTTAGGAACCTCCCATTTCCAGGCTATGCACGAATTTTGGAACACCCTATATACAGAGATAGAGATAGAGATTGGTATTAGTATAAGATTTGTTAGTATTTTTTCAAAGAATGTGAACAATGAACGAGGTAATATGTCGTACAACCATTCTACAGTATATTTGAAATTCGATAAAAATAGAGTTGAGATCTGTTTTTTCCAGATAGTTACAATCCATTCATGATTTAATAAATGAAGTACATTCGATTCGTTTTCGTAGAGTCTTTTTGTATACCACTTTCAACTTTCGAAACACGTACTTATCATTTACGATGTACAATTCGGAACCCGCTATGCACAGTATATATTATACTATAATGAATACAGTGAAACGAATTAATATTCGGACGCTCTGATAAGGACGATAACTTTTTAAATATTGTACTGTGCTATTTGAACTTTTTTGGGAAGCCAGAGCAATTAGTTTGTGGTACAGGATGTACAGGATGTGAAAAGAAATTTCTTCGGAAATATGAGTAACATTTATTATGTACACAGCCCAATTTGTAGTAACAATATATTAATGTTATCTATATAAGAGCATTAAATTTCCTTCAAATTTCACTGTTCAAACGTATTTTTCGGCCCAATAGGCACCGAGAGGCAGGCGTTCAAAATTAGGAAATTATGTGGCAACTGACGAATATAGGGAAGGACAGAGCAAATTATACTGTCCAACAACGAAAATGTTTCCATGTAACTATTGGGTGTATCTTATACAGTTTTTAGCACTGATTCCTAATCTGGCCTTAATTTTTCTCCTACACGCACAGTTTTCGAGAAATTTGAGTTTGAAAAAAAAACATGTTTTTCGACTTTGAACAAATATTGTAATGTTATTATATAAGATATTGTATTGTTCTTTACAGCAAAAGATTCTCTAGACTTTCCCGAATCCAGCGATGTGTAATAGTAATATGTTGTGATTGTTTAAACATGTTTAATATATCATTAAAGACGAAGAGAGTACCCCTAAATGACGTGTCAAAATTTCATTAAGTTCTGAATACTTTTCAAATAGACGCCCTTTTTTCGACCTGGCGAATGAACTTTCAGGATCGAAAAAACGTCGATGTTGGAAAGTTGAAACGGTGGTTTCACAAGATGAAAGTCTGCCCTATCGCGTGGTGTAATTAGATTTTCCGCTGAACCCTTAGACCCTTATTTTTTTATATGAATTTACAAATATCCTCAAAAATGTGTACAAAAGTGGCGTTTCTTCGTCTTTAATGATATATTAAACATGTTTAAACAATCACAACATATTTCTATTACACATCGCTGGATTCGGGAAAGTCTAGAGAATCTTTTGCTGTAAAGAACAATACAATATCTTATATAATTACATTACAATATTTGTTCAAAGTCGAAAAACATGTTTTTTTTTTCAAACTCAAATTTCTCGAAAACTGTGCGTGTAGGAGAAAAATTAAGGCCAGATTCGGAATCAGTGCTAAAAACTGTATAAGATACACCCAATAGTTACATGGAAACATTTTTGTTGTTGGACAGTATAATTTGCTCTGTCCTTCCCTATAAGCGTCAGTTGCCACATAATTTCCTAATTTTAAACGCCTGCCTCTCGGTGCCTATTGGGTCGAAAAATACGTTTGAACAGTGAAATTTGAAGGAAATTTAATGCTCTTTCCAAAAATGGAAACAAAAAGTTCTTAGGGCCCATAGTTTTTGAGTAATAAGTGAAAAACCAAAACAAGGTAATAAAAATCGTGGTTTTTACCCCCTCCCCAAGTTAGCACAGGGTCCTCGAGGTCGAAAACTCAGATACGACACCCCAGAGTACCCCTAAATGACGTGTCAAAATTTCATTGAGTTCGGAATACTTTCCAGGTAGACGCCTTTTTTTCTACCTGCCGACTGGACTAGTAGTGTTGCGTAGTATTCATGTATCGAAGGTGTTTCATACCTTAGATTTACGCTTTGATGTGTAATCATGTGAATCGTTTCCAATAGTATACCCCGTGGCAGAATGTTTCCGATCGGAGGCATTGAAACGGGTTTTAGAGAAAACATTCACAATTTAGAAGTATAAAATAGTGACGCGCCGCATGTCGTCGTATCTGGTGGCACCTCATGTCGAGCGGAGATATTTTGCTTTCGGGTTCGAAAAAAACGTCGACTTGTTAACTTGAAAGGGTTTGGGTTGGGTTTGTCTCAAGATAAAAGTCTACTCTATCGCGTGATGTAATTCGATTTTCCGGTGCACCGTTTTTTTTACGGCAAACTGAAAAATATCCTCACAAATTGGTGTAAAAAGGTTGTCTCTCCATCTTTAACAATTGTTTAAACATGTTCAAAGATTCATAATGTATTAATATTGGATATCAATGTATTCGGGAAAGCCTACAGAATCTATTGCTGCAAAGAACAATGCAATATGTTTTATAATAACATGACACTATTTGTTCAAAATTGAGAAATATATTTTCTCTTTCAAATTAAGTTTCTTAAAAACTATAAGTCTAAGGGAAAAATTAAGGGCAGAATGGGAAACAGCGCAAAAAACTCTGTAAGAATCACCCAACACTAATTGTTAAACAAATTTGGTGTTGGACAGTGTAAATCGGATCGGAAACTTTCTTCCAGCAGTTCTATTAATCGGAAACATTTTTTAATTTTTATAACATTTTTTTTATTTTCTCTGTTCTTTGTAATAATAAATGGATGCTTATGTTATTTTGTTGTTTTCAATTCTTCAACAAGCCCCTTTTCATTTCCCATCAGTTTGAACCCCGTTAAGTATTATTTTATACTTCTAAATTGTGAATGTTTTCTCTAAAACCCGTTTCAATGCCTCCGATCGGAAACATTCTGCCACGGGGTGTATTCTACGTTGTAAGTTAGATTCTTTATCAATTATTTTTGTGTTCTCAAGTCAAAAACATGATCAAAATCTATTGAATGTCTCGTCAAAGCAGTATGTTGTGCTGGTGGTGAAAAAACCGAAACGTTGAATTAAATTTCATTCAATTTTGCAAACTTGCTTATTGTTCCAATTGATTGAACCAGGGCGCCGATAACATTAATATATTGTTATGAACAAGTGACGATCGAGATATAGAGAACTGTCCAATTTGTAGTGTTTCGCATGTACGTATATCGGTTTTTATAGCCATTCCTTTTGAAATTTTCTAGAAATTACAAATAAAAAATCATTTTGTTTGTTATTTATTCTTGTTGTTTCGTTGCACATTGTATATAGCGTTCTCATCAGTCATTGTCCTAAAATTATTGTTACACTTTTATTGGCGTTTCAGCATTCTAGTCGATTGCATGAATTTTTGTTACCTTCTAAATCGAAATAAATGCTAATTCCAGCGATTTATTTGCTTACGACTGCGTTACCATTTGACAATAGGCTTAATGATTGCGCGAAAATTTAACATTTTCACTTGAAAGCTCAATCGAATTCGGTACCACGGGTGTGCGCGACGCACGGTGTTAAAGAACAATAGTCCGTAGACGACACTGGACACAATATGAAATCAAAGAGAGGAATTACTAGTACTGTCACTGATAAACGTTAATTAACGTCAACAAAGGATCAGAACACATTTCGTACGAACTGTGTTTCGATGCATTTCCAGATTCTGCAGACTATTGACAAATTATGATTGTCAGTTGCACGGTTTATTAAAATTAGATTCTTTCCCTACATCTGCAACATGCTTTTAATCTGTCTTTAATTAGACTCTTAATTGACGTTACAATTTAAACTTCTAATTGAAATTATTATTTGGAATTCGTATGTACACTGCGATATCATTCATTCATTTAAATATTCGCAAAACCAAGGTATCACGATTTTATGAAGAATGTTAAATTGTGTTTAAGATAATTTCAATTTAGAAAAATCAATCGTTTTGTTGGAGTTATAAGACAACTTCCAAATTAATTTGAATTCGTATACAGGTAGGACGATTTGTCTGAAACATTGCAATATTTTGAGAACTATGCATCGGATCAAAACAAGTGAGTAATGAAAGTTGTTCGTCGCGAAGGGGGACATTCAATGATACAAAACTCGATCCCCGACCGCCACCCCCAGGGGGGTGTTTTTCTTAGTTTGTGCGCTGCCATCAGAGATAAAGGCATTCAGAACTTTGTAAAAAAAAGAATTTGAGCGAACATTGTCTGGAAAACGCTCAGCATACAAGGCAACAACAACGTCAATATTTCTTCTACATTCACCATAAATCAGAATCATTTCAATTCTTTTTTTACGGTTGCGGAATTCATTTGTTAAAGAAATTGTTAAAGATACTTACTGGAAAAAGCTCAGCAGACAAGGCAACAGCATCGTCAATATTTCTTCTACATTCACCATAAATTAGAATCCTTTCAATTTTTTCTTCTATCATTGCAGGAATCATTTTTTTTTTATTGTGGAAAATCTCATACGAGATTTATTTCAACATGATGAAGAATACAATGCAAAAATTACAACACTGTAGAAAATTGAAAGTTCAAAAAAAACATTATGATGAAAATATGATAACACAACATGGAACATATTTTAAACTTTTACACTTATCCAGTACATACTACACCAAATCAAACTTGTAGTTTACATTTTCTCAGAAACTTAAAAATAAGAAGACAAGCCCCAATATATGGACGGGCAATCAACATTTCCAAACTTAGGGGAAGTTGAAGCTTAATTTGATGCAACTGCTGAATTAGTTCATATCGCTGTAAATCAAAGAGGCTCCATTGCCAAACAATATGATTGATATCCTGACTACTGTGACCGCAGTCGCATTTCGGGTCACCAATGATTCTTACACGAAAGCAGGATTCATTTTGTTAAAGAAATTGTTAAAGATGCTTTCAGTTCTAATTCTGAAAGAAAAGTGACCCCTGACCGCAGTGCTCTGCCTTTTACCTAGTAATAAAACGTAGTTCGCTACACACCCATAGTGGCGCGTCGATGTTGGAAGTAATTGGGAGAAACACTATTTTACTTTTATAACTATATATATTTAACAATAATATAAATAAGTATACATATTATTAGAAAAGAAATTACAGCGTTACAGCGTCACGTGTTCATACTGATCTACCGATCAATCAATCTTTACTGTCTATTACCAACCGATACAAAACTCAGAACCCAATACCAACGTGTGCGATCAGGAATACCAACCGTCGAGCAGTCCCCTTTTCGATTTTTCGGAGAAATAGAACGTTGAGAATGGGGTTTCCCATTGCAGATTTTGAAATAATTCCCTCTCCCACCCTCAGAAGGTGGGGGTTCAGGGTGGAGGGTCAATTATGGTGTTATTGAATAGCATTTCTAAAAATATCAAATACGTCTACTTTTATTTTTCTGATCTGATGTATATTTCTCGAGATATCCCCAATTTCCAACGATTTTTTATCTATTTTGATTTTTGTCCATTACAATGCCATCTGTGAACCACAGTGCAAAAATTCCTCAAATTTGTGTATTTTTTCTGGAGAATCCAAATCTCCAATGAAAAATGGGGGTTCTCATTTAAGTCTTTTATCTTCCCCCACCGCCACCCCAGGGGGGTGGGGAGTCAAGTTTGATATTGTTTTGATCCGATGCATAGTTCTCGAGATATTTCAATATCTTCAGATAAATCGTCCACCCTGTATGGCTTGAATGTTATATTATATTTTATATTTTAAAATAATTTCAAGAAACATAACAGTCTATAACCATAGTCCAAGTCTAATGTTGACTTTCGAGAAAAATATAAATATGTTTATTACTGAGCATAAGTAAGATCATTGCTTTACATTGCAGCATCATTTCCTCCTGAATAGTATTTAAAATTAATAAATCCACTTTTGATAGTAACAACATCAAACAATTATTAAGTATTTATTCTTGTAAAAACAATGATGGTCGTGCAAATGCATGAATATATCTCTCGTAAGTATTGAAAATAATCCATTAAGGTTTAAACTCGAAATTTGTTAGAAAATAATTTCATTTGTTCAGTCGTACGCTTATTTATTTAACAAAAATGAAAGTACTATCGGAAAGAACATTTCGGAGTATCCTCTAAAATTTGTAATAATTCTTGAACTATATGTGTAATGTAGTAAAACATCGTATGTGTTTAATGCACAACGTAAACCGAATAACACCGCACCGGAATGAAACAAGGTTGTATATGCATGAAATTATAGTCGCACTGTGATTCAGGAGAAAGGTTTAGCCATATATGAAAGCACGGGGTAAAGTAGAACCAATAACGAGACAGTAAATCTGTAGTAATAAAATTGAGTACCTAACCATGGTGGTTAACCATACACACGCACAAACCCGATCGACTTTCCGATTTAGCGGCCAAGGGACAAAACTTACGATCACTACGATCTCATTTTGTTGTTGATAACATAGTTTACTTAGTTTTCAACGTACCTTACAACGGTCAAAAATACTACATAAATGTATAGAATTTATGGATTTAATACTATACTTTTTTGATGGAAACAGACTTTGTAGATTCACAAAAAAGGCGATTGTACAAAATTCTATCCTTTTTTGAACATTTCCATAAGCCATAAATGCATAAAGATCCACAGTCTATTAATTAAATTTTCTTTAAATATACAGTGTTGAGCATCGTCAGAAAACTTCAATAAAAATCCGTTTGTAACCGGGGCATCGAAAAATCCCTGATTTCATGTGCATAATTACCGCTCCTCCACCTTTTTTAAAGTTTTATATCGTAGCATATTAAACGTCATCTATTTCTTTTTAATTAGAAAAAGTCTACTATCATTTATTAATAATAATAAGTATCTACTTTACAATATAAGTGAAATTGTTTTAAAAAAAGAAATGCAATCAATAACAAGAGTTTTTACACATTATTCATGTAAATATATATTTTGAGAACAATAAGATATACTTTTTGTGAATGATATGATTTTTCGAAAATAATGTAATTTTTTATCCATAAAGTTGGAATCTACTATTGTAATTATTTCTTCAAGCATTTACTAGTTCATAACACTTCTTGAATAATGCATATGCGTGAGTCGTAGTCTGTTGGTACTAAATTAAGTACTGAAAGAGATTTCGTAGATTCAAATTAAAGATGAAAATAGATAATAATGTAGGAATATTTTATGGAAACTCCTACGTCTTGTGTGTGGTGTATCAGGTTAAATAATTCAACTCAATGTATGTCGATACTGTCACTTTATTAACTTCTTCGCAACTCTAAGCTCTCAACTCGCTACAACTCTCGACTCTACTCGCTACGACTCTCACACTTCTGACTCCTCGGCCCGTGCATTCGTCACTTTTATACATTTCCATTCTTCTCTCTCACACTATCATCTCTCTCTCTATCAGTCTCACATCCATTCGGAAAAGTCATTCGCTCACGTACGCCCTGCGTTTGGCACTCCTAGCCATTTGACGCTTGTCACTAAAACCAAAACACTCTTCTTTCACACCTCGACCTAATCGGCCCATGCAAACATCCTTTCATACTGGACCCAAACACGTTGGCGCCACGATGTCGCGTCCACAGTCACTCTAAACATTCACACCCCTACAATAATTTGTAAATTTTCCTGGATGACATTTCGACATAATCAGTGCCTGAAATTTCCATAAAGCCACCTATATTTTGACGTTTTCTTCTAAAAGTTTTATCAATGTTACGAGCCAGGGCCGCGAGCAGCACGAGTGGCCGGCGAAGGGTTATTACCCTGGGAGTATGGTTCAAAACTGTTAGTTAGAGCGGACGCACCTTGATACGATTGTCAGGGAGCCGCTAGTATGAGTGAAGTTTCAGGGATGAACCTACGTGTGATGGAGGGGAAACTCTGACTTGAAAGATTATTAAGGAGGTTATAGAGTTTAGCGGACGCACCTTGATGCGATTGTCAGGGAGCCGCTAGTATGTTGGATTCAAGGGAAAAACGGACGATCCTTGATACGATTGTCAGGTTGCCGTTTAATTTGTGTGTGGACGTATAGGTAATGTGGATGATCCCAATATGAAATCGGGTAGGTACTAGGTTGGAAAATATCCCGATTAGGCGATTGGAATGCCGTCTAAGAGTTTGATAGGTGATGGGGTTGTTAGTAAGCCTCGTAACAAGTATAATTTAAATCGATACAATCCGAGCGGTAAGATTGTATCATGTGGGAACGTTCAACTACTAAATTAGGATTGGTATAACAATAATTAAGGGTTTAAAGAATTTACAAGTGATTAGGTAAAACTCAGATATATTCAACTTGTAATAGTTTACATTGAAATATATATATGTATGTGTCGCGAGATAGAGTGTGCAAAAATAATAGAATATTACCTATGATGCTCGATGTTAACGCACTGGCAAAATGCGGGGGTCTCGAAGTGATTTTACGAAATGCCTTAATAGATTTGTTACCGGACTACGGAATCTATACGGTTCAAAGGTTGGAAATATACTGGAAATCGACTTACGAGAATACAGCACGACGCGACACGATTCGTGGCTGCAGAAGTACTACCCCACTGAGTGTAAAAATGTACGGGTTTATATACCCCAAAATTGAAGGGGGTGGTATGTTCATGATCTAATCGCCGCTTAGGACCAGACTCTAGTTTTTGTCGATTTCCATTAAGTCGAGCCAGAAGTCGGTCTTCGTTAAAAGGGATCAACTAAGATATGAAAAGGTTATCTAGGACGTTTCCTGCCAGAGACGACTTTTGAAGAGATTCCTGTGGGAAAGTCAACGGAATCTGTTCGCTAACCGTCACATCAAGTTCACTACTTTTCTTCATCTACTATTATATTTAGTTGATACTACCCATCATCTACAAGTATCTGCTCGAAAATGTTCACCCTTGGGGGATGTTTACATTCTTTGCTACACAAAGCGAAGTATAAGTGCGAAATTTTTATAAAGCCACTTAGTTTGTGCGTAGATTCTGAGTGAATAAGTCCAGCTAGGTACAATAAAAGAAGTGTAACTGCAATTGAAAAGTAAGGATTTGTGTAAAAAGAGATCTGTATATAATTTCTTATTTGTAAAATGCCACGAGGACAATTGTTGACTTGTAAAGAAAAGTCATCCACTAATGCTTATAAGGATATGGAATATTCTGAACGCATAATTTAACAAAAAATTAATCGATCGTATACCGTTGTAAATAATTACGTCGATTTGGGAAAATGTTATGACAAAAACCACCACAATGGGGGAAATCAAAAGTTGAGCAAGAGACAGCATTCGTTGTTAATGAGAACTGCATCGAAAGAATTGTGAACTAAAGCACAACTACGCGTTGAATTAGATTTGTCAGTAACTTCGAAACACGTACAACAAATTTTCAAAAGTTCCAACCGATTTCACTGGACAATAATGGTATAGAAACAAACACTCAAAGCAGAACAAAAACAAGCTTGATTTTGCAAAAACACACATATCCTGGTCCAAAGAATGGGAATTTGTTATTTTTTCTGATGAAAAGAAATTCAGTTTAGACAGGCCAGATGGTTTTAAATATTACTGGCACGATTTAAGGAAAGAAGAAGATATAATAATGAATTGCAACTTTGGTGGTGGTATATTAATGATCTGGGCTGCATTTAGAGCTGACGTCAAGACACCAAATCTGTCGCATTACTCCTCAAATAAATTCTGAAAAATATACAGAATTATTAGCCACAATTTTAGTTCCATTTATTAAAGATATTGGACACTATAACTTCATTTATCAACATTATATACATAAAATTGCACGAAGCAGTGGTTAGGTAAAAAAAATATCAGAATTTTTACATGACCAGCTCATTCCTCAGATTTAAACTCAATAGAAAATCTTTGGGGTATACTCGCAAGGAAAATTTATGGCAATTGCAAGCAAATGGAAAGCATTATGGAAAGCGGTGAACGCAGCATGTGCATCTATTCAAGAAGACACACCTCAAAGTTTGATTTCGTCAATGCCCCATCGTATTTTCTAAATTATTCGAAGAAATGGCAGTCTACTAATTATTAATATAGAAATAAAAAAGAACGTATTGTTAATTTTGAACCTACTTATTTAAAAAATATGTGGCTTTATAGAAATTTCGCAGTTTATTTTATATAAACTTATATACTTACGTTTATTTTTTTAAATATTAAACAAAAATTTTTTTAATATTATTTTTATTATTTAAATCTATATATATATATATATATATATATATATATGATTTCATTTTAGACGTACTAAAAACATACACACACATATACATATATTATAATATAATATATATGATATATAATTAATATAATTGTGTGTGTTTTTAGTACGTCTAAAATGAAATCATCCATGTCATAAGTCGAGAATAATGATAAGATACATATTACCAAAAAACGTGATGGTTTTATGAAAATTTTGGGCACTGTATTACCAATAGACACACTTAAATAATGAACCGAGTAACACAACATCGTTTACTGTACGATAATTCTTAACCAATCGCTAAATGAAGTCTGAAAGATCGTTTTTAGTTCGCTCGCATTCGGTTGATATACAGGGTGACCTGAAAATCGTGGTACAACCGGTTGGGTAGTAATTCTACATGTAAAAATCAATACGAAAGAGAATAACATATTTTCATTCAATGCTTGGTTTATGAAAAAAACAGTTCGAACATCGGTCAGGTACCTCTGTATTACCTATAAGTTTCGAGGTATGAAACTTCTGTTTCTACCTGTGTTTATGTTATTAAACATCGACAATGTCGTAATTTGCTTCCGGTTATTGTTGCGATCTTATTGGCATGTTATCGATTACTACTTTCCTTTATTCTAGAATCAGAAGTTTCATAAAATGTACCACGATTTTCGGAACACCCTGTATATACATAAATAGTACATGGTTTCTATTATAATTCCTTAGATTAGAACTTATAGAACCTCACTGCAGACGAATTATTTAACATCGATATAATTTGTCTATTTGTTACACTGTTTCTCAATTTCCTGGATAACATGTCTTAAGGTACATGTCCATTTGAGAGTTCCTGTTGATAGTTGCTCTCGAGAGTACTCTCAATTTGCATGTCCATTTGGGAATACAGTAAAATCCCATTCTAAGTCAATTCTCGGTTCTGTAACATAGATCGGGACCGGACACTACTTTTTTGTGGTTTCGTCGACCGCGTCGAACGTAGACAAGGACAGCATGTAAACACGGACTGTGCGGTCGAAGGTGCAACAAAAACTAGCGTATAGGCGAGACTGGTGCAATACTCAAACTTTTTTATTTTTTACTTATTTTTAATGAAATTTTATCAATATATTCGCGACTTTCTTTTGATTAAAATGACATCAAACAAGATACAATTTGGCCCATATTTATTGTACATGTGAAGCATAACATACAATTTATCATATATTTAACATATGCTCTATATACAGCATACGTTTAAATAAACAACTTAATATCTCGAAAATAATGTTCTCAAAGAATTAGATTACAATTTTGTACACTAACGTAGCTACTGTCCGTTGGTGGTTTTTAAACCGCTCATTTTAATCAGAAAATTGTAACAAATATCTTGAGAAAGGTTGTATAAGATGAAAGTTGAAAATGAAAAAGTTAGCATCGCATTGGTATTTTAAACAATGCAATAAGTTTTGAATTTTTTCCGACCGTAGTGGTCGGTGTTCTTATTTCTTTTTCACTCGCTATTCTCTTCTATGTCCTAAAGTTACTCCATACCTTCAATTAAACCACTAAATACAGTTGAAATTATGTCGTGTTTAGTTTCATTTTAATCAGAAAAATGCCAGAAATGAGTTGGTAAAAGTCCGATAAAAAATAATGAAAAATTAAGAAGTTTTGTAATTGAATTAGTAGTTGTTTAATTAGATTAGTAGTAGTCCTCTCAGGTATGTGGCCCTTTAAATTTCATGCGTATACCTCTCAGATGAATTTCGATAATTTTAGCGCCAAAGTTAGCAGCAATTGTTGTAATGTACTTAATAAAAAGAAAGAAATATTCCAATTAGAGAAAATGCCGAACTAAATCATGCATAGGGCTTGCGATCAGATCAAATTAATATTGTACAAACAATACTACTCCGGAAGTCTAATTTCTATATATTTAAAATCTACAAATAATACTACAAATAAAATATCTCGTTAACTAATGGTTTTTTGTAATTAATAGGTTAATACGTATTTGTAGAGAATATAAAGCTTCATCGATTGTTGTAGGGAAAAATACACGATATCATGTAAAAACATACTGGTGACGTTCATATATTTTCTACACGTTCACCTACATCAAATTAATATTGTACAAACAATACTATTCCGGAAGTCTAATTTCTATATATTTAAAATCTACAAATAATACTAAAAATAAAATATCTCCTTAACTAATGGTTTTTTGTAATTAATAGATTAATACGTATTTATAGAGAATATAAAGCTTCATCGATTGTTGTAGGGAAAAATACACGATATCATGTAAAGACATACTGGTGACGTTCATATATATATTTTCTACACGTTCACCTACAAAAAAAAACTCGCAACACCAAAGTATGCATCTCTCTAAATCATTCAATCTTATATAAACATTCTTCGCTACGAATAATAATGATGGCGAAAATCGAATGGCGTCGAACGTGTCTATTTGCGATTTTCAACTCACTGTTCGCTCTCCGTGAGTTTTTTGTGCAACTTTCTGTTAGCACTCTCAATATCGTGTACACTGACGAATTTGACTCTTGAGAGTAATTTGGGATAGTTTTACTCTCAGATGGACACGTTCCGTTACAATAACACTTATAACCGACACTTCTTCCAATTGATTTCCGTACATTTTTACTTAAAACTAGCTGGTTATTGTTACTTGCTCGCTTCGCGAGCTCGCGGGTGGGGTTGTTGTTGCGAGAGGGTTAGTGGTACGCATTGCTAGTGGGGCATACAGCTATTAATGGTTTTTTTATTTTGTGTGTGACTCTCCACGAGCCACAAAAAGAACTTCCCGATTCGTTAGTTGTAAGCGGTAACATTAGCATTAGTTGCATAATTAAAAAAAAAAATTTTTTTTTAATTAAAAAAAATGAAATATATATATTTACATTTGTTTATTCGGTGGAAAATTTCCATCCTCCCGTATCAATTGCATTCCTGAATGAACTTCTTTCGAAAAAAACTAAAAAACTACTTGACCAAAATGGACCAAAATCTAATCAGCTCTAAGTTACAACGGGGCACATCGATTGCATCATTCATCATTCTGATCGCGTTGTTACTATTTCAGAAAACGTTAACGAAAAATTTGATAACATAAAAACGGCCATACGCGCGCGCACACAGACACACACACACACACACACACACACTAACAATTTGATAAAAATAGTCTAAAATGTCTCCAATGATCATGAAACGTGAAGATCTGCTAAAAAATCGATTTTCGATTTTCGGGGTAATTACAGTAACTTCCCTATGAATCGGGAAGTTAATTAATATAATTAAAAGAACATTATTAAAAGAAATTGAAAGAACAACTATCGACTTTGAGATTTTAAACATAACAACAATAATTGAATATTCGAATTTGTAAATGCACAAGATATTTCGCTTAATATCGCTTGAAACTTTAAACATCTGCAATACAATATCCAACTACTGAATTGGAAATGAAAGTTATTTCATTTTCACGCGTGAAATGAGTTGTGAACTTTTTTAGAAACAACTGTGAATTCAAATAACATACATGTTAGCATACGAGTTAGTGGAAACTATGAAAATTGTGCTCGTATGCGAATGTATACGAATAAATTTGCACGTAATAGTTTAAATGCAGATGAAGCGAAGTGGACGTTCGAATAGAGTGATTTAAATCAACTAACCCCGGCTAGCTCCGGTCTCCGGTTAGCCTTATATGTAGATAATACTAGTGTGGGTGGCAGTGCTCATAAATCTTCTAAGGAAATTTCGCTAGAGAGAAAAATAGTTCACGGGTACAGTGATTAATTGATTTACGAGCCACGAGATGCGCTTTATTGTACATTATACTCGCAATGCACGCATATATGATCTCATCCGCAACGCGTTTCATTTCACTTTCCTTTACCTACTGTTGTAATCCTCTTCCTGAAAGGTCTATTCGATTCAAAATTTGCACATCTCGGGCCAGAATGCTTGTCATAGTATTTGATAGCATTTTTCAGTTTAATTCTTCAGTATTAAGTATTAAACATACAGTGACTCCCATTAATATTTGGACGCTTTAAAAAAACCGATAACTTTTGTAACATTGGACTATACAATTTCAACTTTTTTGAGATGTTAGCAAACAAATATTGAAAAAATTTGTAACAGGTCTAATATTGAAAAAATTTGTAATTAGTCTAAAATTGCAAAGAATGCAATTTTACAACTTTTTAATGTGGGCCTACAGTGACTCCCATTAATATTCGGACGCTCTAAAAAAACGATAACTGTTTAAACATTGAACTACACGACTTGAATTTTTTGGGGTAACTAGAGCAATGAACATCTTGAACATTTTGAAAAACATTTTTTCAAAAATTGTAATTGATCGGAGTTGTAGAAAAAATACTAAAAGTTGCATTTTACAACTTTTTTATGTGGGCCTATATTGAAAATTAAAAAAATACGTTTTGTAAATCTCTGTCAATTAAATATATTCTGAAAATTTCGTCAATTTTGAATATTGGCCCACATAAAAAAGTTGTAAAATGCAACTTTTAGTATTTTTTCTACAACTCCGATCAATTGCAATTTTTGAAAAAATGTTTTTCCACATTCTGTAGCAAACTATTTGCTCTAGCTTCCCAACAAAAATTCAAGTCGTATAGTTCAATGTTAAACCAGTTATCGTTTTTTTTATAGCGTCCGGATATTAATGGGAGTCACTGTATATCGAAAATTTAGACTATTAAGTGTATACATACAGTGACTCAAACTCCTATTCGGACGCTCTCAAAATACCGATAATTTTTATAATATTGGACTATACAATATCAATTTTTTTGAAATGTTATCAAATAAATATTACATAAATCTGCAATTGGTCTAAAATTGCAATTTTACAATTATTTTATGTGGACCTATATTGAAAATTTAAAAAATACATTTTCTAAGCCTGTCAACTATATATATTTTTAAAACTTCATCACAGTTAGTTGACGCAGGAAAAAACTACATGCATTGAAAGATGAATGAATCCTTAGATTTAGAGCTGTTAGAGACCGGAAATCGTGAAAAACTGTAATTTTTACCATATTCAAACCATATTTGTAACTTATTGCAACGTAGACCGATTTTAACTAAATTATAGAAGTATGTTTCATTGATACAGATCTACGAAATAACTTTTCTAAATTTTCCATTTAAGCTTGCATGAAAAAGTTGTAAAATGCAACTATTAGTAGGTTAAATGCAATTCTGATGACTTTCACCCATTCTGAAAAACTATGTTCCCGTTGTGTAACAAACCAATTATTATAACTTTTCAAGAAAGTTCATTTCTAAGGTCCAATATTTAAAATGTTACCGTTTTTTTTAAGAATGTCCGATAATTAATGGGAGTCAGTGTACTTACCTATGTATAAATTTCTACAAATGTTAGAGTACGATATATGTTTATTGCAAAAATACTTGAAAGTAGAAAATAATTAAGTAGCATAAAATAGAGAACTTGAATGCAATTTTACAAATACGTTAATAAACTATGGATTTCACATACAAGTGCACAGCTTAATTATTTCTATTATTTGCAAGCTTATGCTCTCCTAAACCACGAGAGATACAAAATACTAAGTGTGCCTGAGTCTCACTTCAATAATTCAAATTCGAAAAGTTTTGTTTGTTAAGTACCGATTGCATATTAAAAAATAACAATGGAACAATGAATCTGCAAACTAAGTCTGAACTGACATGGATCTTGAAAAAATAATAAATATTGATTTTAAAATTAAGTATTTCTTCAATCTTAATTGAAAATGTAAATAACAAAACTTACAAAAAGTGACGTTTTACCATTTCCCGTGCAATTTAAACATTCAAATATTATCTTACTTTGACAAAAATACGGAGACCTTTTTGATTGAGTGGCTTCCATTAAGATTCGGACATTCTTAAAAAAACGATTACTTTTTAAATATTGGATTGTACGTTTTGAACTTTTTTGAGAAGTTAGAACAATTATATTCCTAGAATACTACAAGTTGCATCTCACAAACTTTTTATGTAGGCCTATATGGAAAATTTAAAAACTACATTTTGTAGATCTGTATCGATTATACGTACTATGAAAATTTAAACGAAATCGGTTGATGCAGTTAGAGGTCGAAAATCGTGCAAAACTGTAATTTTCACCATCTTTTAACGTATGTAGTTCAATGCAACGTCGATCAAGTTTGATGAAATTTTCAGTATATGTTTAATTGATACAGATCTACGTAACGTCTTTTCTACATTTCCCATATATACCCACATATAAAAGTTGCAAAATGCAACTTTTAGTATTTTCTCTGCAATTCTGACAACTATCAATTTTTTTTAAATTTTAAACTTTTAAAAAAAGTTCGAATCATATGGTTCAATATTAAACAAGTTATCGTCGTTTTAAGAGTGTCCGAGCATTAGTGGGAGTCACTATACCTATGTATACATTTCTGCATATGTCAGAGAATGAAACATGTTTATTGCAAAAATACTGGAAAATAGAATGCAATTACTTAAAAAGCATAAAATAGAGAAAATGAATGCAATTTGACAATTTGTAATATCGAATCATACGACTCGGATTCTTTTGGAAAGTTACGTCAATTAATTTAATACATGATGTGGAGAAGAAATTTTGAATCAATTACAATTAGTTGGAATTACAGAGAAAATACTAAAAGTTGTTGATTAAAACTCTTTTATGTGAGCCTATATTCAAAATTTAAAAAATGCATTTTCTAAATCTGTGTCAATTATGTATATTTTGAAAATTTGATGAGTCAGTTGACGCGGGAAAAAACTACATGTATTCAAAGATGAAAGAATCCGTAGATTTATTACAGTTATATGAAAATCATTAAGAACTGCAATTTTCACTATGTTGCACCATGTTTATAGCTCATTCCAATGGTGGCCAATTTTGATGAAATTTTCAGAATATGTTTAATTGATACAGATCTACGTAACGTGTTTCTACATTTTCCATATATGCCCATATAGAAAAGTTGCAAAATACAGGTTTTTATTATTTTCTCTGCAATTCCAGCAACTTGAAATTCTTTCTTTAAATTTTTATCCATTGTGTAGCAAACCTAATCTAAGCGCTAACTTCTTAAAAATTTTCAAATCGTATGGTACAAGCTTAGATGGGTGATCGAAGTTTTTACTGTGCCTGAAATTAGTGGGAGTCACTGTACACGAATGTTAGCTATAAATATTTCTGTGAAATTCGCTATTCTGATATAATTTCCAATACGTTATTATTAACTTTCATGTTATACAATTAATGTAACTATAACTATTTTATTCCAAATTCTTGGCTAACAACCTGTAAAGAAAAGAATTTTTACATCTTTTGTAATATTCCATACACGAAACTAGTCTCTTGAAACTAGACTCCAAAATATTTTTGCTTATTCTACCTCATTCTTCTATGCTGCGAAGTTTCTTTCCCCTTGTGCGAATATTCTAGCTTGTATTTAACTCACGCGCTGCCAGAGTTTGAAGCGAGATATAAGTTTCTACAGTAGGGTTTCTGGAACTGACGCAGAAGTTAACTTGATAGATTGCACAATAACTTTATAACGACTATAATAGTGATTATTGGTCGATTTCCTTAGACTTAGTCTACATGTTAACACGGTTGCTAACGGAATTACAATCTTCACAATTCAGTGCACAAAATCATGTTTCGTTAAATTACCAGGTTAGTAACACTTTATAGGTTTTCATCTGTAATTTAAATTAAATTAAATCTCTTGTTAAAAGGAAATGTAATTTCAAACACATTTTAACTTGCAAACAGACATGTTTGTATACTTTTTCCTTTGATTCTCTGCTTCCGTTATCAACATACTTTATATTTAGATATAAGTAAATGTCATTTAATATATCTCGAGAAGGAGCATTAGAGGATGCAATAGCGTGATAAGAATGTACACAATACGTGGATATTAGAAAAGAAATATAGTGGATCTACCTTTATTTACCTTTTATTAACGAAACAGTGTACTGCATAAAAATTTAGATAAACTTACTTTCTCTTTATCCCTTTATTTTGAGATTGACATGTTTCCGGAACGAGAGATATTTAAATCAATTCATTTTATATCTTCAGAGGTTATTACAAAATCTAAACAAAAGATGGATTTCGAGCTCTTGAACATAGTGTTGTGACCGATCATATTAAGCAGACATTAACAAACAGCAACAGGTTTTTTGTAATTAATAGGTTAATACGTATTTGTAGAGAATATAAAGCTTCATCGATTGTTGTAGGGAAAAATACACGATATCATGTAAAAACATACTGGTGACGTTCATATATTTTCTACACGTTCACCTACATCAAATTAATATTGTACAAACAATACTATTCCGGAAGTCTAATTTCTATATATTTAAAATCTACAAATAATACTAAAAATAAAATATCTCCTTAACTAATGGTTTTTTGTAATTAATAGATTAATACGTATTTATAGAGAATATAAAGCTTCATCGATTGTTGTAGGGAAAAATACACGATATCATGTAAAGACATACTGGTGACGTTCATATATATATTTTCTACACGTTCACCTACAAAAAAAAACTCGCAACACCAAAGTATGCATCTCTCTAAATCATTCAATCTTATATAAACATTCTTCGCTACGAATAATAATGATGGCGAAAATCGAATGGCGTCGAACGTGTCTATTTGCGATTTTCAACTCACTGTTCGCTCTCCGTGAGTTTTTTGTGCAACTTTCTGTTAGCACTCTCAATATCGTGTACACTGACGAATTTGACTCTTGAGAGTAATTTGGGATAGTTTTACTCTCAGATGGACACGTTCCGTTACAATAACACTTATAACCGACACTTCTTCCAATTGATTTCCGTACATTTTTACTTAAAACTAGCTGGTTATTGTTACTTGCTCGCTTCGCGAGCTCGCGGGTGGGGTTGTTGTTGCGAGAGGGTTAGTGGTACGCATTGCTAGTGGGGCATACAGCTATTAATGGTTTTTTTATTTTGTGTGTGACTCTCCACGAGCCACAAAAAGAACTTCCCGATTCGTTAGTTGTAAGCGGTAACATTAGCATTAGTTGCATAATTAAAAAAAAAAATTTTTTTTTAATTAAAAAAAATGAAATATATATATTTACATTTGTTTATTCGGTGGAAAATTTCCATCCTCCCGTATCAATTGCATTCCTGAATGAACTTCTTTCGAAAAAAACTAAAAAACTACTTGACCAAAATGGACCAAAATCTAATCAGCTCTAAGTTACAACGGGGCACATCGATTGCATCATTCATCATTCTGATCGCGTTGTTACTATTTCAGAAAACGTTAACGAAAAATTTGATAACATAAAAACGGCCATACGCGCGCGCACACAGACACACACACACACACACACACACACTAACAATTTGATAAAAATAGTCTAAAATGTCTCCAATGATCATGAAACGTGAAGATCTGCTAAAAAATCGATTTTCGATTTTCGGGGTAATTACAGTAACTTCCCTATGAATCGGGAAGTTAATTAATATAATTAAAAGAACATTATTAAAAGAAATTGAAAGAACAACTATCGACTTTGAGATTTTAAACATAACAACAATAATTGAATATTCGAATTTGTAAATGCACAAGATATTTCGCTTAATATCGCTTGAAACTTTAAACATCTGCAATACAATATCCAACTACTGAATTGGAAATGAAAGTTATTTCATTTTCACGCGTGAAATGAGTTGTGAACTTTTTTAGAAACAACTGTGAATTCAAATAACATACATGTTAGCATACGAGTTAGTGGAAACTATGAAAATTGTGCTCGTATGCGAATGTATACGAATAAATTTGCACGTAATAGTTTAAATGCAGATGAAGCGAAGTGGACGTTCGAATAGAGTGATTTAAATCAACTAACCCCGGCTAGCTCCGGTCTCCGGTTAGCCTTATATGTAGATAATACTAGTGTGGGTGGCAGTGCTCATAAATCTTCTAAGGAAATTTCGCTAGAGAGAAAAATAGTTCACGGGTACAGTGATTAATTGATTTACGAGCCACGAGATGCGCTTTATTGTACATTATACTCGCAATGCACGCATATATGATCTCATCCGCAACGCGTTTCATTTCACTTTCCTTTACCTACTGTTGTAATCCTCTTCCTGAAAGGTCTATTCGATTCAAAATTTGCACATCTCGGGCCAGAATGCTTGTCATAGTATTTGATAGCATTTTTCAGTTTAATTCTTCAGTATTAAGTATTAAACATACAGTGACTCCCATTAATATTTGGACGCTTTAAAAAAACCGATAACTTTTGTAACATTGGACTATACAATTTCAACTTTTTTGAGATGTTAGCAAACAAATATTGAAAAAATTTGTAACAGGTCTAATATTGAAAAAATTTGTAATTAGTCTAAAATTGCAAAGAATGCAATTTTACAACTTTTTAATGTGGGCCTACAGTGACTCCCATTAATATTCGGACGCTCTAAAAAAACGATAACTGTTTAAACATTGAACTACACGACTTGAATTTTTTGGGGTAACTAGAGCAATGAACATCTTGAACATTTTGAAAAACATTTTTTCAAAAATTGTAATTGATCGGAGTTGTAGAAAAAATACTAAAAGTTGCATTTTACAACTTTTTTATGTGGGCCTATATTGAAAATTAAAAAAATACGTTTTGTAAATCTCTGTCAATTAAATATATTCTGAAAATTTCGTCAATTTTGAATATTGGCCCACATAAAAAAGTTGTAAAATGCAACTTTTAGTATTTTTTCTACAACTCCGATCAATTGCAATTTTTGAAAAAATGTTTTTCCACATTCTGTAGCAAACTATTTGCTCTAGCTTCCCAACAAAAATTCAAGTCGTATAGTTCAATGTTAAACCAGTTATCGTTTTTTTTATAGCGTCCGGATATTAATGGGAGTCACTGTATATCGAAAATTTAGACTATTAAGTGTATACATACAGTGACTCAAACTCCTATTCGGACGCTCTCAAAATACCGATAATTTTTATAATATTGGACTATACAATATCAATTTTTTTGAAATGTTATCAAATAAATATTACATAAATCTGCAATTGGTCTAAAATTGCAATTTTACAATTATTTTATGTGGACCTATATTGAAAATTTAAAAAATACATTTTCTAAGCCTGTCAACTATATATATTTTTAAAACTTCATCACAGTTAGTTGACGCAGGAAAAAACTACATGCATTGAAAGATGAATGAATCCTTAGATTTAGAGCTGTTAGAGACCGGAAATCGTGAAAAACTGTAATTTTTACCATATTCAAACCATATTTGTAACTTATTGCAACGTAGACCGATTTTAACTAAATTATAGAAGTATGTTTCATTGATACAGATCTACGAAATAACTTTTCTAAATTTTCCATTTAAGCTTGCATGAAAAAGTTGTAAAATGCAACTATTAGTAGGTTAAATGCAATTCTGATGACTTTCACCCATTCTGAAAAACTATGTTCCCGTTGTGTAACAAACCAATTATTATAACTTTTCAAGAAAGTTCATTTCTAAGGTCCAATATTTAAAATGTTACCGTTTTTTTTAAGAATGTCCGATAATTAATGGGAGTCAGTGTACTTACCTATGTATAAATTTCTACAAATGTTAGAGTACGATATATGTTTATTGCAAAAATACTTGAAAGTAGAAAATAATTAAGTAGCATAAAATAGAGAACTTGAATGCAATTTTACAAATACGTTAATAAACTATGGATTTCACATACAAGTGCACAGCTTAATTATTTCTATTATTTGCAAGCTTATGCTCTCCTAAACCACGAGAGATACAAAATACTAAGTGTGCCTGAGTCTCACTTCAATAATTCAAATTCGAAAAGTTTTGTTTGTTAAGTACCGATTGCATATTAAAAAATAACAATGGAACAATGAATCTGCAAACTAAGTCTGAACTGACATGGATCTTGAAAAAATAATAAATATTGATTTTAAAATTAAGTATTTCTTCAATCTTAATTGAAAATGTAAATAACAAAACTTACAAAAAGTGACGTTTTACCATTTCCCGTGCAATTTAAACATTCAAATATTATCTTACTTTGACAAAAATACGGAGACCTTTTTGATTGAGTGGCTTCCATTAAGATTCGGACATTCTTAAAAAAACGATTACTTTTTAAATATTGGATTGTACGTTTTGAACTTTTTTGAGAAGTTAGAACAATTATATTCCTAGAATACTACAAGTTGCATCTCACAAACTTTTTATGTAGGCCTATATGGAAAATTTAAAAACTACATTTTGTAGATCTGTATCGATTATACGTACTATGAAAATTTAAACGAAATCGGTTGATGCAGTTAGAGGTCGAAAATCGTGCAAAACTGTAATTTTCACCATCTTTTAACGTATGTAGTTCAATGCAACGTCGATCAAGTTTGATGAAATTTTCAGTATATGTTTAATTGATACAGATCTACGTAACGTCTTTTCTACATTTCCCATATATACCCACATATAAAAGTTGCAAAATGCAACTTTTAGTATTTTCTCTGCAATTCTGACAACTATCAATTTTTTTTAAATTTTAAACTTTTAAAAAAAGTTCGAATCATATGGTTCAATATTAAACAAGTTATCGTCGTTTTAAGAGTGTCCGAGCATTAGTGGGAGTCACTATACCTATGTATACATTTCTGCATATGTCAGAGAATGAAACATGTTTATTGCAAAAATACTGGAAAATAGAATGCAATTACTTAAAAAGCATAAAATAGAGAAAATGAATGCAATTTGACAATTTGTAATATCGAATCATACGACTCGGATTCTTTTGGAAAGTTACGTCAATTAATTTAATACATGATGTGGAGAAGAAATTTTGAATCAATTACAATTAGTTGGAATTACAGAGAAAATACTAAAAGTTGTTGATTAAAACTCTTTTATGTGAGCCTATATTCAAAATTTAAAAAATGCATTTTCTAAATCTGTGTCAATTATGTATATTTTGAAAATTTGATGAGTCAGTTGACGCGGGAAAAAACTACATGTATTCAAAGATGAAAGAATCCGTAGATTTATTACAGTTATATGAAAATCATTAAGAACTGCAATTTTCACTATGTTGCACCATGTTTATAGCTCATTCCAATGGTGGCCAATTTTGATGAAATTTTCAGAATATGTTTAATTGATACAGATCTACGTAACGTGTTTCTACATTTTCCATATATGCCCATATAGAAAAGTTGCAAAATACAGGTTTTTATTATTTTCTCTGCAATTCCAGCAACTTGAAATTCTTTCTTTAAATTTTTATCCATTGTGTAGCAAACCTAATCTAAGCGCTAACTTCTTAAAAATTTTCAAATCGTATGGTACAAGCTTAGATGGGTGATCGAAGTTTTTACTGTGCCTGAAATTAGTGGGAGTCACTGTACACGAATGTTAGCTATAAATATTTCTGTGAAATTCGCTATTCTGATATAATTTCCAATACGTTATTATTAACTTTCATGTTATACAATTAATGTAACTATAACTATTTTATTCCAAATTCTTGGCTAACAACCTGTAAAGAAAAGAATTTTTACATCTTTTGTAATATTCCATACACGAAACTAGTCTCTTGAAACTAGACTCCAAAATATTTTTGCTTATTCTACCTCATTCTTCTATGCTGCGAAGTTTCTTTCCCCTTGTGCGAATATTCTAGCTTGTATTTAACTCACGCGCTGCCAGAGTTTGAAGCGAGATATAAGTTTCTACAGTAGGGTTTCTGGAACTGACGCAGAAGTTAACTTGATAGATTGCACAATAACTTTATAACGACTATAATAGTGATTATTGGTCGATTTCCTTAGACTTAGTCTACATGTTAACACGGTTGCTAACGGAATTACAATCTTCACAATTCAGTGCACAAAATCATGTTTCGTTAAATTACCAGGTTAGTAACACTTTATAGGTTTTCATCTGTAATTTAAATTAAATTAAATCTCTTGTTAAAAGGAAATGTAATTTCAAACACATTTTAACTTGCAAACAGACATGTTTGTATACTTTTTCCTTTGATTCTCTGCTTCCGTTATCAACATACTTTATATTTAGATATAAGTAAATGTCATTTAATATATCTCGAGAAGGAGCATTAGAGGATGCAATAGCGTGATAAGAATGTACACAATACGTGGATATTAGAAAAGAAATATAGTGGATCTACCTTTATTTACCTTTTATTAACGAAACAGTGTACTGCATAAAAATTTAGATAAACTTACTTTCTCTTTATCCCTTTATTTTGAGATTGACATGTTTCCGGAACGAGAGATATTTAAATCAATTCATTTTATATCTTCAGAGGTTATTACAAAATCTAAACAAAAGATGGATTTCGAGCTCTTGAACATAGTGTTGTGACCGATCATATTAAGCAGACATTAACAAACAGCAACAGGTATTAACAATTAATCTAATTAATTTTATTATTCAAATTTTCCATGCAACAATCAAATTTATTTATTTATATGATATATACACCGAATTTTTACTTCTTTATCATTTAATTTGCAAAACATGAAGCCAAACTGTTCGAGCACAAAATGTTTAATAGATATGTATATGCAATAATTTTATGATTGATGACAAAGATGTTTTAATCATTGTAATTGTAAAGAAAATGATACGGCAAGGGATTAATATGTAATTTAACCTCAACAGTTCAAATGCCTAGTGTCGATTGTATCTAACATTATCTGATGTGATTAACACATTTATGTACAAACTCATCAATTAATTAAATTGTTCTATAATTTGGAATTCTTTACACTTTACATTGTATATTCTTCTCCATTTAGCGTGATTTCAGGTTGTGCATACAGTAGATACTGTGTCTGCTTAAATCGAAGTTGCAAAAAGTCAACCGAGTTTCTACGAGAATCAATTTCTACAGCAGTTTTTATCAACAGTTATGCATTCAGTAATTTAACAAACAAATAACGTGTGCATTTAATATTTCACTTGGTTTCCCATCTCATGTTATTTATCTTTTTTTCTTTTTTGCATAATATTTCTATCGTTCTGCATTTTTACTTCATATAACTATAAAATCTCTGTTTTCGTGGTTATATAATTTGTATACATATTAATATTATAAGCAGAAATTACAGAAACAAACTGGCAAATATGTTTTATCTTGTAAAAAAATACAAAATTGTAAAAATTCTATGGATAAAAGAATTTATTCAATAATTTCCCATGGAAAAGGTTTATAACATGTGTAATTTTTAAATGAAAAATCGAAATCAGTCATTTGATCCATAGTGGTAGTTTTAACATTTAACAATTCTTCACGTGAATAACAATGAATAAGAGAAGTTATTTTAAATTAAAATTAGAAATTGGAATATAAGGTTAAATGAAAGAGTAGAAATTATAAATCAGAAAGAAAAAATTTAAATACAAACAGAAACAACTACATGTAAGTTACAGCAGCTACTCTATACATATTATGCTTACGTATGTACAGGGTGTTTCAAAATTATATGTCTCGATTTGTTACGGAAATTGACCGCAAAATTGACCATGACATTGAATACCATGGTCAAAATTGTTTTTTATTGCATCCTATAATACTCATCGCGACGAATAAGAGTCGCAAAGGAATTATAGGTCTCAATTCAACCGTTGTCTTAAAAAACGACTTTAAAAATTTACCAACTATTTTATTCCACATGTCTACAGGCTGTCTTGAACTGGTATAAACATGGATCGAATGGTTCTACGTGGAAAATAAGTGGAAAATATAGAATACATTTTTTCGTTTGAAGCGTTGCACAGTGGGCCGGATTGAGAATTCACGCGACATTTTACGAAAAAGGCAACTTTCAAATTTCGATATTTTTTCAGTTGACATTGATTTCTAAATGTCCACCTAACACGAAAATGAAAAAATTAATCAAATATAATAGCAATTTTAGTTGTAATACAAGTCTGAAGTTAGACAGTTTAGGAATATCGATTTTTCCGACATAATTTGGCTGTTCGTTATTAAAGTGTCCTGATAACTGTGATCAACTTCTTGTCCTGAATTTTTTTCTACATCAAAATACACACTTTATTGATAAGAAATCATACTTTTCATTGACATTTATGATACATAACATATTTTTAAAAAGTACTGAACACAATAAGAATAATCGTTCAAAATTTTTATCTTTGACATGTGCGATCTAACAAGTCCCACCAGATCGCACGGTCGGACAAATAAGGATTTTCAGTGAACCTTCCTCTATATAATGTGACAAAAATCATTTCCAACTGCAAACCAATTCTCAAGATATTATAGTTTGAAGACATCCGCGTGGCGTTATCCCGTCCGTGCTCGGGCGCGCGCTACGCGCTGAATTCCTCGTGTATGCAGCCTCTGAAATACTGACAGAACTGTGTTGAATAGATTTTCAGCACTTGATATGTTTATATTTTATAGTAAATAAGTCAGGCTTTGATTTTTTGACAGCGTTGAGTTTAACGAATTTTTTCTCAGCATTCGCTACATCGCAATCGGCTGATATTTTTCTCGAGCTAGTTTGTACTAGGCATCTTCGGTCTGAAGCAGACCGAACGTGAGATTTGTATTTATTCAGATACTGACCGCTGCAATAGCTCCAGACACACAACATGATGCGACGATCCCAAAAGTGAGCGAGCCCATTGAGAGGGCAATCTTATACAAACAGTTTTTAGTTCCATATCGTTTTCCCATATCCTTCGCACCTAATTAATTGCATACCCTCAACATAGTTTTATTCTTTTATGCTTTATGCAACAACTAACTTTACTTTTTTTATTTACAGCAACACATTTTAATTACATTATTTTAAATTTGTTAAAGATAAAATGAATTTTATTCTCTCTCTTCTTTTATATTTTTATATATTATTTTATTTTTATTGTTATACTTATGTATGAAATATATAGTTTTGCATACATATAATACATAATGTTTATTATATTTTATATTATGTTTGATTTATTATATAATCTATAACAATTGTTTATAATATTAATAAAAAAGTGATTAAACAAACAAAAAACGTATCATATTGCATATCATTGATAAGGAATTATATTGATAAATATGCATATCAAATTTCGTTGCGATATGTTTTATGAGTCAAAAGTTATTCACAAATGTCGCGTAAACTCTCAATCCGGCCCACTGTGCGTCGTTTACGAGAAAATTAACTAACAATCCGTCAAGTTCGCGTGTCTAGCGTTCTTAACACTACATTTACTGACAATTAAAATATACCTATTTCTACAGAAAGCAGTCAAACTGACTGGTATTAAGACAAAAATGCTTAGATATATTTTTATAAATTTATATATTATGAAAGAATCCTCAAATATAATTTCATACAGTGTTTTAATATTATTATAGTATAATAAAGAGTACAATTAACAAATAACATAAGTAGTAATTCGAAGTTTTATTTTAATTCGCAGTAAAACAGTATGGTATACAGAATGATCTCGTGAAACGGCATCGATGTTTATGTTACGTTACAACACGGCTATGTCTATGTTTACGTTTTGACGTCAAATAAGACGTAGGGTGCGATAATATCTTCTAACAAAAACATCGATAAATCTATCTACATATCTATTTAACGGTTTCAGATTCGGAAAACGGATTATATGTAGAATACTTTTCTACTTTGAAGAGTACCAGTCCAAATGACTGGTATTGTATGTATACATAAAATAAAAATTAAATTCATTATATTACACCTTTAGTTGTCGCTGTAAAAGTCATTACATCATTGCGAAAAAAAAGTGTAAAATGAAGTAGTAATTTTAGGATAAAATTGTAATACCAGTCATTTTGACTGGCGCGGTTGATTTTGTATTAACAAGTGGAATGAGTCGACATTAAACAGACGCGTCAAACGATCTCCATCTAATAGCACGAGTGTTCGCCGTATTTTTAAGCTGAAATTTCTCAGAAAGAAAGAGACAAATGAAATAAATGTGTTATATATTTTCTCATTGTAGAATCATCCCCTCCACGTTTAAAACATCTTGGAACACCCTGTAGACATATGAAATCAAATAGTTTACGAAACTTTCAAATCGTTTTCTAAGAGCACGGTTGACATGTGACACACGCTGTTCTCCTATTCGTTGCATGAAATAAGAAACAATTTTGACATTGGGATTCAATGTCAAGGTAAATTCTGCAATCCACTTTTTGCAGTCACTACACCTTGTACAGTGAATCACAGTAATATTCGGACACGTGTAAAAGGACAATAACTTTTCTCGCATATTACCTACCGCTGATTATTCCATTCCATGTTGGTTGAAAGTTTATGGTTCATGACTGAGTATTTCTTAAGAGAATCCTTCAATATGATCAGCAAGTTTAATCCTAAACCAACAATCCACCCTCAATAACAAAATCCCCTCATTCCCTTCGGAATTATTGTGTAAAAGAAAATTTTCAGACTTCCATTTGGTGCAACACAATTACTGAAAAGTCTATTAGTGGCTATTGGTAGATAAAGTGTTAATATGAGATCATACGCCTTGGATTGATTTGACGAGTTCACTATATGACGTGAAAAAGAAATTTTGAAAGAATTGCAATTGGTCGGAATTACTGAGACAATACTTAAAGTTATTGTTTACAACTTTTACGTGTGTTTATATTGAAAATTTAGAAAATACATTTTGCAGATGATCTGTGTCAATTATACATATTCTGAACATTTCATCAAAAGTGGTCAACATAGAAGAATGAGGTAGAATAAGCAAAAATATTTTGGAGAGTCTAGTTTCAAGAGACTAGTTTCGTGTATGGAATATTACAAAAGATGTAAAAATTCTTTTCTTTACAGGTTGTTAGCCAAGAATTTGGAATAAAATAGTTATAGTTACATTAATTGTATAACATGAAAATTAATAATAACGTATTGGTAATTATATCAGAATAGCGAATTTCACAGAAATATTTATAGCTAACATTCGTGTACAGTGATTCCCACTAATTTCGGGCACAGTAAAATCGACGATCACCCATCTAAGCTTGTACCATACGATTTGAAAATTTTTAAGAAGTTAGCGCTTAGATTAGGTTTGCTACACAACGGATAAAAATTTAAAGAAAGAATTGCAAGTTGCTGGAGTTGCAGAGAAAATAATAAAAACCTGTATTTTGCAACTTTTCTATATGGGCATATATGGAAAATGTAGAAACACGTTACGTAGATCTGTATCAATTAAACATATTCTGAAAATTTCATCAAAATTGGCCACCATTGGAATGAGCTATAAACATGGTGCAACATAGTGAAAATTGCAGTTCTTAATGATTTTCATATAACTGTAATAAATCTACGGATTCTTTCATGTTTGAATGCATGTAGTTTTTCCCGCGTCAACTGACTCATCAAATTTTCAAAATGTACATAATTGACACAGATTTAGAAAATGTATTTTTTAA
Organism: Lasioglossum villosulum; assembly: GCA_963971365.1. Lineage (NCBI taxonomy): Eukaryota > Metazoa > Arthropoda > Insecta > Hymenoptera > Halictidae > Lasioglossum > Lasioglossum villosulum. The sequence goes on along the minus strand of OZ020498.1, from coordinate 26,433,480 downwards.
ATTTTCAATATAGGCTCACATAAAAAAGTTTTAATCAACAGCTTTTAGTATTTTCTCTGTAATTCCAACTAATCGTAATTTATTCAAAATTTCTTCTCCACGTCATGTATTAAATTAATTGACGTAACTTTCCAAAAGAATCCGAGTCATACGATTCGATATTACAAATTGTCAAATTGCATTCATTTTCTCTATTTTATGCTTTTTAAGTAATTGCATTCTATTTTCCAGTGTTTTTGCAATAAACATATTTCATTCTCTGACATATGCAGAAATGTATACATAGGTATAGTGACTCCCACTAATGCTCGGACACTCTTAAAACGACGATAACTTGTTTAATATTGAACCATATGATTCGAACTTTTTTTAAAAGTTTAAAATTTTAAAAAAATTGATAGTTGTCAGAATTGCAGAGAAAATACTAAAAGTTGCATTTTGCAACTTTTATATGTGGGTATATATGGGAAATGTAGAAAAGACGTTACGTAGATCTGTATCAATTAAACATATACTGAAAATTTCATCAAACTTGATCGACGTTGCATTGAACTACATACGTTAAAAGATGGTGAAAATTACAGTTTTGCACGATTTTCGACCTCTAACTGCATCAACCGATTTCGTTTAAATTTTCATAGTACATATAATCGATACAGATCTACAAAATGTAGTTTTTAAATTTTCCATATAGGCCTACATAAAAAGTTTGTGAGATGCAACTTGTAGTATTCTCTATACACTTCCGACCAATTTCAATTTTTGACAAAATTTCAATTCACCAAATGTAGGAATATAATTGCTCTAACTTCTCAAAAAAGTTCAAAACGTACAATCCAATATTTAAAAAGTTATCGTCTTTTTAAGAATGTTCGAATATTAATAGGAGCCACTATATACATTCAATCAAAAAGGTCTCCGTATTCATGTCAAAGTAAGATAATATTTCTAGATTCAATTAAAACGATTAGTTTGGTCGGAATTGCATAGGAAATGATAAAAGGTCACTTTTTGTAAGCTTTGTTATTTATATCTTCGATAAAGATTTAAGAAATACTTATTTTTTATATCAATATTTATTATTTTTTCACGATCCATGTCAGTTCAGACTTAGTCTGCAGATTCATTGTTCCATTGTTATTTTTTTAATGTGCAAATCGGTATTTAACAAACAAAACTTTTCGAATGTTAATTATTGAAGTGTGACTCAGGCACAGCTAGTATTTTGTATCTCTCGTGGTTTAGGAGAGCATAAGCTTGCACATAATAAAATGAATTTAACAGTGCACTCGTCCGTGTGAACATTCTCATATTATAGGATGGCCACTTTGACTTTATCATCATTGCCCTTTTCTCATTCTGAAGAGCCTGTTCAGAACATTACGTATTGTGTCATAGGGTGGCAGGACTATAAAAATGCGCCACTATGGGAACCGCCAAATCATCAGACACAAAATATATTCTTTCATTATTAAAAAATAGTAAAAATGACACAGATCATTTGCGGTCTATACAGCTCATTTTGTACACGCTTATTATAACAAATAACAAAATTATTGTCATACAGGGTGTTTCGTAAATGGTGGGCATTTTAGAAATACAGTGGCCGAAATAATGATAGTTTTATCTAATTTTTATGATATAAAAGTGTTTTTCATACAACATTCTATCTATTATTATTAGTAAGTGATTCGTTATAATGTAATTAGTAAAACACAAAATATTTTTGAATAATATCATTTTTATTAATGATTCATTAATTTTTAAAAATTAATTATTTAAATTAATTTTTATTAATTAATACTACAAAAATTTGGAATTTTTGTACGAAATAAATATAGGTTCACTTAATTCTTTTTTAGTTGGACTTAACAAAATATTACAAATGTAAGTACAAATTAATTGTTTGACCAGAAAACACAGTATTCCGTTGATCCGCTGTTGTTTTTCATGATCTCAAATATCCTTTGTGGCATTGAATCTATTAATTTCTCCAAAGTCTCTGATCCGATCTGTGACCACGCCTCTTTGATGCCATTTTCTAATTCATTCATCGTTGCGTATTGTTTGCCATTGCCTTAAACTTTTCTTAATAAAATGCCCCATAGATTTTCAATGATGTTAAGGTCTGGACTTCTTGATGGCCAAGGTAAAACCGAAACTTCTGCCATCTAAAAATATTCGTTAATGCCTTTTGTATGATGAATTGGTGCATTATCGTGTTGGAAAATGAAATTTGGACCACCAATTCTGTTATCTTATTCGTCTAACGCATATTCTAACAGTTCTTGATACTTTTCCGCGTTGGCCTTTGGCGAAAACCACATGATCGGAGTTTTACCGTTAGCCGAAAACTGCCCAAATCATCACGCTACCTCATCCATAATTTCTGCTCTTTCTAATCTCTCTCTGATCATGGAGATCGTGCCAGTAATATTGGAAACCATCCGGACCGTCTAAATTAAATTTCTTTTCATCTGAGAAAATCACAGTTCTCCATTTTTCCATCCATGACATACGATCTTGTGCAAATTTAAATCTTTCATGTCTGTAAAACTTGGTAAGAGGGATTTTTTCGCTCTTTTCGATATCGAAGCATCTTACTTGTTTTAAATATTGTTGCACACGTCAACAACTGGTAAATTTAAATTTTGCCCTGATTTGAAAAGCGTACAGTTTATTTTTCCGAGCTTCATAAAAAATTTTTCCTCTATCCCATTGTCTCGATTTCTTTCGTCGACCTGTAGATTTTTATGCCCTAAATTTATCACCCAATTTTCAAAAAATGATTAACAACATTTAATGATCTATGAATTCTTTCTGCGATTATCCTATTTTATAGATTAATGATAATCCTAATGATGCAATGATTTCGTTGTCATTTAATGGCTTCCAACGACCCATTACGTTTTAAACAATTATAATTTGTTTAGAGAGCATTATATGTATACTTATAATTAAAATTAAAATATATAAACATGAAAGTATTTTATACTCACCTTACAAAATTTTTTCAATATACGTAGTATAAATGTATTATTTAGATAAATTATTGTCAATCTACGATTATTTCTCTCTATTACAAGAATAATTTTGAGCAAATTTCATAGTCAATTATGTCCAAACACTTGCGCTGTCGAAACTAAACTAAATGCATCTACAGTAGTACATAAAAACACGCCCTTTCAAAATATAAATAAATAGTACTGGGGGTTTTCCACAACGTAGATAAGCATAACAACAGTAAACGCGCTAGTTCGGGCTGTGAACCCATGATTATTTTGGCCACTGTAGATTCTGAATGCTTCGAGAAGAAAAGAAAGTGATATCAACGTAAGTCCGGAAAAGATTAGTTTCTAAATTATTAAAGTTTTTGCGCCACAATTCTCGTCATATCGCATCGTCTTAAAGGCTCGTTTAAATGTGTCAACAATGTTTTTGAAATAATCGCCGGTCTATGTTTGCGTTATCGAGGTGTATTATTCTTGTTTACAATTCGTATATTTCATATACAGGGTGTCCCAAAACTAGTGTAGGAGCGGAATATGGAAGGTTCCTTGGGTCATTTGAAGCGACATTTTCCTTTACAAAAATGGCATCCGCGGCTTTGTTTAGGAATTATTAACGAAAAACACGGACCAATCAGAGCGCGACTTAGACGCGAGGTAGCACAGTCGGCCCGACGTGCCAACTGACAATTGGCCGAATGTGCCATCGCATGTCTAGATCGCGCTCTAATTGGTCCGTGTTTTTCGTTTATAACTCCTAAACAAAGCCGCGGACGCCATTTTTGTAAAGGAAAATGTCGCTTCAAATGACCCAACGAATGTCCCATTTTCTGCTCCTACATTAGTTTTGGGACACCCTGTATATGGTGTTTCTTTTATCTAACAATGGAAATATCTCATGATGTACTGAAGTTACGAAAAAATTTGTTTACAAAAATTGTTCGACATGAAGGGAACAGTTATATGGTGAAATTTTTTTTCGGAATTATAATGGTGGGGAGGGGGAATTTCATCGCGGGTTTTACAAAGCATTCGAAATTACATTAAAAACTTGTAACTTCTTAAATAGGCAATGGTAGTACAGTAATCCCTCGAAAATTGTCGAAGGTGGTCCACGTAAAAGTTGTCAAGTGCCTACTCACTCCACTGCCTGTCAACGCTGCGCCGCATAGTGGCTGAAATCCGGCTGAAATGGACAAAATTCGATAACTCAGTGAATTCTGCAGCAAATTTTTAGAAAATTGGTATCTCTAGGTTGTTTTGGACGTAGATTTCAAATTTTTTATCAAAATTATAAAATTGAAAATGGTTGATTCAATATGGCGGACCGAAAAATTAAAACTGAGTGCATTTTTTTGAAAATTGATATATATGAGTTATTGGGGATGCTGATTTTGAATTGGTATGCGAAATCAGGTTTTTTATGTTTTTTAATTTTTTTGTTTTAAATTGTTATCTTTTCTTTTTATTTATATTAATGCGGGAATATTTAATTTTATGTTTTCTGTAGTTAACACAATTTTATTCTGCGTCTATCTAAATAGTAATATTATGTTCTTCAAGATTTTCACAAGATTTGTTCAATTTCAATTGCGAGTTTTAAGGTTATCCTATATTCCATCTAGCGGACAAAATGTAAAGTTCGAATGTAAAAACGAGTACATTATATGTCAACTTCTGTCAACGAGCACATATCAACTGGTATATTTATTTTTAAATATATTTATTTGTTAATAACAATTTGTTATTAACTTTAAAATGTTATTAACACATGAAATAAACTGAATTCAAGCTAATTTTTTTACAACAGATTCACATAAATAGTCTTTCTTGATTCTGGGTATTCGCACTTAACTGTCTGCATGAAAATACATACAGTATTATATTATTAATATCTTTTCAATGGGCAAAACTCGGCAAACGGAGTTTGTTTCATAACTTTAAGGATACTTTAAGAAAAATATTTATCCTAGTTTCGTTTGTCGGAAATTTACTTTTTTAATTCAAAATCGAGTTAATACGATGGTCGAATAAGAAACTCGAAAATAATTATTAAACATATTCAAAAAAATGTTTAAGATTTTTTATCGATAGAATGTATAAAGAGCCATATAAACAAATTTTCTTATAATTTTACATGCAACTGTAGCTGTGTAAGAGGAGTTTGAACAGACACAAATATTAGTAAATTAAAGCGATGAGCAAATAACGACGATACTTAAATATAAATATCTACTTCTACTTAATAACTTTTACCTCATTTTACTTGTTTTTCATAAACTTTAGGGCATTGTTAATGACGTAACATAATTGATTTCGGTCATTCAAACAAAAGTTAAAAATCGATTTTTGTCCAGGTTTTGGCCACTGTGCGCCGCACCGCAGGGCGGCGATGTTTGATGTCGGTGTGAGCACCACTACAGTGACACCATGAATCGAATATTCAAACATCTTAATTTTCATTATTTTTTATGACACTTTTAAAAACGTATTTCTGGCATTTTTCTGATTAAAACAAGACCAAACATGATGTAGTTTCAATTGTAGTTTAGGGTTCATGTGCACAGCTTCACATCAATTTTCAAATTTTTTTAAATTGCCGCTAACAACCGCTGATGCATCGACTTCGCATCAAACGCTTCACTTCTGAGCTGTGGTAGTTGATGCGATGTTAATGCACGAGAAGTGGTGGAGATCTAGGGAATTCTGAGCGTTCTGATGCAGTTCTGATGCGCGCATTGAACGCTACGAAACGCTTCTCTATGGGATACATGCGCTTGAAGCGTGAAACGGAATGAACCCTTAGTGGTGTAATCGACGAGGAAAGTTTCGGTCGCAAGGAAGTACAGCGTATGGGAAAAAAGAGACGCGGACAGAAAGAAACGCTTCGGTCACCCGATCCGTGTTTCATTCTGTCCTTCACTATGTTCGGCTCTCGATTAAAGTCTCCGCGCGGTCGGCGCGGTAGACGCTAGACGCAGTCATAAATAAAAAAATAGAGCCTTCTCTGCGAAAGTTATTGGTCCCGAGTACGACTTTTCGACAATTTTCAAGAGTTTAATGTATCTGACTTATGCGATGTACGAATAAATCGGAGAAAAGGAATAAAAGTTTTTCGTTTGGCAGCTAGTTTTCGAGAAAACCGAGTTTAAAGTTCCGCCAGTTCCGCGTGATTTATTATTAGTATATGCAGGAAGTAGAATTGGTTGATCATGGTCAGACAGGCCAGACGATTCCTATGCGATAGCACGTATATTCGTTGCATTTTCGAACTTATTTTCTCGAAAATTAAGCTTCGAATGAAAAATGTTATACCAAATCATTTTCTTACTCTTTTATGTAGAATAATCCCCCGCTCTACTGTACTACGATTTCCGGCCCACTCTTTATATATCGTCACTATCACGCTCACTACCAAACAAATGCCTCCAACTGATATTTACTTATTACATTATCTATACATTAGTACAAGATTATTATTGTAATATTATGTATGTAATACAGACTGCAGAATAACATTCTATTGGAGGTTACAACTGTACAATAATTTAAAGAAAACAAATAAGGAGATATAAATTCTTAAATATTATTAAGTAATGTATTTTGGTTGTGCACAGTCTTAGATTATAATTAAATTATTCTTACAATGTAACAAATAATCATTACAATAAGAATGAGTTGGACCCATTGTTAAAAGGTCGTTATCACATTATGTAGACAAAAGTATATAGCATCCGCCATTTATACAGGGTGAGTCCGCAGAAACAGAACACGTGAATAACGCGGCTGCTATTGGTGTTACGAAGAGATGCATCAGATAGAACTTGCATGGTTTCGAGGGGGCATTAATCTGATGTTAGTAACTTCTTTGTAGGTGGACCCGTAGAGGATATATGAAGGTCAACTTCATTTTTTTAGATGGAATAAGGTATTTTTTAATATATCAATCGATGCAGCTAGACATTCGTTATAAAAAAAGTACTTACCTATGTATGTCAAAAAGTTAGTAGTTTAGGAGATATTTCAATTTAAATAACTCTGAAATACCATTATAGTCATACTAACTAAGTCGTTAGCGTTTACTTACTAGTGTAACGTCTTAGTACGACAGCAATAGTATTTTTGAGTTATTTAAATTGAAATATCTCCTGAACTATTAACTTTACGACATACTTTTTTATAACGAATGTCCAGCTGCATCGATTGATGTATTAAAAAATACCTCATTCCATTTTAAAAAATGAAGTTGACCTTCATATGTCCTTTACGCGTCCACCTATAAAAAAGCTACTAACATCAGATTAATGCCCCCTCGAAACCATGCAAGTTCTAGCTGATGCATCTCTTCGTAACACCAATAGCAGTCGCGTTATTCAGGTGTTTTGTTTCTGCGGACTCACCCTGTATATAACGTTCCCTCCAAACAACTTTTATTGAAATTTTGTTGTCATGGCTTATTCTTTAAAAGTTATTGCACTGTATTGAGATAAAACAGACACCTAGTATAAAAAAAGGAAATACGTGAATTTTAACCGTTATAATAATTATGGTACCGTAAAAACTATGTGTAGATCTTAGAGATCTTCGCACGAAAACGAATGGTCCGTGCCAATTTTTATTCAGTCCAGGAAAAAAGAGGGCACATCTCACGCTTTTAAAGTTCTGCAATAAATACTGGTAAAAATACACATTTCATGTTAGTACAATATTAGCTTTGGATATGTCTATACGTATAATATGCTTCATGTCGTCGACAATATTCACTTCGACAAAGTGTTACGGATCCAAATGTAAATATTGCAGTATGCCAACGAGACAAAATGACAGCACAAAATCTACCATTCCCAATTGTACACGAGCTACTGAATAAAAAGTTTTGAACTTGAAACATAGTTAATAAAATGTGTTATAATATTTTGTTAGAAGATTGCTAGAGAAAGCTTGTTAGGTAAATAGATAAAAATAGTAGACAATTAATTTAAAATAAAGTGTTCAAGACAAGCCGTCAAAATAGATACTGCAAATGTTTAAGAAATTATATATTAAATCTTCACCCAACAGAAATATTGCTGTCTTTAATTGTAATGGAGGTGCACCAAAATATTTCGTACAGAATAGTATTCACAGACTTGTTAACCCTTTGCATTCAAAGCTAGATTAACTCGAAGATTAAACGTTTCTTCTGACCTAGAATATTTCCAGTCTCTATGATTTTTTAAATTTGGTAGATATGAAACTGATATAATACCTCATACAATACTTAAATGTTTAGTAATTGGTTAGATACCAACATATCTAAAGTAAACAATTACTTAAACAATTAGTATTTTACGTCTCTATAATGAGTGCCCCATTATTGTAGCTCGATAGATTTTGACAAATACATAAAGTTACTGAAATTAATATTCGGACGTTGTAAAAAACTTTTTTAATATTGTACTGTACGGATGAACTTTTTTGGGAAGATAGAGCAGTTAGTTTACTACAGGAGGTGAAAAGAAATTTTGCAAACATTGCAATCGGTCGGAATTGTAAAAATAATACTAGAAGTTGCATTTTACATTTTTATGTGGGTCTATATTGAAAATTTTAACAATACGTTTTGTAGATCTTTGTCAATTAAATATATTCTGAAAATTTCGTCAAAATCAGTCGACGTTGCAATAAGCTACAAACATTTAAAAGTGGTAAAAATTTCAGATTTTCTCGATTTTCGGCCCATATACAATATCGTTTTTTCCCGCTTTAACCGATTACAAAACGTATCTTTTAAAGGGTATAGCAGGATAAGCATGGGCCAGCGGCCCCCGCTCCGATTTTCCTGATTTCTGTCGTAAAACATAGTTTTATGTCTAAAAAAACATTGTGTAAAATTTCAAATGTCTACCCCCATCGATAAGGGTGATATTAGGGTAAATTCCCCCGCACTTAAATGCAATTTGCTACAAAACGAGAAAAGATATTGACATGGGATAAACGGCAAACAAAAGATATAGATAAACTCTACATTCCAGATTTTTTCCAAAATTTTTTGCTAACTATTTATAGTTGAAAATAACGAATTAATTTTTTGGGAATTTTATTAACTATCTTCCCCTGGGTTGACACCTACCAAAAAATTATAAAATATTGCTATGATACTTACCTACTTTGTAAAAGAATCTCAGAAGTGTCCATTTGGTGGAACAGTGTCAAGAAAAATAAAGTATGCCGGCGAACGCTTGGTCTGATCAGTATCGGCGCAGCGACCGAATCCCCTTGCGGTGGCTAGTTATGGGAGCGAACGGGAAGTCGGCGCGTGTACGGAAAAGCTGATACATGTAAAAATGCGACTAAATGTTCTAATATATGATTACAGTTGGAAATCTAGACAATTATATTTGAGGAAATAGCTTACATTGAAGAAGAAAAATGCGTGTAAAGCTAGTTCGTTGCTGTTAAGTAACAGAAAGAAGAAGCTTCTCACAAATATGTTGTATGGCAACGGTATTAGAGGTTCCTCGATGCTACGAAGGGCTCGAGTTCGAATATTTCTCAACTCAACTTTCTTTTCTTGTTTTTTTCTTTGTTTTTATATGCATTTATAAACTAATTGAATTTTATTGTTTGCACTTCAATATTATTATAAAATATTGAAAGTATTATTAAAATATTATTATATATTAGACGATTTAGTCGCATTTTTACATGTATCAGCTTTTTCGTACACACCGTCGACTTCCCGTTCGTTCCCACTACTAGTCACCGCAAGGGGATTCGGTCGCTGCGCCGATACTGATCAGACCAAGCGTTCGTCAGCATACTTTATTTTTCTTGACACTGTTCCACCAAATGAACACTTCTGAGATTTTTTTATAAAGTAGGTAAGTATCATAGCAATATTTTATAATTTTTTGGTAGGTGTCAACCCAGGGAAAAATAGTTAATAAAATTCCCAAAAAATTAATTCATTACTTTCAACTATAAATATTTAGCACAAAATTTTGGAAAAATCTGGAATGTAGAGTATATCTGTATCTTTTGTTTGCCGTTTATCCCATGTCGATATCTTTTCTCGTTTTGTAGCATATTGCATTTAAGTGCGGGGGAATTTACCCTAATATCACCCTTATCGATGGGGGTAGACATTTGAAATTTTACACTATGTTTTTTTAGACATAAAACAATGTTTTAAGACAGAAATCAGGAAAATCTGAGCGGGGGCCGCTGGCCCATGCTTATCCTGCTATACCCTTTTCAATATAGACCTCCATAAAAATTTGTAAAATTGCAACTTTTAGTATTTTTTCTGCAATTCCGAGCAATTGGTATTTTTGGAAAAGTCTCTAGCTTTCCAAAAAAGTTCATATCGTATAGTACAATATTTAAAAAGTTATCGTCTTTTTTAAAACGTTCGAATATTAATTCGAGTAACTGTATACATATAAAACTATACAGGTTGATGCAGTTCAATTAACAAGCGTATCCTGGAATAGTGTACAGAAACAAGTTTCGGTTGCAATGTGTAAATACATGAAAATCATTTAAATTCGAAATAACGAAGACGTAAAAAAAAGTAGTTGAAGAAGTTGGTCATCCCACTGCTTTTAAAATTTATAAACAAATCAAAAATCAAAACATTACAATTATATCTTTCTGGTTCCTACGTATATGTGTAGTTATACATATAAGCACATATTGTCTGTACATACTGCGCGTTCCCGTATTACTATATCCTGTAGATACATATATTTGCAAATGCAATTGAATTGCAAATTATCCGAATCCATGTAACACTATTTCAGCACATATGGAAACAGAAACACAAACCAACATAATATAAAT